>CM035849.1:253474910-254674910 GCA_020510985.1 Pholidichthys leucotaenia | reverse complement strand
CCAGAAAAAAAAAAAATCACAAGCAACAATTTTACAGCTCCGTGCAACCTGCTCCTTCCGCCTTCATGGAGAACTCTGTCTCTCTCACACCGGAGCAGATTCCATGAGACACAGAAACAAAAAACAGACCAACTGCAGTCATTTTTATCCAGCGCTACAACAAAACTTTAAAAATAAAAATCTCCCAGTATTTTTTCAGCGGTCACGTGACACGGTATCTTGCCAAAAGCTCACCGCTGCGGGATAAAAATCCCCAATGGTATGTTGTGATAAGGCTCACCGCGGCGAGGTACGAATCTTCCCTGAACAATTACAGCTCACCATATCTTCCCCTGGTATCTTGCAATGATTTTACATCAAAGCTCACCGTGGCAGAATAACATATCTTGCCATAATTCCTGCGCGTAATGTCATCCGAACCTTCACCTCGCCGACACGAAGTTTTCAAAGCAAACAAATCCTGGGTTTCTTCCCCCGATATCTTGCAATAAAGCTCACCGTGGCAGGGGAACCAGCAATTTAGTGCAAGCAGAAATTTAACCAGGCTTTGTGGTGTCAAAGCGGTTCGGGCCGAAACCATATCACATCATACGTGTATTTAACTCACTGGGACTCGAACCCAATGTCCATAAACTTAACAACAAATGTACTTACATCCAAGCCGCCTGTAGGATTCTCAGATCCGTCACCCAGTCAGTTCCAGCGCCCCGGTTCAAAATGCCTTCACTGCAGTAACACTGACCCTTGTACCCAGCCTGGGAAGGTCTTTCGTCAGCTGTGCACATGCTGAAATCAGGCCGAGGCACCAGAAAGACTGAGATATGTGGATCCGCTGTTCGGAGCGCCAAAATGTTAGAATCATTTTGAGCATAAATTATTCAAAGTCAAAAATCAGGCAGAATATTGGATTTAGGTACATTTATTATAAAAATAAATAAAAGAAAGGAAAAAAAAAGTTACAGTTCAAATTAAACCTCAAATGGCCATTTTTGAGGGAGAGATTACAGAGCATGGCCTTCAGCACACATACCGAATCTCTGGAGCATTCATTCTCTAGTCTTGGTATTTATAGGTAACAGAGAAGGGAGGGGTAAGAGGAGAAAGGGGGCGAGCAGAGACATCTCAGAGACAGTTCAAATGCCTATCACAGTCCTTGTATCCTAGCAGGTCAGTGTGACATGAGAGCTTATCCTGGGTGGTGAACAAAAGAAGAGACGCCACAGACATCCTGGAGACAGGGTGCCTAATCTACACGAACTAGGAGTTTCAGTGCATTCCTGGGACAAAAGTAAAGCAGGGCATGTCAAAGAGATTATCAATGTAGCTTAGATCATCCTTTACGCTTGTACTGACCCTCAGTCAGTGCTTGCACGCATCCTCTGAAGGCCAATAATTGCTCCAGAAACATGCCAAGAATATATCAGACATATTATATGAAATATAATATGAAAGAATAATATAAAGGAATATATGAACTTATCCTACATGGAATGCACATATAAACATTAAACATGGCATAGAAAAGGCATGATACATCTTAAGTATAATAATACATTATTAATAACAATAATAATGTGGATAATATGAAATTTTTCTATCAGGTGCCAAGCAAACAACCTGAAACTGAATGTACAAAAAACCAAAGAACTCATTCTGGACTTCAGAAAGAACAGACAGGACCATCTTCCCTCCTCATAAATGGCGACCGCATGGAAAACGTCGCTGCCTTCGGGTTCCTGGGCACCCACATCTCCTTTGAACTCTCCTGGACTGTCAACACCAAGGTTCTAGTAAAGAGAGCACAGTAGCAGCTGCACTTCCTCTGTGTCCTGAGAAAGCACAACCTGGACCAGAAGCTGCTGCTGGCCTTCTATCGCTGCTCAGTGGAGAGCGTGCTCATCTACTGTCTGGGTGTGTGGTACGACACTGCCGAGAACAGGAAGGCTGTGCAGAGGGTCATCAACACCGCCCAAAAAATTATCGGCAGCCCTCTGCCTTCCCTGGAAGACATCTCCAGATCCTCCTGTCTCAGAAGCATCAAGGCCATCACAGGAGACCTCTCACATCCCGCCCACCACCTGTTTGACCTGCTTCCCTCTGGACGACAGTTCAGATCGATCAGCTCCCACACCTTCAGACTGACAAACAGTTTCTTCTCCTGGGCCATCTGGACTGCAAACAGTCAGAGGCCCCACCCCCCTCCCTCTGAACGCTCACATGCACAGAACTGAGGACCTTTTAATTATCACTATAACACACCTGTCTTTGCACTCCTCACATCACCACATTATAGCAGTCTGTCAGGGGCGACAATGACTGTTTCATTTAGGTCTGATCAGATTCCTCCACGCAGCTCTGTCCTTCGCCTTCCGCTGCCAGGAACTCCTGACCTTGTTAACCCGGGTGACGTCCGAGCCGGTATGAGTTGCTCTCTGACTGACCATTTCATGAAACTGCTTGCAAAGTATTTGGGTACCGCTAGCTTTTGCTGTACTAGCGGCACATTCTTGGCAGATAGAGGTATTATCAGTGGCAAGGACAGGCCAAGACAAACTGACTCCAGTATCTGTTGCAGTGACTGACCAGATGATAGGTTTGTTTATCTCTGCTCTTTGTGTAGTGCATGTCACGATGCACCAACTGGCAAAAGTCCACCACAGACCTTGTGACAGATGTGCTTATTTGACAGGATGTCCAGTCTCATCCCATGTAACTGGGAGTGGTCCACCACAGACCTGTGACAGATATTGTTTTTAGTTCTGCCAGGATGCCCAGTTTCACCCTCCACACCCTCGGAAGGTTGAGTCGCCGACGGCCCGACCCATGAGACAGGTAGTACCGGTCTTCTTGGCTATCCGGTAGAAGCAAACCAGTGCCTGACCTGACATGAAGTGCCTGACCTGACATGAAGTGACATGCACTCCTCACTTTCATGTACAGTATATTGACCTATCCGTGAAATCACTACTGTACATATTTTCCATAATCCTTGGGCCATTTTATTCAATTATGTGTTCTGCTCTCCGCACTTTTATGTACACAGTTCCACCCGTGAAGCCACTACTGTACCTGTGTATATACCAATGAGCTATTTGTTATTTTTACTTTTATTTTTACTTCAGTGGTATGGTTAACTGTGTGTTCTGTAACTGTTTTATTTCAAATTCTTCTAACTTACTTCACTGCACAGTAACCTGGTCGAGCACCCACAATTTCGTTGTGCTGTACAACTGTACAATGACAATAAAGCCTGTTCTATTCTATTTAGGGATGTGCAGCACCCAATGAGCTCCACCACACACCCATCCTTCTCTCGCTCTCTGGGTACGGTCACACTGCAGGTCTTGATGCTCAATTCCAATTTTTTGCCGAGATCCGATTTTTTTTTTGTGTGGGCGTTCACATTATTATTTAAATGCGACCCCCATCAGACTCCAGTGTGAACGATCTACAGCTATGAAGTGACCCACATGCGCAGAAGAAAACGTAACATCAGAAACACCGTTGTGTTTGGGGGACAGAACTTCTTCACCTTGATGCATTGCAGCAAAATAAAATGCTAAAATCTGGCCATTCTGCTCCACAGTTATGTCCATGTTTACTTTACATTTTAGATATTACAGCAGCCAGGACTCACGGTGTGCCATTTACAGGGAAAAAGAATTTGCAGCATCCAGTAAATGTGCCATTAGTGCACCTGCTTGTCTCGCAGTTTCAGCGCAGACCCCCCCCCCCCCCAAAAAAAAAATTGAAGTTATTGTGCAGGGTGGACTTTTGCCAGTGAGTATATCGTGACATGCACTACACAAAGAGCAGAGATAAACAAACCTATCATCTGGTCAGTCACTGCAACAGGTACTGGAGTCAGTTTGTCTTGGCCTGTCCTTGCCACTGATAATACCATTGTCTGCCAAGAATGTGCCCCTAGTCCAGCAAAAGCTAGCGGTACTCAAATACTTTGCAAACAGTTTCATAAAATGGTCAGTCAGGCCTGGGTTAACAAGGCCAGGAGTTCCTGGTAGCGGAGGGTGAAGGACAGAGCTGCGTGGAGGAATCTGATCAGACCTAAATGAAACAGTCATTGTCACCCCCAACAGACTGCTATAATGATGATGATGATGATGATATCAGCTCAATGTATCTGTGACAGTGTGAGGAGGGTAACATGGAAACCAAATCATTGTATTCTGTTTTTATTTACATTTTACACAATATCCCAACTTCAGTGGGTTTGTAGTTGTTAAAACAGTTAATTGCGAGTGAGGCAATGCATATACATATCAATGTGAATACATTTAGTATGTGAAAACAGTTTCTTGGCAAAAGCATAGAAAAGTGTTCAGCTGTGAAGGTCTGGCGAGCATGCCCCCCCTCCCCTCCTGTTCCTGGTTTCCCGCTCTGGAGATGAGCACACTTGCGTGATTATCCACCTGCTGCCCCTGATGAGCCAGTGTATTTAAGGCCCAGTGTGAGGGGAGCTCACCGCTGGACTGTCTGGGTTTGCTGCCACGATTTAATGTCAAGCTTTTGTCTCGTTATCTTGTACGCCTGAACTTATTTCTCATGTCTCCTGTCCCTCAGGTTGCTGCCACCCACAGGTGTGTTTCCCGGAGCTGATCACGCTCGCCTGACCAGGAAGACCATCATGTCCATCCAGGTCCTGCCTTCCACCTGTCCCCAGTCCTTGCTGGGAGTTCCCTGCCAGACTCCACTGCTCAAACAGTAAGTGTGCTTTCCTGCATTACTCTCCCTCATCACCTCTCTCTGCTCTCTCCCATAGGCTACATGTGCTCCAGGATGCACCTGTCTTGGCAGAAATTTAAGTTGGCGTCTTTATGTTTCGTTTTCTTTAGTTTTGCACTTTATTTTCTGTTTTGTCTTTTCAATAAAATTGTGAAACTTTTTATTGGAGTCTGAGTGATCGTTCTGGCAGCTCTGTGTTTTAGCCTAACCCCGGTCTAAATTATGACAGAATGATCCAGTCAGGATCAGGGCTCAGCGAGCACCTCGCCAGGCGAACAGTCAGCACTCGACTGTTTGGGTGCCATGGAGCTCCAGGTCATGTTCTTATCTGAGCAATTACAAACTATCACTCAGCAATTGGCTACTGTAACCGAGCACCTGTGTCGGCTTCCTGGTGTGGCGCCTCCCCCTGCACCTACTGCCACAGCAGTTTCTGTTTTCCGCAGGAACATCTCTGTTCCCACACCTGCTCCTTATGGGGGGGAGGTGGGGAGTTGCAGGGGGTTCCTGCTCCAATGCCGGTTATATCTTTGGAAGGTGGAGGGGGAATACAGGGATGATTTGGCCAAAATTCACTTTATGACCTTGTTGTTGTGGGGCCGGGCTCTCCAGTGGGCTCAGTCCATCTTGAGCAGCCCGGATGGACCCCTTTATTTGCTCGAGCAGTTTGTGCAGGGGTTCTCTGGGGTGTTTGACCATACAGAGAGTGAGGGGAATATTGTTAGCCCACTCATGGGGCTCCGGCAGGGGGACCGGTCTGTGGCCGATTTCTCTACCGAGTTCCGGGTCATTGTGGCAGACTCTGGCTGGAACAGTGAGTGTTTCTTTCGAGTCTGAATTTGCAGCTCCGCGATGAGTTGGCTATCTGTGCATCTCCCTCCTACCCTGGATGAGCTCATCTCATAGGCCATGGCCCTTGACAACCAGTTTAGGGAGTGAGCGAAGGAGTGGAGGGCAGCCGCCTCTCCGCTCGCCTCCTGATCAGCTGCCCCGCCCCTTGGTACTACTCCACCGGCCTTCTCCAAGCCAATGGTGCTTGGCAGGTCCCGTTTGACTCTGAAGGAGCGTCAGTGTCGAGAAAGGGAAAGGGCATGTTTCTATTGCGGGGTCCCAGGTCATGCTATTTCGAAATGTCCCATGAGGCCAAAAACACCTGGCCCGTCAGTAGCCATGAGCGGTCTGGCGGGAGGGTCTTCGCAGAATCCTCCCAACCATTTTGAACTTTCAGCCCTGATCCAGTGACCAGGGCCAAGTTCAAAACCTCTGCCCTGGTTGATTCGGGGGCGGAGCAAAATTTTATTCAACAGGTCTTAGTGCAGAAATTACAGTTATCCACCAGGAAAGTTCCGACACCTTTATTGGTCTCGGTGGTTTCGGGCCGCACCATCGTGCTGGTTGCCAAGCAGACTGAGCCCATTTCGGTCATTTTGTCCGGTAACCACCGTGAGGTTATCCAGTTTTACGTCCTGCCTCAATCTAACACCCCCGTGATCCTGGGTTATCCATGGCTCTGTATGCATAATCCCATCATTAACTGAAGCCAGGGCTCCATTTCGTCCTGGAGCCCTTTCGTTCTCGTGTTGTCTCCAGTCGGCCACGTGCTCTCCTTTGCTCCTGCTCTCCTCCCGTTCAGCTCAGCCGGTGGATCTCAGCTCCGTGTCCGGGGTTTATCATGACTTAGGGGAGGTCTTTAGCAAGTCCAGAGCCCTGTCTTTACCACTTCAGTGGGGCTACGACTGTGCTATCGACCTCCTCCCGGGCACGTGGCCGCCATCCAGGCTCTACAGCTTATCTGGGCCGAAGAGGGAGGCGATGGAGACCTACATAAAAGACTCCCTGAGCGCCGGTATAATCTGCCCATTGTCTGCTCCACTCGGCCCAGGGTTCTTTTTTGTAAGGAACAAGGATGGGTCACTGTGGCCATGTATTGATTACCATGAGATTAACGCAATAAGTATAAGTATAAGTATCCGCTGCCACTTATCAATTCGGTGTTTGGGTTACTCCAACGGGCACGTTTTTTTCACCAAGCTCGACTTCCGCAATGCATATCATTTAGTTTACATTTGGGAGGGGGACGAGTGGAAGACGGCATTTAATACACCTTTGGGCCATTTTGAATATCTGGTCATGCCATTTGGGCTGACCCAACACCCCAGCCATCTTCCAGCGGTTAATAAACGACGTCCTACGAGACTTGGTGAAGCAGTTTGTGTTTGTGTATTTGGACGATATTTTGATTTTTTTCTCGCACCCTGGATGAGCATGTAGTTCATGTCCGGTCTGTCCTGCAGCGGTTGCTGGAGAACCAGCTTTTTGTAAAGGCTGAGAAGTGCGAATTTTCCACTCGCTCAACTTCGTTTCTGGGATTCATCATCGACAAGGGCACGGTAAAGGCCAATCCAGCTAAAATTAAAGCGGTAGTAGACTGGCCTACTCCCCAGTCCAGGAAGGATCTTCAGTGCTTCCTGGGCTTTGCCTACTTCTACCGCCAATTTATCAGGTATTACAGTAGGGTGGCGCAACCGCTTACGCTGTTGACATCGATCAAAAGTCCGTTCAAGTGGTCGGAGGCCGCTGAACAAGCTTGTGTGACCCTAAAAGACCTATTCACCAACATGTGTGTCTTGGCGCAGGTGGATCCCGCGGCGCAGTTTGTGGTCGAGGTGGATGCTTCTGATTCAGGGGTGGGTGCTGTCCTCTCCCAGCACTCCTCCACCGATCAGAAGCTCCATCCGTGCGCATATTTCTTTCGGCAGTTAACACCAGCTGAGAGGAATTACGCTGCTGGGGACCACGAACTGTTGGCCATTAAGCTGGCGTTGGAGGAATGGAGACACTGGCTGGAGGGAGCTAGCCAACCGGTCATTGTCTGGACCAACCATAAAAATTTAGAATACCTTCGGTCGACCAGACAGTTGAATTCTTGGCAGGCTCGGTGGGCCCTGTTCTTAAATAGGTTCAATTTATCCATCTCGTACAGACCAGGGTCCTGTAATACTAAGGCTGATGCTCTCTCACATCAGTTTTCTCCCGACTCCTCCTCCTCCTCCGCTGCTGCGTCTCCCCCGGAGACTATCCCCCCCCCCACACACACACTTTCTTGGACACTCCAGTGGGAGATTGAGCAGAGGGTCCAGCAGGCACAGTCATCAGAACCCGTCCCAGAGGGAGGCCTTCCGGACTGGCTGTATGTCCCTGCGGCGCTACGGGGTGAAGTAATCCAGTGGGGGCATACCAGCTTTTTTGCCTATCACCCCAGCATCTCCAGAAGCATAGACTTACTACATAGGGTGTTGTGGTGGCCGACACTTGGGAGGGATGTGCGGGAGTACATTAAAGCTTGTTACACCTGCTCCACAAATAAATCTGACTCCTCCCCTCCTGCGGGTCTCCTCCATCCCCTCCCAGTGCTGGGTCGCCCTTGGTCTCACATCTCATTGGGCTTTGTCACGGGCCTCCCTCCATCCCAGGGGAATACCGTCATCCTCACCATTGTCAACCGTTTCTCCAAGGCCATCCACCTTGTCCCCCTCCCCAAGTTGCCATCTGCCACGGAGACGGCCGACCTGCTGACTCAGCACGTCATCCGGTTGCCCGGTATTTCCATTGACATCCGACCGGGATACCCAGTTCACATCCCAGGTATGGAAGACATTCTGTCACTTTTTGGGTTCATCCGCCAGTCTGACGTTGGGAAATCACCCCAAAAGCAATGGTTAGGCTGAGCATGCCAGTCAGTCCCTGGAGGTCACCTTACAGTGTCTAGCATCCTCCAATCCCGCCACCTGGAGCCCCCACTTGACCTGGGTGGAATACGCATTGAACTTGGCGATCTCCTCTTCCACTGGGCTTACGCCATTCGAGGCGTCGATGGGTTACACTCCACCGTTGTTGCCCATGGCGGAGAGGGGCCTCACCGTCCCATCCATAGAGGCCCATGCGCGCCGGTGCCACCGTCTGTGGAGAGCCATGAGGCTGCCCTCCTTCACTCTGCTGAGTGCAACAGGCAATACGCAGACCGCAAGCGGGTGCCGGCACCGAAGTACACGGTGGGACAGAGGGCTTGGCTTTCCACCAACCAGATCTCACTGAAGACTGAATCCCGGAAGCGTCCCCCACCCCACCCCCAGGGCCTTTACCATTAAGCGGTGGATCAATGATGTCACCGTGCGGTTGGACTTGCCACCCTCTATGCGCATCCATCCCACGTTCCATGTCTCCCGGATTAAGCCCTTCTCCGCCAGTCCCCTCTGCCCTACTCCAGACCCCCCACCGCCCCCCTCCTCCCGGATCATCGACGGCCAGACAACGTATACGGTGGAGAGGATCCTGGACGTGCGCCATTGGGGGCGGGGATGTCAATATCTCATCCACTGGGAAGGATATGGTCCAGAGGAGAGGTCATGGATCCCGGGATCATATATCTTGGACAAACGGATGATCCAGGCCTTCCATCACACCCATCAACGTCAGCCCAGTGGGACGCCTCCCGGTGTCCCTTGGGGGGGGGGGGGACTGTGATGGTCTGGTGAGCGTGCTCCCCTCCTGTTTCTGGTTTCCCACTCCGGTGATGAGCACACATGCGTGATTATCCACCTGCTGCCCCTGATGAGCCAGTGTATTTAAGGCCCAGTGTGAGGGGAGCTCACTGCTGGATCGTCTGAGTTTGCAGCCACGATTTAATGTCAAGCTTTTGTCTCGTTATCTTGTACACCTGATCTTATTCCTCATATCTCTTGTCCTTCAGGTTGCTGCCACCCGCAGGTGTGTTTCCTGGAGCTGATCACACTTGCCTGACCAGGAAGTCCATCACGTCCACCCAGGTCCTGCCTTCCACGTGTCCCCAGTCCTTGTTGGAGTTCCCTGCCGGACTCCACTGCTCAAACAGTAAGTGTGCTTTCCTGCATTATTCTCCCTTCGGAGAATCTGTCCCTCATCACCTCTGTCTGCTCTCTCCCATAGGCTACGTGTGCTCCAGGGGGCACCTGTCTTGGCAGAAATTTAAGTTGGCATCTTTGTGTTTCATTTTCTTTAGTTTTCCACTTTATTTTCTGTTTTGTCTTATCAATAAAATTGTGAAACTGTTTATTAGAGTCTGAGTGATCATTCTGGCTGCTCTGCGTTTGAGCCTAACCCTGGTCTGAATCATGGCATCAGCAGTAATACTCATTGCTTTATTGATTATGCAGAATGTGAACAGTCATCAATACTGCTAGTGATGCTGAATACATTCTGGCGATAACCACAACAAAGTGCTTTGCAGTGAGAGAAGCAGATGCATGAATGTTTGTGTGGCAGGACTCCCAGACAGGCTCTAAATGGCAATGTGTTTATGTGTGGTTATATATGTGCATGTTTGGTAAGTCACAGAAGGTCTGGCCTGCCTGAGGGCAGTACTCACGGCTTGGTATGGAAAAATATGGGGTTGGCACTGCTGCACAGCCTGAGAGGATACACTTTCTGAGGTTTGAGATGGAGGGAGGATGGCAAAGAGAGAGTGAGAGAAAAGAATACAGTCACATATACACATACGCAGGAGGCCAGTATGATAGAATGAGGGGAAACAGAAAGAGCGAGGAGCGGAGGGGAGTGGTGGGAGATAAGCGCCTTAGAGGGTGGGAAAGATAACGACAGATAGGGAAGGCAGCATGGAAAGTGAACGAGGCAGACACAGGAAGAGAAGGAGAGAGATATAGAGGAGGCGAATGGCTGAATTTAATAAATTAGACCAGGTGCCTTGCTGATTTCCTAGCAACTGAGACGAGTGTGGTCTGGCCTGGTCTGTGCTCCAGAGTAAAGGTCTTTCTCCTCTGCCTCCTCTCTCAACTTTGTCTTTCTTTGTCTTCCTCCTCATCTTCCACTAACTCGCTTCAGGACACGGTCACTGTCCCAGTCATTGCTACTGATGACTATATTAAGAATCAAATTCATGTGAGGTAATACATAGTCTCAACCACACATACAACACACACACAGAGTCACACTGTAGGAGTCAAGAATTGAGGAGACTGGATGATTTTCCAGTATCTGCTTTAATTCTCATTCATCCTACGTCCTCTCTCGATCGGAGTGAAAAGAGACAGGATGCAGTCACACACATACATTTATACACTTATCTCGAACAATACCTCACACACAAGTCACAATACATCACACAAAAGTCACACGACCCAGTTACATCCTTTCATCTGTCATAGAACACCCAGCGTCCTTCTGTTCTCCTCTCTGACCCCCAAAAGGTCAGGCCGGGAAATCTTCTCCTTCCTTCTGAGTCCACGGGGGGTGCAGACACCTCGTCCTCTTGAGGTGTGATGTCAATACACCTGGCTAGCTCAAAGTCTCTCTCGGCTGAATTCCAGCCTGCCACATGTGAGTCACATAAGTTAGAATTATGGGCTCCACACACACCATCATTATCTCTATAACATGGACTTAGATTTGTGACAAAAGGTTTTAAAGAAAATTTCTTGAATATCAAACAAAAATAAAAATCTTGGGTGAAACACTTCATCTCAAAAGCAAAAATCCCACCTTTAAACAAATTTGCTATTAAATTTTTTGTTTGATGAATTATTTTGTTTTCAGTACTCAAACTTTTGTTTTTTTCTGTAATTTCCTTTGGTTTTGACTCCTGTTTTTTTACTTGCAATTTTGGCACAATCCTTGCATGGATTTGTGACAAAATGTTTAATTTTTTTTTTTTTTTTTGTCAAAAGCTTAATTTGTATTGACTCTTCAGTTAAAAGTGCTAGCTATCTGAGGACAGCAGGCCCAGTGAATGGATGATGAGGACACCTGGATCCTCTCACAGTCTTCAGATTGTTCTGCTCATGTCCCACTAACAGGACAGCAGACCAATTACCAGCTCTGAGTCACCACCCATGGATTTTCTCTTTAATTATCAACATGTATTTTTCAGCTAAAGTAAACCTGTTCACAGCAAATAAAACAATTAATTCAATAATTATTTATTGTCTTTGAACTCAGGCATCATAGGACACATAGACAAATGTGTCTTTATGATGTCATATAGACCATGAACTCAGGCATCATAGGACAGCTCGTGATGCCTTATGACAGCACATAGACAAATGTGTCTTTATGTCATACATCAAGTCCACGGCACGTAGACAAATATGTCTTTACGATGTCATATACATCAAGCCTGCCTTTATGTCTTTATGATGTCATATACAGTGACAGACATCAGGCAACATGTCTTTATGATGTCATATACATCAAGGCTGCCTTTATGTCTTTATGATGTCATATACAGTGAGGCCATGCCGGAAAGCCTCTTTTTGCTCAGCTCTATTATCATGATCCTGTCCATGAATTGAAATTACGACGCACCTATCCCTCAACCAGTGGTCTCAGCGAAGAAGAAGGAGACCCACCAGATGGAGAGCAATAGAATGACAACTGCTGCACGTCAGAAAAGATGCCATGAAGATGAAACACCTGAGGTTCCAGCAGTACATCGCAGCCATCTGAGACAGGAGGACACCCTTCACCAGCATAGGGTACGACAGACTTTAAAGCACGTTTCTAGGACATCATAGGACAGCCTATGATCTCTGCCTCATCATCATAGCGCATCCTATGAACTTAGGCATCATAGGATGACTCACCATGCCTACATGATGGCAAATGTGTAACCTTGACGAATGCCACTCTACACTACAAATGTGTAAAATGCAAAGCAAAACACTGATTTTCTCTGGGTGTTCCGGTTTCTTGGTTTCTATGGGCATGCACGGGCCTCCCTGAACAGGGTCGAAAGCCACTTTTTCCAGGATCGTGCCCATGAACTGGAATTACAACGCACCTATCCCTCAACCAGTGGTCTGAACGAAGAAGAAGAAGAAGACCCACCAGATGGAGAGCAATAGAATGAGGAGAACTGCTGCACGTCAGAAAGGATGCCGTGAACATGAAACACCTCAGGTTCCACCAGTACGTTGCAGGCATGACTGTGAACAACACAGCCATCTGAGACAGGAGGAGACCCTTCAGTGGTCTGAACGAAGAAGAAGAAGACCCACCAGATGATGTCTATATAACGGCACATAGACAGAGCACATGACTCCCTACAAGACATATACTAGGCACAGGTAAGCAACATAACACAGAACAGTGACAGGCAGGAGAAGAAGTAACAAGCAGGGGCAAAGAGCCCCAGATGGCAGGGCATATTTTGTGTGATTTTTATGTTTTGCTGCATACAAAAGCCATCACATGTGATTGCCACTTACTGCTGTGTTGCTATACAAACTGTCCTGTAACTGGCAAGAACTCCGTTCCAGTGCATCCCCTCTATGGGCATGCACGGGTATGTACTAGTATACAGTATATAGACACAGGTAAGCAACATAACACAGAACAGTGACAGGCAGGAGAAGAAGTAACAAGCAGGGGCAAAGTTTGGGTGGGGAAATCTTTAATGAACGTCCTTAGGGGATCCATAGGGGAGCTGTGGGCGTTCATATTTAAGACATCACAGGCACACACTGTGTTCCTATGATGTCACATGACCATATAAAGAGTTCTGAACAACTCCTTTGAACAACTCCTTCTATGATGTCATACAGACATCATAAGCACCCTGTGAGGTCAGAACACTCTTTTTATAGGCATGCAGGAATGCTTGCTTACACTTGCTTTCTATGTGCATGCAGAAATACTTGTCAATAACCATGTCAAAGATCAAAGGCAGGGATCACCATGGCACTGTTGCCATGGTAACAGTAACTTTCTACAGGCATGCAGAAATGCTTGCTTACACTTGCTTTCTACGGATATGCACCAGTGATCGTAAAAAACAAATCACTGGTCAGTTTGAAAAAGGTGAAGAATAAAAAAATATACCATTTCAACTGAATTCTGTATACAATCACAATGTAAGTTATTAAACCTCCATTGCAAATTAATATTATTTTCAAATTAATCTTCCTGATAAAGTGGCTCCATTTCAGAAAACATAAGTTGACATGTGAACGTATTTGAGCAAAATGAAAATGAATTCCAGTATTACTGACCAGCAATATACGAAGCAGCTAAAAATGTCAACCAATTAAATATTATTGATAGAATATTGATGTTTTCTGCTCTGTCAGGGTTTTAAAACCAGTTAGCGTTCCAGCTCATTTCCGTTTGAAGTGCCTGAAAAAACATATCCAAACTAAATTCAGAGCTGCTCTTCAGCCCCTTGCACTATCTTCATGGGGTTGGTCTCTTTCAAAAGCAAACACTAATTTTTTTAGCAAAACAGTCAGAATCCCTCTAAGTGCTTCAGCCACTGAGTAACACTGATCTAAACATACTAAATTTGAAGAAAATAAAGTTCACCTGGGTGTTTTTTAGATACAAATGCCTGAAAATAACATACAGCTGTTATATACTGGCTGGAGAACACAATAGGAATGTAGAACCAAGTGTTATGAAATTCATGTAAAAATCTGGCAACAGTAGGACAAGAAATAAATATATTACACACCTTTTTTCTCGGGCGTCTTCATGCCTCTTTAAACTGTGCCAAATGGAATCATGGTCACCCCCCCTGTGATTCTTCAGCTAACGACCGGGTCAAGTAATTAATAATTTCTTCGATGTTCCATGTTAATTTTAGCCATTTTTCAAAAAGGTCAGTGAAGATACAATGCTTCTGCCTTGCATTCACGGACTGGTTTATGCTGTGGAAGATGTGAAAATGACGAGGCAGCGTTCTTTCTCAGAGTCAGCTTTATTCACATCTCCATCAATTCAAAGCAGACAAAAAAGAGAGAGTGAAACAGTAACTCTCGTCCTTAAATATCAGGGACTTCACACCTCATAGATCACATGTCCCACAGACCACCTTGCAAAATAAAGACAGTCACAATGCATTTCACCACCTGGCATAATAAAGACAGTCACAATGCATTTCCCTCCATGATATCACTTCCACTGTCTCCCACGCATCCTTTAATCGACCCCCCACAGTCTCCAGACTTGCATAACAAGGCTAAGGTTCCAGCCTTTGTTCTGACCTAAAATGCGAGTCACAGAACCGGTCCAACAGGTCCATTGAGTGTTCACCACACAAGCCCCCCCCAGCATTTTAGAAAAACAGAACAACAAGAAAATAACCACATGCATGCCGTGATGGCATCAATACACATCAGTCCACATGCTGGATAGGCTTCAGCCTCCTGCCGAATCTGCTGTAGCTGGGGTTCACCGTCTCTGCGGCGCTGTGCTGCTGGGGATTTACCATCTGGGGGCAGAAACCCTTTGTCAGTCTCTGCGGGTGTTCTGGGGAAACATTACTTTGGGAAACATTACTGTGTGAAACCCTCCGTGGTGGTCTACCTCGCCGCGGGGCCTTTGCCAACAGCACTTCCTCCTCTGCCACCACAAAAGCGGGTTTAAGTCTGTCTATGCCAATTTTCTCTTTCCTACCCCCCAAATCTAGCAAAAACTGCTTGTCCCCTCAGCACTCTGAATGGTCCGTCATAAGGCGGTCGCAGCGGTGTTCGATGCGCATCATGTCTAACAAAAACAAACTCTGCATTCTTCAAAGTTTTAGGCACAAAAACGCGCGGAAAACTGTGGTGCGTGGGGCCGGGCAGCGTGCTTGATTCTATGTTACTCCGCAACAGCTGAGACGGGGAAGCGTTTGGCGCAGGGTTATCTGGGAGAAACTCCCCAGGCAGCCGGAGTGGCTGCGCAAACACGAGCTCCTCCGGGGAGGCTTCTAGATCCTCTTTAGGTGCAGAACGCAACCCCAATAACACCCATGGTAACTTGTCAACCCAATTTGTATCCGTCAGTGACGCTCTGAGAGCCGCTTTCAATGACCTATGAAAATATTCGCATAACCCGTTAGCCTGCAGATTGTACGCGGTTGTGCGGTGAATTGTGACACCCAGGCTGTGGGCCATTGTTGACCAAAGCTCGGAAACAAATTGAGGGCCTCTGTCAGACGTAATGTCCGACGGAACGCCGAAGCGCGCCACCCAAGCTGTTAAAAACGCGCGCGCCACTTCCTCGGCTGTGGTTGATGCCAGAGGGACCACTTCAGGCCAGCGTGTGGTGCGGTCCACCATTGTCAGAAGGTGTGTGCACCCCTGTGACAGCGGGAGGGGTCCAGCGAGGTCCACATGGACGTGATCGAACCTCTTGGCTGGAATGTGAAACGGTTCCAAAGGAGCTCTCGTGTGCCTGTGTACTTTGGCTCGTTGACATGCCGTGCAGTTTGCTGCCCACTCTTTGACCTGTTTGCGGAGGCTCGGCCAAACACATTTCTCTCCCACCATTTTGACCGACGCGCGCACTCCAGGGTGCGCCAAAGAATGAACCGAGTCAAAAACGCGGCGGCGCCACGCAGCCAGTACTACTGGACGCGGCCGTCCAGTGGAGACATCGCAGATTAGGGGGGGCATACTGTCTTGCAGCACCCTGCTCTCCAGCCTTAACCCTGTTGGTCCAGACTGGAGCGTGCGCACGTCCGCGTCATTAACCTGCTCTGCGGCCATGGCTGCATAATCTAACCCTACGCTGGCTGGGGCCGCCACAGCGCGCGAGAGGCAATCTGCCACTACATTGAGTTTGCCCGCCACATGCTGAATATCAGTGGTAAACTCTGATATCGCGGCCAGTTGTCTCTGCTGCCAGACTGACCACGGTTCCGAGACCTTGGCCATCGCGAATGTTAGCGGTTTGTGATCAACGAACGCGGTGAAAGCGCATCCTTCCAGCCAGAACTGAAAGTGGCGGATGGCCAAATGGAGAGCGAGCAGCTCCCTGTCGAACGCGCTGTATTTACGTTCGCTATCGCGCAAGGTCCTGCTGAAAAATGCGAGGGGCTGCCAAACCCTGGCTACGTGTTGCTCCACGACCGCCCCTATGGCCACATCTGACGCGTCAGTGGTGAGCGCTATGCGGGCCGTTGGGTCTGGGTGTGCCAACAACGCAGCCTTTGCCAAGGCTGCTTTCACCTCCGAGAAAGCTTGGTCCCGCTCCGGGGACCACTCGATCTTATCCGCGGTTTTCTTTTTTTTGAGCGCGGCATACAGCGGCTGCATGAGCTGCGCCGCGAGGGGGAGAAAACGGTTATAAAAATTCACCATTCCCAAAAACTCCTGCAACGCCCTGACTGTCTGCGGCCGGGGAAAATCTGCCACAGCGCGCACTTTGTCAGGCAGCGGGACTGCTCCTTCGGGGGAGACGCAGTGTCCTAAAAAATCGATCTGCGCCACCCCGAAGTGACACTTCGCTGGGTTGATTATTAACCCGTGATCTCCCAACCTTCGGAAAACTGTGGCCAGGTGTTTTTCGTGTTCGTCTTCGGACGCGCTGGCTACTAAAATATCGTCCAGGTAGACGAACACGAAAAGGAGATCGTGAAGCACCGCGTCCATCATGCGTTGGAACGTCTGAGCAGCCCCTTTAAGTCCGAATGGCATGCGTAAAAACTCGAATAAACCAAACGGAGTTATTACCGCTGTTTTGGGTATGTCCTCAGCGCGCACTGGGACTTGGTGGTAACCGCGGACCAAGTCTATTTTAGAAAAAATGCACGCCCCTGCCAAATGAACCGAGAAATCTTGGATATGTGGGATTGGGTAGCGGTCGTGCGCTGTAGCGTTGTTTAACCTGCGAAAATCCCCGCAAGGGCACCATGATCCGTCAGCTTTCGGGACCATATGTAGGGGGGAAGCCCACGGACTGTTTGAACGTCAGATAATGCCCAACCTCTCCAGGTTGGCCAACTCCTCGCGCACTATGGCCAGTTTAGCTGCGTCCAAGCGCCGAGCTTTTGCAAAAACGGGCAGTCCGGTAGTGGTAATAAAATGCTCCACCCCGTGCTTAGCGACTGTTGCCGAAAATGTGGGGACCGTGAGTGCTGGTGTAACGGATGCCAACTAGTACTGTTCGGCGTAGAACGTTAGTAAACCTCCCTCCCAAAGCCTCATACAGTATCGGTAGCGCTGAGCTACCGGTCGGACCTTTAGCTCAGCGCGATCGTGCTGTGTCTCCCATGCTCGAACTGTGTAGTTGACTGAGAGGTCGCGGGTTCGTGTCCCGTGTGGGGCGAACTGTGCAGGATGATCTCTGTCACAATGGTGCCGTGACCCGGATGGGAGTGAGGTTTAAGGGGGAGAGTGTAACGGATGCCAACTAGTACTGTTCGGCGTAGAACGTTAGTAAACCTCCCTCCCAAAGCCTCATACAGTATCGGTAGCGCTGAGCTACCGGTCGGACCTTTAGCTCAGCGCGATCGTGCTGTGTCTCCCATGCTCGAACTGTGTAGTTGACTGAGAGGTCGCGGGTTCGTGTCCCGTGTGGGGCGAACTGCGCAGGATGATCTCTGTCACACTGGGAACTGAGTGAGCAGTGTGTGGAACTTACCGCCTGCTGTTGTGATGTTGGCTTGTGCTGTAGGCGGGGCCACTCGCGCTGCACAGGGGACAGAATCAAAAGAAAATGCATTAACCAGGCGTCTGTTAGCGAGATCAACCAACAACCCATGTGAGCACAAAAAATCAGCCCCCAGCATATTGAAATTTACTGTTGCTACAACAAAAGTCCACTCATATGCACGGCCGTGTAGAGACAGAAGCAGAGTCTTCTCACCAAAGGTCTTAATTTCCGAGCCGTTCGCCGCTGTCACCAGGGGACCTCTGGAACCCGCCAGTCTGTCCGCGTAGGAAGGAGTGATGAAACTCAACTGGGAGCCTGTGTCGATGAGGAACTGCCTCCCGGAGCGTGCGTCCGACAAGTAGAGCAGCTTGTTTTCTTCCCCGAGGGCCGCGGCTGCTACCGACCACCGGTCTTGGCGTTTCCCGAACGCCCAAACTGGCACGGCGGTACACACTTGCGTGCCCTCTCTGTGAAGCGGCGATGGTAGGAACAAAAGACGTCCGGTCCATGCTCCCTGGCCCTTGCCGCCGCCGTCGTCGGTGAGTCTGGCACCGCTGTCTCTGGCCTCCTGTCGTCTGCGGTCGTCGCGTCGAGTTCCGCTGCAGCGGCCATGGCTGCGCACTGCTTGGTGGCGTTGACAATCCGCTGCGCCTCTCGGCCCAGCGCGCGGTAGTCCCATAGGGCCAACAGTGGCGAACTGGCCAGAACTGCTCTCGCTGCTGACGGTAGAGTCCTGAGGAAGAGGTGGGTGAAAATGAAGTGATCATCATCAGAGTCTTTCAACCTCAACAACTTCTCCATCAGGCTTGCGGGCATGTCGTTTTCCCCCTCCGTCAGCGCTAGCAGCCTCTCTGCTCGCTCCTCTGCTGAGGGGGTGAATTGCTGGATGAGTGCAGCCTTCAACGCGCCGTATTTGTCGCTCTCCGGCAGCTGGTCGATCAGGCTCTCCACATGCTTGGCCGTGTTGTTGTCCAGCTTTGCGACTACGTGGTAGAATTTCGTGACATCTACCGATATCCCCCGGAGGTTGAACTGCGCCTCAACTGCTCTGAACCAGGAGCGCGGATTGTTCTGCCAGAAGTCCGGTAGCTGGACTGCAGTGGCGTTCGCTTGGCTGGGGGCTCCTGACGTGGCTGGCCCGGGGGAATTTCTTTCTTCCATGATACGTCTCGGGGTCACCAGTGTGGAAGATATGAAAATGACGAGGCAGCGTTCTTTCTCAGAGTCAGCTTTATTCACATTTCCATCAATTCAAAGCAGACAAAAAAGAGAGAGTGAAACAGTAACTCTCGTCCTTAAATATCAGGGACTTCACACCTCATAGATCACATGTCCCACAGACCACCTTGCATAATAAAGACAGTCACAATGCATTTCACCACCTGGCATAATAAAGACAGTCACAATGCATTTCCCTCCATGATATCACTTCCACTGTCTCCCACGCATCCTTTAATCGACCCCCCACAGTCTCCAGACTTGCATAACAAGGCTAAGCTTCCAGCCTTTGTTCTGACCTAAAATGCGAGTCACAGAACCGGTCCAACAGGTCCATTCAGTGTTCACCACAATGCTAGCTTTACGCGCATGCATTACGCACAGGCTTTATGGGGGGAAGGGGGCTGAATGTCCCTTGTGAGGTATCCCTGAATTCAGAAATTATTTGGCTAAGCCACGCGTCCATCAGTTTCTTACTCTGACACAACTGGCTTGTTGTGTTCCTGTTAGCCATGAAGCTGGACTTTCATGGATCTTTATTGCTCATTGGGTTTCCACAGCTTTCAATTACAAAATGGAGGCTCTGTTGGGTCAAATGAGCTGTCAATCACTTCTGAGCACACACTTCCCCTAGGGGGCTTCCGTTTCCGGTTCAATCTCCCGGAAGTGATGTGTTTTTAGCATAAAAACCTAACAGTTTTCGGCCAATTTTAAAACAAATGCTCCTAGTTTATGGGCAGGTTTCCCCATCATCATCAAGATGGACAATAAATCTTACTCAAATGGATCTATTGGACCTTTTGCAATACAAATGGACCGTATTTGTTGAACAATCATTCATTCAGGGACGGCAAGGAGACTACTTTGATGAGTCTCTTGTTTGAGCTCATGCTAATGCTAGCTAGTTAAAAGTTCTATTTAAATCCAGTGTTATCTTTTTTTTCTGAAATCTGTTTTAATAACTAAATAGATGAAATTCTAAGCTTCCAAATAATGTAAGGCATGACTGCCTTCTGTAAGCATGTTTAACACAATTCACTGTGTCGCAGCTGAGACTTTTAAACGGACATTTAAATACACCCTCCCGCGGTATCAGGAACATTATCAAAATGCCACATAAAACTGTTAGAAAAATTCTTCTTAATCTTCAGTCAAGAATCAGGCAGGATCAAAGATTCAGCAAATTTAATTACACTGGCCAGTGGAGAACAATACAAAAACAGTCTCAGAGCCTATTTGTGCATCACTGTACAATCTAAGCAGGGCTGCTCGCAGAGATAACAAAAAGACATGACAACCTAATAGTATTGAATGCAAAAAGACGGAATAGACTTACACAATGGTCCCCTCCGGTATACAACTAGGAAAATACCGGTCGCTATGGAGGGTGAGAATATGTATGGGTACATAATCATACCATGTAGGATAACTAAGTAGACGGTTGTGTTGTTTCATTCCATCTAGCTACAATGCTCCGCACCGTGTGTTTATATATTTATATATTTATTCCATCTAGCAACAATGCTCGACGCTGTGTGTGTTTATATATTTACATATTTATTCCATCTAGCTACAATGCTCTGCACTGTGTGTTTATATATTTACATATTTATTCCATCTAGCTACAATGCTCCGCACTGTGTGTTTATATATATTTATATATTTATTCCATCTAGCAACAATGCTCCACACTGTGTGTTTATATATTTACATATTTATTCCATCTAGCTACAATGCTCAGCAGTGTGTGTTTATATATTCATATATTTCTACAATACTCCGCACTGTGTGTTTATATACTCATATATTTATTCCATCCAGCTACAATGCTCTGCACTGTGTTTATATATTTATATACCTATCCCATCTGGCTACAATGCTCCGCACTGTGTGTCTGTATATATGTATATATATACTGTATATATATATATATATATATATACATGTACATATGTATACTCGCTGCTCTTGTTTTGTTTTTTTTCTCTTGCCTTCTGATTGTTGCTCTGAGTGTTGCTATCCCTGTGCTGTTGCAATCCTGGAATTTCCCCATTGTGGGACTAATAAAGGCTTATCTTATTATTCTGACTCAAACACACATCGTTCAGTCTTTTAAGCCCTTTGTTTTCTGAGAGGTGGAGGAGAGAATGTCCATGATGATTGGTTCAGTACATCTGGTCAAAACTTGGTGTACAGGTTATCTCTTTCTCGGGAACCTTCACACTCACTCAGCATGTCACACAGGAACAGTATAAGCGAACTAAAACAAAGTGATAACAAAGTACAGCTGCATCAGCTTCTTCAGCACTTTCACACAGACTCTGAGACAAAGCAAATTACAAGCATGAAACAAATATGAAACTTTTCTATCATTCCCCCCCCCCCCGATGCTATGCAAGGCATCATAAAAGAAGGATTTATGGCATCTAAAACCCCATCTGGCAGCTACAGTATGCTAAGCTCCAATGCATTTGCGTGCAACAGATCCTAACTAGCTAGTGACGGGGAAAGTCCGCAATAAGCCCTAATTCCCCAGGCACCAGCTAACGTTTTAGTTCTTTAGGAGGAGAAATGGAACAATAAAACTCATTTATTAATAATTGAAAGTAATTAATGGTAAAAACGGTGAAATCAGAATGATGAAAAAATAATAGTAAAGATATAATAAGGATTATATGTGTGTCATAGCTACGTGTGTTATCGCAGCTTGTATAAAAACAAACATAAAAGATAAAACAAAACAACAATAATAATAAAATGTAATAATAAAATGTAAAAACAGAAATAAGAGTGACATAAAAACAAAACTAGAAAAGCACTCGGAGAGCACAGACCTCCGCCAAGGCAGCTCAGTCCCCCATGCTGTGATCTACTCAAAAATGTAATTGCTGGACTTAGAAAAGTCCTACATTTATGTTATCTATATTTTCTGATTCCTTGACCATCAAAACATACCTTTAGCAATTGGATTCACGTTGATATCTTTATTAGTTCAGTAGTTATTGACAAAAATCACTTTTTCAGTAATGGCGGTTTTCTTCTGGATATAGCTCCATAGCTTTTGAAGATACAACAAATCCATTGGTATGCTACTGATTCCACAGTGTCTTGGCTATATTTTGGTGTTTGTTGTATGTTTATATCTTAATTTGTTACCTTACAGTGATGAAAATTCCAAAGATCCCCTATTATTTGCTGTTCTGGATCACAGTATCTGGATTTTTTGCAGGATCCGGATCACTCTTTGATATTTCCTAGAACCTTTTGGGATCTTATCCTGTATTTTTTTGGCAAGCATCCTGACCATTTATTGTGGAGTTATATACACATATGCTAAAAAATGGCCCTATCTCACAATGATAAAGAATCCTTTTAAAAATTCCTGGATCCAGATGGTGATCTGGATCACTCCCAAAATCTAATCATTTCTTCCTTGTCCCATTTTGGACTTTTCCTGAAAATTTTGTCAAAATCCATTCATAATTTTTTGAGTTATGTTGGTAACAGACAGACAAACAGACAAACCCCGGTAAAAACATAACCTCCTTGGCGGAGGTAATAAAAGAAAATAATGTTTCAAACTTCATAAATGTATTTACAGGTAGTACATTTCAACTTCACATCATGATCATGCAACTCCTTTCGATTTTCTGCATGTCAGTCATACTTTTACTCTGTACTTGGGTCATGGAGAGACACCTTGAGCTCACACTGTTTGTTCATCATCCCCATCATCCCCGGCAACTGTTCCATGGTACATCACTAGGTTAACATGCAAAAATCTCATCATCATACTACAGATGCAGGGAATAACACAAGAAAAGGCCAAAAATAATACCACAAAAATCATTAACGGGCTCATGATGAGACTTCTCCATGAAGAGAGTAACCAACTTAGCCAGGTATGTTCATCAGTAACATTGTCCTTAGCCATGGCAGCCTGCAAAGCAGTCAGGTTCTGCATGGCTGAGGCAATCACATGGCTATCTGTATCATTTTCAGGGATAAAAGTAAAACAATAATCACCCACAACTGCACACACACCCCTTCGGGTGGCAGTTATTTGAACAAGAACCATTCTATTTTGGGTCAACATAAGCCTAAGAGCCATTAACTCCTTATTTATACCAGAAAACGCAGACAAAGAAAAATTCACAAATGATTGTAATCTATAATTAGTTGTTTCAGTCCACAAGGTGTTCTTAGCCACTCCCACCCAAGGAAACATAGAATGAAGTACCTTCTGCCCAGTAGTTTCTAACTTGAATTCTTTTGGCACATCTGTGCCCCAGATGGGATCATGTGGTGCAGAAGAGACATCTCTCTTCACCCTACCCGCCTTTCCTGCCGACAATATTATGGTATGGTCAGTCACCACTACGGGGGCACACACCCCTCCCCAATTCATGGGCAGGTGTGAGTAGGCACGATGGCCACACAGCCACCAACCCTCTGTCATCATATGTGTGCCGTACTTGTGAGAATCACAAATGACGGCGCTACAGAGCTCCTGCAGGGTGACATCGCCTTCCAGACTTGTAGACTGCCAAAAATGATCTTCAGGACAGCTTTTGCCCACTACGCCGGTCTGCCAGGGAACAGTACAGGGGCGAGATGCACTATATACCGTTGCACACCTGGAAAATGATTAACTGCCCAAAGAGACATTTCCACACCCTTTTAGACAAAAGGAAAAATTCCCCGGCGAGGTTAACCTTGCCTTCACTGAGTAAGGGGTGTCATCATGTCTCCGGTCAGTGGAGTCATAGACAATGTGGCAGGTGTGATTCAAATTAATGCTTGCTGTACTATTTCCATACATAGCCTCTTGCAAGAAACAAACATCTTCTGATAGTGCCATTGGTTTAGCAGTAACAGATATTTTGCCAGCTGAGAGTGGGAGCAAAGAACACACATAACAACTTGAATGATTAGCTGTTTTGGCTGTGTAGTTAGCATACTTCCACCACACATTACCAGCATAAACATGGTCGTCATGGCCTGGTCCTTCTAACCAGTCATGATACATGTGAGTAACGTATCTAGCCCTGCAATAAATAGGTAATGGTGTCCCTAAAAATAACCAAAACAAAAGTGTCACTACAAGGATGATGATAATAAACAAACAGATCTACCATTCATATTCTTCTGCTGCCAACCTTCTCTCTGGCATTTTGTCTCTCCATGATAAACAACAGCTGTTTCGCTATACAAGCCGTTGCTGGAAAGCAATGAGGGCACCGTCAGTCGACACTTTAGTAGGATATAGTTTGCAATGGGGATTAAACAGTCTCTTGCTGAGGGTTTTGAGCGGGGTAAAGTTTGCAATGTGTCAAATGCACCCAAGAGTCACGTTATTTGACTTTCACAGCTGTTGGCGTCACCAGGATGACTTTGTGTGGTCCTTGCCAGGGAGCATTGGCCCAATTTTTCTTTTTGATGACTTTAGTAAGGACCAGATCCCCCGGTATGGCCAAAATGGGTGCGTCACTGTGGTCCCTCCTGGGAAGAGCAGCATGAACAACATCTCTGTCAGTCAACATTCTTCACATGTAATCAGCTAAGCACACTTCCTCATCACCTGAATTGAATGGCCTTAATGGTGGGAGTAGTAAGGTTTGCCATACATTATTTCAAATTGGGATAACCCCCTTTTGGTGGGAACTATTCTCATGTAAAACAGAACTAGAGGTTGGCAATATATCCAATTTTGTCCTGTTTCTGACATTGTTTTTCTAGGCCTTTCTTTAATGGTCCTGTTTATGCGTTCCACCAATGCTGCAGATTGTGGATGGTAAGCTGAGTAGTTTTTCAAGTTAATGTTAAGTGGTCTGCCTAAGTGTGATATAATCTGATTTACAAAATGTGTTCCATTATCTGAGTAAATCTTTTCAGGTATTCCAAATCTAGGCACAATTTCTGCTAACAATTTTTTTGCTACTGTAGTAGTGTTTGGGTGAGTGCAACGGAAGGCTTCTGTCCATTTGGTAAACATGTCACAAATAACCAAACAATATTGTTTGCCTTCACATTTATCTAATTCAATGAAGTCCATGCAAATATTTTGAAATGAATAAGTTGGTGCAGGGATGGTGCCTTTTTCAGGCCTTTAGTTCCCTTTAGCATTGTTTTCTGCACAGATTAGGCATTTTTTTTACAAAATTGAGTTGCAAATTGGCTAAATCCATAAGCGGTAAAGGATCTGTTTAGCATAGCGATCATACCCCCCCCCCCCCACACACACACACTGATACATGGGAAACCCCATGTAGCAGTGTGGAGGCCTGCTGAAACAGTTTGCGTGATAAAATGGGTTTGTTGTTGCTGCATTTGTAAAGGTTGGAGGTGTTATCAAAGATCGCTCCCTTTTGGATCCATCTATAAATTTTGGTTTGTGGTGCTGTTTTCTGCGATCCAAGAGCGACAATAATTTAGAGTACCCAAAAGTGACATCATGTCTCTTTTCATGATGGGTTTTGATGCTGACAAAGTAGCTTGTTTTCGAGCTGGATCAACATGTCTGCCTGTTGCTGACAAAATGTGGCCTAAATATTTGACCTCTTTTTTCCACAACTGTAATTTTTCCTTGTTGACTTTGTGGCCTTGTTCTGCTAAAAATTGCAGAAAGGCAATTGTGTCTTGTTTGCATGTTTCTTCATCAGGTGATGCCAGCAAAATGTCGTCAACATAAAGGAGCAACTAGGTCCCGTTAGGAATAATAAATTGTGCCAAATTTGCTTACATTGCCTGTGAAAAAAATGGTTGGTGATTCACAGTAACCTTGTGGTTACCTGTTGAATATGTGCCTTTTGTTTTCAAATATGAATGCAAACCAAAACTGATGATCTGGATGTATTGGGAATGTCTGTCATACATATTGCAACGGTACTGATCTGTAGCCCGATGTGTAAGATAAGATAAGCCTTTATTAGTCCCACAACGGGGAAATTCCAGGATTGCAACAGCACAGGGATAGCAACACTCAGAGCAACAATCAGAAGGCAAGAAAAAAAAAAAAAAAAAAAAAAAACAAGCAAGCAAGAGCAGCTAATATACATATGTACATATTACCATAAAATATATATATATACACACACACACACAGACACACAGTGCAGAGCATTGTAGCTGGATGGAATAAATATATGAATATATGAACACACAGTGCAGAGCATTGTAGCTAGATGGAATAAATATGTAAATATATAAACACCCACAGTATGGAGCATTGCAGCTAGGTGGAATAAATATGCAAGTATATAAACACACACAGTGCGGAGCAATGTAGCTAGATGGAATAATATGTAGATATATAAAAACACAGTGCGGAGCATTGTAGCTAGATGGAATAAATATATAGATATATAAATATAAACACACCCAGTGCAGAGCATTGTAGCTAGATGGAATAAATATGTAAATATATAAACACACACAGTGCAGAGCATTGTTGCTAGGTGGGATGAAACAGCATAACCGTCTATTTAGTTATCCTACATGGTATGATTATGTGCCCATACATATTTTCACCCTCCATAGCGACCGGTATGCTCCTAGTTGTATGCCGGAGAGGACCATTGTGTAAGTCTATTGCATCTTTTGCATTCAAAAAAAAAAAAAAAAAAAAAAAAAAAAAAAACTATTAGTTTGTTACGTCTTTTTGCTATCTCTGCGAGCAGCCCTGTTTAGGTTGTACAGTCTGACAGCCGTTGGTAGGAAGGACCTACGAAACCTCTCGGTTGTGCACCTGGGATAATGTAGTCTGCTGCTAAATGAGCTCCTCAGTGCATCCAGTATGTCCTGCATAGGGTGGAACTCGGACTCCAGCAGAGATGACAGTTTAGCCACCGTCCTTCTCTCTCCTATCTCCTCCATCGGATCAAGGCGTTGCCCCAGGACAGAGCTAGCTTTCTTAATCAGTTTGTTCAGTCTCTTCCTATCGGCTGCAGTAATGCCACTGCCCCAGCAGACCACTCCAAAAGTGATGGCTGATGCCACCACCGTGTCATAGAATGACTTCAGCAGCGCCCCTTGTACACCAAAAGACCTGAGTCTCCTCAGCAGGTACAGCCTGCGCTGTCCCTTCTTGTAGAGTGCGTCAGTATTGTGTGACCAGTCTAGTTTATTGTTCAGATGAATACCCAGGTACTTGTAGGATGTCACCATCTCGATGTCTGTTCCCTGTATATTTACTGGTGCTGTGAGGGGCTGCCCATGCCTGCGGCAGTCCACCACCAGCTCCTTAGTTTTCCTCGCGTTGATCTGGAGGCAGTTCCGATGGCACCAGTCCACAAAGTCCTGGATAAGCCCTCTGTACTCAGCTTCATCTCCGCTGGAGATGAGACCAACGATCGCAGAGTCATCAGAGAACTTCTGTAGATGGCAATGTGTTGTGTTGTGTGAGAAGTCCGCAGTATAAAGAGTGAACAAGAAGGGAGCCAGCACCGTTCCCTGGGGGGCCCCCGTGCTACTGATGATCGTGTCGGAAACACAGTCCCGGGTTCTCACAAACTGAGGCCGGTTCGTGAGGTAGTCCAGGATCCATGATGACAGGTGCTGGTCCACCCCTGCGCGCAGCAGCTTGTCCTTCAGGATCATCGGTTGGATGGTGTTGAAAGCACTGGAGAAGTCAAAGAACATTATCCTCACCATATTCCCGGGCTTCTCCAGGTGGGACAGAGAACGGTGAAGGAGGAAGATCACCGCATCCTCCACCCCAATGCCATGCTGGTAGGCGAACTGGAGTGGATCCATCGCTGGTTCCACCAGGGGGCGGAGATGAGCAAGGAGCAGTCTCTCCAGGGTCTTCATCAAGTGGGACGTCAAGGCCACCGGTCTGAAGCTGTTCAGGTCTTTGGGGTGGGAAGTTTTTGGTACAGGTACCACACAAGATGTTTTCCACAGCTGTGGTACCCTCCCCAGTTTCAGGCTCATGTTGAAGATATACGTCACAATCCCACACAGCTGGTCTGCACAGGACTTGAGGAGCTTTGCGCTGATGCCGTCCGGTCCCGACGCCTTCCTCGCCTTGATCTTCCTCAGCTCCGTCCTCACCTGGGTCTTGGTCAGGATCAGGATGGGGGGCTGTGTGTTGGGAGTGGGGGGGTGTCGGTGGAGTGGGGAGTGGGTAGCAGGACTTGATTTCTTAGAGGCAGCAGTGGTTATTGTGCAGACAGGGGGGAGGGCGGTTGGTCAAATCTATTGAAAAACAGATTCAGGTTGTTCACCCACTCCCTGCCCCCCGTGGCCTGGGGGGAGGTATTCTGGAGCCCCGAGATGGTTTTGAGGTTTCTCCAGACCCCGCTGATGTCGCTCTGTTGCAGCTTGTCCTCCATCTTCTTCCTGAAGCTGTCCTTGCCTTCTCTGATCTTTCTCCTCAGCTCCCTCTGTACGGACTTCAGCATCTCCCTGTTCCCCGACCTGAAGATCCTCTTCTTCTCTCTCAGAAGTGTTTTTATCTCAGGGTTGATCCAGGGTTTGTTGTTTGAGTGACGCCGTATGGTCTTGGTGGGAACGGATTTGTCCACACAGAAGCTGAGGTAGCCCGTGAAGGTGTGAATGAGGCCATCGATGTCCTCACCATGTGGATCGCAGAGCTGCTTCCAGGCAGTGGCTTCAAAACAGTCCTTTAGAGTGTCCATTGTCTCCTCAGACCATAACTCCACAGTGTGCATGGCCGGAGGTTGTCTGTGCACTAGGGGTTTGTACACCGGTCGGAGATGAACCAAGTTGTGATCCGATCTCCCAAGTGGGGGGAGTTGTGATGAGGTGTACGCCTCCTTAGTGTTTGCGTAGAACAAATCCAGTGTTTTATTGTCTCTAGTGTGGCATGTGACATACTGGGTGAAAGTGGGCAGAATGGGAGACAGTGAAACGTGGTTGAAATCGCCTGAGATGAGGAGAAGAGCATCTGGGTGTTCTGTCTGCAGCCTGCTGGTTACTGAATGGATGACGTCACGCGCTGTCCCAGCGTTCGCCGTCGGATTTGCATAAACAACAATGCAGATCACGTGTGAGTGTTCTCTCGGGAGATATGTAGGCCTCATGCTAACAGCTAGCAACTCAATGTCTTTGCTGCAGTGTCGTTGTTTAACAGTGATATGTCCCGGTCTGCACCAGTTGTTGTTAACATACATTATCACTCCACCGCCCCTAGTTTTGCCACTCTCTGGTGTTCGGTCAGCTCGTATCGTGTGAAAACCCTCCAGCTCAATGTTAGCATCTGCTGCTAGTTCAGTTAGCCACGTCTCAGTAAACAAAAGGAGAGAGCACTCCCGGTAAGTGCTATCATAACGGGAGATAGCCGCTAGCTCATCTAACTTTCCCAGTATCGACCGTACATTTCCCATGACAACAGATGGAAGGGAGGGTCTGTACCTTATATTTTTTGTCCTCCGCCTTACTCCAGCCCGGCAGCCGCGGCGTTTTCGCCTCAGTTCTCTCGGTATGTCGAGTTTTTCCAGTGGGACCGGGTGGCGGTTAAATGCTAGCAGCTCTTCCCTGTTATATCGTATCCTGCTATAAACAGTGGCTCCGTCCACCGGCTCAGGAGACATTTGGGACGATCTGTGTGTCCGTGATATAAGTGGGGTGAAAAAAAAAAGTGATCAAAAGAGAGAGGAAGGGAAAAAAAACTCGGAATCGAGCCGCTGTTGCAAAAGGCAGCCGACTGGTGTGGCGCCGAGAGGAAAAAAAAAAAAAAAAAAAAAAAAAAAGGGATAGTAGTAGGGAGTGTAAGGGATAGTGTAGTAGGGATGTTGGACAAAATGTTGCATAGCTTTTGTGTGCAGGTCTGTTGTCACTGAGTGTGGTCCGGCCGAAACCAAAGGCAGTGAGTAACAGTACCTTGGCACATTGAAATCCTGTATTACATTTACCCCTGCCACATGTGGAAAATGTGATCCTCTCATACCATTTTCCGTTGGGAAATTTTATTGGAATTTCCTGAACCTGCAACATCACTTCAGGTAAACACTGCATTGTCAACATCAGATCAAAGTCAGGTAAATGGATGTCTGTTATGTCAGTGTTAGTATCAACAGTTGCACTTGTCTTCGGTGCAGTCAGTCAGGTAGTCAGCCCGTGGGGTCCTCCATCTACTCCCCATCGCTGCTGGCATTCAGGACATTGCCTCCGCCGATGGCCCCTTTATGTCCACATTGATGACAAATGTCACATTCCCCTTGCCACGGCCAGCCCGCCCCACGCCTCCTTCCATCTCCCCTCCACCGCTGAGGTCCAGTTCCGGTGCCACCCTGAAAAATAGAATTGGGGGGAAAGCTCTCGCCCCCCCAGCCCCCCACCCTTTGTGTCAGCAATCACACAAATAGGAGTTGGTTTTTCTTTCAGTTCTTTTCCTTTTTTCTCCTTTCCTCCTCTATTGTCTCTGCATGTTTGGCATAAGTTAGCACATCGCCAACTGCACAGGTGCGGTATGTGACCAAATGTTTGTGGATGCAATCAGCTAGGTGTGGGTGCATGTTTTATTGAAAGCACTTTTCAAATGCTGTCAATAAAGTTCTACACCTAGATCATTATCAGCTTTATTTAAACCAGAACGGTTATCAAAAACCTCTTGTAATCTGGTTCTATAAGCTTCAACACTTTCGTCGTTACCTTGTTTTGTGGTTTGGATCGTCCCATATAAGCTGTATTTGAAAGTTCAATCATAGGAACTTGTTCAGTGACAACATGTTTCGTAATCTTCAGTTTTATTGATCCTATTGATGGTGAGTGTGGAGTGGATATGTGTGCATATCTACTTAACTTCTCTGGCGCCCCAGTGTGGCTACTCCTGGGTAGAGGGGTGGAGATGAGCGGAAGCGAGGTGACGTCAGCCGCAGCCTCTCCAGCCTGGAGTTCTGTGAGATCAGGGTAGATGGGTTCAACAGCGGGGGAGCATGGAGGAGGAGGAGCAGAAACATGGCCCCTTGCCCCCACGCCACACCCATCATGCACCACAGAAGAGACAGAACATATATTAGTCAAATCCTTTTTTTGTCCCCAGGGTAAATTTTTCACATTTATCATCAGATTTAGATTTTACCTTCACAAGTCCATGTCAGTGTGTCGCCTCTTTTTTTTTTTTTCTCATCTGAAGCCACTGTTGCCCCTCAGTTGGAGAGATAATGCAACTGTGAGCTACAGAATACAATTACATTGCAAAAAGTCAAATGAAATCACCTAATACTGTTTACATGTCTTCAGGCATCTCAAACAAAAGAAAAATCAAATTTTCTTGCTCTGCTGGCAGATAATTTTACTTAAAATAAGTGAAACATTCTGGCAATAGATAATGTCAGTTAAAAATAAAAAGACATCTGCCAACAAAGTACGATTGCATTGCTTAATACAAGTAATCCATCCTAAAGCAAGCACAAATCCCAAAGAAAATGGCACAGCAAAGAAATTACTGTCAAAACTATCTTGGGATAAAAATAAGCATCTAATGCATTTCATCTTACCAAAATCCCCAGTTCAGTGTGACCTTATTACTGCCTTGAGCACAAACACAAGTTAGTCCTTTCACACACATACACACACATAGCAAGCCCCAAATAGGCACACACATGTTAGTAAAAAATCCCAAAACTACTTAAATGTAAAGGCCATAAGACCATCCTGAAGCAGCTTGATGGTCCTGTAACCACAGTTGCCCTTATTAAAAAGTATAAGGTTTATGGAACTGTAGCTAACCTCCCAGGACATGGTCACAAGAGGAAATGCAGCCCCAGGTTGATCAGAAAAATAGTGTCTATTATAGAAAAGGAGCTTAGGAAACCATCCAAAAATCATTCAAGCTGAACTCCATCCAAGAAGATCAGGAGGGCTCCACTACTGACAGAAAAATATAAAAGTTCCAGCCAAAATGCATGTTGGCAAGCCCAAAAGTTTCATTTGATGATTTGGAAAGGCACACACCTGTCTACAGTGGTGTGAAAAAGTGTTTGCCCCCTTCCTGATTTCTCATTTTTTTGTATGTTTGTCACACAAATGTTTCAGATCATCAAACAAATTTAAATATTAGACAAAGAAAAATATTATGCACAAAATATTAGACACAAAATGCTGTTTTTAAATGAAGGTGTTTATGATTAATTTAAAAAAAAAAAATCCAAACCTACATGACCCTGTGTGAAAAAGTGATTGCCCCCTAAATCTAACAACTGGTTGGGCCACCCTTAGCAGAAACAACTGCAATCAAGTGTTTGCAATAACTGGCAATGAGTCTTTTACAGCACTGTGGAGGAATTTTGGCCCACTCATCTTTGCAGAATTGTGGCCACATTGGAGGGTTTTCGAGCATGAACCGCCTTTTTAAGGTCATGCCACAGCATCTCAATCGGATTCAGGTCAGGACTTTGACTAGGCCACTCCAAAGTCTTCATTTTATTTTTCTAAGCCATTCAGAGGTGGACTTGCTGGAGTATTTTCGATCATTGTCCTGCTGCACAACCCAAGTGCGCTTCAGCTTGAGGTCACGAACAGATGGCCTGACATTCTCCTTCAGGATTTTTTGGTAGACAGTAGAATTCATTGTTCCATTTACCACAGCAAGACTTCCAGGTCCTGAAGCAGCAAAACAGCCCCAGATCATCACACTACCACCACCATATTTCACTCTTGGTATGATGTTCCTTTTCTGAAATGCTGTGTTACTTTTACGCCGGATGTAATGGGACACACACCTTCCAAAAAGTTCAACTTTTGTCTTGTTAGTCCACAGAGTATTTTCCCAAAAGTCTTGGGGATCATCAAGATGTTTTCTGGCAAAACTGAGACGAGCTTTTATGTTCTTTTTGCTCAGCAGTGGTTTTCGTCTTGAAACTCTGCCATGCTGGCCATTTTTGCCCAGTCTCTTTCTTATGGTGGAGTCATGGACACTGACCTTAACTGAGGCAAGTGAGGCCTGCAGTTCTTTGGATGTTGTTGTTGTGGGGTCTTTTGTGACCTCTTGGATGAATCGTCGCTGCGGTCTTGGGGTAATTTTGGTCAGCCGGCCACTCCTGGGAAGGTTCACCACTGTTTCATGTTTTTGCCATTTGTGGATAATGGCGCTCACTGCGGTTCGCTGGAGTCCCAAAGCTTTAAAAATGGCTAGAAAATTGAACTCATCTTTCCAAAGATGTGATAAACCACACTTAATTTATGTTTTAATGGGGGGCAATCACTTTTTCAAACAGGACCATGTAGGTTTGGATTTTTTTTTTTTTACCCTTAATAATAAACACCTTCAATTAAAAACTGCATTTTGTGTTTACTTCTGTTATCTCTGTCAAATATTTAAATTTGTTTGATGATCTGAAACATTTAAGTGTGACAAAAATACAAAAAAATGACAAATCAAGAAGGGGACAAGAACTTTTTTCACACCACTGTATACGAGGTCCCACAGCTGACAGCGCATGTCAGAGCACAAACCAAGCATGAAGTCAAGCGAACTGTCTGTAGACCTCCAAGACAGGATTGTCTCAAGGCACAAATCTTGGGAAGGGTACAGAAAAATTTCTGCTGCTTTGAAGGTCCCAACAAGCACAGTGGCCTCCACCCTCCATACATGGAAAAAGGTCTGAACCACCAGGACTCTTCCTAGAGTTGGCTGGCCATCTAAACTAAGCAATCAGAGGAGAGAAGCCTGAGTCAGGGAGGTGACCAAGAAACCGATAGTCACTCTGTCAGAGCTCCAGTGTTCCTCTGTGGAGAGAGGAGAACCTTCCAGAAGGACAACCATCTCTGCAGCAATCCACCAATCGGGCCTGTATGGTAGAGTGGCCAGACGGAAGCCCCTCCATAGTAAAAAGCACATGGCAGCCTGCCTGGAGTTTGCCAAAAGGCACCTGAAGGACTCTCAGACCATGAGAAACAAAATTCCCTGCTCTGATGAGACAAAGATTGAACTCTTTGGCCTGAATGCCAGGCGTCATGTTTGGAGGAAACCAAGCACCGCTCATCACCAGGCCAATACCATCCCTACAGTGACGCATGGTGGTGGCAGCATCATGCTGTGGGGATGTTTTTCAGTGGCAGGAACTGGGAGACTAGTCAGGATAGAGGGGAAGATGAATGCAACAATGTACAGAGACATCCTGAATGAAAACCTGCTCCAGGGTGCTCTTGACCTCAGACTGGGGTGACGGTCCATCTTTCAGCAGGATAACAACCCTAAACACACAGCCAATGTATCAAAGGAGTGGCTTCAGGTCAATTCTGTGAATGTCCTTGAGTGGCCCAGCCACAGCCCAGACTTGAATCCAATTGAACATCTCTGGAGAGAGCTGAAAATGGCTGTGCACCGACGCTTCCCATCCAACCTAATGGAGCTTGAGAGATGGTGCAAAGAGGAATGGGCGAAACTGCCCAAAGATAGTTGTGCCAAGCTTGTGGTATCATATTCAAAAAAGACTTGAGGCTTTAATTGCTGCCAAAGGTGCATCAACAAAGTATTGAGCAAAGGCTGGAAATACTTATGTACATGTGATTTCTTAGATTTTTATTTTAAAAAAATTTGCAAAAGTCTAAAAAAAAATGTTTTTCATGTTGTCATTATGGGGTGTTGTGTGTAGAAATTTGAGGGAAAAAATGAATTTAATCCATTTTGGAATAAGGCTGTAACATAACGTGGAAAAAGTGAAGCGCTATGAATACTTTCCAGATGCAATGTACAACTACCGAGAGAGAGAAACAGCATTTCGATTCTCCTGTATGTCCTGTACATATAGAGTATTGACAATAAAAATTTTGTATCTTTGAATCTTGAATATAAGGGAAAAAAAATAAGCTATAAAAGAAAAGAACACCATACCTACTGTGAAACATGGAGGGGGATCGGTTTTGTTTTGGGGCTGCTTTGCTTCATCTGGCAAGGAGAACCTTGAATCTGTACAGGGCACAATGAGGTGTTAAGACTACCAAGGCATTCTGGAGTGAAACATACTGCTCAGCGTCAGAAAGTTCGGCATCAATCGCAGTGCATGGGTCCTCCAACAGGATAATCACCCAAAATGTACAGATAAGGTACTCAACACTGAAAAAAAAAAGTCTGTTGGATTTACATGAAAATAATATTTACATCGGTTGCACATATTAAAGTTATGTTTACTCAAAATGATATATTTATGCTCTGCACACTAAATTATTGTATGTTAAACCAACATGACTTTTATATTAATTTAACGCTTTTCTTATATGTTAAGTATATTCAATTGTTACATGTTAATGAAACATGATATTTTAATGTTAAGTTCTTTAATGTTAAAGAAATGTTTTGTTAATTTAGTGCTTTTCTTTAATGTCAATTATATTAAATTATCATTTGCACCAACATAACTTTAAGTCAGCCTAACTTCTACATGTAAACCAGACACTATTGACTTACTTTTGTAGGCTGATTTGTAATTTCATAAATGTATGTGTACATCCCTGATCCAGCCTAACATTTACTAATTTTTTTATTTTTTTTTAAAGCATACATGCAATAAAAGAAAAAACACATCTTCACTTAATCACAAAACCTGTATTTGGAGTAACAATACTGTACAACCATTGAACTGCATTTTTGTGATTAGAACATCCGCCAAAAATGCCTCAGTGTACCTAAATATACACATGAAAACATTTGGGAAAAGCACCATCTAAAATAGTAAGCAATAAGTGTCAATCTCAAAGATTTTAGTGCTGGTGGATGTGGTGACACCAACAGCAGTTACTTAATGTTATTTTTCTGAATCAATCACAGCAACTAAAGAAAGCAGTAGAATGAGAGGCAGGAAGTTTTGCACTGTATGTTCAAATATGCCAACTGTAACCTTATTACATATTTTTTAGGGGACACCACCATATACACCAGTTTTCTTTCGTATTGCAAATATATAAATACTTTTATGAGTGGGCCATAAGCTCAATCATTCAATTTTTTTTAAAAACGAAAACCCTTTGAGATTATAATTTCAAGACAATACGTTATCAAGTCAGTGCATAATAAACCTTCATAACTGCTGGAACCTTCTGCAATACTCCCAGTCCTTAAAACATCTGCTTTTATGACCCCATCGGACATCACCCGGGTTAATAAGGTCAGGAGTCTCTGGCAGTGGAAGGCGAAGGACAGAGCTGCGTGGAGGAATCTGATCAGACCTAAATGAAACAGTCATTGTCGCCCCCGACAGACTGCTATGATGATGATCCCCCCCCCAAAATGACAGTACATAAGTACAAATAGTACTTATGTACTTCCTATCATAACTGGAGAGCAAATGTCTCCTCTTTAAATCTGTTACAATAAGTAGGAGGTAGAATTGGTCAAATGTTATCATGCAAAGCAATTAAACTGGACTGAATACAATCAACAACAGATATAATTTGAAAACGTGTTTAGTTATTAAAAAACTGCAGTGTTGAATATATGTAAATAAATTTTAAAAAGTAAATAAATGCTCTACAGTGTGCACAAGTACACTGAAAATAGTATAATGGATTGCTCCCAATCTTAAAGTATTCACAATAAAGAAAATCAAACCCTACAAGGGAGGAGAATCTGTTCAAGTTCCATAGAAAAGTGCATAAAAACCTGCACTTGGATACAAGTGTAATATACACAAAATCAAAAATCAATGAGTCACTCCAAAACATGTCTGTTCACTGATAAAGTCTATTTTTAAGGACTTGGGCTTTCTTGGACAGCCCAGTGGAGCAGTGTTTAGGACTGTGGCAGCACAGAAGAAGGTCACGGGATCGATCCCACCCCTGACCATCGGTGACCCTTCTGTGTCTGCATGTACTCCAGTTTCTTCCCACAGGCCAAAAACATACAGATTAGGTTAACTGGCATCAACTGGGGATAAATTGTCCTTAGGTATGACTGTGAGAGTGAATGGTTGTCTGTCTCTCTGTGTTGGCCCTGCGATGGACTGGCGATCTGTCCAGGGTGTACCCTGCCTCTTGCCCAAAGATGCAGGGATAGGCTCCAGCCCCCCTGCAACCCAAAAACGATTAAGCGGTAGAAGATGGATGGATAGGCTTTCTTGGCGACAGTGTTGCCTTCCAGCTCCATGACCACCTTCTGAAGCACTTCGAAGGTGTACTTGAGTTCAAGAGGGTAGTTTATGTTCAAAGTGTACATTAGGCCAAACAACATGGCAGAAGCTAATGCAACATTATCCAACTCCTGCAACACAATCTGGCCCTCGAAGACGATCCCGATGTCATATGGTTCATCTCTGGCATCTCTGGCTTAGACTGAGTACGTATATCCCCACTGTGGTCTCCTCCCTGGAACTTTTGATGAACCCTTCATCCGGCGCCTGAAGAACACACATTGACAAAATGAAACAATGTCCTCTGTTTTTAAACAGCTTGATCAGTTTCTTGGAGTACACATCTAATAGAGAAATCTGGACTGCAGGGGTATTGTGGCGATGTGCTTGAATTTGGCATTTATCTGAAAATGAGAATGATTACAGACATTAGCATACTATGTGGCAGCAATTTGGAAAGAAAAAAAAAACAAAAACAAAACGCAAAGTTACCATGACCAACAGTGGGCTTAAGTTAATTTCAAAGATTTGTACAGTAGCAGAATTGCACAAGTGCTTTGCCATTATTTTATTACTTTATTTTCCATTGATCTTATGTAATGATTATCATATTATTATGAGGATTATTTATCCTCTGAAAATATTTTACATCTGCAACTTGCTGCTTTTCAGTCACTGTGCAAGTACCAGTTGATTACCACTTGCTTCTGAATTTTTTTTAAATGACTTGCCTTTTTTTATTCATTTTTCCAAAAATTACATACAAGCAGCATATGTATTTTAAACATATTCCTTTACAATATCACAACACGTTCCTCCCATCTCTTAGGTATAAAAGTAATCAAATAAATAAACAAGATTAAAAAAAATCACATCCATGTTAATGCAAAACCACATGCTTTTTTTATAAACAGGTTTAGAAATAGTGTCAAGGTACATGTCCATTTTGGGAGATATTTTTCAGTCCTGTCATCTGTACGACATCCTCTCCTATTCAGGTATTCGCTCCATCATCCATACCTGGAAAGGAGGTTCTCCAGGTTTCTTCCAGTTTCTGACAATAGAGGGTAGGCACATGATGTCATGGAACAGAATTCATGGTAGTTACATAACACTGAGTGGCAAAAAAATGAATGGCAGCATGTGGGTATATTCAGTAAAACCCCCCAAAATAAACAATTTTCAGTCATAGCAGTACACAGAGGGCCTGCTTGCATTACAGAGACCTAATCTTATCATTCTCTCTTGTATTAATTGACAAAAAAAGATAATTAAAGGCTCAGATGTGTGCTCTTACCCACACATTGCTACAGTTAAGTAAATAGTGTGGTATTAACATTTAAAGTTAAAAAAGGAACTCTGTACCACTGTGACTAAATATTTTGTGTGATTTTTATATTTTGCTGCATACAAACTAAAGCTGCCACATGTGTTTGCCACTCAGTGCTGTGTACCTATGGTAACTGCCCTGCAACTGACAAGAACTCTGTTCCAGTGCATCCCCTCTATAACCTGCCATCCTATCATGATGGCTGGTTGAGTCCAACGATTCTGACAAGTTTTAAAGAATGTCCTGTTCTAGACAAAAACCTAAATTACCAAGTTGAACTTGGATCATGACTTCAGATGGGTATCGTTGGGATTTCATCAATATTACTACTCTTATCTGTTGTTTTTCATTGCCAAGGAACTGCTTTAAAATACACATTCAAGAAAAAAAAAACAGTAAAACCAGAACTGGATAACAACTGACTTAGCTTGGGAGGCTGGCTGCTAAGCAGCCAGCTTTACAAGAATTTGCCAAATTAAAGGTACATGGATCAGCAGTTAGGATTCATACAAACAGCTTTGATTTTAGCCTGGTGTGTGTGTGTGTGTGTGTGTGTGTGTGTGTGTGTGTGTGTGTGTGTGTGTGTGTGTGTGTGTGTGTGTGTGTGTGTGTGTAAATTTGTAAATCACATACCTTGACTACTTCAAAGAGTGCTGGCCATCTTGCCTTAAGTCTTGTCTCATTGGTAGGGATGTATTAGACATTTCTCTTCCACACACTGCTCGTCCTGTCCATCAACAAACAAATCATCTGATGATGGAGATGCTATTGTAGTTTTCATAATACCTGGTAAGAAATCAGTTAAAAGTGTGAGGTGTGTGTTGGTGACTCTTATGAGATTTAAAGGTTCCATAAACATTGGTTTGAAAACTACAACCAACAAACATGCAACAGACATTTTCATTTCTCTTTACATGTTTTTTATATGAACAAAAAACCCTTTCATTAGCAAAATTTTTGCACGCACGTAAGTGACCGCTGAATATGGACAACTCTTTGTGTCTGATTATCTTGTGTGGAAGGCACTCTACTGTGATGTATAATTAACTCATTCCATGTTTTACATGTACATGGACATTTAGAATACATACATGGAGTTTGTAATGGCCAAGTAGTTCAGTCCTACTTGGAACAGCTACTGAACACCCTTTATTCTGCCACATTCACTGGAGAAAGACAAATAAAGGAAGCTCACATCATACAAACACATTGAACAGAAATAGGGCTATTCTTTAATATCATTTAAATGCATAAATTTAATTGCTAGTTTATTAAACTAATGCAATCTAACCCAACAGTCAATAAATCCTACCATCATCAAAGTTGTATTGTTCATTTATTGTTGAAAAAATTCAGAAATGCCAATTCAAATTCACAGCCTATTTTAAAGATGTTGTTTGGTGTCATTTAATTATTGTGTTATATTGAGATGTTACTATATAGAATAGTAAGGTTAGACTAAATCTTAAAAACACCTCAAATAGTTTCAACAAAAAAATTAACATTACAACCTTAAGGCTGCATGTCCAAATGCATTTTTTCAGCTGTGGGCGACCATTTTCTATTCATTCTCTATGTAGTCCAGTGCCTCAGTGCTGAAACACTCTTGGCGGTGGCTGCTTTTTGTCACCGGGCTCAGAGTTGAAAAATTTTAAACTTTTCAGACAACAGCTGGGCTCGTCAATGTCAGACCTTTCTAAGCAGCCAATCAGAATAAGGAAGGGCGGGACATAGGACTCTGATACAGTCTGTACTCAGACTCCTGTTTTCCATGCCATCACATTTCCAGCCAGAGCTGCTACCAATGCTAGAATATGTTCCCTGTCCATTGTTATTTAGAGACTTATTAAAAAACAAGTAGAAAGTCTGACCATTGGAAAAGTGGACGTGCTGACCAGTGAGTGACTAGTTGTTGCTGGGATACAGGGCACAGACTTCTTTTTTTTTTTCAGAGCGCAGCGTGCAAACTTTGAAAAAAAGACATTCAGGACAGTCAGGTGACAAAAAACACATTTGGTGGAGATGCTGCCTAAAGGAGGACTTACTGCAATTATTTTAGCTCACAACAATTTTGGAATTAATACCATCATGCTCAAGAATTCATTCATTCTTGTTCAGACATATCAAGTAAACCAAGTAAACCAACAAAACCAACAAAAACACTCACCACTACTACAGAGCCTTTGAGACAGTACTCAGGGCAAAGCAGAGGTCAAACGTTGGTCTAGGCTGGAGGATACTACACAGTAAAACATTAAATGTGATTATTTCCCCCACAGTCATGCTTTATAGAAATTGACTATTTCATTATGTAACCCCAACAGTTAATCAAAGTGTCAGTTCAACCTACAATTTAGTTAAGAATTCACTAAAAACATTTCAGTAGTGTTTCTTTCCATCATAGAGCCTTCACCTTAACATTAAAATACAGAGTTCTTTTACTGTCACGTTTTAGTATTCCAGCTGGCTGGTAAAGCTTTACGGTCGTATCGACATCACACCACTGTCGATACAGATTCAATGTCCACATGTACAACATGTCACATAAACACAAAAAACATCAGCTGAAGGGCAGTTTTTTTTCTTCCCGGTGGCTCTTTTCCTCTGTGTGTCGCTCTCTCTCTCTCTTTGAATGATGTAAAACAAAAAAACATGTTACATTCAATGTAGAAAAGATCGGTACATGTGAGAGACACACACATGCCAAGCACAGTTGCCCGCCATGCACACACAAGCAGTTTGAAATGGGCATTAATATACTGCTCAAAAAAATAAAGGGAACACTTTGAAAACACATCAGATTTTAATGGGAAAAAATAAGCTGGATATCGAAATTGTGGCAGGCTAGTCCAGCTTAGTAGCTGGACTAGTGTTTTCAAAGTGTTCCCTTTATTTTTTTGAGCAGTAAATATTGCCCCATTCAGTACATATATGGCCTTTGTTGTGTCTAGAAACATCGTCTACCCTTTCTCCGTGAGGTTGATGTTATGTCACGGTAAATTTCGCAGAGTTTAAAGTTAACATGTTAGAGCAGAGATTAATTGCAGCTGTGGGTTGGTCTAAATTTACATTTTTACAATATGAAATGAATGATACCCAAATTTTTCATTTTAAAATTTAGGGCGCTTTCACATCAGGATAGTCCGGGGGATTCGCTTCGTCCCCTTCAGCAGGTTACCCTTAATTTACCACACCCTCACACTATACTGTACATTTGTTGCTAAGCAGAACCACCGCTTCCCTCCAACTGCTCCATAACCTTGTTCACACTTCACACACTTCTTTCACTCGAACACCGCTCTCTCTCCCTTTCTTAAGCCGGATTGTTCGCCACAAAAAAAACAAAAAAAAAAACAACTAAAAACGCCAACTTTATGCATAGTTAGACAAGTTGGAAGGGAGATGGTGGTGGTTCCGGGAGGAGTTGGAGCTGGGAGCGCGAGTTTCAAATGAGGAAGTAGGGTAAAGTTTGACAGTGACTAAACGTGTTTTTTGATGAGTCCTTAGGATCAAAGACAGTTATTACTTCAAACATCAACCCCCCAACCTGGAAAGCATATAAAGAATGTGAAGTGAGGAAAAGCGCTACTGAAATGCAACATGCAAAGGCTGGGGGAAAGGTATCATATGCAGATGCAGTCAAGGGAACTCAGGGGAATCAGGGTAGTGGAAAGAAGCAAGATTGTATAGGAAACTGCAGCAATATTGGAGCCGATACTTTAATGGTTAAAAAAGTGAACTTTTTTGTATTTCATGGCTGAAGTAATAAACTGTACCTTCCAAGCAAAGCATCGATCAGAAAAAACAGCTATCATGGTTAAAAGTGCTGCCCAATATTTGAATATTAAAAATATTACATGGGAGTGTAGAGGGTACAAAGGAAGGATGTGGAGGCGAGGCACGAGTGTAGGTCGACACAGATTCTTTATTGACCCCCTAACATATGTACAGCCTATGGACTCCAGCGTGGCCCACTGGGGCCAAGTCATGTAGAAGATGTAATGTTCTCCTGGAACCTTGTAATGTTCTCCTGGAACATGTAATGACGAGGCGCACACACCGGGTGTCAGTTAAGACTTTTTACTTGTCACTTCAACTGCAACTAACAACTAACCACACAGTGGCTCATGTACATCTCCTTTTATAGTCAGGTCATGGCCGGGGTCATACTGCCCTCTAGTGGTGACTCCATATGAACTTCACATATCAATACATCTCCCTTTTTTTTCAAGTAAGGTCATGTCCAACTATAAACTTAAAACTGTTTCTCTAATTTCAATAAACAAAATAAATTCCATTTCTGTTTACAATTCAACATCAACACATATTTTTTTTTTTTTCATTCATCTCAGTACTCCTTACATTTCCTCAATCAGTCTTTTCGGTTTCACAATTTGCCTTTGTGAGCATCTCCTTTGTGTCACCTCAGTCTGTTCGTTAGTGTCTGTCTCTATGTTCTGGTTCTCAGCCATTTCTAATTGTTCGGTTTGGCTGGGTATTAGCATGTCGCTTGTTTCACTGTCTGTGACTCTCATTTTTGTCTGAGGCACTTTCAGTAAGTGACGTCGGTTTCGCCTCATTGTTTTTCCATGCTCTGTGATGACTTCATATGATCTGGGAGTTGTTTCCTTGACCACTTTTGCCAGCGGTCCCCATTCTCCATCACATCTCACTCGCACAATGTCCTCATGTGCAAGTGGTCTCAGAGGTCGTGCTGTTCTGTTGTACAGTTCAGTTTGCCTCTCATCACGCCTCACATCTCTCTTTTCCATCACCTGAGATGCTGATGGAAGTCGCGTTCTGAGTTTTCTGTTGTTGTGTCACTCAACCCTGCAAACTCTGGGTAGGTGGAATGATAGTCCATGACTAACAGATAGTCCTTGCCCTTAAGCTGAAATAAGATAAGATAAGATAAGATAAGCCTTTATTAGTCCCACAACGGGGAAATTCCAGGATTGCAACAGCACAGGGATAGCAACACTCAGAGCAACAATCAGAAGGCAAGAAAAAAAAAAAACAAGCAAGCAAGAGCAGCTAATAAACATATGTACGTATTACTATAAAATATATATATATACACACACACACAGACACACAGTGCAGAGCATTGTAGCTGGATGGAATAAATATATGAATATATGAACACACAGTGCAGAGCATTGTAGCTAGATGGAATAAATATGTAAATATATAAACACCCACAGTACGGAGCATTGCAGCTAGGTGGAATAAATATGCAAGTATATAAACACACACAGTGCGGAGCAATGTAGCTAGATGGAATAATATGTAGATATATAAATATATAAACACCCACAGTACGGAGCATTGTAGCTAGATGGAATAAATATGCAAATATATAAACACACACAGTGCAGAGCATTGTTGCTAGATGGAATGAAACAGCATAACCGTCTACTTAGTTATCCTACATGGTATGATTATGTGCCCATACATATTCTCACCCTCCATAGCGACCGGTATGTTCCTAGTTGTATGCCGGAGAGGACCATTGTGTAAGTCTATTGCATCTTTTGCATTCAAAAAACTATTAGTTTGTTACGTCTTTTTGCTATCTCTGCGAGCAGCCCTGCTTAGGTTGTACAGTCTGACAGCCGTTGGTAGGAAGGACCTACGAAACCTCTCGGTTGTGCACCTGGGATGATGTAGTCTGCTGCTAAATGAGCTCCTCAGTGCATCCAGTATGTCCTGCATAGGGTGGAACTCGGACTCCAGCAGAGATGACAGTTTAGCCACCGTCCTTCTCTCTCCTATCTCCTCCATCGGATCAAGGCGCTGCCCCAGGACAGAGCTAGCTTTCTTAATCAGTTTGTTCAGTCTCTTCCTATCGGCTGCAGTAATGCCACTGCCCCAGCAGACCACTCCAAAAGTGATGGCTGATGCCACCACCGTGTCATAGAATGACTTCAGCAGCGCCCCTTGTACACCAAAAGACCTGAGTCTCCTCAGCAGGAACAGCCTGCGCTGTCCCTTCTTGTAGAGTGCATCAGTATTGTGTGACCAGTCTAGTTTATTGTTCAGATGAATACCCAGGTACTTATAGGATGTCACCATCTCGATGTCTGTTCCCTGTATATTTACTGGTACTGTGAGGGGCTGCCCATGCCTGCGGCAGTCCACCACCAGCTCCTTAGTTTTCCTCGCGTTGATCTGGAGGCAGTTCCGATGGCACCAGTCCACGAAGTCCTGGATAAGCCCTCTGTACTCAGCTTCATCTCCATTGGAGATGAGGCCAACGATCGCAGAGTCATCAGAGAACTTCTGTAGATGGCAGTGTGTTGTGTTGTGTGAGAAGTCCGCAGTATAAAGAGTGAACAGGAAGGGAGCCAGCACCGTTCCCTGGGGGGGCCCCCGTGCTACTGATGATCGTGTCGGACACACAGTCCCGGGTTCTCACAAACTGAGGCCGGTTCGTGAGGTAGTCCAGGATCCATGATGACAGGTGCTGGTCCACCCCTGCGCGCAGCAGCTTGTCCTTCAGGATCATCGGTTGGATGGTGTTGAAAGCACTGGAGAAGTCAAAGAACATGATCCTCACCATATTCCCGGGCTTCTCCAGGTGGGACAGAGAACGGTGAAGGAGGAAGATCACCGCATCCTCCACCCCAATGCCATGCTGGTAGGCGAACTGGAGTGGATCCATCGCTGGTTCCACCAGGGGGCGGAGGTGAGCAAGGAGCAGTCTCTCCAGGGTCTTCATCAAGTGGGACGTCAAGGCCACCGGTCTGTAGCTGTTCAGGTCTTTGGGGTGGGAAGTTTTTGGTACAGGTACCACACAAGATGTTTTCCACAGCTGTGGTACCCTCCCCAGTTTCAGGCTCATGTTGAAGATATACGTCACAATCCCACACAGCTGGTCTGCACAGGACTTGAGGAGCTTTGCGCTGATGCCGTCCGGTCCCGGCGCCTTCCTCGCCTTGATCTTCCTCAGCTCCGTCCTCACCTGGGTCCTGGTCAGGGTCAGGATGGGGGGCTGTGTGTTGGGAGTGGGGGGGTGTTGGTAGAGTGGGGAGTGGGCAGCAGGACTTGATTTCTTTAGAGGCAGCAGTGGTTGTTGTGCAGTCAGGGGGGAGGGCGGTTGGTCAAATCTATTGAAAAACAGATTCAGGTTGTTCACCCACTCCCTGCCCCCCGTGGCCTGGGGGGAGGTATTCTGGAGCCCCGAGATGGTTTTGAGGTTTCTCCACACCCCGCTGATGTCGCTCTGTTGCAGCTTGTCCTCCATCTTCTTCCTGAAGCTGTCCTTGCCTTCTCTGATCTTTCTCCTCAGCTCCCTCTGTACGGACTTCAGCATCTCCCTGTTCCCCGACCTGAAGATCCTCTTCTTCTCTCTCAGAAGTGTTTTTATCTCAGGGTTGATCCAGGGTTTGTTGTTTGAGTGACGCCGTATGGTCTTGGTGGGAACGGATTTGTCCACACAGAAGCTGAGGTAGCCCGTGAAGGTGTGAATGAGGCCATCGATGTCCTCACCATGTGGATCGCAGAGCTGCTTCCAGGCGGTGGCTTCAAAACAGCCCTTTAGGGTGTCCATTGTCTCCTCAGACCATAACTCCACAGTGTGCATGGCCGGAGGTTGTCTGTGCACTAGGGGTTTGTACACCGGCCGGAGATGAACCAAGTTGTGATCCGATCTCCCGAGTGGGGGTAGTTGTGATGAGGTGTACGCCTCCTTAGTGTTTGCGTAGAATAAATCCAGTGTTTTATTGTCTCTAGTGTGGCATGTGACATACTGGGTGAACGTGGGTAGAATGGGAGACAGTGAAACATGGTTGAAATCGCCTGAGATGAGGAGAAGAGCATCTGGGTGTTCTGTCTGCAGCCTGCTGGTTACTGAATGGATGACGTCACGTGCTGTCCCAGCGTTCGCCGTCGGATTTGCATAAACAACAATGCAGATCACGTGTGAGTGTTCTCTCGGGAGATATGTAGGCCTCATGCTAACAGCTAGCAACTCAATGTCTTTGCTGCAGTGTCGTTGTTTAACAGTGATATGTCCCGGTCTGCACCAGTTGTTGTTAACATACATGATCACTCCACCGCCCCTAGCCTTGCCACTGTCTGGTGTTCGGTCAGCTCGTATCATGTGAAAACCCTCCAGCTCAATGTTAGCATCTGCTGCTAGTTCAGTTAGCCACGTCTCAGTAAACAAAAGGAGAGAGCACTCCCGGTATGTGCTATCATAACGGGAGATAGCCGCTAGCTCATCTAACTTTCCCAGTATCGACCGTACATTTCCCATGACAACAGATGGAAGGGAGGGTCTGTACCTTATATTTTTTGTCCTCCGCCTTACTCCAGCCCGGCAGCCGCGGCGTTTTCGCCTCAGTTCACTCGGTATGTCGAGTTTTTCCAATGGGACCGGGTGGCGGTTGAATGCTAGCAGCTGTTCTCTGCTGTATCGTATCCTGCTATAGACAGTGGCTCCGTCCACCGGCTCAGGAGACATTTAGGACGATCTGTGTGTCCGTGATATAAGTGGGGTGAAAAAAAAAGACAGATCAAAAGAGAGAGGAAGGGAAAAAGACTCGGAATCGAGCCGCTGTTGCAAAAGGCAGCCGACTCGTGTGGCGCCGAGAGAAAAATAGATCCATGCCCACTTTTCTCCATTGCCCTTGAGGCTTCTCATGGGGCCTCATAGGCTCCTTTGGCTGTTGATACCTGTGGCGCTGGCAAATCTCACAGCGCTGCACATATGCCTCAATGTCCTTGTGCATGTTGGGCCAATACAAAACATCACGTGCACGTCTTTTGCACTTTTCAATACCCAAATGCCCCTCATGCACTAATTTAACCATTTCTGATCTCATGGAGGTAGGTATGACTATCCTTGTACCTTTTAACAGAACCCCATCTAACACAGACAGTTCACCTTTAAAGTGTTGGTAAGGCTTGTCAATCATAACCTGTCCTGGTTGATGTATCTGTTCCATTACTCTTTTTAGTTTCTCATCCTTTTGTGTTTCTTTCACTATCTTCGTCCATTTTGCATCTGACACTGGCATGTGTGCCTTAATAGAGTCTGCATGTATTTGCACAGCTTCCTCTGTTGTGCTGCTGGTGTTGCTCAAGCTAGCCCTACTCAGCGCATCGGCTACAATTAGTTGCTTGCCTGGTGTAAACTCAAATTTCAAGTCATATTTCTGTAATCTTAACATTAGACGCTGGATGCGCGGTGGTGCGTCACCCAGTGGCTTCTGTGAGATCGCAATCAGTGGTTTGTGGTCTGTTTCTAGTATTACTGACCGTCCATACACATATTCATGAAACTTCTCACATCCAAACACTGCACCTAGTGTCTCTTTCTCTATTTGCGCGTAATTTTTTTCTGCGCTTGTCATGGTGCGCGATGCGTATGCGACTGGATACCACTCTGTGTCATGTTTTTGCAATAGCACAGCTCCTAGGCCGGCTTTGGACGCATCTGTGGACACTTTTAGCAGTTTGTCCTGATCATAGAATTTTAACACTGGCTCCTGTATTAGACTGCTTTTGAGCCACTCCCATTCTCTGGCATGCTCTGCCATCCACTTCCACATTGTATTGGTCTCTAACAAGCTTCTAAGAGCTATTGTGTTAGCTGATAAATTTGGGATAAATTTTCCCATGTAATTGACTAGCCCTAGGGCTCTTTGCAAGTCATTTTTGTCCTGCGGTACTGGCAGCTCTGCTATGGCCCGCACTTTTTCCGGATCTGGTTGCACGCCTGCCCCAGATAATTTTTCTCCCAGGTATGTAATCTCCTGTACCCCAAATGGGCACTTACTCTTATTCAGTTTCATACCTGACTTTTGCGCCTGTGTGAGAACTCTTGCCAACCTTTCGTCGTGCTCCTCTTTTGTTTTTCCCCAGACTACCACATCATCAAGAAAAACTCCCACCCCTTCTATTCCGTCAAACAATTGCTGCACAGTTCTATGGAAAATTTCAGGGGCTGAGCTAATCCCGAACGGCATTCGTAGAAAGCAATGCCTTCCGAATGGCGTATTAAATGTGCACAATTTAGCGCTTTCCTCATCGAGCACTATTTGGTAAAACCCAGATTTGGCATCTAATTTTGTGAAGTAATTTGCTCCACTCATTGTGCTGGTTATGTCAGATTTTGTTGGTAGCCTGTAATGCTCCCGCTGTATTACTTTATTTAGATCTTTTGGATCTATGCACAATCTCAAATCTCCATTTGGCTTCTCTACTATAACTAGTGAGTTAACCCATTCAGTTGGTTCTTCTATTTTTCTGACCACTCCGTCTGCTATCAGTGAGTCTAGTGTTTCTCTCAGCCTCTTTTTAAGAGCTATTGGCACTTTTCTTGCTGGATGTATGACTGGCTCTGCATTCTCTTTCAGCCTAATTTTTTGTTTGCCTGGTAGGCGGCCTATTCCTTTGAACACCTCTTTGTATTCTTTCACCCAGTCAGTGTGTTTGTGCTTACTTGTTGTAGCCTCTGTATTTTCTCGTGCTGTCACCTTGTCTTTATCAATGACATTCACCCTTTTGATCAGACCTAGCTGATCGCATGTTTTTAAACCCAAAATTGCTTGTCTATTTCCATCAACAAGTACAAACAATGCATTCACTGTCTTATCTTTGTTTGACAGTGTAACCCTGCACATTCCCTTAGTGGGTATTGGCTTATCGTCATATGTTCTCAGATTAATCTTTTTATCTCTTATTTTCGGTTTGTTTTTCAGTCTTTTAAAATCTTTCATTGGCAGGATGTTTACCTGCGCACCTGTGTCGAGCTTCAGTGACATGTCCGTGCCATTCATCTCCAGGCACACTATCCATTCGTCAGCGCTCGTCTCTCCCTCGATGGCGTCCACGTAAAACTGATCCTCTTCGCTGTCGCTCTTTTTCTCCACGAGTTGCACCCTCTTCTTTGAGAAGCAGGTCTTTGCGAAGTGATTTTTTCCGCCACACTTGCGACATTCCTTCCCGAATGCTGGACACTGCTTCGGCGCATGTTGCCTTCCACACCGCTCACAGTTCCCGCGCGCGCGCTCTGGGTTTGCCTCCCTTTTTCTTGCATGCAACGTTCCTTTCGGCTTCGCGCGCCGCACTGCATCGACCTCAGCAGTCTCTTTTTCCTTGCTGCTAAAAGTCTTTAATTGTGACTTCCGGGAAGATGGCGGAGAGACATAACACTTAAACAAAGAGCTCTCCCTAGCCGGATTAAAAATCATCGGTAAATGGCCAACTCGACATAAACGAATCAATAAACTAAGGGATGAAAACACGAAGGAACCGGGCACAAGGACAAAAACAGGGTAAAATTGAAGAATTCCTCTCCAACAACGCAGGAAAAACCGCTGTACGCAAAGCCCAAAAAAACGAGGTGTCTACAGCAGAGAAAATGGAAGACACCAGACTCGACAACATGAACGCTGGCATCGCCAGTTTGGGTGAAGAGTTAAGAGAATTCAAGCGACAGCTACAACAGGATTTAGCGGCTCTTAAGGAGGAACTGAAAAAAGAAATTAAGGAGGAAATCATGGACCTCCGAAGAGAAATGGAGCGTAAATTAACGGAAAACATGAAGGAGCTGCGCTCCCAGCGGGCGTGTATGACAGAAGCGCAGACCCGAATTTCGGAACTAGAAGATTGGAAAAGCGAGGCAAACGAACAACTACAAACCCTGACGACGCAAACGCAGAGGATGCAGGAGAAAATAAACGACTTGGAGAGCAGATCCCGACGAAGCAATATGCGCATCTTTGGAATTCCGGAGGGCATTGAAGGCAACTCGATGACAAAATTCATGGATCAGTTCTTAAAAAAAGAACTGGAAATACCCGGAGAAACGGATCTGCAGATTCAACGGGCGCACAGAGCACCGGCACAGAACCCGAAAACAAACTCTCCACCCAGGTCAGTTGTGGTAAACTTTGTGAAATATGACATAAAGGAAAGAATCCTGACGCAAGCATGGAAAAAAAAGATACGAATCGGCGACAAACAGGTATTTTTTGACCATGACTACCCGACAGAAATCGTGCAGCAGCGGAAGAAATATGCCAATATTAAAAAAACGCTGAAAGAGAAAAAAATTAGATTCCAAACGCCGCTAACGAAAATGAGGATTCATTGGGAGGAAGGCACAAGAACCTACAACACGGCCGAAGAGGCAGCGCGGGATATGATGGAGCGGGGCCTTGAGGTGAGCGTGCCGAAGGAGACGGCTGGAGCAGCGGCGGCCCTGAACGCACCACGACAGACGGAGTGGAGACGAGTGAACGGCGGAAGAAGGGGGAGAGACGTAGAGCAGCGGGCCCAGGACAAGCTACAAGGCTTTCAACTGAAAGCCTAGATCATAACAAAGATTAAGAAAGGCACAGAAGAAATGAAGGCCAAGAAGACAAGGTAAAAGAGAAACAGACGGCTAGGAGAGGTTTAAGTGATATTTGTTGGACATTTCTAGACTTATGACTATTACTTTGATAGTAATTAGAAGTCTAGGGAGGGCCCTTCACTCTGTGAAGACAAACCCCCCACCCACCAACAGGGACCAGTGGGCAGAAGAAAGGCCCAAAGTACGGAGGTCGAGATTTTTTAATGTGTTTTTATATAAATATGTGTTATTTTTGTTGTTAAAGGGGCTAGGAGCACAAGTTAAAAAAATGGAAAAACATGAATATGGGTAAAAATCTTAAGATAATGACATTAAACGTGAATGGTCTGAACTCACCTGTTAAAAGGGAAAGAATAATAAGAAAATTCAAGAAGGAAAAAGCTGAAATTATATTTATGCAAGAGACACATTTGAGCAAGACAGAACATGTGAAACTAAAGAGATTTGGCTATAAGAACTCCTACTACAGTTCATTTAAGGGAGGAGCAAAAAGGGGGGTTATGATACTAATCTCAAACAAAATACAATTTGAAAGTGAACAGGAAATCCAGGATAAAGAAGGCAGGTATGTAATAATAAAGAGAAGAATAGATGGTATGCAGATTACATTAGTGAACATCTATGCCCCACCAGAAAGTGACAAGGGTTTTTTTCAACATCTGTTTGATCTCATAGCAACACACAGTGAAGGAGTCCTAATTTGTGGAGGAGACTTAAATGCTGTCATGGATCATGAAGTTGACACAACAAGTGTTAAGAAGACAAAAAAACATGTGACAAAGTTCATAAGAACCTCACTGGCAGAAATGGGTATGATAGACATATGGAGGGACCTGCACCCACTCGAAAAAGACTATACACATTATTCAGCAGTCCATAAAGTACACTCTAGAATAGATTACTTCCTTATGAATGAAGGTGACAGACACAGGGTGAGAAATTGTTGGATTGGAGGGGCAGAAATATCAGATCATAATCCTATATACATGGAAATATATTTGAACAATAGAAAATGACAAACAACATGGAAACTTAACGTAGGACTGTTAAATGATGAGAAAATGAAAGAAAGAATAAAAATAAACATAAATGAATATATCCAAGAGAATGACAATGAAGAAGTGGACCCAACAATACTATGGGACACACTAAAAGCCGTGTTAAGGGGTAAATTAATTGTTGAAACAGGAAAAGCAAATAAGACTAAACTGGAAGCGTATGAACAAAGATGTGAGAGACTGAGGGAACTAGAACGTAAACATCAAAGCACAAATAACCCAAAAATATATCAAGAAATTAAAGAAGAAAAAACAAAGATAAAAGAAACACAAATGGATGAAATTGAAAGGAAAAATAGATATCTAAAGCAAAAATATTATGAAACGGGGCCAAAAGCCACAAAACTGCTGGCAAAACGGTTAAGAAAACAACAAACAATGAATAATGTATACAAGATTAAAGACCCCACCACAAATAAAACCACAGTTAACCCAGAAAACATCGAAGAAATTTTCCATAATTTCTACCAAGAACTATACTCGCAACCTGAAGAAACAAATACTAAAGATATCAAAAAATTTCTAGACACGTTGGACTTGCCATCAATAGGAAATCAACAAAATGAAAAACTAACAACAGAAATAACAACACAAGAGATCAGAGATGTGATTAAGTCACTTAAAAACGGTAAATCACCAGGTAGTGATGGATACCCATCTGAGTTTTATAAACTGTTTATAGAAGAACTCACGCCACAACTCCTAAAGTCATTTAATTGGACGCTGAACAACAACAAAATACCTCCATCATGGAACGAAGCAATCATTTCAGTTATTTTAAAACCAGGGAAAGATAAAGAACAATGCGGAAACTATAGACCAATCTCTTTATTAAATGTAGATTATAAAATATACACAACAATTATATGTAAACGAATAAAGACATTCTTGACGGAATTGATAGAAGATGATCAAACTGGATTCATAGAGGGACGCCAAACACATGACAATATCAGGAGAACAATACATATAATTAACCAAATACATAAAGAAAAGAAAAGCGCAGTAATAATGAGTTTAGACGCAGAAAAAGCATTTGACAGGGTTAACTGGAAATTCCTATATAGTGTACTGGAGCGCTTTGGATTTAACGAAAAATCAGTACAATGCATAAGGACACTATATCAAGAACCTGTGGCAAGAATCAAGATAAACGGTAGCTTAACAGACAAAGTAAATATACAAAGATCAACTAGGCAGGGATGCTGCTTATCGCCCACCTTGTTTGCTCTGTTCATAGAACCATTGGCTCAAGCGATACGACAAAATAAGAAATTAAAAGGTGTAACAATAAAGGGGGCGGAACACAAGATTGGGCTATTTGCAGACGATATTATAGTTTACCTTGAACAACCAGATAAATCAATAATGGAAATGATGAACTTGATAGAAAATTTTGGAAAATTATCAGGATACAAGATAAACATAACAAAAACACAAATACTGACATTCCACTATAACCCTCTAAACCAGATAACTGATAAGATCAAACTAAACTGGAACCAAAAAGAAATAAAATACCTTGGAGTGAACATACCTAAAGACCTAAGCAAAATATATAAAGCAAACTATGATAGGTTGGAACAAGAAATAAAAAAAGATATTGATAGATGGTCAATCTTAAATATGGATCTGAATTCAAAAATTAAGACAGTCAAAATCAGCATACAACCTAGATTACTTTACCTCTTCCAGGCTATACCAACAGAGATTCCAGATGCCCAATTCTCAAAGTGGGACAGGATGATATCGAGATTTGTTTGGGGAGGTAAAAAACCAAGAGTGAAATATAAAACCCTCCAATTACCAAAAGAGAAAGGAGGTATGGGCCTACCGAGTCTAAAGGAATATTACTACTCAGCACAAATAAGATATATCATATGTTGGTGCGACGAGGGATATGAGGCAAAATGGAAAGAAATGGAAAAGGAAATTGAGGGACTCCCAGTACAAAGCATAATAGGGGATAAAGATGCATATAAGCAAATCAAACAAATAGACCCAATCACTAAATTTACTTTAGAACTGTGGTATAAAATAGTACAAAAATATAATATAAGGGAAGACATAAAACTATTGAAATGGGTAGCATTTGACAGTCAGTTTGAACCGGCAAAACAAGATAGGGGATACAAAAATCTGGTGAACAAGGGAATCACAGCATGGGGCAATATCGGAAAAAAAGATCTCGGGAGCTTTGTAAATATCAGGAGAAAATTTAAATTAGAAAGATCGGAATTTTTCAGATATCTGCAGATGAGAGATTACTATATGAAGAAGATTAGGCATAACCTCCAAACAGATGTGAACGAGATTATACAACTTATTTTAAGCTCATATGCAGGAAATAAAATAAGAATTATTTCAAAACTATATCAGAAACTTATGACAAACAATCATACAAGTAACTATATAAAGGAGAAATGGGAGAAAGAGCTCACTTTAAACATAACAGAAGAAAGCTGGCAGGAAATATGGAAAACACAACACACATCAACAAATTCAAGGGCATGGAGGGAATTTGGATGGAAAAACCTGATTCGCTTTTTCATTACACCACAGATTCAAGGAAAATATACAAATACCCAATCTTTATGCTGGAGGGGATGTGGGGCTCAAAATGCAGACCACTCACATATGTTTTGGAAATGCTACAAAATATCATCATTTTGGAAATCTATGCATGTGACAATACAGAGGATATTAGGATATAATATACCAATGAACTGTAACCTGATGTACTTATGTGATCTTAAAAAAGACAATGTTATACAGGCTGAGGACAGATATCTAGTTAAAATCTTGTTGATTGCATGTAAAAAAACTATCACAAAAAAATGGCGATCAGAAGTTCTTCCTGACCAAGAACAATGGACTGACATTGTTGAGGACATACGTATGATGGAAAAACTAACATATCGACGAAGAATGCAAGAAGGAATATGGGAGAAAAAATGGCGGAAATGGACACACTACAAAGTGCAACAACGAGGCAGAAATTGAAAGAATAACCAAAGACACTGAAAAAACCAGAAGAATTAAGAGATGGAAACTAAAAACTTGATGCTCCAACATTTGCCCCCCCCCCCTTTTATTTTTTTTTTTATTTTTTTTTATTTTTTTTTATTTTTTTTTATTTTTTTTTATTTTATTTTTCCCTACCCTAACCCCTTTGTTTTTTAAATGTAGAATGTGATCTGAATGCATTATATATGATGAAAAATGAATAAAAATCTAAGTTACAAAAAAAGTCTTTAATTGTGCCTTTGTACTCTCAGACGCTTGGCAAATCTGCATCGCTTTCTCCAGCGTTAAGTTAGTCTCTTTCAGTAATTGCATCCGCAATTTGTTGTCTTGGACCCCAATTACAATTTGGTCCCGTATCATTGACTCACTCAATGTTCCAAAGTTGCATGACTGACATTTCAACCGTAGGTCTGTGACATACAGCTCGATGGACTCTGACTCTTTCTGAAGTCTTTTTCTGAACACATACCTCTCGTACGTTTCATTCTTTCTCGGTGTGCAATAATCGTCAAATTTCTTCATCACGGCGTCGAAGTTGCCTTTTTCTTCTTCCGTGAAGACGAATGTGTTAAACACATTTAGTGCCGCTCGCCCTGTTACTGTTAGCAGTAATGCTATCTTCCTCTCCTCGTCACGGAGACCGATAGCAAGCGAATAAAGTTCAAAACTTTGTTTGAATGCTTTCCAGTTTTCGTTGACGTTACCGGTCAACTTTAACTCGTCCGGCTGTCGAAGAGCGTTCATCTTCGCCGTCGGTTCGTAGTTTTATCCTGGTACCATGTAATGTTCTCCTGGAACCTTGTAATGTTCTCCTGGAACATGTAATGACGAGGCGCACACACCGGGTGTCAGTTAGGACTTTTTACTTGTCACTTCAACTGCAACTAACAACTAACCACACAGTGGCTCATGTACATCTCCTTTTATAGTCAGGTCATGGCCGGGGTCATACTGCCCTCTAGTGGTGACTCCATATGAACTTCACATATCAATACAGAAGAGACTTCCCCCAGTTTCTCTGCATTCTCTTTATATACTGTAGCTTCATTGACCTCCACACAGAAACTGGGGCTGACGCATATTGCGTGGGGTTGAACAAAGGAAATGTGTGGCACAATTATCATAACATTTGTTACATGCAACACAATACATTCACCCCCCTGCCCATTATGCTGTAGCATGGAGCAGCAGGGGGCGAAGGCACCTCATAGTCTGGCTAGTTACTCCTCGGGGGGGACTACCCCCTTCAGTCCATTGTTCTGTCCCTCTTCCTGGTTCTGGGTGTAAGAGAATGTCCACCCGCAATGTCTAGTGTCACCACAGGAGAAAGTGTATGAGGAGTTAAAAAAACAGGGAGAAAGATGAAAGGGACATGGCATCTCAGTCACATAAGTAACTATCTTTTTTTCTACAGTGGAATGCTAGAAGCTTAATTGCCATTGGGCAAGAATTTAAAAGATTTATTTATGAGCAAAGAAATAAACCTGATGTAATATGTATAGAAGAAACTTGGTTAAAACCTCATCTTAAATTTGCAATTAATGGATATTCATGTGAGCGAAGGAATGGGAATGATAGCAATGGGGGCAGGTGTGCCACATTCATTAAACAGGGCATTCCATATAGAGTTTTAGGTAGGGGACAACAATTAGAATACCTAGTAGTGGAAATTTGGATGGGGAAAAGTAATTTAGTGGATATAAATTCTTATAATCCTTGCAGAAAGCTAGAAGTGAATGCATTAGAATCAATAGAAGGGCAGGATGAAAGGTGAATTATATGGATGGGAGATTTTAATGCTCATAATACATTGTGGGGTGGGGATAGGACCGATCATAATGGTCTGGTAATAGAGGAGTTAATGGACAGAAGAAATCTGGCATGTTTAAACGATGGATCGGCTACAAGAATCAGTGTTACATTGCAGACAAAATCAGTTATAGATATAACATTAGTGTCACACTCAAATGCAGATAAAGCAATCTGGGAGATGAATACATAATCAACTATTTGAAGTGATCACTATCCAATTGTATGTAAGATAGGTGATAGAAAAGATATGCTGGCAATAAAATTAGTAGAGTGATGAATGTTTAGCAAAGCAGATTGGAGTAAGTTTGAGTATTTGAGTGACAGAGGCATGAAGCAGATTAACCTGTGTGATAGCACTGAAAAGCTAAATGGAAACATTACTAATACTATAGTTGAGGCAGCAAAGGAATCAACAGAACAAAGATCAGTAGGCAACAAGAAAAAGTTAGTCCCTTGGTGGACAGAAGAATGTAAGAAAGCAATTACAAGTAGAAATAAAGCCTTTAAAGAGTTTAAGAATTCACTGAATTGCGACAAATTAATAGACTATAAAAGGGCACAGGCACAAGTAAGGAGGATAATATGACAAGAAAAAAGGAAATACTGGAGGAAGTGTTGTGAATCGATTGGAAGAAACACTCCTATTGATAAAATCTGAGGAGTAATTAAGAAGATGAGTGGAATACAAAAGGACTGGAACTATCCTGCTATAAAGGCTGAAGAAATTATAGCTATAAGTGATGGGGAAAAGGCCAATGTGATAGTTAAAGAATTGGCTAAGATCCACAGTAATGAAAACCTATCTGAAGAAGAAAGAGCAGGGAGGGCAAAGACAAGGAGTCAACATTTAAGGAGTTTTAATATTGAAGGAAATGATTTGAATAGTCTGAACTCATTATTCACCCTAAAGGAAATAAAAAGACCAATAAATAAGGTGAAATTAACTTCTCCAGGAAAGGATAAAATTAGTTATGCCATATTAAAGAAACTAAATGATAACTCGCTGGAAGTAATTCTAGAATTATATAATAGAATTTGGAGTGAAGGTAAAATTCCGGACAGTTGGAAGCTTGCAATCATTATTCCAGTTAAAAAACCAGGGAAAGATCCAACAGTTCCAAAAAATTACAGGCCTATAGCATTAACCTCTCACTTAGGTAAAATCATACCTAATCATACCATATCAAATCAGCGTATCAAAGTGGATTTAGGAAAGGCAGGTCAACAATGGATCCTATCATTAACCTAGAGTCAAAAATAAGGAAAGCTCAAGCTAACAAGGAAACAGTGGCAGCTGTATTTTTTGATATCGAGAAAGCATATAATCTTTAATGGAAAGAAGGGATATTAATAAAGATTGGTGAACTGGGAATTTGTGGTAAAATGTACAGGTGGATTAGGGACTTTCTCAGTAACAGGAAAATACAAGTTAGAATAAATAGTCTTTCTGAGTGTAAGATGGTGGAGAATGGGGTTCCTCAGGATAGTATCATAAGTCCCATCTTATTCTCAATCATGATAAATAGCATTTATGAACAAGTAGATTCTAATATAGGAAAGTCATTATTTGCTGATGATGAGGCATTATGGAAGAGAGGGAGAAGCATGGTGTATGTGGTTAAAAATCTGCAAAAAGCAATTAAAACAGTGAAAGCATGGGCATTTTAAATGAGGATTTAGATTCTCGGTGGAAAAAACTCAAGTGTGGCTTATTTTAATCATATATTCCATACCTATATATGTATAGACATATTAGAATGTTTAGTGATTACATATGTGGAATGACCTCACGCCTCAGAACAGGACAAGAGGTCTCAACCACCGGCGAAGATCAAAGAACAGACTGAGTCGCAGCGGTGGAGACCGGATCGAACTTCCTGACCACCCAGGGTCAGGTGGAGGAGATAGAGGACAATGGAGGGGGATTACGTTAATGCGGGATGTCAGCTTTGATATGCAATGTCTTTTGTTGAGTGTGGGTATAAGTATGAAGGTCTGACTGCGCTCGACCTCTCCTTCTGCTTCTGCATCAAGATGAGACATGTTTGGGAGGTGAAGCTGATAATAAATCTTGATTTATAAAATCACATCGCTTCTTTATTCCAAGCTCCCTACATCAAGTAATTTTCTTTTCACAGAAGAAAATTGATGAAAAGTTCAAATTGGAATTGTATGGCAAAGTACTTGGAAGAGTTGGTGTTGTTAAATTTCTGGGGGTATGGTTTGATTCCCATCTCACTTGGCAAATACACATACAAAAAATACTGGATAAAGGAAAGAAAACTATAAATATCATGAGGTGTGTAGTAAAGAGTGGGGAGCGAGTCAGAATTCAATGAAAAGTGTCATGATCCTGAGGGCGGTTCTGCACCATGCTCGGGTCCCCTGTTTATTATCCTTCTTCTGTGTATGCATTTAGTCATGTTTATCTGTCTTTATGATTGTGCTTTTATTTTGACAGTGCCGCAGTAGGACTTCCGCCTGTCAGTCTGTACCCAGTCTGTCACAGCTGATTGTGCTTCTGTAATTACTTTCTCTCCACACCGGTTTGTTATTTGCTTTGGACTATTTAAGGTCGCCAGCAAGGGTCATTCCTCGCTGTGACCTCGCCCTACTCAGGCTGGAATCCCCTACCCCTGATTCCAGTCTACTTTCTACTTTTGGACTGTGGACTCTCTTGCCATTTGCAAGTTACCTTTCATGTTTTTTTGGCACTTGTATGTTTCACGTTGTTCCCCCTCGAGGGCGTATTGTAGTTGTTTGTATTTTGCCCCTCGTGGCACATTCCTTTGCTCCTTATTATTTAATAAATAAGCAAACTCACTACTGGCGATTGGTGCCTCATTTATGCCCTGCAAGGGGAAAATATAACAGTAGGTCACAGCCAGATAGGTGCCAGCGGTAGTGAGTGTGTGGCTTTTTTTTTTTTTCTCTTTCGGGTGCCTGTGTTTTGTTTTTTTTTTTGTTTTGTTTTTTATATGGCGTCATATGGCAAAAGGTATCCTGCGAGCCTGGGGTTTGAGCTTTGCCAGGCTCTTAAGGAAACAGATGATCTCCTCGCCATAGCTCACAATTATTCCACGGCAAAAGACGCTTTATGGTTCCTGGACTTCGCGGAGGCGGCTGTGCAGCATCATCCTCACCTTTTTGAGCATGCTGAGGGAAGGGAGAGGATTTCCCTGTTATCGGCGCTGCAACAGAAGAACTGTGAGTTGGAGAAGAACTCTACCAGGAAGCCTAAACCGGGGCCGACGGCGAAGCACTCCCGTCCCCCGGTTCGCGATGAGGTTCCTGCTACGGCTCCAGCTCCAGTGTCCCCTTCGCTGAAAAGCCATCTTCTAACGCGTCATAGGAGGAGGGCAGCCGAGGCTTCCAGCGAAGATGAACAGTGGGCAGCTGAATTCATCAGGGGCCATATGGCTGAAGCGATCTCTTCCTGCAGCCCGGGTAGGGTTCTTAAGACAGTGGTGGCAGCTGTTAGGATTGTGGAAGCACATCCCGGTCTAAATAATTATCCGGAATTGGCTGACCTGCTAGCCACCGTCTCAGCGCAGCAGTGACATTTTCCTGATTTGTCAATCAGTTAGCCTCCAGCCCGAAGATGCCGCCGCCGGACGTAGAACCCTTCTCCTCCCCGCGACATGGCTGTCTCAAAGCGGAAGGAGGAGAATCACAGGGTCAACACGCAGCGAAGCTCCCGTTCGGATCCAGCTATGGGCAGCCAGAAAAATTCCTTTGTCTCCCAGCCAGCTGTTTTTTCTTCACCACGGCAGAGAGTGAGGACAGCAGCTTCAGTCTCCGGGTCTCTTTTTTCAGCTGTTTCACCAGCTCCCCTACCCCGTACTGCCTCCGGGGTAGGGGAGGCAGTCCAGGGTTTTTGTCTCTCCCTCCAGGCCTGGATTCCCCCACCGCCCTCCCGGGGTTGGTTTTCACAGTTGTTGCTGTTTGGGGTGGGGGGTGGAGGTTCTCCTTTTCCGCGTGATGTTACTGCGGGGTGTCTGGGGTTCCACCCCTTAAGGGAGGGGCACTGTCATGATCCCGAGGGCGGTTCTGTACCGTGCTCGGGTCCCCTGTTTATTATCCTTCTTCTGTGTATGCATTTAGTCATGTTTATCTGTCTTTATGATTGTGCTTTTATTTTGACAGCGCCGCGGTAGGACTTCCGTCTGTCAGTCTGTGCCTGGCCTGTCACAGGTGATTGTGCTTCTGTAATTACTTTCTCTCCACACCGGTTTGTTATTTGCTTTGGATTATTTAAGGTCGCCAGCAAGGGTCATTCCTCGCTGTGACCTCGCCCTACTCAGGCTGGAATCCCCTACCCCTGATTCCAGTCTACTTTCTACTTTTGGACTGTGGACTCTCTTGCCATTTGCAAGTTACCTTTTATGTTTTTTTGGCACTTGTATGTTTCACGTTGTTCCCCCTCGAGGGTATATTGTAGGTGTTTGTATTTTGCCCCTCGTGGCACATTCCTTTGCTCCTTATTATTTAATAAATAAGCAAACTCATTACTAGCGATTGGTGCCTCATTTAAGCCCTGCAAGGGGCAAACATAACAAAAAGACTGTATGATAGTTTGATCAGTACAGTAATTGATTATGGCAGCATAGCATATGGAACAGCAGCAAAATCTCAGTTAAGGAAAACTCAAGTAGTTCAAATTACAGCATTAAGAATATGTTTGGGAACCATTAAAACAACTCCAATATCTGCGTTGTAGATAGAAATGGGGGAAATGCCATTACATTTAAGAAGGCTTCAGTTAGCATTACTGTATTATGTTAGATTTAAGGGACACGATCAGGGTCATCCAGCAAGGCAAAAAAATAGAATCAACATGGGAGATGGAGAAAGGGAAAAGGGAATGTTTTGGGAGAGTATGAATATGGTTGCTGGAAAAATGGGAATCGCTAATATGTCAGTCAGGCCATCAGTTGTGTATCCTCCACATCCCCCATGGCTGATGTCATATCTGGACACTGATTTGTCATTGCATGATAGGAAGAACAGTCACTGTAGAACAGCCACAGCATACATAAATCAGTTTTATGGGTTTTTTTGCAAATATTCACTGATGGTTCAAGGCATCCAGCTTCAGGTAGAGGGGCAGCGGCTTTTGTCATTCCAGAACTCGAAGTCAAAAAGTCAGCTTGAAAATTGGACCATGTGTCAATCTTTTCCGCAGAGTTAATAGCAATAATTATGGCGGTGCACTGGACTGAGGAAACCAAACCGGCTAAGGTGTTAATATGTACAGATTCTTTGTCAGTTCTTGAAAATCTACATTCAGGTAATGCAAGTGAAAGACAAGATGTAGTTTGTGAGCTGTTAACAATGGCCACAATGTAATTTGCAAGTCAGGCATAGTGGTCAAGTTTGTCTGGATCCCTGCTCATACAGGAATTCTTGGAAATGAGTTGGCAGACAAATGTGCAAAAACCACCATTCATTCAGAATATATATCAGCATGGACAAGCCTTGGTAGGTCAGATATTAAATCAATAATAAAAAAGGGAATTGCAGAAATGTGGCAAGAGCTCTGGAATAATGGTAATAAGGAAAGAGATTTATATTTCATTGCGCCAGTTGTAGGGAAAGTAAGGAAAGAAAGTACATATCAGAGACATATCGTAAAGAGAGTTAAACTCTCAAATCCTTTTTCCTTCACCTCAGAAACCGTTCTTATCCTATTTGAATGTTTTTCTTGGACTTTTTGACTGTTCATGCAGTTAAAGTGGATTTTTAATTTTATCAAGTATTTATTTGAATTTCTGAGGGAAAGTGGCTTGTACAAAAGGAAGAGTTTGTTTTTTTGTTTGCCTTTTTTTTTTAAATAAAAGTCTGTAAGCCAAAGGAGGTCATTCCTCACCTGTGGGTGGCAGTTATGCACCAATTTGGTGTCAAGTGCCGTAAAGCAAGCACGAACAAGAAGAAGTAGTAGTTAGATAAGTTCCTCCCATTTTGTTGCTGCAGACAGGCCAATGTCACAAAGAGAAGTCCAAAAGCACCCCCCATACACACACCACTAGCTTGTTTAATGCTTCGTTTAAAGCCATAATTCCTTAATGCAGATTAGAAAAAAAATAAGTGGACCTATGTTCTATGAATTTTCAGATCCAAACTACGAAACGTTACCGTGCAGACACATTCATAGACATAAACAGCACAGGCTACAAGAAAAAAGTTCTAGGACCATTGTTAGCATAGCCAGTGAATGATAAAAAAAAAAAAAATGTTAGCATTAAGCGGAAGAAGATGGATGGAAGTTGATTCGGTTTTGCTCAACGTTACCAGCAAATAAAAACCTTTAACTTTTTAAAACATTACATGTAAACACTCTACCTCTAATTCTGATTGATATTTGATAGGTTTCACTTACCGTTACTTTACAGAGAGCGGTCCAAATTCAGAATGAATCTTCTGAAGCAAGGGTAAAAATGGCGGAGATGGAAAATTCCAGCAACAGCTTTTTGTTTTTTATTTTTTTATCCTTGAGCCCGCCTGCAGGGGGCGGGGTTTCCTGTTTCCGGCTGATGAAACATAATTACCTTTTTTCTTCTTAACATGACTGAGACATGCAAATTTTAAATCCCTCAAGATTGAAATACTTTTAAGATTTAATCATGTTTCAAAGAGAAACCTAAATCAGTTATGTAATATATCCACCTTATTCCTAGGCCCCATGATGCCTTGAGTGAATTATGGTAGCAACTTCCGGTACTAGTTTAGAACATATGGTTGTCACTGAAACGGGACAGTTTTACTTGTTAAAAAACAGTGACTTCGGCATCAGAAATGCAGGAACACGGCCTCTTGCACCTCAGAACAGTAATACAATCATACCACTTCCCACGACTATCAAGGGATGGGAAGATGACCTTAAAAAGTAGCCTTGTACACAGTAGCTCCGTTAGTTAGCGCCGCTGCTAAGATGCTAACGCTGTAAACAAATGACCTGTGCTGGCAAAATTAGTCACTTTGAGGACATTTTCAAAACTGATGTAACGTTATTTCCATATTCTGTATTGAAAGATCTTCAAAATGATATTTAATTTGTGGGAAGTGCACAAAAAATGACCCAGAAAAAGCCAATTTGTTTATATTTTAGCTAGGCTGAAAACTCACGTTCAATCGGTCGGGAGTGTAGCAATATTTAATAAAATATAGTGTAATAAGATACAGGAATTATTTGTTTATTAATAGTGGGTGTGCAAGGGGACAGAGTTAAACCATCACCCCAACACTCACTAAATAAAAAAGAAAAGCACTCATAAAAAGGGGCACCAGTTCTAAAAGAACAAATTGTTGATTAATTAATTTCAGTTATTTAATTTCCGTACCTTCAATTACTTAATGAATTCAGTCTCAAAATTTAGTGAGTTCTTTTACTGCCGTGACCCAGAAAAGTATATATGCAAAGGAAAAACGTTTCAACTTCTCTCGTTTACAAGTTTATTAAATGAAACTCATTCAGGTTACATGATATGGCGTTCAAATGATGGGTTAACAGATTCAAATAATAAACAGGTGTTCGATGTCACATCAACTGTTAATGGATTCCTGAGCACAAAATCTATAGTTAAACCTTTGTGGAACCAAGAGGAAACCAGATTTTATGTTTCGACTCCAATGGAAGGCTGAGGTATCTAACAAAATCAGATTGCAATTTTATGGGGAAAAATTCCATAAGCTGATTATCTAAAAAGGAATTTCTGAATTAATCCACAAAAATGAAAGGAGGTTACTTAAAAATTATTAATAATTTTCCTTCAGTTTATAGCTTTGTCCTACAGCTGAGGGACTAATTGTACCATGAAATATTGGTTATGTTCAATTATAATTGATATTTAGGACATCTTGTTTAAACCCAGCAGATAGGAAAAATGGGAGTCTCACTTACGAACAGCTGTGGGTCCAGGTATTCAGCGGTGGTCGGCACCAGCCAGTGGTATTTTTTGGGAAGGCTCAGCAGCTCTTCCAGACAGCGTTCGGAACACAGGGGGAAGGCAACTGCTGGTCAGCTTTCAGATCGTTCACAGCTGTAAGAAGCGTAGATTCGGCTGGGGGCTCCCACGGGGCATGCGGCCAGGAGCTGGCAACAGAGTGAAGGCTGGCCCCAGAGCAGGCGTGAAGTCCTTTGGCAACCAGTCCAAATTTATTATGTCCCTGGCCCGTAGGACAAAACCCAAAGGCTGAAGGAAAAATGGTTTTAGTCAGTTTCACCCACGAGCTCCTGGTTTCTTGATGGGGTCAGACGTGGATGAGCAGGGAAAGAAAGTCCAAAAATCTCTATCAGTTCACTTTAAAACAGGAAAATTAAAAATCCACTTTAACTGCGTGAAAAGTCAGAAAGTCCAAGAAAAAACATTCAAACAGGATAAGAACGGTTTCTGAGGTGAAGGAAAAAGGATTTGAGAGTTTAACCTCTTGCACTCCGGTGTACCGCGGGCGGACACGTCTCTGCGTCCTAGAGCGCACGAGGGCGCCCTCACTGTGCGTCCTAGTGTGCACTGGAAAAAAAAGCTGCATTTCCGTTCTTCCACTACAGACACAGCCGCGAACAGAAAGCCAAAGGAGTGCTTTGATTGGTTTAGATGTGATTGACCTCTCATTCGACTAATAAGAGCCTTGAATTTGGTTTCTGAAACCTTGAAGAACCAATGACTGAAAACCTAGCAAGAAGGACCCACCTACCAACGGCTGCGAATACAGCCAGCCAATTGAAGCACAGAAGTTCGAAAGCATGCGTCCCTTGCCTAAAATCTGTTTTGTGTAAGGCTGGGTGACACACAGGCATTCGCCAGTCTTTTTTTCTTACTACTGTTCTTATTTGTTTTGAAAAATCGTTCGCCAAAACCGCAATCATGGAAGCGCAAAACAGCAATAATGGAATTATGGTTTGACCGGGTCGCGTGACCAGAACCACGAGTCTGTAACAAGCGGACCAGCGTCATGTTCATCTGACAATGAGGAAGAGAAGTTCGCCAGCGACACTGCTGTTGTGGACAGGTAAGTGTTATAAGCTAAATTATTCTTTATCCCTGAAAATTGTAATCCAAATGATTTTTGACCGATCGGTAAATTACAACTGTGCGTCATCGCAACATGATGGATCCATCATGTTGTGAACGCACCCCCCCCCCCCCCGCTACTCTTCTGTAGCGGATTGCAGATATATTGCAGATGTTTTAGTACAACTGTGCGTAGTAGACCGCGGCGCACCGTCACCGCTTTCCGTCATGTAGCGATGGGCGATGTCCATCCTCTGTAGCAGGGGGGGTGGGGGTGGGAGTTGTTATCTTCTACATTACGCGCCAAGCTGGAAGTCAAAAAATACCATTTTTATATATATGACCCAGCTGGGTCATATATATAGACCATATGTAGAAGACCAAGATGGCGCCCACAGCGGTCGACATGGTGCTTCGCTGCGCTCTTTGTTTGTTTTTGTTTGTCAATTGTGTGTCTGCTTGCACTTATACCCGTGAAGAACTTCTAAATATCAGGACTTTCACCCCCACGGACCTCCTCCCAGTTTTTTTAGCCCCTGCCACCGATCTGGTTCATTGCTTGGCTCGAAAAGTGAAACGGCGGAAGAGAGGTAGACGAGCGGGCGCTCTCGTGCGGCTTCGCAGGAGAGGCTCGCGAACGGCGCTGCCTGGCATATTTCTGTCCAATACCAACTCTCTCTCTAACAAGGTAGATGAACTGAGACTGCTGATGCGTTTTAGGGACCTCGCCTCCTCGGCTGCCCTCTGCTTTACTGAGACCTGGCTTCGGGAAAATATACCGGACAGCGCGCTGCGCCTCGACGGTTTCCAGCTCTTTCGTGCTGATCGTGACACAGAGCTTTCCGGCAAGACCACAGGAGGCGGAGTCTGCTTCTACATCAACTGCAGCTGGTGCTCTGATGTAACGGTAATTTCCAAACACTGTTCTCCCGCCCTGGAATTTCTTGTTATCAACTGCAAGCCTTTTTATTCCGCGGGAGTTTGCTTCTTTTATACTGATCGCTGTGTACGCCCCTCCCGACGCGGACACGCGCGAAGCTCAGCGCGTGCTCGCGGATCACATTCAACACACAGAGCGGAGTTTCCCAGACTCGCTGATTATTGTGGCTGGTGACTTTAATCAGTACAATCTGAGCCACGATCTCCCCCGCTACAAACAGTTTATTAAATGCCCCACCAGAGGATTAAACACACTGGATCACTGTTACACCACAGTGAAAGACGCATATCGCGCTGTTCCTCGCGCTGCGCTGGGATTATCTGATCACGTGATGGTTCACCTCATTCCCACATACAGACAGAGATTGAAGCTCACTAAACCTGTCGTGAGCACTACGAAGAAACGGACCAATGAAGCTGAGGAGAAGCTGGAAACGTGCATGGAAATATCTGACTGGGGCATGTTTAAAGGAGCCACGCATGATCTGGATGAGTACACGGACACTGTGAACTCATATATCCACTTTTGTGAGGAAAGCATTCTTCCATCGCGCACCAGGGTGAGGTACTCTAATGACAAACCCTGGTTCACAGCTAAGCTCAGACAGATCAGGAAGGAGAAGGAAGCAGCGCTGAAAAGTGGAGACAGGGACTGCTACAGGGAGGTTAAATACCGGTTTAACAGAGAGCTGAAGAGGGCTAAATCTGTGTATTCAGAGAGACTCCAGCAGCAGTTCACTGCTAATGATTCGGCTTCCGTGTGGAGAGGACTGAGGCAAATCACCAACTATCGGCCTCAGGCTCCTAAAGGTCAGGATGACAAAGCCCTTTGTCAAAGACTGTCCCAACACTATGCCCGTTTTGACACCTCGTCATCTGTGTCCAACTCCCCCCCTCCCTCCAGCTCCACTGCCTCCACAATCCCTACTTCATTAAAGGCACCCCCCCCCCCTCCCCCCCTGCCCTTATCATCAGTGAGCAGGACGTGCTCAAACAGTTCTCCAGACTGAACCCGCGCAAGGCCCCCGGCCCGGACGGCGTGTCTCCCTCCACCCTAAGACACTGTGCGAAACAGCTGGCTCCTGTCTTCACAGACATTTTTAACACCTCCCTTAAGTTATGCCACGTGCCGTCCTGCCTCAAATCCTCCACCATCATCCCTGTCCCCAAGAAGCCACGGATCACTGGACTTAATGACTACAGACCTGTAGCGCTCACCTCTGTAGTCATGAAGTCCTTTGAGCGCCTGGTCCTGCCCCACCTCAAGTCCATCACCACCCCTCTCCTGGACCCGCTGCAGTTTGCCTACCGAGCCAACAGGTCTGTAGACGACGCAGTCAACCTGGCCCTCCACTCCATCCTGCAGCACCTGGACTCCCCGGGAACCTACGCCAGGATCCTGTTTGTGGACTTCAGCTCCGCATTCAACACCATCCGCCCCGCTCTGCTCCGGGACAAGCTGTCCCTGCTCAACGTGCCTGACTCCCTCTGCAGGTGGATCACCGACTTCCTGACGGACCGGAGGCAGCATGTGCGGCTGGGAAAGACTGTCTCAGACTCTACTAGCATCAGCACCGGATCACCCCAGGGCTATGTACTTTCCCCCCTACTCTTCTCCCTTTACACCAACTCCTGCACCTCCAGCCACCAGTCTGTCAAGTTGATCAAGTTTGCGGACGACACCACCCTCATCGGGCTCATCTCCAACGGCGACGAGTCCACCTACAGGAGAGAGGTGGCCCAGCTGGCGTCCTGGTGCAACAATAACAACCTGCAGCTGAACGCTCTGAAGACAGTGGAGATGATTGTAGACTTCAGGAAAGTCACTACCCCTCTGCCCCCCCTCACCCTCTCAGGCTCTCCCATCACCACTGCTGATTCCTTCCGCTTCCTGGGCACAACCATCACCAGGGACCTCAAATGGGAGCCGACCATCATCTCACTCATCAAAAAAGCCCAGCAGAGGATGTTCTTCCTGCAGCAGCTGAGGAAGCTCAAGCTACCCACCAAGATGTTAGTGCAGTTCTACACAGCCATCATCGAGTCCATCCTCACCACCTCCATAACCGTGTGGTACGCAGGAGCCACTGCCAGGGACAGACTAAGGCTGCAGCGCGTCGTGCGCACTGCTGAGAAGGTGATCGGCTGCAAGCTCCCATCTCTCCAGGATCTGTACATCTCCAGGACCCGGAGGCGTGCTGGCCGGATCATAGCCGATCCCTCACACCCTGGTCACGTACTGTTTGCCCCCCTCCCCTCTGGCAGAAGACTTCGGTCCATCCAGACTAAAACCTCCCGTCACATGAACAGCTTCTTCCCCTCTGCCATCAGACTGCTGAACACTAAGTGACTTATTGACTCTCGTGCACTATGTACAGCAGCTCAACCAGACTCATGTCAATCATCACTGTTTTCTTCTTGCATTACCGACTGCACTATATAGTTCTCCACAGTATCTGCTGCTCGCTAATATATTTTAACTGCTGACCAGTATCACTTACTCTTATTCTACACTTTATTGCATGTATAGTTTATTTCTTTTATCTTATCATGTTTAATGTTGCAGCATTGCACCGAGACAAATTCCTAGTTTGTGTACTACATGAACAATGGCAATAAACCTGATTCTGATTCTGATTCTGATTCTGGGGCTTGAACCCACAACCTCCCGGCTATGGGGCAGACACTCTTCTACTAGGCCACCATTCCATAAAAGAATAAAAGTCAATAAATATATCATACAATCCAAACACAGCTACAGTAAGTCACTTAATAGATGGTAATTTGTCCAACATGTTTTCAAACATTTTTTTTTAAAAAGTGTGAATACATGTTAAAACTCTAATACAGTATATAATTAGGTGTGTTATTCGATTCTCTAAAAGCTCTATAAAAGTATGACCATTTTAAAACATTTGTATTTAGCCGAGGAAGAAGTAAATTTCTCCTACTTGCCCAATGAGTGTATTAGCTATATTTTTGAGATTCCATAAAATAGGGTATTAATGCTGGAGGAAAGGCTAAAGAAATGTCTTTCTTTAAAAACAGTATGGTGAAGCGGCATGAAAAAATAAGCAGCGAATGCTGTGGTTTTAAGCAGGTTTTATTAAATCATACCACCTTCACGGGATCCCCTCTCCGGTGCATAGTGGAGCAGCCCGGAGCGGGATCCCTAGGCTCTCAGAGAAGGAGAGGCGGACACGTGTGTGTCTACCAGTTGCAGGATCAGAGTGAGAGAATGAGAGAGATTGCGTTACAGAGCTGCACCTTAAATACTTGACCATAACAATACATCAAAGGAACATACCCCACAGTTAGAATGATCAAAGCAATAACCGAACAGGCAGGAGGTATTTGCATTTGTAAGACATACATCACAATGGGCAGATTAGCTAGACCTCCCTCCAGGTGTCAGACAAAGAGGCTAACAAGCACATCTACATATTGATCTGAGTCTCCAGGTCACAGTAAGGACAGGACTCATGAATACAATGGATGAAAGGCAGTAATTAACATCCCAGAGGTGAACTAGAAGAAATGCGTCTACCTGTAGACATTAATACACCGAAGCACATCCACATATGAAAGATGTTCAGGAAAAAGCACAGTAAGGACGAGCCGTATGCACACTATACAGAATGGCGCATTACATCACAATACATGCATGTTTGGATCACAAATACATGAATGGCACATTGCATCTCAGTAGTGCAGCAGAAAAACAGAGACAAGAGGGCTGAGTGTCCTTAGTCTGTTGTGGGGTTAATACGAACCGCCACACTCGGCTCTTTTCCACCAAACCGGTCCCAGTGCTTAACTGGAGCTATTGCGTCATTAGCACCAGTTCTTTGGGTTTCCACCGACTAAAGCACCAGTCCCCGGCTCCCAAAAGGGGGGCTATCACGGCCCCAACTCCTAGCTGGGCCAGCAGCAGCACCAGTTTACGTCGGTTAGGTCCACAGCCATGGGCATGGTTAACTGACCAGCTTCAAAACATTACTGATCGCCATGTTGCTTTCCAAACAGCGGAGCATGCAACGGATTCCAAAACCAAACAGATTTAGAGCGAAGAGGAGACATATTTCTTGGCTCTATGGACATAAGCAGAAGTACAAGATCAGCTGGAGGGGGCCACTCATCTGAGCTGTTTTGGAGGATCGGCCAGCCAACTGGACCATTGTCACTGCCTTGGATTAGTCTGGACAACAAACTGCTTAAAACACGCTGGTAAGTGTATTGTCTTTAAAATGCCAGACGTTAACCAATATATGTATACATATATATCCGCTTGTATTGATATGTAACGGCCAAGTGCGGATATTTAGTCACTTGTGGCTATAGTATTTTCGGTTAGCTATGCTAACAAGCTAAAAGTAATTTTACTACGACCAAACGTTTCTCCTCGCCATAAAGAAATGAACAGGTCGTCTCTGATGACAGATGTATACCGCTTGTATTGATATATAACGGCCAAAGTGCGGATTTTTTTTTTTAACTCATTTTTGTGGATATTTTCGGTTAGCGATGCTAACAAGCTAACAGTACTTTTACTACGACCAAACGTTTCTCCTCGCCATAAAGAAATGAACAGGTCGTCTCTGCTGACAGATGTATATCGCTTGTATTGATATATAACGGCCAAAGTGCGGATTTTTTTTTTTTTTTAAACTAATATTTTGGCCATAGTATTTTCGGTTAGCGATGCTAACAAGTTAACTGTTTTTAGCACGAACGCTTCTCCTCGGCAGAAATGCGCGTTTGAGAAACTAGAACAGAAATCTTAGCATCTTACAGAATACTTTTTTTATAAAGACATCCAGCGCAAAATACGTTTTTTGTGGTATGAATACTGTGTATGAATGGGTGCCTTGCGTTGTGTTATGGGAGATTTTTCTACCAGACACTAGTAGCGTCGTCTTTTTTTACTATTTTGGTATTATTTCCATAATCTTAGGCAATTTTTTTTTAAAAATGTCACTCGTGTTTAATTGTATGTTGTGTAGCCGTATTTTATCTAATCCTTCTCTTACTTTATTGCGCAGTAGCCTGGTGGATCACCTACAGTTTCAGTGCACTGTATAATTGTACAGTGACAATGAAGTTTCATCTATTCCTATTCTTCTATTCCATAATCAGACATGTAAGCTTTGCTAACATTGATATTGAATAAAATTGTCTTCTATGTCTGCACATTTAATGGAAGGCTTAAGTTGTTCAATGCACAAACTAAAAAAACTTTTTTTTCATAGATTTATCACAGCTGGATGATGAGGGAGAAGCAGCCAGACCTGTGGTGTCCAGCTCACCTTCACCAGCTCCAAGCTTGTCCTCCTCCTGCTCTTCTAATCAGACCAGATTAGGTAATTTATGTTCAGATCATTTTGATTTTGTGTACTTTATCGATCCCCAAAGGGGAAATTGAGGGCATCCACCTGGATGGATCACGACCCAGTCACACAAAGGAGGGAGTGAATTAAACCAATTATACACTTGAATTGAATGGTGTGATGCCCCTAACAGTAAATGGATGTTGAATAGACACATTCAATCTTGGATTGACGATTCCTGCATTTTTCAGTGTGTGGTTATTTTATATTGCTTATTTTTGTACTTTAAAACAGGGAAACAGAAGTGTGACACAAACATGGACCTCCTTCTTGACTACGGTCAGATGAGACAGCAGGAGCAGAGCAGGAGGGAGGAGCAGCTGAATTTCACTTTGCTGCAAAGCAGACCAACACCATTGTTGGACTGATGGGACGTGTTGTCTGTGCTTGAGGGACTGTAAAAAAAGTAACTATCACAGCATTGATATTGTTGTCTGTGTGTACATAATATTTCATATGTAGCAGTCTGAAGTTTTTGCACATTTTGGAAATAAAAGCTTTCTTTCCTTAAGTGTTTTTCTTCTTCTACATTGTTATCCTCACACCAAACATATTCAGGTTCAGGTTCCTTTATTTGTACCCGTAGGCAGATTTGTTTTGCAGTCAGGTGACATCCATATTTACAAACTACAGTTACATTCAACATGAACAGAAACACAGGCACACATGAAGCTGACTATAGACATGATAAAAGTGCTCAAGGCTCCACCAATCAGGACATAAGACAAAGAGATAAGAGAAAAAACATGAGAGAGAAGGGTCATATTAAAAAGTTAAAGACTTTACAGTTCATATATAAAGTTATTTAGGACAATGCAAATCACTATAACATTGTAGTGGTGGGAAGTGAAAGTACAAGTACTGAATTACTGCACTTAAGTTCATTTTTCCAGGTATTGGACAATATATCAGGTATTTGTGGACTTATACATATTTTTGACAATTTCTTTCACATTTTTTAAAGAACAAGCAGCAACAAACTTTAAATCTATGTACTTTTTCTGTGGAAAATGTTCCATGTTGCCAGCTTCAAAAATGATAAGTTTATATTCTGTTGACAACGTACCACATGACATTCTGTCAGCTCTGGACAAGATCATTTCTGGGGAAAGAACTTTGAACTTGAACACTTTACAGTCTGTCTCTTGTTATCCCTACATGAATAAAAACTTGAATCAGTACTTTAACCAGAATAGATGACACAAGTACAGAAGGGTATACCTTTCACAGCTCTGTAGTTTGGAGGTGCATAGAATATGCATTTATACAGTATCTTCATGTATATATGCAGTACCATAAATCTATACATTTTTCCATGTAACCTTGTGACTGCATTATTTTAATTGCTTTTAATCCCAGATCAAGTTTGTTTTTGGTTCAAAATGCATCGTAAGTGTTAAATATATCTTGTTATACCTAACTAAGTACTGTTTATCTGTTGAAATATATATACAGTATTTACCGGCTAATATAAACCCATAACAATATGGCCCCTGGCGATCATTTTTTTGGGACAGCTGATCACTTTTTGGCATGACAGAACAGGCGACCTCCGTCTCGTAATGCGCCGTAACACCACCTATTACAGAAATGACATAAATATTATGTTTAAAAGTGTAGTCAATGCTCGCGCTACAGGCTTTATCTAACAACGGCTGATAACTGAAATATTGATGATTACCGGTGTCCTTAAACGTAGCCGCCGTTCTCTGCCATTAAGAATAAAACTGTTTTTGGATGGTAATACAGGTTTGGAATAATAAAAGCAGCGCTCCCAAACACAACAATTCCTATATGTTGACAAGCTAACGCTGCTACTTCTTCTTCTTCTCTCGGTTACTGGCGGATAGCAAACAAGTGAGAGGTGCATACCGCCACCTTCCGTCTTCTCTGGTGTTCTGCGGGGGTTGGGCGCTTCACAGTACGTAATGACGTAGCTCTGACATAATTCCCAACTAGCTCCATATCGGTGGAAAGACAACTGGTTCTTATGAGCACTCTGGTTAAGCACTGGTTAAGCACTAGCACCAGCACCAGCACCAAACTAGCACTGGAACCGGTTTGGTGGAAAAGAGCCTCATAAGGCCTAAGCAGAGTTTAGTCTCAAATGAGAGCTGCTGTAGCCTTCTGCCCATTTCATTAATACTGGAGCAATATGAGCAGCACAAAACTAGTCTAGCAGCCTTATTCTGGAGAAGTTGTAAACAATACCATTATTACTGGTGACAGACTACATAACTGAATAATAATTCAAATGAGATATGACTAATGAAGAGACAACGCTCTTCATCAAACAGGATGAAACAAAATCATTTTCTGGAAACAACAATACCCCTGCCCATTCTCATAATTATGGTGTCTATATGTGGCAACCATGAAAGATTCTGATCTGCTATGACACCAAGTAGTTTGTAGCGCTTTCCTTGTTCCAAGTTGACTCCATGCATGGATAAACTCAATTTCGGACTTCTAGCTGCACACTAATTCTTCAGACATGGGACAAACCATGTCCAGCAGTTGTAACTGCTATTAGTCAAAAAATGAAAATATTTAAAATTGCAGATGTCATGAGGAATTAACTATGTAATGTATTCAACACAAATTTCTCTTCAATTTAATCATTATATTATATGTCTTATTTATATCTGTATTTATATATACATTGTTTTTATTGATTGTGTGTTTTTGTATGGTTAATTCTGCAGTATGTTTATGGAGCTGACTAATTTCGTTGTATGTTTGTATACAATGACAATAAAGGAATTCAATTAAATTTAAGACATTTATTATCTCCCCACTACAGCTAAACCAGTATGTCCTCAGACAAATGTTCAAACTGATTAACCTCTTGCACTCCGGTGTACCGCGGGTGGTCACGTCTCTGCGTCCTAGGGCGCACGAGGGTGCCCTAGGACGCACACTGTGTGTCCTAGTGCGCCCTGAGAAAAAAAAAAAAAGCTGCATTTCCGTTCTTCCACTACAGACACAGCCGCGAACAGAAAGCCAAAGGAGTGCTTTGATTGGTTTAGATGTGATCGACCTCTCATTCAACTAATAAGAGCCTTGAATTGGGTTTCTGAAACCTTGAAGAACCAATGACTGAAAACCTAGCAAGAAGGACCCGCCTACCAACAGCTGCAAATACAGCGAGCCAATTGAAGCACAGAGGTTCGAAAGCGTGCGTCCCTTGCCTAAAATCTGTTTTGTGTAAGGCTGGGTGACACGCATGCGTTCCCCAGTCTTTTTTTCTTACTACTGTTCTTATTTGTTTTGAAAAATCGTTTGCCAAAACCGCAATCATGGAAGTGCAAAACCGCAATAATGGAATTATGGTTTGACCGGGTCGCGTGACCAGAACCACGAGTCTGTAACAAGCGGACCAGCGTCATGTTCATCTGACAATGAGGAAGAAAAGTTCGCCAGCGACACTGCTGTTGTGGACAGGTAAGTGTTATAAGCTAAATTATTCTTTATCCCTGAAAATTGTAATCCAAATGACTTTTGACCGATCGGTAAATTACAACTGTGCGTCATCGCAACATGACGGACTCGGACCGTGAACGCCCCCCCCCCCCCCGCCCCGCTACTCTTCTGTAGCGGATTGCAGATATTATTGCAGATATTTTAGTCCAACTGTGCGTAGTAGACCGCGGCGCATGGCCGCGGTCCGTCATGTGTCAATGGACGATGTCCGTCCTATGTAGCGCACGGGGGGGGGCGTTGTTATCTTCTACATTACAGATATTTTAGTATAATTTTTATTGCACTGTAGGTTATTTTTTCTTGTAAAAAAAAAAAGCCACACATTTTTTACGTGGCATGCTTCTTTGTGTGGGGGGGCTTGTTTGTTCATTCATTCATTCATGAATGAATAAACACCCCCCCCACACACACACACACACACACCCCTTCACCTTTCATTAGAGCCCAAGATGAAGCTTCTATATTGAACCATTCAAAAGTTACAGACGTTTTTTCAAACTGTGCCATTTGGCACAATTTGGCACAGTTCAAAAACGCCTGGGAACAACCTGAGAACAAAGCTGTGTAATATATTCATTTTTTGTGGTATTGTTACAAAATTTTGACCTCAGCTGGATAACACTTGGTTCTACATTTCTGTTGCATTTTCCAGCCCGGATCTGACAGCTGTGTGTTATTTGCAAGCATTTGTATCCAAAAAAAACACCCAGGAGAAATTTATGTTCTTCAAGTTCAGTATGTTTAAATGACTGTTACTCGGTGGCAGGAGCACTTAGAGAGATTATGACTGTTTTGCCAAAAAATTCAAAGTGTTTTCTTTTAAATGAGACCAACCCCATGAAGATGCTGCAAAGGCTTGAAGAACAGCTTTTGATTTACTTTGGGTACGTTATTTTTTGGCGTTTTTAGGGAAATTGACTAGAGTGCAAGGAGTTAAAATGTTTTTCAGTTATTAAAAAAACACATTTGATATCTCATTTCAAAACAAAGTTGTTTTTCAACAACATATTCATTTTTATAAGGTTTAAAAGTTGTGTTGCTACTTTATGTCAATGCCACCATCAGATAGCCCTCCCAGCAGAAATTGGCTGAAAAAAATGTTGAAAAGACAGCTGAACCAACTGTCTAAAAATATCCTGATTTGGTTGAAAAGTGAAAGATGAAAAGCCGCCTTTTTAAGGTTGTTTAAAATTAAAAAGTGATACAGTAACCCACTTTTGTTACACCAACATCATTCATTTTCTGATCCTTTTTGGGTCATGTGCACCTAGTATACTATGGGGGGACACAATAGGTCATGGCACTCCACCCAGGACAGGGGGTTGGTGGGGGGAGAAAATAGCCAAAAATGGTAATGGGGAAAAGGCAAGAAGAGCCAGTTAAGGGCACCAGAGCACTAGGGGGTAATAAGCCAAAGAAAGATGTGCCTTCTGCCCCCGCTGTGCCAGGTTCACACCTGAGGACACAGGGGTGCAAACGTATTGTATGAAGACCTGCTCTGTGACGTATGTTAATGTGTATGTGGATGTGTGTGTATGTTTCACAGCATGTATGTTAATGTGCATACCCTGGGTGCCAGAGAGGGGGGAATAAAGAGATTGCTCCGGCACTCAGATTCAGTACGCTTTACTCGTTGGAGGAGAAATAAAGTCTGTTGTCAGTTCGTGGTCTCGTCTGATTCCTTCCTCCACATTGGTGACCTTAAGACGTGAAATGGAGAATGAGCACTTCCACAGAAACACTCCTGCGAGGGCCACACACCGCTGCATGCGCCATCACAGTCAGGCTCCCGGACTTTTGGCTTCACAGCCCGGCTGCGTGGTTTTTGCATGGGGAAGCCCAGTTTGCCTTCCGCAGGAATCTCTACAGATGACACCAGATACCATCATGTGGTAGCTGCGCTGGACGCGCGCCACACAACAAGTCATGAGTCTGCTCCAGGACCCGTCAATCCAGGGTAAAAACAACGCTCTCAAGCAGATGCTGCTGGAACGTTATACCCTTTCGGACAGGGAGAGGGCAGAAAAACTCCTCACATGCTTGGAGTTAGGTGACAGATCAGCTGTGGACCTTATGGAGAGCATGCTTGTGCTAATGGGTCAGGACAATGGATTCTTCCTGCTCACCCACCTCTTCCTCAGCAACCTACCAGCTAATGCGTGGGCAATCCTCGCTAACTCACTGCTGCTGGGGACCAGGAACTACCGTGCACTGGCACAAGAGGCAGACCGAATCATCCTGGCAAACAGGGCTCTCAGCGTGCATGCAGTGACACCAGGATCTCCAAAGGAATCCAGCAAGGTCAGGGAGCTGATGGTGGTGGCAGGGACGGCCACCCGGAGACACGGGACTGGGACACTGTGTTTTTATCACCACCGTTTTGACAAGAAATGCAACATTGTCTGCTGCCGTGCCACTTCAAGAAAGCCGGGAAACGAGACAGCCAGCGGTCGGTAGCAGCTGCGACCGCTGGAGACAGGGCGAAGCTATTTTTCATCAGGGACACACGTTCTGGGAGACGTTTTCTGGTGGACTTCGACTCCCAGAAGAGCCTCATTTTGCCAGTCAGCGCGGACTGGTTGGCAGAAGGTAGCAGCCCAGCTCTTACAGCTGCCAACAGATCCCACATCAGGACATTTGGAGAAAGGATGATGACTGTATGTTTACACGGACAGAATTACCAGTGGGAGTTTTTGGTAGCTGCATGTTCAGTCCCCATCTTAGGTGCTGATTTTCTGTGTGCTCATGGATTGCTAGTTGATGTTGCAAACAAATACTTAGTGGACACTGTTTCTTTTTCCTCCTTGCCCCGCACAGCTCATGGAGTTGGGCCACCAACACACGCTAACATTCTAGCTCCAGAGGGTAAGTACCAGCGTTTGCTTTCTGAGTTTCCAGCACACACGGTTCCCACCTTTTCCGCAGCAGTAACCAAGCACGGAGTCAAACATTTTATCACAATGAAAGGTCTGCCTGTGTTTGTGCACCCTCGCCACCTGGGTGCAGCTAAGCTAGCCAGTGCACGCAAGGAATTTGCTAACTTAGAGCAATTGGGCATCATTAGGCGCTCTGATTTCCGATGCTTGAACAACGCCACGGAACACAACCAGTATCCCATCCCGCACATCCAGGATTTTTCCATGCACCTGGCCGGGACGCGCATTTTTTCAAAAGTGGATCTGGTCCGCGGGTACCACCAGGTCCCGGTTCGCACAGAGGATGTTCCTAAAATGGTGGTAATAACTCCTTTTGGCCTTTTTGAGTTTTTATGCATGTTGTTTGGGTTAAAAGGGACAGTGCAAACTTTTCAAAGGATGATGGACGCGGTGCTCCGGAACCGCGTCCACGGTGCACCGTGTCCATCAAAGAATGATGGACGCGGTGCTCCGGAACCTGCCGTTCGTTTTTGTCTAATTGGACAACATTTTGGTGGCTAGCACATCAGAGGAGGAGCACCTTGCCCACCTCAAACAAGTTTTCCAATGGTTGGAAGCGCCCGGGCTTATTGTGAACCCAGCAAAGGGCCAGTTCGGGCTGCCAGTGATTGATTTTTTTGGGCCACCGCATCTCGCCAGATGGCACAATCCCATTGCCGGATAAAATGCATGCAATGTCGGATTTTCTGCATCCACAGACCGTGAGGGCACTGCAGGAATTTTTGAGGATGGTTAATTTTTACAACCGTTTTCTCCACCGGGCAGCACAGCTGCTGCAACCGCTGTATGGCATGCTCAAAAAAAAGAAGCCCGCGAATAGCATCAACTGGACCCCCGAGCAGGCTCAGGCTTTCACAAACGCCAAAAGGGCGCTCGCTAACACAGCTGGCTCTGCTGGCCCACCCAACCCCGTCAGCGCGAATTATGCTCACCACAGACGCGTCTGACATCGTGATAGGGGCAGTGGTGGAAAAGTACGTCTCCGGTTCGTGGTAGCCACTTACATTTTTCTGCTGTACTTTGCGCGACAACAAGCGTAAATACAGCACTTTTGATTGGGAGTTGTTGGCCCTTCACCTGGCTGTGCGTCATTTCCAGTTTTGGCTTGAAGGCTGCAAGTTCACCACGTTTGTCGATCACAAAGCACTAATGTATGCAATGTCCAAAGTCTCGGAACAGTGGTTGGCTCTGCAGCAACGGCACTTGGCCGCAATCTCAGAGTTCACTACCGACATTCAACACGTAGCCAGTAAGCTTAATGTTGTGGCTGACTTCCTGTCGTGTGCGTCAGTCTCCCCGGTCTATATGGGGATAGATTTTCCCTCTATGGCCACCGACCAAACCAGGGACACAGACATTTGCGCGCTCCAGTCCGCAGCTACTGGATTAAAACTGGAGAGCAGAGTGGTGCAAGAAGGGTGCCCCCCTTGCTCTGTGACGTCTCCACCGGCTGCCCCCGCCCAGTGGTTCCGAGCTGTTGGTGCCGCCGTGTTTTTGAGTCCATCCACCCCTTTCACATCCCGGTGTGCATGCCTCAGTTAAACTGGTGGGGTCCAAATTTGTCTGGCCTTGCCTACATAGGGATGTGAAAGAATGGGCTGCAGCGTGCATCGTGTACCAGTGGGTTAATGTGCACAAGCACACCAAAGCCCCCCTCTAGCCATTTCAGATTCCAGCCAGGAGGTTTGACCACGTTACACGTGGATTTGGTGGGCCCCCTTCCACCGTCACAGGGGTTCACACACCTTTTAACAATCATGGACCGCACTACGCATTGGCCAGAGATGGTTCTGCTGAGTCCCACCATGTCTGTCAAGGTAGCCCGTGTGTTCTTGTCAGCTTGGGTCACACGGTTCAGATCCCCATTGGACATCACTTCCGGCAGGGGTCTGCCATTTGTTTCAGAGCTTTAGTCCATGATGGCCGATAGCCTGGGGGTAAAAATCCACCTCTCCACCGCATACAACCCACAGGCTAATGGTTTGTGTGAGCGTTTTCACAGGTTGCTTAAAACAGCGCTCAGGGCCTCGCTAACGTATGCAAATTGGGCCGACCACCTGCCTTGGGTTCTATTGGGGTTGCACTCCACACCTAAGGAAGATTTAGCAGCTTCCCTGGCAGAACTCATTTTTTCTCAGTCGTTGCAGATCCTGGGAGAATTTTTGCCCGAGAGCCCTGTGCCCCGGATCGCCCCACCTGCGCACCTTTTTTCTGGTACAGGGGCTGCCAGGGTTCCAGGCCCTGCGCACCATTGTTTTCCCCTCACTTTTGTTCCAAAGTGCTTAGAGAACGCCAAATTAATTTTTGTCAGGCACAATGGTCACAGAATCCTGCTGCGGCTGCCGTACGATGGCCCATCCAGAGTGTTGGAAACTGGGGAGAAGCATTTTGTGTTTGACTTGGGGAGTGTAAGGAAACCGTCTGCATAGACAGGCTGAAGCACGTTTATGTTTTGGCAGACGAACAGGTGGTGTTGGCTCAAGCTCCCCGGTGCGGGCACCAACCAGCAGCAGCTCCGCAGGTTGGTGTTTCCCCAGCAGAGAATGGTTTTCCCGGAACTAACCCTTTTCCCTCCCCACCCGTTCCCCCTCCAGAGACCGACCTCCCTTCCCACACACCTCGACAAGAAGGTGCCTCAACCGGCCCGGCGGCTCCAAGCTACAGCCGCTACGGGCACTTGCTCAAGCCCAAAGGTCCAGAGGGATAGAACCCCTTCTGGGTGTCCTGGGGGGGGCTCTGTGGGGGACACAATAGGGCATGCCACTCCACCCAGGACAGGGGGTTGGTGGGGGGAGAAGATAGTCAAAAATGGTAATGGGGAAAAAGCGAGAAGAGCCAGCTAAGGATGCCAGAGCGCTAGAGGGTAATAAGCCAAAGAAAGATGTGCCTTCTGCCTCCGCTGTGCCAGGTTCACACCTGAGGACACAGGGGTGCAAATGTATTGTATGAAGACCTGCTCTGCCCATCCATCCATCTTCTTCCGCTTAATCCTTTTCGGGTCGCGGGGGGACTGGAGCCTATCCCAGCATCTTTGGGCGAGAGGCAGGGTACACCCTGGACAGATCGCCAGTCCATCGCAGGGCCAACACAGAGAGACAGACAACCATTCACTCTCACATTCATACCTAAGGACAATTTAGAATCCCCAGTTGATGCCAGTTAACCTAACTTGCATGTTTTTGGCATGTGGGAGGAAACTGGAGAAATACCAGAGTAAACCCACGCAGACACAGGGAGAACAGGCAAACTCCACACAGATCACTGTTGGCCAGGGGCTGTGATTGAACCCAGGATCCCCCAGCCAAGGGTGAATTGCTGTGCTGCCGCAGTGCTAACCGCTCCACCACTGCACTGCCCGGACCTGCTCTGTGATGTATGTTAATGTGGATGTGGATGTGGATGCATGTTTCACAGCATGTATGTTAATGTGCTTACCCTGGGTGCCAGAGAGGTGGGAATAAAGTGTATAAGAGAGATTGCTCGGGCACTCAGATTCAGTACGTTTTACTTGTTGGCCGAGAAATAAAGTCTGTGTTGTCAGTTCATGGTCTCGTCTGATTCCTTCCTCCACAATACCAGCATATTTGGGTAAGAGGCAGAGTACATCCTGGACAGATCACCAGTCCATCACAGCAGCTGATATTCTAGGAATTATGAAAATGTAAAAAAATTGGGCTATTTTAGGGCCAGCTGTTACTCTGAAGGACCTCTTTTCAAATTCCTTCTATGCAAAGTTCATCCATAGCTCTTGTTTGATATTTTGTGAGTATTCATTGTTGATATTTCCTGTGTCATGAGCTGAGACTGGAATTTCTGCCTGACCCAGTCTCGTGGCCTCTTCAGTGCATTTGTCTTTTGTGTGTTTGTGCCCCTCTTAGTGTTATTCTGCCTTTCATTTTTCTCCAGTTGTGTTTCTGTTATTTTTGGCCATGTCTTGTTTTTGGACTCATGTCTATTTGTAATTTGTTTTCAGTCTACTGTGATTATGTTTGTTCTTTTCACGTATGTTATGATGCCTTTCTCTGGGTTGACAGCTGTCAGGCGATTTCTTGGTTTGTGCTCTGTTGGGAGTGTCGCCTGTCAAGTTGTCAATCCAGCTACTCCTCCCTCACGTATCAGCTGGTTCCAATTACTATTTTGCCTCTTTTTGGGCTGCACGGTGGCGCAGTGGTTAGCACTGCGGCAGCACAGTTTACCCTTGGCCGGGGGATTGTGGGGATCGTGGGATCGTGGGTTCGATCCCAGCCCCCAACCAACAGTGATCTGTGTGGAGTTTGCATGTTCTCCCCGTGTTGCGTGGGTTTACTCCGGGATTTCTCCGGTTTCCTCCCACATGCCAAAAACATGCATGTTAGGTTAATTGGCTGTTCTAAATTGTCCCTAGATATTTGTTTCCTATAGGCCCTTAGAATAGAGGGTTAGTATTAATGAAAGCGCTTTGAGTGGTCTTTGTGACTAGAAAAGCGCTATATAAGTGCAGGTTAGTTAGTTAGTAGTTAGTTTTTCCTGCGTATGTGAGCCCGCACCGATACTCACTTGTGTGATCATTTCACCTGTATTTATGTTCTGCCGTGGCACTAGATTAGTGCGGCTACATTGTGTTGGTGTGGATTTCTCCTGTGATCCTCATTCATTCTCGTTTGACCCACTACCACTGTGCTGCTCACCCCTCCAGAGCTATTCCGCTCTGAGGCACATGCTGTAAGTTTTCCATGTTGAATTTTTGAATTATTGGACTGTTTGCACTTTGTTTATTAAATGCAAGGCACTATCCAGCGCTTGGGTTGTCCTCTCTGCCCCGAAGGGGCACCAAACATGACATCCTGTGTCAACAGGAAATATGTCAACATTGTCATCCAAGTTTTCACAAATATTCTCATGAAATAGGTTATTTTAGCATCTAACATCAAGCTAAAAAAATAAAATGGCTACTCCATAAACTCCATTAGATTTTTGAATGAAATGCCTATTTTGTCAACTCCATCAGATGTCGCCACCGTCAGATCTTCCATCTGATGGTGGTGACAGGCAAATGACAGAGCTGACATTCACTGGGAAGGCATCATGTCTTCATGTTTTTTGAGACATTTTAATTAAATGAAATAAAGGAATATATTATTATTGTATCGTATTATTATTGTATTGTAATAATGTTTATGCACTAAATGTGTGGTATAAGAATTTTCTACTTTTTTTATTATTTTTGGTGAAATGATAGAAACTCTGTCAGAGTTGCTAACTAACATGATGTTGAGAGTAGTATAGGAAAATATGATTAAAAATCTTAAATGGTTTTTCTGCTATTTAGTCCAGCATAGCCATTCAACAGCTGTCTTTGCTGGAGAGTAAAAGCAGAAATAGAGAACATCAGAAAGATAGAGACAGAAAGGCACTACGCAGCCAGAATTAAAAGAATTCTTAAGACAGGAGAGACAGCGGTGGAAACAGAGGGCCTGTCATGGCAGTCTAGGTAACAGTGACAGTGGGTGATAAAAAAAATTGGGGGGGGGAGTGCACTTGGATGTGATGGGTGAAATCATCTAAGGACCCTCACAGACCAAAGCAAAACACACAAATATAAAATCAAAAGGCATAGAACAGAATAAATTCAGAAAAAAAGCAACACTTTAATGAAAACTGAAGTACTTTGCTGTCAGATGTGTTAAAGTACTTGAAAAATTTTACAAGAACTATTCCATATCATCAAGGCAAAGCAAATTTATTTGTATAGCACATTTCGTGTACAAGACAATTCAAAGTGCTTTACATAAAAACATTGAAGCATTACAGCAAGTTGCGAAAGGAATACATAAGAATTTAAAAGCAAACTAAAAAAGTAGATTAAAGAGAAACAAATCTAGCTAAAATAGAATAAGACTTCTATGCCAAGAACTCCCCCGGATTGGCGGGGAAGTTTTCGGCATAACACTGGGAGGGGCGATCCACCGCGGAATCAGGACAAAACCACTGAGAGATGGGCCGCAGTGATGTGAGGCACACTGCAGAACCAGGTGATAACAGGGATGGCTATTAGGGTGACTAAGATCTGAAAAAAATAACAATGTAAGCCGTGCTTACAGCCATCGTCCTGGTACCAGTGTTAGCTTGTGGGCTAATAGCTCAGGGGCTAATAGGCTACCTTTAGCCTTTAGCTGGCTGTGGAAGCCACAAGCCGGCACAGGCGATCAGCCGTGGGATCATGACAAAGTCTCCCTGTAATCAAAATGTCCCAGGACCAGATGCTGCTGGCTCTCATGCCCAGCAATGCCACCGTCCTCTGTGGATCCGTTCTGCTCTCGCAGGCAGCGTAGTTGCTCCAGCTTTCACCTGGCAGAGAGCAGAGTGGAGTCCCACAGAGCCACATTGTCCTTTGAGATCCCTTGGCTCGGTAGGTCGCCTCGGGTTGCAGTGATCGTCCAGTGCACGGTGCTAGCGAATTGTTGTGGAATCACAGCAAAATTATTGGGAAATAGACCGGACTGACATAAGATACACCATCAACTGTGGATCAGTGAACCAGAGCGCTGCTCAACTGAGCTGGGAGGCTAGAAGCTAGTCAGCTATAATGGCTAACTGACGTAAGAGGGATGGCAGAGTTGAAGCAGTGAAGGATGGTTCTTACAGTGACAGGCTTTAAATCAGAATGTTTACAGAAAACCAGAAAAATAAAAAACAAATTTGCTTCAATAATTAAAGAAATTACAGAAAATGTGAACAAAATATGTCACAAACATTTCATTAAGATGTGTGAGCTATTAAAATGTGGAAAAAGTGCAGTCATTGGCCACGGTTACATGGGCAAAATTTCTTCAATCTGATTACAATTCAGATCAGAATTTTACTGTGTACATGGATCCTGAAAAAGTTGATCCGATTAGGATGTGCGTTTCCATGTGTCACACGTTTGAACGGAATAAATCATCTTGACATGTGCACGTCGACATTTCAACATTCCAAAAATAGTAGAAGAAGAAGCAACTTCCGGTGTTAGCAAGCCCCACTTTGTGTCAAAATTGACCTGTATTGTATTATTTAGACTGTACTTTTCCTTCTGCTTGTGGTGTAATCTAAGGATTACATATGTGGAGCCACTAGGGGGCGACACAGACCGGATGTTGTCAGGTGTACAACAGGACGGATATTAATATGGTGGAGTTCGTGTGTTAATGTTGTTGCAGCCAGTTAATAAAGGAGGCTCCGTGTTCACCCAAAGCAGCAGTCTTTATTTATAAAAGAACCCAACACAACATGGTGTCAGAAGTTGGTGTGCTTTGAGGTGAGAAAAGTCAGCTTTGCAACCGGCTAACGGCTATGACGGACGAAGTTCAAAGGGCTGCAGCTGCGCCAATTGATCCGGTAATGGCGGCGGCTACTCCAGCGGCAACCTTCACCATAAAACCACCGGAGCCCTTCGACTTTGCGAGACCCCAAGAGTGGGAAAAGTGGATAAGACGTTTTGAGCGTTTTAGACTGGCAAGTAACCTGAATAACTCATCTGAGGCGAACCAAGTAAATACACTGGTTTATTGCATGGGAGATGAGGCTGACGACGTGCTAAGAGGGCTCGAGCTAACGAGCGTGCAGCGCCAGCAGTACGATGCCGTTAAAACAGCCTTTGATAGACATTTCGTTCCCAGAAAGAACGTGATTTATGAACGAGCAAAATTCAACAAGCGAGTGCAACAGCCGGCAGAACCAGTAGACTCGTTCATAACAGCACTCTACGCGCTGGCAGAAAACTGTGAGTACGGTGCACTTCATGATGACCTCTTGAGAGACAGGCTTGTAGTGGGTCTGAAAGATTCGTCGCTGTCAGAAAGAATGCAGCTTGACAAAGATCTTACCCTAGCTAAAGCTATAACAATGGCAAGACAATCTGAAGAAATAAAACGACAACAAACTGACCTAAGAGGTGAAACTAGCATTAACAGAACAGCCGTGGATGCGGTACACATCAGAAAAGCCAAGCCAAACAAGTTCATAATCAAGGAACAAAAACAGATTAAGTCCTCAAGGCCTCAGCAGACAAAACAAGACAGTAAAGTTTGTTCCAAGTGTGGCAAAGCACCAGCACATGCAGCAGTACAGTGCCCAGCTAAAAACGCGGAATGCCATAACTGTAAAAAACGTGGACACTATATTAGAGTCTGTAGGTCCAGCCCAACTGTGAATGAGGTCACTGACAATGCAGATGGACTTTTTCTGGGTGAAGTGGATCTAGGGGAGGATCCATGGCTGGCAGACATAAACGTGAGAGGAAATAAAGTGACTTTTAAGTTAGATTCCGGAGCGGACGTCACAGCGGTTTCTGACCAAACATTTGAAATCTTCAAGAAGAAAAATGAACAGTTGGAAAAGGCACAAAAACCACTCTACGGACCGGGTGGAACTGCACTAACCGTGTTGGGGTCTATGACAGAGACTATTACATACGGTGACAAGAGCGCTACTGAGAAAATCTATATTGTCAAAAATCTGCGCATGGCACTACTGAGTAGAACAGCTTCCGTGAGACTGAAACTAATTGCCAGAATTGACACTATAGACCAAGAGACAGTGAGAAAAGCGTACCCCAAGTTATGCGATGGACTTGGGCTCGTCCAAAAGCCATACACAATTAAACTGAAACCTGATGTTAAGCCCTTTTCGCTCAAGGTGCCAAGGCGTGTGCCACTGCCGCTCATGGGTAAAGTGAAAGAAGAGCTCGAGAGGATGGAAAAGTTGGGAGTCATCAGTCGCGTGGAGCAGCCAACAGATTGGTGCTGTGGCATGGTTGTAGCTCCCAAAAAGGACAAAGAAAAGGTGCGTATCTGTGTGGACATGACACCTTTAAACAAGTCAGTGTGTCGCGAAAGATACATCCTCCCGTCTGTGGACCAAACGCTAGGCATGCTCACAGGTGCTCAGTATTTTTCAAAGCTTGATGCAAATATGGGATTTTGGCAAATACCACTGTCTAAAGAGTCGGCCTTTCTCACCACATTTATTACGCCATTTGGCAGATACCACTTCAGCCGTTTGCCATTTGGTATTTCCAGTGCTCCTGAACATTTCCAAAACATGATGGTGACTGAGGTTACAGCGGGTCTCGACGGAGTCGTCTGTCACATGGATGATATCCTGGTCTGGGGATCCACCAAGGAGCAGCACGACGCAAGACTGCACGCTGTCTTGAAGCGCGCGGAGAAAGCCGGCGTTACATTGAATATGTCAAAATGTGAGTTTGGCAAAAGAGAGGTTAAATTTCTTGGGTTTATTGTTTCAGCAGAAGGAATGAGGCCTGATCCAGACAAAACCAAAGCTGTTCAGGACATGAAAGAGCCAAGCAACGTGAGTGAGCTCAGGAGCTTTCTCGGAATGGTGAACCAGCTGGGGAAGTTCATTCCGAACCTTTCTGAAAAGGACAAACCATTGAGAGACTTGCTTTCAACAAAGAACATGTGGTACTGGGGGCATGAACAACAAAATGCGTTTTGTAATCTCAAACAAGAACTGTCCTCTGCTCCTGTATTGCAGCTCTATGACCCAAACAAACCACAGAAAATATCTGCAGATGCCTCTTCATACGGATTGGGGGCAGTCATGCTACAGAAGGAGAGAGACGTGTGGTCACCAGTTGCTTACGCTTCTCGATCATTGACACCTACAGAGCAGCGCTACGCACAGCTGGAAAAAGAAGCGCTGGCTCTCACGTGGGCCTGTGAAAGATTCAATGACTTTATCCTGGGTCTGCACTTTGAACTAGAAACTGATCATAAGCCACTAGTGAGTCTGCTGGGAGGACAAGCTTTGGATGCGCTTCCACCGCGTATACAGAGATTTCGTATGCGCCTAATGAGGTACTCATACACTATAAAGCACATCCCTGGCAAAAGTCTAACCACTGCCGACACGCTCTCACGCTTACCGCTCACAAACAGTGTTACTCACACAGACACAGATCTTATGGAGGACACTAACATTTATGTTGACTCTGTGCTAGAGGGACTCCCTACAAGCAGCAAATATCTTGCAGATCTCCAAGAGCAACTGCAGTCCGACAGCGTCTGTTCACAAGTCATGAAATACTGCACAGAAGGCTGGCCGGATCGTAACCAGCTACAGGGAGTGGTGAAGCACTACTGGTCTGAGAGAGCCGTTTTGAGTGTGCATAACGGACTACTACTGAGAGGCACGAGGTTAGTTATCCCTGCTAACATGAGAAATGCAGTTTTGGATAAGATACATGAGGGCCACCAGGGGGTGGTTAAATGCAGAGAGCGCGCCCGTCAGGCTGTATGGTGGCCAGGTTTAAGCAACCAGATCAGTGAAGTTGTACTCAAATGTAGACAGTGCATACAGGAAAGAGTTAATGTGAGAGAGCCTTTAATGCCCACAGATTTACCAGAAAGGCCATGGCAGAAGTTGGGAGCTGATTTGTTCACGCTACAAGACAAAAACTACCTGTTATTAGTGGACTACTTCTCTAGGTATATAGAGATTGCCCAGCTCAGCCCAACTCGCTCTGCCAATGTCATTGTGCATTTAAAATCAATGTTTGCACGTCATGGAATACCGGAGATACTGATCACGGATAACGGCCCGCAGTTCGCAAGTCAGGAAATGGAAGACTTTGCAAAGGAGTACTGTTTTGAGCACGTGACCAGTAGTCCCAGGTACCCCCAAAGTAACGGTGAGGCAGAAAGAGCTGTCAGAACAGTCAAAAACCTAATTAAGAAAGCCAGTGATCCATACCGAGCACTGTTAGCCTACAGAACCACAGCGTTGGCAAATGGCTACAGCCCAGCACAGCTTCTCATGGGGCGTAGACTTCGTACCACCCTGCCAATGCTTCCAGAGGCCTTGCAGCCATGCGTGCCGAATCTGCAACAAATTCGTCACGTGGAAAAGGAGAGACGGATGAGGCAAACAGAATACTTTAACAAAAGACACAGAACGAGAGATTTGGATAAACTGTTACCCGGAAACTCTGTTTGGATTACAGATGCAAAAGCACAGGGCACAGTGACATCTGTCCACAAAACTCCACGGTCCTATGTCATTAGTGGACCACAAGGGACAATCAGGAGGAATCGCACTCATCTTGTGCCTATGTCGATACCAAAGACTGAGATGGAACCACAATGGACCCAGTCAAATGGAAAAGACACTCCTACAGAAACTGTTTCTGAGCCCAATGCACAGGGAACACCAGGTGTTGTTAGAACCAGGTCTGGTAGAGAAGTGATTAAACCAAAGAGACTGGATCTGTAGAGTTGCATGTTAATATTTGTGAAAACAGTGTTGAATAGAAAAAAAAAGAAATGTTATATTTTGTGTTTTCAGCTAAAAGGGGTCAACTTGGCTTCAGTAAGGGGGATGTGGTGTAATCTAAGGATTACATATGTGGAGCCACTAGGGGGCGACACAGACCAGATGTTGTCAGGTGTACAACAGGACGGATATTAATATGGCGGAGTTCGTGTGTTAATGTTGTTGCAGCCAGTTAATAAAGGAGGCTCCGTGTTCACCCAAAGCAGCAGTCTTTATTTATAAAAGAACCCAACACAACACTGCTGGTCTCCGTAATGAAGTTACAAGTGCATACTTCTGCATATGACGAACAAAGGGAAACAGCAGGACGATACAGACCAGTTTTGTTTTACTCCCCCTATGTCTTTCGCTAGCTGCTGCTAAGGCGGAAATACGTCACGTCGACGTGCGGCTGGTGTACAAACGTGTGCAGTAAACATATTTTCTGCCCTACGTTCAGAATAAGTGTTTTCATTCGCACCGTTCGGATTAACAGTCGGCATAACCCACCCCTCTCAATCGGAATGAAATTTTGATCCGAATGAGTGTGATCGGGTCAGAATATTCAGATTGGCGTGTTTACGTGAAGCATTTTTATTCCGGTCAGGCTTTTAATCCGGTTACTTGTGTCCATGTAAACATAGCTATTGACCCTTTTAGACAAAAGCATTAGAAAGGTAAGCTTTTATAGAATGTTTATCTGTTTTCTCAGGCTTGAAACAGACTGTATGTAAAAGATTGCTGTAACTGTGCTGTGTCACCCATTGTCTTATGACTGTTGTGTTTCTGATGACATAAATGTGGTGTCACGGTTGGTGTAGGAACTGGACCCAATTGCTGGACTTGAGTTTTAAACAATTTATTGAGCGCTGGTCACGCAGACACTGCTCGAGGGCTGAACAGAAATTAAACTGCAGCTTGGAAACAACAACAAGTACAATAACACTAAAATGTTATACATGAAACACATTAAACCTCCCAACCCCAAAACCAAGGTCATAATGCCCAAACCAGAGAGGTCAGAAGTCCAGGGGGCCGACCAAAGTCCCAGGCCCACAGGATGGTGAGAGAAGACCAGTCGGGTGGTCTGTCAAAAGTCCCCAACCAGCCGAATCGCCTGGAAGACCAAATCAGGTGGCCAACCAGGGAAACTTGGCCACCTAACCAAATGACTCAGTTCATCGGGCGAGCGGCCAGGGTTCATCTGCCACTGGTTCAAAAGAAGCAGCCCGGAAGGTGGCCTCCTCACGGGAAGACCCAGAGCAGGAAGGGGAAGCCAAGGAAGGGGCACCCCAGCGTCATCGGACAGAGACGGAAGAGAAACGACCCCGCCCCCTGTGGCCTGGAACTGGGCAAGAGCTGCACCCGTGGGGGTCCCGGTCATCTCAATACTTTGTTATATACGTTTTGTTGGCAATGACAGAGGTCAAACATTTTCTGTAAGTCTTCACAAGGTTTTCACACACTGTTGCTGGTATTTTGACCCATTCCTCCATGCAGATCTCCTCTAGAGCAGTGATGTTTTGGGGCTGTCGCTGGGCAACACAGACTTTCAACTTCCTCCAAAGATTTTCTTTGGGGCTGAGATCTGGAGACTGGCTAGGCCACTCCAGGACCTTGAAATGCTTCTTACGAAGCCACTCCTTCGTTGCCTGGGCGGTGTGTTTGGGATCATTGTCATGCTGAGAGACCCAGCCACGTTTCATCTTCAATGCCCTTGCTGATGGAAGGAGGTTTTCACTCAAAATCTCACAATACATGGCCCCATTCATTCTTTCCTTTACACGGATCAGTTGTCCTGGTCCCTTTGCAGAAAAACAGCCCCAAAGCATGATGTTTCCACCCCCATGCTTCACAGTAGGCATGGTGTTCTTTGGATGCAACTCAGCATTCTTTCTCCTCCAAACACGACAAGTTGAGTTTTTACCAAAAAGTTCTATTTTGGTTTCATCTGACCATATGACATTCTCCCAGTCCTCTTCTGGATCATCCAAATACTCTCTAGCAAACTTCAGACGGGCCTGGACATGTACTGGCTTAAGCAGGGGGACACGTCTGGCACTGCAGGATTTGAGTCCCTGGCGGCATAGTGTGTCACTATGGTAGCCTTTGTTACTTTGGTCCCAGCTCTCTGCAGGTCATTCACTAGGTCCCCCCATGTGGTTCTGGGATTTTTGCTCACCGTTCTCGTGATCATTTTGACCCCACGGGGTGAGATCTTGCGTGGAGCCCCAGATCGAGGGAGATTATCAGTGGTCTTGTATGTCTTCCATTTTCTAATAATTGCTCCCACAGTCGATTTCTTCACACCAAGCTGCTTATCTATTGCAGATTCAGTCTTCCCTGCCTGGTGCAGGTCTACAATTTTGTTTCTGGTGTCCTTTGACAGCTCTTTGGTCTTGGCCATAGTGGAGTTTGGAGTCTGACTGTTTGAGGTTGTGGACAGGTGTCTTTTATACTGATAACGAGTTCAAACAGGTCCCATTAATACAGGTATCGAGCGGAGGACAGAGGAGCCTCTTAAAGAAGAAGTTACAGGTCTGTGAGAGCCAGAAATCTTGCTTGTTTGTAGGTGACCAAATACTTATTTTACCAAGGAATTTACCAATTAATTCATTAAAAATCCTTCAATGTGATTTTCTGGATTTTTTTTTTCTCATTTTGTCTCTCATAGTTGAGGTATACCTATGATGAAAATTGGAGATGTTAGGTATGGGATATTGGGATCTATTTTATTTCATTGTTGCGCATTGATAGTTCTTGTATAAAGTAATACGCGCATGCGCACTTGAATGTAATGAGTCCAAGTTCAGTTCAATAAAATGGAAGCCGAGCCTCGGCTCCTAAAAAAAACGCACTTACGGTGTCTGTGCTTATTGTGGCACATCCAAGGTTGAATGTGTGTGTGTAAAGTAACAAAGGAGTAACTGCATACACAACAATTGGCGACGAGGACGGGATATGTGAATGGATATTCCGACACGGAGAGGACACGAGTCGTCGTGAGTGTGACTGTTGACTGTGATAAAAGCTAACTCATTGCAACTCGAAGTGTACACAGAGAGTACAAACCCGACGGTTAATACGGCACCAACCATGGCGGGGATAATTGGGAGAATGGACAGTTTTGATAACGCATCGGAGGACTGGACAACATACGTGGAAAGGTTGGATCAGTACTTTGTGGCAAACGACATTCCAAACGAAAAAAAAGTAGCAGTACTGCTTAGTGTAATGGGAGCTAAGACATACAACTTGCTACGCAGTTTGTTGACCCCAGACAAACCGGCAGATAAGACGTACAAAGACATTGTCACTGTTTTAGAGGCGCATTTGAATCCGAAGCCTCTCGTCATTGCCGAACGTTTTAAATTCCATAAACGGAATCAGTTAAAAACAGAGTCTATTGTTGAATTCGTGGCAGAATTGAGAAGACTGTCTGAACATTGTTCATTTGGAAGAAATCTGTCAGACGCATTGCGAGATAGATTCGTGTGCGGACTGCACAACGAAAGCATACATTTTTTTACATTCTTTTTCTGTTAACAGAAAAAGATCTGACATTGAAACGTGCCATTGAAGTCGCCACGTCACTGGAAGCAGCTGCTAAAGGCGCTACCGAGCTGCAGCAGCAGATGGCGCAAGAAGGCCATGTTCACGAGTGCAACATGCACAGCATAGACAAAAGACAACAGAAAAAGGATGCATGCTATCGCTGTGGAAAGAAATCACACGCTCCACCTGAATGTTGGTTTAAAGATAAGGAGTGCAACAAGTGCCATAAAACAGGTCACATACAGAAAGTGTGCAAAACGAAAGTGAAAGATACAGTGGAGGAGAAAAAGTTCCACAAATTTAAAAATAAACAAAAAGACATGCATGACATTGAAACTTGCTCATCTGATTCAGACAGTGCACAAGATTTAGCTTGCTTTGATGTCTGCTCATTGAAAAGACCCAACAGGGGAATCATATGGGTTTCACCCAAAGTGGAAGGAAAAACACTGACTATGGAATTGGATACTGGATCTGCATTGTCAGTCATGTCTAAGAAGGATTACCAGGCACACTTCTCACATCTGCAATTGCAATCTACAGATGTAATGCTCAAAACTTACACGGGGGAGCGCGTAGCCCCAATGGGCGTGATCAATGTGAATGTGCACTATGGCGATCAACAGTGTGCACTGCCCCTGTATGTTATTGAGAGAGGGGGTGCGCCCCTGTTTGGCCGTGAATGGCTTCGTGAAGTACAATTGGATTGGCAGTCAATTAAAGAAATGCAAGCCACAGTGACCAAAAAGCAGAGCAATGGCTCTACAAATGAAAAATTGAACAAAATACTTCAAAATGCAGGAGAAGTTTTTCAAGATGGCATAGGCAAACTAAAACATCTGAAAGCCCAGATTGTTCTGAATGACGACGCTGTACCCAAATTCCACAAGGCGCGTACAGTTCCATACGCTCTCCGGCCCAAGGTGGAAAATGAACTTCAAAGGTTGGAAAATGAGGGCATCCTATCGAAAGTGGACTGGTCTGAATGGGCAACGCCAATAGTGCCAGTGGTAAAGGGTAATGGCTCAGTACGCATCTGCGGTGATTTTAAGGTGACAGTCAATCCGGTCTTGAAGGCGGAACAGTACCCTCTACCGCGAATTGACGACATCTTCGCAGCACTGGGCCAGGGTAAGCGATTTTCCAAGATTGACCTTGCACAAGCGTACTTACAGATGGAGATGGAGGAGTCGTCCAAAAAGTACTTGACCATCAACACCTCCAAAGGTCTCTATCAGTACAACCGCCTGGTCTTCGGCATCGCTTCAGCGCCAGCAATCTGGCAGAAGGCAATGGATCAAGTCCTACAAGGCATACCGAATACACAGTGCTATTTGGATGACATAGTGATCACGGGAGCTAACGACAACGAACATCTGGAAAATCTTGAAAAAGTGCTCCAAAGACTGAATGAATTTGGATTACATGCCAACAAAGCAAAATGTGAATTCTTCCAGGATGACATTGAATACTGTGGCCACAAAATTGACAAAAACGGGCTACACAAATGCAAAGACAAAATTGACGCTGTTTTGAAGGCCCCACCACCACAAGATGTCTCTCAATTGAGATCTTTCTTGGGCCTGGTTAACTATTACAGGAAATTCTTGCCCAACCTGTCCTCAGTGCTACACCCATTGAATTCCCTACTCCAACAGGGCACTAAGTGGCACTGGTCCCAGGACTGTGAAAAGGCCTTCAAGCAAGCAAAGCAGTTGGTGACCTCAGACAACGTGTTGACACACTATGACCCCGAAGTGCCGCTCAAGCTTGCATGTGATGCTTCCCCTTCCGGAATTGGAGCCGTGCTATCACACCGGTTCGCTGACGGAACAGAGCGACCAATAGCATTTGCCTCCCGATCGCTGAATGCAGCTGAGCGTAACTATGCGCAAATTGACAGAGAAGCTCTTAGTTTGGTCTGGGGAGTGAAAAAGTTCAATCAGTACCTATACGGAAAGCACTTTACCCTCCTCACAGATCATAAGCCTTTAGTTTCAATCTTTAATCCAGCTAAGGGAGTACCAGCCATGGCCGCTGCTCGACTGCAACGGTGGGCCTTGTTTTTGAGTGCTCACCCCTACAGCATTGAGTACAAAGGCACACTTCACCATGGGAACGCTGACGGGTTGTCCCGGTTGCCACTACAAGTCGCACCGCCAATGAAGACCAAGGAAGCGGTGGACATGTTCCAGATGACACAAGTGGATCCCCTACCAGTCACAAGTGAGGAGATTGCACGAGATACAGGCCGTGACCCTGTCTTGTCTAGAGTCTACGAGCTGACACTGAAAGGCTGGCCACGCAAGGGTGACTCATCCTTACCGGGCTATTCCAGTCGCCGTGAACAGCTCTCAGTGCATCAAGGATGCATTTTGTGGGGGGCGAGGGTAGTGATACCACAGAAGCTGCGCCAGAGGGTTCTCTCAGTGCTACACGAGGGACACTTAGGTGTGGTGAAAATGAAACACCTCGCAAGAAGCTTCGTATGGTGGCCTGGAATTGATGGACAGATCGAGGACATTGCAAAGACATGCTACGGGTGTCAGCAGACCCAAAAGACTCCACCAACAGCCCCACTGCATGTGTGGGAATGGCCTACAAAACCATGGCAACGTGTTCACATCGACTATGCGGGCCCTTTCATGGACCGCATGTACCTGGTCGTAGTTGATGCGCATTCAAAGTGGCCTGAGGTTTTCTGCACAAAAACAGCAACATCTGCAAAGACAGTTGAACTCTTACGGGCCCTGTTCTCACGTACAGGCCTTCCGCATCAGATTGTGAGTGATAACGGAACACCTTTCACTTCTGAAGAGTTTCAGCGCTTTGTTAAAAGGAATGGCATACAACACACCACCATTGTGCCATATCATCCAGCTTCTAACGGCCAAGCGGAACGTTTCATTCAGACTTTCAAACAGTCTATGAAGGCCATGGATAAGGACTGTGCATCGCTACAGCAGAAGATTGCAAACTTTCTGCTGGCCTATCGCAACAGTACACACGCAATAACAGGACAGACACCTGCCATGCTCTTCCTAGGGCGTCCCCTGCGCTCACGCTTAGACTTATTGAAACCCAGTCTACAGCAACGTGTACAGAGAAAACAGACGGAATCTGCTCTCCGATCCCAGACGCGCTCACTGCGTACCTTCCAAGTGGGACAACAGGTGATAGCCAAAGACTACCGCAGCAAAGGACAAAAGTGGCAGCCTGGTACCATCGTGTCACAGACAGGAACGTTAACCTACGAGGTGAAAATCGGGCCAGACCTACTGTGGCGTAGACACGGGGATCAGCTGTTGGATGCATCTGGAGCAACCAACATGGATGCCAACGCTACACCATTCCAGGGTGACTTTCAGTTCAGTGACGAAGATCAAGCCACAGGCGGGCCCGAAGCCGATGCAGGTGATACTGCACCAGTCCCTGCTGTTCCTCAAAATCCTGCTGCCGACACTCCACCAGAGAGGCGCTATCCAGAGAGAATTCGGAGACCTCCAGGGCGATTCCAGGACTGAAATGGGTTATAGTAGAATGAGAGTAGATAGGTTAGATGTATTTAGTTATGATTAATACTTACTCAGGTAAACAACCTTTAGTTAGTGGGGATATCAATGCTGGAAGGGAGGAGTGTTAGGTATGGGATATTGGGATCTATTTTATTTCATTGTTGCGCATTGATAGTTCTTGTATAAAGTAATACGCGCATGCGCACTTGAATGTAATGAGTCCAAGTTCAGTTCAATAAAATGGAAGCCGAGCCTCGGCTCCTAAAAAAAACGCACTTACGGTGTCTGTGCTTATTGTGGCACATCCAAGGTTGAATGTGTGTGTGTAAAGTAACAAAGGAGTAACTGCATACACAACAGGAGACCTCTCTCATCTTTTAAGTGGAAGAACTTGCACAATTGGTGACTGACTAAATACTTTTTTGCCCCACTGTATACAGTATATATATATACATATATATACACACACACACACACACACACACACACATATACACATAAAAGGGAAAAGAAAGTAGAGGAAGAGAAAATTTTATTGATTTCATAGTAAAATGTGATCACTGAGTTGATCGTTTGGCAAATGTACAAGGGAGTAAGATTTGGTCTTATGATGTGAAGTAAAGGAAAAGTAATTGTGTTTCATATTGCTCAACATGCTGAATTGTTTTATGATGCCCAGATGTGTGGGTGGTTGTGTTGGGGAGGGGGCCGCCAATGGTGTTGTTGCTGTTAGTTTTACTTGTATTAACTGTTGTTTGTTGTGTATGTTGTGGAACTTTTGGGGGGATTAATTTAATTAGAAACACGGCTTTCTTTATTTTGGACTGTTCTAGGATGTGGCAGCAGAATAACCCGCCTAGTTGTGTAGGGGGTGCTGGCAGTCTACCCAGCCCCCCGGCCTTGGTTGTGTGAACGGATAGGTTTGTTTATTTTGTACATAAAGTTTTATATATTAGTGTGTGACTCGGATATCAAACTGGGGTTGGTCAATCTGTGTGCATGATTTTTTTTGAAGGGGGTGAAATGTTATGTATGGGAATGTTGGTATTAGTAAGATGGCTGCCGGGTTGGATTGGGAATAGGCAGAGGTGGTGAACTACCGGTTTCCGGTGGTGACGGCACCGGGGGTATGAATGAATGAATGAATTCATCTTTATTTTGGATAGATTAAAACTAAAGATTAAAAAGAAAGGAACAGAATAATACAACAAAGGGAGAAAAAAACATCTTACAAGGTCAAATTAAACAATAACTCCTCTGATCATACAGTTCAACATAAGTTATCTGAAATGGGTGATGGCTGAAGCCGCAGCTTATATTGCCCACCCATATTCCATCCAACAATTCAAAAGAAAAACAAAACAAAAGCAATTACAATTCAGAGCAAAGCTAAAACAAAACGTGGCAAAAAACTAAGCAACAACACAACACAGACTGGATATGACAATCCTTATGTGATTTTACATGTTGTCTTGTATATATGTTTGGAGTATTTCTTCCTTTAGTTTTTGTTTAAACTGTCCAAGCGTTGTACATGATTTTAATTCAGGTCCAAAAGCATTCCACAATCTGACTCCTTGCACTGAGACACAGTGTTGCTTGGTGGTAGTTCTCACTGAAGGTTTTTGAAATATACATGTTCCTCTGAAATGATATTGTTTCTCCCTTATTTGGAACAACTTTTGGATATTTGCGGGCAGTGATAGATTCTTCACTTTAAACATTATTACTGCAGTTTTAAAGTCAACCAGATCTTTCAACTTGAGAGCTTTTAATTTAAGAAAATTGGGTTTGTTGGTTCCCTGTAAGCAGCTTTGTTTATTATTCTAATAGCTCTCCTCTGAAGCATAAAGATTGGATATATGTTTGTTTTATATGTATTTCCCCATACTTCAGTACAATATGTCATGTATGGGAGTATTAACGAATGATACAAAGTATATAAGGGGGGCGGAGAGGGTAATTGGAGTCTCCCTCCCCTCTGTCCAAGAACTTTTTCAGAACCGTTGTAGGAGCAGGGCACTGAACATTGTCAAGGACCATTCTCACCCTCTGCATAAACACTTTGAACTTCTTCCATCTGGTAAACGATTCCGGAGCATCAGAGGCAGAACCACCAGACTGATCAACAGCTTCCTCCCACAAGCTGTCAGGATGCTGAACAGCTGATCCGGAATCTCACATACACACTACTGCACCTATGGACATTTTGTATATTATAGTTAGTTATTCTTTTTCCCCAAGTATGTCTCAGGGATGTGTGAATGGATGGGGGGGTGGGAGCTATGTGGGAGTGTGTCTTAATCATGCTGCTTCTTATATGGATGCCGAGAGAAACGCAATTTCATCTTGCCTGCACTACAGTTGTATGTACAGCAATATGACAATAAAGTTTGATTTGATTTGATTTGATTTGATAATGTGGGTTGATTCAGCAAATATTTCACTCTGTGTAGTACTGCAATTGATTTAGATATTTTACCTTTAATATAATTAATATGTGACTTCCAACACAGTTTATTATTAATTATTACTCCAAGAAATTTAGTTTCGGATACCCTTTCAATCTCTACACCATTTACACTGAGTTTAGATACTAAGTTGTTGTGATGGCTAAATTGAGCGTTTATTTGTTTGAATCAAACCACAGTTTAAGCTTTCCTAATTCCTTTCCGAGTGTATCCAAAAATTGTTCCAAATTGCTTCTACTGCATAATAAATTAGCGTCATCGGCAAACAATAGCAAATCCAATTTTTCCTAAACTTTACATATATCATTTATATACATATTGAATAACAGTGGCCCCAAAACTGAACCCTGTGGGACTCCACAAGTAACCTTCAGTAACTGTGAGTTTTTGTTACCAACACATACATACTGATACCTATTCTTTAAGTAACTACATAACCAGGACAGTGCTACCCCCTAATACCACAATTTTGTAGCTTTTTTTAATAATAAATTATGATCCACTGTATCAAATGCTTTTTTAAGATCCAGGAACACCCCAACTGAATACCCTTTATTTTCAACGGCAGTTGATATTTTTTCTATAAATTTCATTAGAGCAAATGCAGTTGTCCTCTTGTGTCTGAACCCATATTGCTGTTCACACAATAAATTATTCTTCATTATGAAGTTGTCAATTCTCACACAGAATACTTTTTCAAAGTATCTTGGAAAATTGCGGCAATAATGAAATTGGGCTATAGTTTGAAAATTCCCCTCTGTCACCCGTCTTGTATATCGGAATTACTTTAGCTATTTTCATTGCATTGGGAAATATACCTGTTTGAAGAGACAGGTTACAAATATACGTCAGTGGCTTCACTAAGCATTCAATAATAGTTTTGACTAAGAGCATGTCAATACCATCACAGTCCGTAGATGTCTTACTTTTAAACAATTTAACAATTTCAATGACCTCTCTCTTGTCTGTGTTCTTTATGAAAATGGAGTCTTTTATAGCAATGTTTTTGCTTATTGTATCACCTGTAGGTGCCATAATGGGTATTTCTCGAGCCAAATTAGGACCAATGTTAACAAAAAAGTTATTAAATTCATCTGCAGCTGAGACTGCATTCACACTCTGAGTGTTTTGTTTTGTTTTGTTTTGTTTTTTTGAAAGATTGGTTGGATAGCTTGCATTTCTGTTTTTATTTCCAAGAATTTTGTTAAGTATTGTCCATGTAGTTTTAATATTATCTCTGTTTTTCTCTAGCTCTTTACTGTAATAGTGTCTTTTACTACATCTCATTATATGTTAACTTATTTTTGTATGTTTTATACCGCTGCTCTGCTTCTTTTGTCCTTTTCTTTAGAAAAGCTTTGTATAATGAATTTTTCTTTTTACATGCTTTTTGTAATCCTTTGGTTAACCATGGCTTGTCGACAAATTTCTGTTTAAGCTTTTTCTTTACTAATGGACAATTTTTTTCATAAAGAGTGGTTACAATGTTCATAAATGTGTCATAGGCTTCATTTACTGTACATCTGATACATAGACTTTTGTTGTAGCTGGATGGGATGGGCTTCTTTGGGACTGGTATTATGGTAACCGTTTTGAAACACGTGGGGACACAAGCTTGACTCAGGGAGATGTTGAAGATGTTGGCCAGGACATTCTTGAGCTCTTCTGCACAGTCCTTCAGAATGTGACCCGGTATCTTGTCTGGTCCAGCTGCCTTGTGTGGGTTGATCCTGGAGAGGGTCCTCTTCACTCTAGCCGGATCCAGACTTATGGCCTGCTCATCAGTGGTCTTCTGTGCTGATGTGCTGTTTTGCACTTCATAGCGGCCAAAGAAGTCATTTAAGTTGTTAAGCAGTGTGATGTCACTCGCTCATGTCTGAGGTGGAGGTTTGTAGTTGGTGAGGGTCTGTATGCCGCGCCAGAGAGAATGTGCATCTCTAGTGTTGCTGAAGTGTCCGGATATTCTCTTGCTGTACTGCCATTTTGCCTCCTTGATGCCACGGGACAGGTTGGCCCTAGCTGTTGTTAGTCCTGCAGTGTCGCTGGCCCTGAAGGCTGTGTCCTGAGCCCTCAGGAGCCTGTGGACCTCTCCTGTCATCCATGGCTTTTGGTTAGCAACAACAGTGATGGTTTGGCAGTGACTGACATTATCAGTGCATTTACGTAGCTATGTATGCTACAACAACCTCAGTGTACTCCTTTATGTTGGTGTGTCCATTGTGAGTGGCTGCATGCTTGAAAGTGTCCCAGTCTGTAGTGCTGAAGCAGTCTATCAGAGCATCCGAGGCTCCCTCTGGCCACACACATACCTGCTTTTTTGTTAGTCTGATGGCTTTCATTCTGGGTTTCTATGCCGGCCTTAGCAAGATGGTGATATGATCAGAGAGACCCAAGTGGGGAAGGGGGGGGGGGGCTCTGTATGCTCTCTTGTGAGCTGTGTACACCAGGTCCAGCAAATTGTCTCCTCTTGTTGGAAAGTCTACATGTTGGTGTAGGTTTAGTAGGTGGGCCTTTAAATCTGCATGGTTGAAGTCTCCTGCTGTGATGAGGAATCCATCTGGATGTGCTGTTTGTGTCTCACTGATGGCCTGATAGAGGTCTTTTAGTGATTTGCTCCTCTCGTTGATGCCAGTGGGTGGAGCATGCATGGCGATTTGAAGGACAGACGAAAATTCTCCCGGAATATAAAAGGGTTGGCACTTGATGATCATAAACTCCACCAATGGAGAACAGTGTTTATGTACAACAGTTGCGTCCCAGCACTGAGCTTTGAGTTAGAAGAAAACTCATTATTGACATGAACAAACTGGAACCTAACAGATAAATAAGATTTAAACCCCTGCAACAAGTCCAACAAGGTGTTCTAATCTATCAAGTAAAATATTATCATCGATAGTATTAAAAGCTGCACTAAGGTCCAAAAGGACAAGTACAGAAACAAGTCCATTACCAGATGCAATAAGGAGGCTGTTAGTGACCTTCATTAAAGCTATTTCAGTAATATGATGAATTCTAAACCCTGATTGAAACTCTTCAAACAAACCATTTCCCTGCAAGTGGTCAAATAATTGTGTAGCAACAACTCTTTCTTAGATTTTTGAAATGAAATGCAGATTAAAGATTTGTCTATAGTTAGCTAAAAGACCTGGATAAGAATAGTGTCTTGACCAAGGAGTGTTCTCGGTGGTGGGGTGCCTTGCTTAGGGCCCACAGCTTTGGTAAAAGTTTAATATGCCTTTGTTTAATATTGGCCTTATGCCAATATGCCTTTTAAACAGTTTAATAAGAAATTTCAAGATAGATGAATACATTCAGATGACTTTAGATAGGATAAAACAAGCCTTTATTAGTCCCACAGTGGGGAAATTCCAGGACTGCAACAGCACAGGGATAGCAACACTCATAGCAATCATTTAGAAGATAAGAAAATAAGAGCAGTGAATATACATCCATCCATCCATCCATCTTCTACCGCTTTTCCGGAGGTCCGGGTCGCGGAGGCAGCAGTTCAAGCAGAGAAGCCCAGACTTCCCTCTCCCCAGCCACCTGCTCCAGCTCTTCAGAGGGGATACCAAGGCGTTCCCAGACCAGCTGGGAGACATAGTCTCTCCACCGAGTCCTGGGTCTGCCCCGGGGTCTCCTCCCAGTGGGACGTACCTGAAACACCTCAAGTGGGAGGCGTCCAGGAGGCATCCTAATCAGATGCCCATACCACCTCAACTGACTCCTTTCAATGTGGAGGAGCAGCGGTTCTACTCTGAGCCTCTCCCGGATGACTGAGCTCCTCACCCTATCTCTGAGGGTGAGTCCAGCAATCCTACAGAGAAAGCTCATTTCAGCCGCTTGTATCCGCGATCTCGTTCTTTCGGTCATTACCCAAAGCTCGTGACCATAGGTGAGAGTAGGAACGTAGATTGACTGGTAAATCGACAGCTTTGCCGTAGAACTAAGCTCCCTCTTCACCACAACAGACCGGTACAACGTCCGCATCATTGCAGAAGCTGCTCCAATCCGTCTGTCGATCTCTCGCTCCATTTTCCCCTCACTCGTGAACAAGACCCCAAGATACTTAAACTCCTCCACTTGGGGCAGGAGCCTGTCCCCAACCCGGAGAGGACAATCCACCTTTTTCCGGCTGAGGACCATGGACTCAGACTTCACCGATCCTGTTCATAATTTTTATGGACAGGATTTCTAGGCGCAGCCAGGGAATGGAGGGTGTCATGCTTGGTGACCACAGGATCTCATCTCTGTTGTTTGCAGATGATGTTGTCCTGTTGGCTTCATCCAGCAATGACCTACAGCTCTTGCTGGGACGGTTTGCCACTGAGTGTGAAGCGGCTGGGATGAGAATCAGCACCTCCAAGTCTGAGTGAATATACATATGTACACATAAATTTATAAATATATATACACAGTGTGGAGCATTGTAGCTAGATGGAATAAACAGCATAACCGTCTATTTAGTTACCCCACATAGTATGAATATGTACCCTTACATATTGTCACCCTCCGTAGCAACTGATATTGTCCTAGTTGTATACTGGAGGGGGACCATTTTGTGTAAGTTTGTTGCGTCTTTTGCATTCAATACTATTAGGTCGTAAGATTTTTTTTTACTATCTCTGTGAGCAGCCCTGCTTAAGTTATAAAGTCTGACAGCCGTCGGTAGGAAGGACCTGCGAAACCTCTCGGTCGCGCACCTAGGATGATGTAGCCTACTGCTAAATGAGCTCCTCAGTGCGTTCAGCACAACCTGCATAGGGTGGGACTCGGACTCCAGCAGAGATGACAGCTTAGCCACCATCCTTCTCTCTCCTATCTCCTCCACTGGGTCAAGGCGCTGCCCCAGGACAGAGCTAGCTTTCTTGATCAGTTTGTTCAGTCTCTTCCTGTCGGCTGCTGTGATGCCGCTGCCCCAGGAGACCACTCCAAAAGTGATGGCTGATGCCACCACTGAATCGTAGAAGGTCTTCAGGAGCACCCCTTGTATCCCAAAAGACCTGAGCCTCCTCAATAGGAACAACCTGCACTGTCCTTTCTTGTAGAGTGTGTCGGTATTGTGTGACCAGTCTAGTTTATTAGTTTATTGTTCAAATGAACACCCAGGTACTTGTAGGATGTCACCATCTCAATGTCTGTTCCCTGGATGTTTACTGGTGCTGTGAGGGGTTATCCTTGCCTGCGGCAGTCCACCACCAGCTCCTTAGTTTTTCTCGCGTTGATCTGGAGGCAATTCCGATGGCACCAGTCCACGAAGTCCTGGGTAAGTCCTCTGTACTAAGCTTCATTTCCGTTGGAGATGAGGCCGACGATCGCAGAATCATCAGAGAACTTCTGTAGATGGCAGTGTGTTGTGTTGTGTGAGAAGTCCACAGTATAAAGGGTGAACAGGAAGGGAGCCAAAACCGTTCCCTGGGGGGGCCCCGTGCTGCCGATGATTGTGTCGGACACACAATCCCGGGTTCTCACAAACTGTGGCCGGTTTGTGAGGTAGTCCAGGATCCATGATGAGGGGTGCTGGTCCACCACTGCGCACAGCAGCTTGTCCCTCAGGATCATTGGTTGGATGGTGTTGAAAGCACTGGAGAAGTCAAAGAACATGATCCTCACCGTGTTCCCAGACTTCTCCAGGTGGGACAGGGAACGGTGAAAGAGGAAGATCACTGCATCCTCCACCCCGATGCCATGCTGGTAGGCGAACTGGAGTGGATCCATCGCTGGTCCCACCAGAGGGCGGAGGTGAGCAAGGAGCAGTCTCTCCAGGGTCTTCATCATGTGAGACGTCAGGGCCACTGGTCTGTAGCTGTTCAGGTCTCTGGGGTGGAAAGTCTTTGGTATGGGTTAGGGATGGGCATTCGGTGAAATTTTCTTCACCGATCGTCGGGAGAATTAATGATTAATAATCGGTTAATCATTAACATTTTTAGGTACGTAACAAGGCAGGTAGACTACATTAGAACATCAGGAATCAGCACGGAGAGCCCTCGGGAATCTCGCAAGCTGATTGGCCGAGACGTTTCACCCCGCAAGCTGATTGGCCGACTGTCCCTGCCGAGCGGCCACCCAACAAACGAAGACTGCATTCATTGCTCTATCGCTCGTGTTACTTAGTCTAGCCGCGCAGAACTTTTTGCTGTTCTCTTGTGCCATTTTGTGCGAAATAGTCTTCCCGTCGAGCCACTACGCCGCCTCCTGCAGCTTCCCTCGACGTGTGTACACCGAATCTTCATGACCTTCTCAATAAAGTTTCTGAAAAAAAAAAATCTTCACGACCGCCATTACTCAGCGCGCAACCACTGTTGGCGGTTTCTTCGCGTAATAAGGGTGTTCGATGGACCCTGTCGATGAGGTATATTTGTATGCTGCATTGCAGTGATTGCAGTACACCTGGTCATTTTTTAAATTGAAATGGTCCCACGCAACACTTCGCCGTAACCGCTTCATGATTTGGCGATTGCCCTACGGAAGCCCGCATGTATCAACTGAGGCACGCCAGGGTACGGCGATGGTGTAATGTTGCCCCCTGGTGCCCAAATTTTGCCATTGCATTGTTTGAGGACGGCCGTGCACTAGACCTAATAACCTCGGATTGTTTAAAAAAAAAAAAACGGTTTGTCGACGAAAATGAACTTCCTCGGTGAAATTCTTAATGATCAATTATCGGTTAATCGGTAAATTATGCCCATCCCTAGTATGGGTACACACAAGATGTTTTCCACAGCTGTGGTACCCTCCCCAGCTTCAGGCTCAGGTTGAAGATGTGCTCCACAATCCCACACAGCTGGTCTGCACAGGACTTGAGGAGCTTTGCACTGATGCTGTCCGGTCCCGAGGCCTTCCTCGCCCTGATCTTCTTCAGCTCCATCCTCACCTGGGTCTTAGTAAGGGTCAGGTTGGGGGGCTGTGTGTTGGGAATGGGGGGTGTTGGTGGAGTGAGGTGTTTACAGCAGGTCTCAATGACTTCAGAGGCAGCAGTGGTTGGTGTGCAGGCGGCGGGGGGGGGGGGGCGCGGTTGGTCAAACCTATTAAAAAACAGGTTCAGATTGTTGGCCCACTCCCTGCCCCCCGTGGCCTGGGAGGAGGTATTCTGGAGCCCAGAGATGGTTTTGAGGCTTCTCCAGACCCCGCCGATGTCACTCCGTTGCAGCTTGTCCTCCATCTTCTTCCTGAAGCTGTCCTTGCCTTCTCTGATCTTCCTCCTCAGCTCCCTCTGTACAGACTTCAGCATCTCCCTGTTCCCCAACCTGAAGATCCTCTTCTTCTCTCTCAGAAGTGTTTTTATCTCAGGGTTGATCCATTGTTTGTTGTTTGAGCAACACCGTATGGTCTTGATGGGTACGGTGTTGTCCACACAGAAGTTGATGTAGTCCGTGATGGTGTGAATGAGGCCATCGATGTCCTCACCATGTGGATCGCAGAGCTGCTCCCAGGCAGTGATTTCAAAACAGTCTTTTAGAGCATCCATTGCCTTCTCAGACCATATCTTCACCATGCGCATGACCGGAGGTTGTCTGTGTACTAGGGGTTTGTACACCGGCAGGAGATGAACCAAGTTGTGATCCGATCTCCCGAGTGGGGGAGTGCCCGTACTGCGTGGAAACCCTCCAGTTCAATGTTAGCATCTGTTGCTAGTTCTGTTAGCCACGTCTCAGTAAACAACATCATGCTAATCTCTCTGAAGACGCTCTGGTAATGAGCCATAGCTGCTAGCTCATCTGTCTTATTGAGTAGCGATCGTACATTCCCCATAATAATGGATGGAAGGACGGGTCTATACCTTATATTTCTCACCCGCCATCTTGTTCCAGCACGACATCCACGCCACTTCTGCCTGATTTCTCCCGGTATGTCGAATTCTTGCGTTAGCATCATGGGCCGATTAAGTGCTAACAGCTGGTCTCTATTGCACTGCCTCCTAAAAGCAGTGGCTCCGTCCGCTGGTTCAGGAGACATTTGGGCGAGCCGTGTGTCCGTGATGGATAAGGTGTCGCCGGATCAGAAAGTTTAGCAAGAGAAGCCAGATAGTAAATAGAAATAGGAAGAAATTGATCCACTGTTGCAAAAAGACAGCCTACTTGTGTGGCGCCGGAAGTTTAGTAAATCAATATTGAAATCTCCACAAATTACAACCATTTTCTTACTAGCAATATTACTGTACAGCTCAACTAATTTATCTCTGAATGTCTCAATGCAAGTTCCCGGCATTCTAGATATACAACTTACAATTAGATTTTTTGTTTTATCTTGGTCAGTCTCAACTGTAACACATTCCAGAATCCCTAGTAGTGCAAAGGACATTCCATTTACAAGTTTACACCTATACAGGTCATCAATATACAGTGCAACACCACCACCCTTTTTTTGAGATCTGTTAATATGAAACATCTGATATCCCTCTATTGCCATCAGAGGAGCCTGCTCTTCATTAAGCCAAGTTTCAGAGACTGTGATAGCTGTAAATTTTCTAGCTGTTTTAAATAGTCCTGAATCTGTGGAAAGTCTTTGTTAAGACTTCTGCTGTTGAAGTGTATTATTGATAGTTTACCATCTAATTGCACTTGACTTTTGAATTGCTTTTCAGTATAATATTCACAATGATTATGAATATTATTGAAAAAGTGGTTATCAGGATCAATATCATTCTCCATCTCTTGTAGTTTATGTTCAGCATAATGGCATATTTTCAGAGTTTGAATTTCCTCACTTTGTGTCAAATGACTTCCTCCAACTGGGGATAATTGATGTCTATTCAAGTCAGTCATAAGTTTTTTTGTTTTGTTTTGTTTTGTTTTTAAGTACATTGACATGGTATGTCACAAAAGAACTATTCTTGCCGTGTGTGTGTATATGGATTATCATAGTCTCTTAATTTTCTTAATCAGTGTTCATCTATATTTTTTAAGTCAGTGAGATCTCTGATTATTATGGCCTTTGCTTCCTCAGGTGTTCCATTTAGTTTGATCCAAACTCTACAGTTTCTTGTCCATGTTGCCTGTATCTTATTTTGTCTTTTCAGCATCCGTGCTTGCTGTGCTATTTCAGCATTAGCCTTTGTTAAATGTTCATTTAGGTAAACTTCTGTTCCCTGTTGCTTTCTGGCCTGCCTCAGTATGTAATTCTTTACCCTTCTGTTCACAAAGCGCATCACGATTGATTTCTTTGTTTTATTATCTTTTCTGGGTAAAGTATGACAGGCTGAAATTGCATTTACTTCAACCTTTATATTTCTACTTTCAAGGAACTGAAGTACTTGGTTTTCCAGGGAGACTGATTCACTTAGGGAAGCCTCCTCACCTCTCATTCCTGCTGTAGCATTGGCATATGATTGGTATTTAATATCTAGAAAATATAATACAATGTCTAGAAAATAAAGGATGAGAGCAGAAGAGACTAGTCCTCTTTCGTCGTTGAACACCTGGCTTGCTGGAGAGTGCTGATCATCTGTGGGTATTGTCACCGTGGTTACACCGGTGGTTACTGCTCCGTTAATAGTGACTATGCTCTCCCCATCATTGCCTGAATATGGACCCAACACTACCCATGTGCTAAAATGATTATAAATGCAATGAATCTGTAATAATTTAGAGGTTTAGTATAGTCATATAATATGATAATATACATACAAAGTAAAAAATTACTTAATTATTACATAGATAAACCCTAGAAAATTAACACTGAAAAAAAAATTATTAAGATTTTGGAGTAACATACTAAGGAGAACTGAGTAAAATTTACTGCCAATGTGTAAGTAAAGTTTTACCTGAAAAATAAAGTTCTTAGTGAACTTTACTAAAATACATTTGCAAAATTTACTTTAGGTAGTAAGTAAACACTACTTAAGAATAACCTCAGTAAAATTTATTCGATTTTTTTGATTGAAAATACTTGACAAGGTTTTTTAAGTAAATACCACTCCATTTTTTTCCGTGTATATATATTGTTAACAAGTCTTGCTCCATGTGCCCCTTTTTTCAAATTTGAGCCCCTGCCCTTCAAATTGTCTCTGCACGGCCCTGCCAAACAATACTGGCGAACAGTGGGGTAGCTGTACGTACTGGAACACGGGCTGAGCAACGAAAGATATGGCAGATAATGACGAGAAAAGATGAGGATGCCATGCTGAGGGTAGGGCATGAGGTGTATGTAGGAGCAGCAGATAATTAACACAATCAGGTGCAGCTGAGAAAAAATTAACAACATGGAACCCAACACATGAACAGGAAATAAGGACGCTGTCAAAATAAGTCAACGCAGGGTGATAAACAGGACAGGAATAATGATAACAATAGAATGAATAAGCACAACTAAGGGCGAGGGCATGATAAACACTGACAACTAAGATTTAACATAACTTAAAGAGTGGGACATGTTCGCAAACATGTCCCCCATAATAGCAACAATAGCCTGTGCCTGTGCACATCCATGGAGCTAGGACAGCTTTTATTCACTGCAGCGTCTGCAGCACGTAACAGTGAAAAATACACTTTTTGTTTAGCTAGTAGCAGTAGCTCAAGGTCAAAGTAGCCATACATTTAACTTGAACAACTACCATGTTGGTTATTTTACATTTAGCAGCATCTATTTCCAGGGTTTTTTTTTTTTTTTCTTTTTCTCCCTAGCTTTTCAGCTCCACTTTTAAGCTTTCGTTTGTCCATTTTCATTCGACACTTCTCCCACACAACTTCTTCCACACTAAACTCGGCTCTGAAAGGTCCAGGAGCGCACAGGGAAGAGAGTGGAAGGTGGTGTGTGTGTGTGGGGGGGGGGGGGGGGTGTTAAGGCATTAGGACCTGTACTTATATAGAGCTTTGACTGGACAGTCCAGCGTCAGTAATGAAAATGAATGAATGGGCTGCTGTCAGTGCTTCAAGGCTGTTGCGCAGCGCTCCTTGAAACCGTAGTCTTTGTTTTATAATTGTGTGATTGTGATGACACAACAGCCCACAAGTGTGTCGGCCCGGTATGCCAGATTACCAGTCCAGCCTCAGGATGGGGGGTGCATTGTTGCTGTCATGGCTCCTGATGAAGCTTCCTGTTGAAACACCTGACATTTCTTCTGTTTCCAAGGCTGATCAACCGCTGCTGTGACGCAGAGAGAGGAAGACTTCATTACGCCCACCTAAATCACACGCCAGACAGCTGAGTGGGAGAAAAAAGTGGCCCCCAACTGGCTCTGTAGGACTCAGAAATGCTTTCACATGAGGTTGAAACTGTCTGCATCGATCAAAGTGCAAAGAGAGTAAAAAAAAAGACAGGATGACTTTTTACGATCAATGGCTGTGGGGATGTTGAGTCCAGATCAAACGCAGGGAGAAGAATGAGAGGGAGGAGATGGGGGTGCTAAATGCTCGCCATTTCAGGGGCACGTCTTCACTAACTTGAAGACACCCTTTGGACATGCTTAATGTCACATGTTTGGTCTCTGACATAGAAAGATGGAAATGACTGGCAATATTGGTGCATTAAGAAAGGAGACGTGACCTCGGTGAACCTCTCCCACAAAGCCGCATCTCTACATACGAGTGCCCTCTACAGGACGTGACGGGGGGACTACGGGTGAAGAACTACACAGGAATCCTTTCTTTCACCGGCAGAGAGAGTGAGAGAGGCCTGACAGCTCTGAAATGATAAGGGGAGATGCATGCGGAAAGGAAAAAGATATTGATTGCTCTGTCTCCTTTGCTCCATTGAAATTAAAAGGAAAATATTGGGAGAGGGAACATACTGCGATGAACATTAAACGTATGATGCAAACCCAGCCAGGAGTATATTTATTATTCATGTGTGGCAGGAGAAAGGGAAAGACAGAAGACCCTGATTACACCATAGCAGCTGCTTTATTTGCATCATTAGTGGATACTATACCCAGGATTTAAAATATGTACTTATTTCAGCTCCTTTATATTCCTTTTAGGAATTTATTAGACAAGTTTTGCCCGATTGAGTTTCTTGTTCCTTTTTTAAAATCTTATTGTTGTCAAGAGGTCAACAATTTCCACTTCTAAAAGAGTGATTTTGAGCTCTTTTTTTTTGGGGGGGGGGTACCTGCATGGAGCTTCAAAACAAATTGGATCCTTAAAATTTAGGTGTGACAGCCCCTGTGTAGGCAGTTTGCTGTGTCTCTGTCTGTGTATGTATTCTTTTCAGAGTGATGTTGCATAAAACCAAGATAAAGGATTAAGCCAGAATTTTAAAGTAGTCCTGACTTAATCTATGCAGGACTTGGTTATACAAAAGTAGGATAAATTAAACCTAGTCAAGTTGCTATGGAGATTTATTCTCTGCAGCTAGCCTGGTCCAGGGCAGCGCGGTGGCAGAGTGGTTAGCACTGCGGCAGCACAGCAACTCACCCTTGGCCGGGGGATCCTGGGTTCCATCCCAGCCCCCGACCAACAGTGATCTGTGTGGAGTTTGCATGTTCTCCCCGTGTCTGCGTGAGTTTACTCTGGGATTTCTCTGGTTTCCTCCCACATGCCAAAAACATGCAAGTTAGGTTAATTGGCATCAAACTGGGGATTCTAAATTGCCCTTAGGTATGACTGTGAGAGTGAATGGTTGTTTGTCTCTCTGTGTTGGCCCTGCGATGGACTGGCGATCTGTCCAGGGTGTACCCTGCCTCTCGCCCAAAAGATGCTGGGATAGGCTCCAGCCCCCCCACGACCCGAAAAGGATAAAGTGGAAGAAGGTGGATGGATGGATGGCCTGGTCCAGAGCAGGCTAAGAGTCAGGCTAAGATTAATCCTAGTGACTTATCTGTCATTGCAGGAGTCAATCCTATGACAAATCAATTAGTTTCACTGTTATTAAATGGTCTACTGTAAATATGTTGCAACATTTTAATTATCTTGTACTGAATGAAACTCAAAGAGACGAAGAAAAAGTTATCTTGCATTAAAATAATAGATATATTGTCATTCATTCAAGTATGCTCACTGTTCTTTTAATTGTGCCTGTGGTCTATATTTATCATATATTCCATAACCTACATATGTTGAAGCATGTGAGAATGTTTGGTGATTACATGTGTAAGGCGACTTCACACCTCAGAACAGGATAAAGAGATCTCAACCGCCAGTGAGGATCAAAGAGTTTCCCAGGCACTGCGGTGGAGACCGGAGGAGCTGCCCTGACCCCCCAGGGCCATGAGGAGGAGTATGAAGACAATGGGGGGATTAAGATAAGGAGGGATCTCAGCTTTGGATTTGCATGTCTTTTGTTATGTGCAAGTATAAGTTCATAGAGCCGAAAGTGTTCGGTCTCTTTTTCCTTCTTCTGCTGCTGCACTAGGATGAGACTTGTTAGAGGAGCTGATAATAAACTTTGGTTTATATATCACATCGCCTCGTTCTTCCAAGCTCTTCTACAGTGCCAACCATTTTCATAATCATCCATGTGGTAGTCATTATTACTGTCAGGCCCAGCATTGCACTTTTTTATGAAGACGATTATTTATATTGCTGTCTGAGGTGTGATAATACACAGCCTATATTACTGCGGTCACGGACATGAATGTCTTCCTGTGTTAGGTGCATTTTATATGACATTACTGTCACAGCACATTATCTTTCCAAATTAGAGGTTAGTTTCACTTAAACTGGCTCTACAAAATAGTCTACTGGATAGTTACAGTGGTGTGAAAAAGTGTTTGCCCCCTTCCTGATTTCTCTTCTTTTTTTTGTATGTTTGTCACATAAGGGTTAAAAAAAACCATCCAAACCTACATGGCCGAATGTGAAAAAGTGATTGCCCTCCCCCGTTAAAACGCAAATTAACTGTGGTTTATCACATCTTTGGAAAGCTGAGTTCAATTTCTCTAGCCACACCCAGGCCTGATTACTGCCTCACTTAAATAGGACCTGCCTGACAAAGTAAAGTAGACCAAAAGATCCTCAAAAGCTAGACATCATGCTGCGATCCAAAGAAATTCAGGAACAAATGAGAAATGAAGTAACTGCAATCTATCAGTCTGGAAAAGGATATAAAGCCATTTCTAAAGCTTTGGGACTCCAGTGAAGTACAGTGAGAGCCATTATCCACAAATGGCGAAAACATGGAACAGTGGTGAACCTTCCCAGGAGTGGCCAGCAACCAAAATTACCCCAAGAGCGCAGTGACGACTCATCCAAGAGGTCACAAAAGACCCCACAACAACATCCAAAGAACTGCAGGCCTCACTTGCCTCAATTAAGGTCAGTGTTCATGATTCCACCATAAGAAAGAAACTGGGCAAAAATGGCCTGCATGGCAGAGTTCCAAGACAAAAACCACTGCTGAGCAAAAAGAACATAAAAGTTCATCTCAGTTTTGCCAGAAAACATCTTGATGATCTCCTAGACTTTTGAGACAATATTCTGTGGACTGATGAGACAAAAGTTGAACTTTTTGGAAGATGTGTATCCCATTACATCTGGTGTAAAAGTAACACAGCATTACAGAAAAGGAACATCATACCAGCAGTAAAGTATGGTGGTGGTAGTGTGATGGTCTGGGGCTGTTTTGCTGCTTCAGGACCTGGAAGACTTGCTGTGGTAAATGGAACCATGAATTCTGTTGTCTACCTAAAAATCCTGGAGGAGAATGTCCAGCCATCTATTCATGACCTCAAGCTGAAGCACACTTGGGTTCTGCAGCAGGACAATCATCCAGAACACACCAGCAAGTCCACCTCTGAATGGCTTAAGAAAAACAAAATGAAGACTTTGGAATGACCTAGTCAAAGTCCTGATCTGAATCCCATTAAGATGCTGTGGCATGACCTTAAAAAGGCGGTTCATGCTTGAAAATCCTCCAATGTGGCTGAATTACAACAATTCTGCAAAGATGAGTGAGCCAAAATTCCTCCACAGCGCTGTAAAAGACTCAGTGCCAGTTATTGCAAACGTTTGATTGCAGCTCAAATTAACGCTCAATTTAAGCAAGACAAAATTTATAGTCTTTAACAACCATCACAACTACCCAGTACCCAAACTCAGTGTAAATGGTGTAGAGATTGAAAGGGTATCCGAAACTAAATTCCTTGGAGTAATAATTGATAACAAACTGTGTTGGAAGCCACATATTAATTATATAAAAGGTAAAGTATCCAAATCAATTGCAATATTACACAGAGTGAAAAATTTGCTGAATCAACCCACACTATACACCTTGTATCATTCATTAATACTCCCATACATGACATATTGTAATGAAGTATGGGGAAATACATATAAAACAAACATATATCCACTCTTTATGCTTCAAAAGAGAGCTATTAGAATAATCAACAAAGCAGCTTACAGGGAACCAACAAACCCACTTTTTCTTAAACAAAAAACTCTCAAGTTGAAAGATCTGATCGACTTTAAAACCGCAATAATAATGTTCAAAGTGAAGAATCTATCACTGCCCGCAAATATCCAAAAGTTGTTCCAAACAAGGGAGAAACGATATCACTTCAGAGGAACATGTACAGTATATTTCAAAAGCCTACAGTGAGAACAACCACCAAGCAACACTGTATTTCAGTGCAAGGTGTCAGATTATGGAACGATTTTGGACCTGAATTAAAATCATGTACAAAGCTTGGACAATTTAAACAAAAACTAAAGGAAGAAATACTCCAAACATATTTACAAGACGACATGTAAACTCACATAAGGATTGACATTTCCAGCCTGTGTTGTGTTATAGCTTAGTTTTTCTTTTTTCTCTGTGACACTATGTCTTAGATTTGTTTTTGAATAGTAACCGCTTAACTTAGACTAGCTCAGTTTTCTTTTTCTCTCAGTCATATTTTGTCTTAGCCTTGTTTTAAATTGTAATCGCTCTTGTCTTGTTTTCTCTTTTTTCTCCTTTGAATTCTTGGATGGAATATGGGTGGGCAATATAAGCTGCGGCTTCAGCCATCACCCATTTCGGATAACTCACGTGGAATTGTATAGTAGAAGGAGTCTTTGTCTAATTTGACCTTGTTGTTATATTATACAGTTTCTTTTAACCTGTAATGTACTATCCGAAATAAATAAAATTCATTCATTCATTCATTCATTCATTCATTCATAGCTGTTGCTGCTGAGGGTGGCCCAACCAGTTATTAGGTTTAGGGGGCAATTACTTTTTCACACAAGACCATGTAGGTTTGAATTTTTTCCCCCTTAATAATAAACACCTTCATTTAAAAACTGCATTTTGTGTTTACTCGTGTTATCTTTGTCTAATATTTAAATTTGTTTGATGATCTGAAGCATGTAAGTGTGACAAACATACAAAAAAATGAGAAATCAGGAAGGGGGCAAACACTTTTTCACACCACTGTATGTAGAAGGGAACACATCACAATATTGAGGTTTTTTGTGTATTATTTATCTATTTATTTATTTATTTGCTTTAATCTCCAGTCATTTGTCACCTTGGAACTGGAGAGGGAAAAAACATGAATACATAGTTTTACAGACATGATTACAGTGTGTAATGAAATATTAAATTGCATCTCTTTCCCGTTTATGGATCTCCAGGTTCAGTTCAGAATACTGCAATATTTCTCTCTCTATTTATAGCAGCCATTTTTTCTTTTTCAGTTATAATATGCTTCACCTCCTCAGGTTTCCATGAGAAATTGTTTGTCATGGTCCGGTGAGCGCCCGCCTCCTCCTTCCCGTGTCTCTCCTCTCCAGCAATCAACACACCTGGGAGAGTGGATGCACCTGCTGCCTCTTGTCATCCAGCGCTTTTAAGGACCACATTGTCAACGCCTCAGTGCTTGCTCGTCTGGGTATACTGCCTCACAGTAGACACAGTGAAACTATTCACTTCCCTTTCACTATTCACTATTACTTCCCTTTGTTCTCAGGTTGCTGCCATTGGTGCGGGTGCGTCTTCGGGGACTGCGTGCATTCACCTGCCCCTCCATCCACACTCTTCAGCAGCTATTCTCTACCCGGTCAGGCACCACCAGTCTCTCTTCACTACGACCCGCTTCATCCTGCTGGTTCATCTCTCCAAGCTGAGGTCTTTGCTGGTTATTGTGTTCTACTCATGTAAGTGGTAATTTGGCCAGCCATTTCCCTGTTCTCCATTTCTCCTCACACTGCTCTCGTTCATTTCTCCACAGGACTCCTTTCTCTGGCGACTGACATTTTCTGCAGCAGAGTGCAAGTTATTTCTTGAAATTAATAAAAACCCTCAAACGTGTACTCTGGTGTGATTGTTTCGTTGTTGTTGTTGCACTCTGCACGTGAGCTGTAAGCTAAAATCATGACATTGCTGTTCTGCTGGTGAAAAACATGCTGCTCATGTGTCTTGTGCATTGTCTTATCTGCAATAGGATCAGTGACTCTGTGATCGATTGCGTGGTCTATTTAAGTTTGCCATGAACGTGCACTTATCCCAATTATCTACACTTGGCTTAACATAGCTGCACCTTCTCATCCTGACTTGACAATGATTAAGCCAGGATGTGCAAGATATCATGATCTGGACATTGTCTGTGACCATGTCCACACTTTTTGTTATCCTTTGGACTAATTATCATTATCACTATTATTATTACCTCCGCCAGGCCGAAAGGCCAGGAGGAGGTAATGTTTTTGCCGGGGTTTGTCTGTGTGTTTGTCTGTTTGTCTGTCTGTCTGTTTGTCTGTTGGTTAGCAAGATAACTCAAAAACTTTTGGACGGATTTCAATGAAACTTTCAGGCGTTGTTGGAAATGGTACAAGGAAGAACTGATTAAATTTTGGGGACGATCCGCATCACCGTCTGCATACAGGAATTTTTTAAAGCATTTTTCCACACTGTGACATACGGCCATTTTCAACATGTGCGCAGGCACAATGGAGGGCGCTGGGCGTCGTGTCTGACCAACACAAACTCCGCCTTCTTCAACGTTTTAGCCACAAAAGCATGCGGAAAACACTGGTGGCCTGGTCCCCCCAGCGTGCCTGTGCCAGCCATAGGCGCTGCGCACATTGCGCTGGTCGTCGTGTCTGACCAACACAAACTCCGCGTTCTTCAACGTTTTAGGCACAAAAGCACGCGGAAAACACTGCTGGCCTGGGCCCGCCAGCGTGCCTGTTTTTGCGCCACGCTGCAAAACCCCAATATAATATAAAACCCCCGGCAACCTGTCTAACCAATCTGCATCCGTCAGTGGAGGAGATGGACACACCAACACTTCAGTTTATTACCTCCGCCAAGGAGGCAATGCTTTTACAACCGTAAAACGGGGCTATAAGGGACGGCGGGGTAATATGGGACACTTTTCTAAATGTAATTCTGCTTTTTTAATTTTGCTTCCGCCTAGATTTGATGAAGGATTCGTGGATATTTGACAATAACAACACAACTCAGCGTCCTGCTCAAAATAAAAAAAGCAGAATTACATTTAAAACATTTCCCAGAAAAGTGTCCCTTATTAACCCGCCGTCCCTTATAGCCCCGTTTTACACTACTGAACCACTAATCCTATCACTATCACATTGATTGTCATTCATTAATTGTCTGTTTATTGCACTGTCCATGTCAAATAAACAAAGAATCATTGTGAATCCAATTGCTAGTCATATCTTTTCATGCTCAGGGAATCTGAAAACGTACACACAAACACTGTATGGGGGGAACTGTGCCGCTTGGCGGAGGTCTGCGCTCTCCGAGTGCTTTTCTAGTTATCATTATTATTCTCAGTTACTTTGGGAGGGTTCATATATTATTTCTTACCTTATCTTAGTTTCCGAGTTCATTCTTATTTTGAAGTCTCTTTTGCTTTGGTGCTCTTGTTGTTGTAGTTTCATGTCCTGTTTTTGGTTACATTCTTATATTTTATCCTTTAGTTCGTAATTGTGACAGCTGTGCCTTATTTTGTAACCGGTGAATTTATTTATTCCCGCCACCCTCTGTCTCTCATTGCAGCGTCCTTATGCTATGTGTATGTTTCCCTCCATGCCACTATGTTAAGCATTTTGGATTATTTCCACACAAGCTGTAAGTCATGTCTGGCGTCATTGGCTCATCTTGTGTTTTTTCAGCCACTAACTGCATTGTTTGTAAATAAATTATGAATAAGAATCGCCCTGCTCATGAGTCCGTCCTTATGCCCCAGAGCAGCAAAAGCGACACAGGTCAGATTATGTCAAGCCTCGATTTTTCAGTCATCCTGGCTTTCTCTATTCTACTTTTATGCAGTACTCCTCAGGTCATTGGTGGGAGTGGTTTGTTGGTCTCTCTGACTTGGAGCATCTGGGCCCAATGTGCCGAGCCAGCCTATGAATTCTCACCAAGTCCTCCATTTCAGACTCTTCTCAAACACTGGTGCTGTCTTGGGTAGTTCTGTTCCAGTTACCTTGGTTTTCATTGAACATTACCATGATTCTTGTTTTTGTAAATAGTTCATATTGCTAAATTAAACTTGTCAACTTTGATCCTGCTCTTTTCCTCTTTCTTTGCCATGACCTTTGAGCCAGTCGTGACAGTTGGGGGCTCATCCATGTATAAGTCTCGCTTTGTTTAAAAAAAACGTGATTTTGACTGTTCTATCGGCTTGCTAAGAATCCATCTTGTCGATCCCTCTCTGAAGGCTAGAGATGAGTGTAGCAGTCTTTGGGTAGGCAGATAGAGGGATTTGTTCCCCTTATTGCACTATGTGCAATATGGGGAATAAACCCTTATTGTTCCCCTTATTGCACCCTTTTAACCCTTATTGCACATCATGCAATAAGGGTTAAAAATAAAATGTCTCTACCTGAGGATTTTTTTCAAGTGTCCTACTCTACCAGTTGTTAAAAATAGCCAATCACTATAATATAGAGACTGATCATAAAGGATTGAAATGAAGTGTAGAAAGTATTCTGAAAGAAAATTTGATGGAAATGAAAATTTTGATTGCTTCCTCTGAAAATGTCTCAGTCTGCAGGGGTATGTTTAACACATACAGTATCTCACAAAAGTGAGTACCCCTCACATTTCTGTAAATATTTTATATCTTTTCATGGGACAACACTGAAGATATGACACTTTGATACAACGTAAAGTAGTCGGTGTACAGCTTGTATAACAGTGTAAATTTGCTGTCCTGTCAAAATAACTCAACACACAGCCATTGATGTCTAAACCGCTGACAACAAAAGTGAGTACACCCCTAAGTGAAAATGTCCAAATTGTGCCCAAAGTGTCAATATTTTGTGTGGCCCCCATTATTTTCCAGAACTGCCTTAACTCTCTTCACAGGTTGCCACTGGAATCCTCTTCTACTCCTCCATGACGACATAATGGTGTTAGAGACCTTGCGCTCCTCCACCTTCCATTTGAGGATGCCCCACAGATGCTCAATAGGGTTTAGGTCTGGAGATAAGTTTGGTCAGTCCACCACCTTAACCCTCAGTTTCTTTAGCAAGGCAATAGTTGTCTTGGAGGTGTGTTTGGTGTTTTTTTGTCATGTTGGAATACTGCCCTGCGGCCCAGTTTCCAAAGGGAGGGGATCAAACTCTCCTTCAGTATGTCACAGTACACGTTGGCATTCATGGTTCCCTCAATGAACTGTAGCTCCCCAGTGCCGGCAGCACTCATGCAGCCCCAAACATGACACTCCTACCACCATGTTTGACTGTAGGCAAGACAGTTGTCTTTGTACTCCTCACCTGATTGCCGTCACACACGCTTGACACCATCTGAACCAAATAAGTTTATCTTGGTCTCATCAGACCATGGGACATGGTTCCAGTAATCCATGTCCTTAGTTTGCTTGTCTTCAGCAAACTGTTTGCGGGCTTTCTTGCGCATCATCTTTAAAAGGGGCTTCCTTCTGGGACGACAGCCATGCAGATAAATTTGATGCAGTGTGCAGCGTATGGTCTGAGCACTGACAGGCTGACCCCCCACCCCTTCAACCTCTGCAGTATTGCTGGCAGCACTCATATGCCTATTTTCAAAAGATATCCTCTGGATATGACGCTGAGCACGTTCACTTAACTTCTTTGGTCGACCATGGCGAGGCCTGTCCTAAATGGAACCTGTCCTGTTAAACCACTATATGGTCTTGGCCACCATGCTGCAGCTCAGTTGGCAATCTTCTTATAGCCGAGGACATCTTTATGTAGAACAACAATTCTTTTTTTTCAGATCCTCAGAGAGTTCTTTGCCATGAGGTGCCATGTTGAACTTCCAGTGACCAGTATGAGAGAGTGTGAGAATGATAACACCAAATTTAACAAATTTAACTCCCCATTCACACCTGAGACCTTGTAACACTAATGAGTTACATGACACCGGGGAGAGAAAATGGCTAATTGGGCACAATTTGGACATTTTCACATAGGAGTGTACTCACTTTTGTTGCCAGCGGTTTAAACATTAATGGCTGCGTGAGTTATTTTGAGGGGACAGCAGATTTACACTGTTATACAAGCTGTACACTGACTACTTTACATTGTATCAAAGTGTCATATCTTCAGTGTTGCAGTGTTGTCCCATGAAAAGATATAATAATATATTTACAAAAATGTGAGGGGTGTACACACTTTTATGAGATACTCTGTATATACACAGTGCAGTGTAGAGGAGCTTGGAATAATGAGGCGATGTGACTTATAAACCAAAGTTTATTATCAGCTTCGCTCCTCTAACAAGTCTCATCTAGTGCAGCAGCAGAAGAAGTAAGAGAGCGAACACATCGGCTCTGTGTACTTATACTCACACACAACAAAAGACATGCATATCAAAGCTGACATCCCCCATTACTTAATCCTCTCCTTTGTCTCCGTACCCCTCCACCTGGCCCTGGGAGGTCAGGGCGACCTATCTGGTCTCCACCGCAGTGCCTCGGATGCTCTTTGATCTTCACTGGCGGTTGAGACCCTTTGTCCTGTTCTGAGGTGTGAAGTCGCTTTACATATGTAGTCACCAAACATTCTCACATGCTTATACATATGTAGGTTATGGGATATATGATTAATATAGACCACATGCAGCAGCATTGCAGTGCAGCTAGATGGTATCAACAGCATTACATTACGGAGTGGTGGCCTGGTTGGTAGAGCATCTGCCCCACAACCGGGAGGTTGTGGGTTCAAATCCCAGCCGGGTCATACCAAAGACCATATAAAAATGGTACTTTCCACCTTCTAGCTTGGTGCTCAGCAAAACAGAATGGGGAAAGGAAAGTTAGCACACAGAGCTACCAGAGGACTGCCCCCCCCCCCACTGTAGCTTTCACTGCTGACAGTAGCTGTGTGGCCTAGGGTCAGTGAAATGGAGATAGGCACTGCCCCATACACCACATGGTGCCCCACATGCTGTGGAAGGGATTAACTTCACAAAGATAAGAAAAACCTTTATTAATCCCACAATGGGGAAATTCCAGGATTACAGCAGCAAAGGGATAGCTGCACTCAGAACAATAGTAAATAAGATAATATAATAATCTAAGAACCGGTTAGCCAAAGCAGTAAATAAATATGCATGTGTACACAGTTATATACATAGTGCAGGAGCATTGCAGCTAGATGGCATCAACAGGATTACAGTTTGTTAAATTACCCGGCAGAATATAAATATGTACCCTGACAGTATATTTCGCATTGAATCAACAGTGTTGTTGCCACCCTCAATAACAATTGTCATTGTCTTAGATGTGTGTCGGATGGGACGATCTCTCCTGTGCAAAAAGTTGTTACGTTTAGTACATTTAATACAACTTCTACGGGCAGCCCTGGTTAGGTTATAAAATCTGACAGCCGTAGGTAGGAAGGAACTGCTGAACCTCTCCGTCGTGCACCTAAGAGGGCACAGCCTACTGCTAAATGAGCTCCATAGTGCGTTCAGCATGTCTTGCATGGGGTGGGACTCGGACTCCAGCAGAGATGACAGCTTAGGCACCATCCTCCTCTCTCCTATCTCCTCCACTGGGTCAAGGCGTCACCCCAGAACAGATTGATTTTTTGATCAGCTTGTTCAGTCTCTTCCTGTCGGCTGCCGTGATGCTGCTGCCGCAGCAGACCACTCCAAATGTGATGGCTGATGCCACCACCGAATCATAAAAGGTCTCCAGGAGTGCCCTTTGCACTCCAAAAGATCTTGAGTATCCTCAGGAGGTACAGCCTGCACTGCCCCTTCTTGTAGAATGTGGTGTTGTGTGACCAGTCCAGTTTATTGTTCAGGTGAACACCCAGGTACTTGTAAGATATCACCATCTCAAAGCCTGTTCCCTGGGTGTTTACTAGTACTGCGGGGGGTTGTTCTCACCTGCGGGAGTCCACCACCAGTTCTTTGGTTTTCGTTATGTTGATCTGGAGGCAGTTCCACAGGCACCAGTCCACAAAGTCCTGGATAAGTCCTCTGTACTCCGCATCATCCCCATCAGAGATGAGGCCAACAATCGCAGAGTCGTCAGAGAACTTCTGTAGATGGCAGTGTGGTGTGTTGTGTGAAAAATCAGCAGTGTAGAGAGTGAACAGTAAGGGAGCCAGAACTATTCCCTGGGGGGCCGCCGTACTGCAAATGATGGTGCCAGACACACAGTCCTTGATTCTCACAAACTGAGGTCGGTCTGTGAGGTAGTCCAGGATCCACGATGACAGGTGCTGGTCCACCCCTGCACACAGCACCTTGTCCCTCAGGTTCACTGGTTGGATGGTGCTGAAAGCACTGGAGAAATCAAAGAACATGATCCTCACAGTGCTCCCAGGCTTCTCCAGGTGGGACAGGGAACGATGTAGGAAGATCACTACATCCTCCACCCCAATGCCATGCTGGTAGGCAAACTGAAGTGGCTCCATTGCTGGTTCCACTAGGGGGCAGAGGTGGGCGACAAGCAGCCTCTCCAGAGTCTTCATTAGGTGTGATGTGTGGGCCACTGGTCTGTAGCTGTTGGGGTCCTTGGGGTGCGGAGTCTTCAGCACGGGTACCACACAGGATGTTTTCCACAGCTGTGGTACCCTCCATAGCTTCGGGCTCAAATTGAAGATGTTTTCCACAATCCCACACAGCTGGTCTTCCCAGGACTTGAGGAACCTTGAGCTGAGGCCATTCGGACCTGCAGTCTTACTCGCCTTGATTTTCTTCAGCTCAGCTCTCACCAGGGTCTTAGTGAGAGTCAGGCTGGGGAAGGGGGGCTGTGTGCTGGGAGGGGGGGATCTTGGGTCTCTAAGGGGAAAAACAGCGGGAGGTTTATGAGGGGGTGGGGGAGGGCAGTGGACAGTGGGACTACATGAAGGTGGAGGCAGCAGTGATTGGTGGGCAGGCGGAGAAGAGGGCGGTTGATCAAATCTGTTAAAGAACAAGTTCAGGTTATTCACCCACTGCCAACCCCCCATGGCCTGGGAGGAGGTATTCTGGTGCCCAGAGATGGTTTTGAGGCTTCTCCAGACACCGCTGACATCACTCTGCTGCATCTTGTCCTCCATCTTCTTCCTGTAGCTGTCCTTCCCTTCTTTGACCTTCCTCCTTAGCTCCCTCTGTACAGACTTCAGCTCCTCCTTGCTACTCAACCTGAAGATTCTTTTCTTCTCCTTCAGCAGTGATTTTATCTCAGGGTTGATCCAGGGTTTGTTGTTTGAGAAACATCGTATGGTCTTGGTGGGTACCGTGTCCTCTACACAGAAGTTTATGTAGTCTGTGATGATGTGTGTGTGAGGCCATCGATGTCCTCACCATGTGGATCACAGAGCTGCTCCCACACAGGGGATTCAAAACAGTTGTTCAGAGTGTCCTCCACCTCCTCAGACCATATCTTCACTATGCAGGTAAAAGGAGGTTGTCTGTGTACCAGGGGTTTGTACACAGGCAGGAGGTGAACCACATCCTAGGTGCACAACCAAGAGGTTTCGCAGGTCCTTCCTACCTACGGCTGTCAGACTGTACAACCTAAGCAGGACTGTTCGCAGAGATAGCAAAAAGACGTGTAATAGTTTTGAATGCAAAAGACGCAATAGACTAACACAATGGTCCCCTCCGGTATACAACTAGGAAAATACCGGTCACTATGGAGGGTGAGAATATGTATGGGTACATAATCATACCATGTAGGATAACTAAGTAGACGGTTGTGCTGTTTTATTCCATCTAGCTACAATGCTCCGCACTGTGTGTGTTTATATATTTACATATTTATTCCATCTAGCTACAATGCTCCGCACTGTGTGTGTTTATATATTTACATATTTATTCCATCTAGCTACAATGCTCCACGCTGTGTGTGTTTATATATTTACATATTTATTCCATCTAGCTACAATGCTCCGCACTGTGTGTTTATATATATATTTATATATTTATTCCATCTAGAAACGGAGATAGGCACCGCCCCATACACCAAATGGTGTTCCACATGCTATGGAAGGGAATTAACTAATTCCATGTAGCTACAATGCTCCGCACTGTGTGTGTTTATATATCTACATATTTATTCCATCTAGCTACAATGCTCCGCACTGTGTGTTTATATATACATATTTATATATTTATTCCATCTAGCAACAATGCGCCACACTGTGTGTGTTTATATATTTATATATTTATTCCATCTAGCTACAATGCTCCGCACTGTGTGTTTATATATCTACATATTTATTCTCTCTAGCTACAATGCTCCACGCTGTGTGTGTTTATATATTTACATATTTATTCCATCTAGCTACAATGCTCCGCACTGTGTGTGTTTATATATATTTATATATTTATTCCATCTAGCTACAATGCTCTGCACTGTGTTTATACAGTATATATATTTATATATTTATTCCATCTAGCTACAATGCTCTGCACTGTGTGTTTATATATCTATATATTTATTCCATCTAGCAACAATGCTCCACGCTGTGTGTGTTTATATATTTACATATTTATTCCATCTAGCTACAATGCTCCGCACTGTGTGTGTTTATATATTTACATATTTATTCCATCTAGCTACAATGCTCTGCACTGTGTTTATATATTGTGGAAATGTGAAAATGACGAGGCAGAGTTTATCTCACGAGTCAGGTTTATTCACATCTTCCAACATCAGCAAGCAGAAAGAGGAAAAACACAGACATTCGTCCTTTATATATCCAGGATCTTCAAAGCTCACAGTCACATTGCATTTAATCACAAGTAACAATGCATCTTCTCTTAAATCCTATAACATCCTCCTCATAGTCTCTGGCAGACCAGGAAATCCCCCAAGGCCGTCTCTTGCATACCAAAGACTAAATTTTCACATCCTCCTGTTATCTCCAAGGAGACCCAGTTCTTTGTTCTACTCTGAGATGTGAAGCTTAAAGTGATACATATGTGTCCCACATGACCCCCCCCCCAAACATCTAAGATGGAACAACAGAATAACAGTCTGCATGTCATGATAAAATCATTACACATTAACCCATGTGCTGCTTGGGCCTCAGTCTCCTCCCGTATCTGCTGTAAGCGGGCTTTGCCACTTCTGTGGCGCCATCCTGCTGGGGAGCTGCTGTCTGTGGGTGAGAACTGTTTGTCACTCCCTGTGGGTGTTCTGGGGAATGTCCCCGGGGAGGTCTGCCGCGCCGAGGAGCCCTGGCCAACAGCACATCCTCGTCCGCCACCACAAAGGCGGGTTTGAGCCTGTTTATGCCAATCTTTTCCTTCCTGCTCCCCAAATCTAGCAAAAAATGCTTGTCCCCTGTTTCCAGTACTCTAAATGGTCCATCATAAGGTGGTCGCAGCGGTGGGCGATGGGCATCGTGTCTGACAAAAACAAACTCCGCGTTGTTCAAAGCCTTAGGCACAAAAACGCGCGGAAAACTGTGGTGAACGGGGCCAGGCAGCGTGCCCGATTCCGTGCCACGCTGCAACCGCTGAGACGGGGAGCTATCTGGCGCAGGATTATCTGGGAGAAACTCCCCGGGCAGCCGAAGTGGCTGCGCAAAAACTAGCTCAGCCGGGGAGGCTTCTAAGCCCTCTTTAGGTGCAGAACGCAACCCCAATAAAACCCACGGTAGCCTGTCCACCCAATTTGCATCCGTCAGCGACGCTCTGAGAGCCGCTTTCAATGACCTATGAAAACGTTCGCATAACCCATTAGCCTGCGGATTGTACGCGGTTGTGCGGTGGATCGTTACCCCCAGGCTGCGGGCCATTGCTGACCAAAGTTCGGAAACAAATTGAGGACCTCTGTCGGACGTAATGTCCGATGGGACTCCAAAGCGCGCTACCCATGCTGTTAAAAACGCGCGCGCCACCTCCTCGGCTGTGGTTGACGCCAGTGGGACCACTTCCAGCCAGCGCGTGGTGCGGTCCACCATTGTCAGAAGGTGTGTGCACCCCTGTGACGGCGGGAGGGGGCCTACGAGGTCCACGTGAACATGATCGAACCTCTTGGCCGGGATGTGAAACGGCTCCAAGGGAGCTCTCGTGTGTCTGTGTACCTTGGCTCGTTGACAAGCCATGCAGGCTGCTGCCCACTCCTTAACTTGTTTGCGCAGGCTCGGCCATACAAATTTCTCTCCTACCAGTTTGACCGACGCGCGCACTCCCGGGTGCGCCAGAGAATGAATCGAGTGAAAAACGCGACGGCGCCACACGGCCGGTACCACAGGACGCGGTCGCCCAGTGGAGACATCGCAGATTAGGGGGGGCATACCATCTTGCAGCACCCTGTTCTCCAGCCTTAACCCTGTTGGTCCAGACTGGAGCGCGCGCACGTCCGCGTCGCTAACCTGATCAGCGGCCATGGCTGCATAATCTATGCCTACGCGGACTGGGGCCGCCACGGCGCGCGAGGGACAGTCTGCCACTACATTCAGTTTACCCGCCACATGCTGAATATCGGTAGTAAACTCTGAGATGGCGGCCAGCTGTCTTTGCTGCCGGCTTGACCACGGTTCTGAAACCTTGGCCATCGCGAATGTCAGCGGCTTGTGGTCAACGAACGCGGTGAAACGGCGTCCCTCCAGCCAGAACTGGAAGTGGCGAATGGCCAAATGGAGAGCTAACAACTCCCTGTCGAATGCGCTGTATTTTCGTTCACTATCGCGCAAAGTCCTGCTGAAAAAGGCGAGCGGCTGCCAAGCCCCGGCTACATGCTGCTCCACGACCGCCCCTATGGCCACATCTGACGCATCAGTAGTGAGCGCTATGCGGGCCGTTGGGTCTGGATGTGCTAACAACGCAGCGTTTGCCAGGGCTGTTTTGACCTCCGAGAATACTCGCTCTCGCTCCGGAGACCATTCGATCTTATTTGTGGGTTTTTGTTTTTTGAGTGCGGCATACAATGGTTACATGAGCTGCGCTGTGCGGCGGAGGAAACGGTTATAAAAATTCACCATTCCCAAAAACTCCTGTAACGCCTTGACCGTTTGTGGCTGGGGAAAATTTGCTACCGCGCGCACTTTGTCAGGCAGCGGAACTGCTCCTTCTGGAGAGACGCGATGCCCCAAAAAATCAATCTGCATCACCCCGAACTGACACTTCGCTGGGTTGATTATTAAACCGTGCTCTCCCAACCTCCGGAAAACCGCCGTGAGGTGGTTTTCGTGTTCGTCTTTGGACGCGCTGGCTACTAAGATGTCGTCCAGGTAGACGAATACGAAGGGGAGATCGCGCAACACCACGTCCATCATGCGTTGGAACGTCTGTGCAGCGCCTTTGAGCCCAAATGGCATGCGCAAAAACTCGAATAGACCGAACGGAGTTATTACCGCTGTTTTGGGTATGTCCTCAGCGCGCACTGGGACTTGGTGGTAACCGCGGACCAAGTCTATCTTAGAAAAAACGCGCGCCCCCGCCAAATGAACAGAAAAATCTTGGATATGCGGGATTGGGTAGCGGTCATGCGCTGTGGCGTTGTTCAACCTGCGGAAATCTCCGCAAGGTCGCCACGAGCCGTCAGCTTTCGGGACCATGTGAAGTGGGGAAGCCCATGGGCTGTTCGAACGCCTGATGATGCCCAACCTTTCCAGGTTGGCGAGCTCCTCGGGCACTATGGATGGTTTAGCTGAATCCAAGCGCTGAGCTTTTGCAAAAACGGGCGGTCCGGTGGTAGTAATAAAATGTTCCACCCCGTGTTTGGCGACGGCCATTGAAAATGTGGGGACCGTGAGTGCTGGGAACTGAGTGAGCAGTGTGTGGAACTTACCGCTTGCAGCTGTGACGTTGGCTTGTGCTGTTGGCGGGGCCACTTGGGCTGTACAGGGAATAGAATAAAAAGAAAGTGCATTAACCAGGCACCTGTTAGCAAGATCAAGCCAACCTGATCAAACCAACCTGATCAAAATCAGCCCCCAACATATTGAAATTCACTGCAGCTATGACAAAAGTCCACTCAAATGTACAGCCGTGTAGGGACAGAAGCGGAGTCCTCTCACCAAAGGTCTTAATCTCCGAGCCGTTCACTGCTGACACCCCGGGACCTCTGGAAACCGCCAGCCGGTCAGTGGAGGAAGGTGTGATGAAACTGGGAAACTGGGAGCCTGTGTCCACAAGGAAATGCCTCCCCGAGCGCGCGTCCTTCAAGTAGAGCAGCTTGTTCTCCTCCCCGAGGGCCGCAGCTGCTACCGACCCCCGGTCTTGGCGTTTCCCGAGCGCTTGAACTGGCACGGTGGTATACATTTGCGTGCCTTCTCTGCAAAGCGGCGATGGTAGAAACAGAGGGTGTCTCCTCCGCGATCCTTGGCCCCCGCCGCCGCCGTCGTCGGTGGTTCTGCTACCGCCGTCTCTGGCCCCCCGCCATCTCCGGCCGTCGCGCCGAACTCCATCGCTGCTGCGGTGGCCGCGCACTGTTTGCTGGCGTTGAGAATCCGGTGCGCCTCCTGGGCCAGCGCGCGGAAGTCCCACTGGGCCAACAATGGCGAACTGGCCAGGGTCGCTCTCGTGGCCGATGGTAGGGTCCTGAGGAAAATGTGGGTGAAGATGAAGTCGTCGTCGTCTGAGCCCCTCAACCTCAGCATGTTCTCCATCAGGTCAATGGGTGTGCCATCTCCCAAGTCATTCAGAGCCAGGAGCCTCTCTGCTCTCCTCGACTGAGAGAGTGAAGCGCTGGATGAGCGCAGCCTTCAACCTGCCGTATTTGTCATTGGCCGGTGGCTACTCCAATAGGCTCTCCACATGCCGAGCCATGCTGTTGTTGAGCTTTGCAACCACATGGTAGAACTTCGTGTCATCTACCGTTATCCCCCGGAGGGTGAACTGTGCTTCGACCAAGTGGAACCAGGAGCGCAGGTTGTCCTGCCAAAAGTCCGGTAGCTGGACCGTAGCGGCATACGCTGGGCTGGGGGCTCCCGATGAGTCTGGCCCGGGGGAATTTCTTTCATCCATGATACGTCTTAGGGTCACCAGTGTGGAAATGTGAAAATGACGAGGCAGAGTTTATCTCACGAGTCAGGTTTATTCACATCTTCCAACATCAGCAAGCAGAAAGAGGAAAAACACAGACATTCGTCCTTTATATATCCAGGACCTTCAAAGCTCACAGTCACATTGCATTTAATCACAAGTAACAATGCATCTTCTCTTAAATCCTATAACATCCTCCTCATAGTCTCTGGCAGACCAGGAAATCCCCCAAGGCCCTCTCTTGCATACCAAAGACTAAATTTTCACATCCTCCTGTTATCTCCAAGGAGACCCAGTTCTTTGTTCTACTCTGAGATGTGAAGCTTAAAGTGTTACATATGTGTCCCACAATATTCATATATTTATTCCATCTCGCTACAATGCTCTGCACTGTGTGTTTATATATCTACATATTATTCCATCTAGCTACAATGCTCCGCACTGTGTGTTTATATATTCACATATTCATTCCATCTAGCTACAATACTCCGCACTGTGTGTTTATACACTCATATATTTATTCCATCCAGCTACAATGCTCCGCACTGTGTTTATATATTTATATATCTATCCCATCTAGCTACAATGCTCCGCACTGTGTGTCTATATACACTACCGTTCAAAAGTTTGGGGTCACCCAGACAATTTTGTGTTTTCCATGAAAAGTCACACTTTTATTTACCACCATGAGTTGTAAAATGAATAGAAAATATAGTCAAGACATTGACATGGTTAGAAATAATGATTTGTATTTGAAATAATAATTTTTTCCTTCAAACTTTGCTTTCGTCAAAGAATCCTCCATTTGCAGCAATTACAGCATTGCAGACCTTTGGCATTCTAGCTGTTAATTTGTTGAGGTAGTCTGGAGAAATTTCACCCCACACTTCTAGAAGCCCCTCCCACAAGTTGGATTGGCTGGATGGGCACTTCTTGCATACCATACTGTCAAGCTGCTCCCACAACAGCTCAATGGGGTTTAGATCTGGTGACTGCGCTGGCCACTCCATTACAGATAGAATACCAGCTGCCTGCTTCTTCTTTAAATAGTTCTTGCACAATTTGGAGCTGTGCTTTGGGTCATTGTCCTGTTGTAGGATGAAATTGGCTCCAATCAAGCACTGTCCACAGGGTATGGCATGGCGTTGCAAAATGGAGTGATAGCCTTCCTTATTCAAAATCCCTTTCACCCTGAACAAATCTCCCACCTTACCAGCACCAAAGCAACCCCAGACCATCACGTTACCCCCACCTTGCTTGACAGATGGCGTCAGGCACTCTTCCAGCATCTTTTCAGTTGTTCTGCATCTCACAAATGTTCTTCTGTGTGATCCAAACACCTCAAACTTCGATTCGTCCATCCATAACACTTTTTTCCAATCTTCCTCTGTCCAGTGTCTGTGTTCCTTTGCCCATATTAATCTTTTTTTTTTATTGGCCAGTCTCAGATATGGCTTTTTCTTTGCCACTCTGCCCTGAAGGCCAGCATCCCGGAGTCGTCTCTTCACTGTAGATGTTGACACTGGCGTTTTGCGGGTACTATCTAATGAAGCTGCCAGTTGAGGACCTGTGAGGCATCTATTTCTCAAACTAGAGACTCTAATGTACTTATCTTCTTGCTCAGTTGTGCAGCAGGGCCTCCCACTTCTCTTTCTACTCTGGTTAGAGACTGTTTGTGCTGTTCTCTGAAGGGAGTAGTACACACCGTTGTAGGAAATCTTCAGTTTCTTGGCAATTTCTCGCATGGAATAGTCTTCATTTCTAAGAACAAGAATAGACTGTCGAGTTTCACATGAAAGTTCTCTTTTTCTGGCCATTTTGAGCATTTAATCGACACCACAAATGTGATGCTCCAGATACTCAACCTGCTCAAAGGAAGGTCAGTTTTATAGCTTCTCTAACCAGCTAAGCTGTTTTCAGCTGTGCTAACATGATTGCACAAGGGTTTTCTAATCATCCATTAGCCTTCTGACGCAATGAGCAAACACATTGTACCATTAGAACACTGGAGTGATAGTTGCTGGAAATGGGCCTCTATACACCTATGTAGATATTGCACCAAAAACCAGACATTTGCAGCTAGAATAGTCATTTACCACATTAGCAATGTATAGAGTGTATTTCTGATTAGTTTAAAGTTATCTTCATTGAAAAAACAGTGCTTTTCTTTCAAAAATAAGGAAATTTCTAAGTGACCCCAAACTTTTGAACGGTAGTGTATATATATATATATATATATATATATATTTATATTTACATATGTATACTCGCTGCTCTTGTTTTTTCTCTTGCCTTCTGATTGTTGCTCTGAGTGTTGCTATCCCTGTGCTGTTGCAATCCTGGAATTTCCCTATTGTGGGACTAATAAAGGCTTATCTTATCTTATCTTATCTTATCTTATTGTGATCAGGTCTTCGGGGTGGGGGGGGTGATGAGGTGTAAGCCTCCTTGGTGTTTGCATAAAATAAATCCAGTTTTTCATTGTCTCTGGTGTGGCACATGACATACTGGGTGAAAGTGGGCAGAATGGAGGACAGGGAAGTATGGTTAAAATCACCAGAGTTGAGCTGGAGGGCATTTGGGTGCTGCGTCTGCAGCCTGCTGGTGAATGAGTGGATGATGTCGCAGGCTACCTCAGTGCTCGCAGAGTGGGGTACATAAACAACAATCATGATGATATGTGAGAACTCTCTGGGGAAGTATGCCGGTCGCATGCTAACGGATAGCATTTCAGTGTCCTTGCTACAGTGTTGTTCTTTGATTGTGATGTGCCCAGGATTACACCATCTGTTATTGACAAACATTACACTGGTCAACACCAAATTTATTGTCTAAGTTTTTTTTAGCTGATTTAGGACAATTTTGATGTGCCAAAAATCACACTGGTTTTGCTCAGTCAGGTCAACTTTTTGAATTATGGCCAGATGTTGTTTTATACATTTTTGTTTACATGTATGGGTATTTTCACTTTATATGATGCAAAATTCTTTTTTATGTCTTGAAATTCTCTGAATTTTGAACAATTCTGTTGAACAATGATGATGTAACATTCAATTTACATGTACTTTCCTTTATATAAAGGTAAGTACATGCACAGTTCTAAGTAAGTACTAAGTAAGTACAGGTTTTCACTTAGCACCTGATCGAGAGAAATGGATGTCATTTTCGGATTCAGCGGTGCAAAATTGTCTTAAATCAGTTGAAAAAACACAGACATCTTACAAAAAAATTATTTTTGTAACCCTGTGTTATCAGCCCCCCACCTCTGCTCTTCCTGCTATCTGGTGTCCGATCTGCCTGTATTAAGTGGAAACCCTCCATTCCAATGTTGGCATCTGTTGTGAGCTCTGTTGGCCACGCTTCAGTAAACATGATGCTAGCCTCCCTGAAGGTGCTGTCATACCAGGACACAGCTGCTAGTTCGTCCATCTTATTAAGCAGCGATCTCACATTTCCCATAATAACGGATGGTAGAACGGGCTTGTACCTTGTCTTCCTTGCACGTCGCTTCACTCCAGCTCGACATCCCCGTCGTTTTCTCCTGATTTTTTGTGGGATATCGGGTCTCTTAGCACCGCGGAGCAACACAATGCTAACAATTGACTCCTACTGTAAACAATGGCCCCTCCACTCACCGGGTCAGTAGTCATTGGTGAAATGAGAAGATGGCTAATATCAATGCCAGTCCAGCGATATTAGTGTCTTTGGCATCCATGATGGATATGGGGTAACAGGATCAGAAAAGCTGTGGCAAAGAAAAAAAAATGGATAGTAAATAAAAACGATAAAGAAACTCAGAATTGAGCCGCTGCTGCAAAAGGCTGCCGACTCACGTGGCGCCACACACACACACACACACACACACACACACACACACACACACACACACACACACACACACACACACAAGGGAAAATAAGTATTGAACATGTCAACATTTTTCTCATTGAACATATTTCTGATGGAGCCATTGACCTGAGATTTTCACCAGATATCATTAACAACCCAAGTAATCCCTATATACAAAGAAATCAAGGCAAATGTGTTCACAAAACAAGCTATATTTAATAAAGTAGAATGACACAGGGAATAAGTATTGAACACGCTTGGTAAAAATAATTTAGTATTTGGTAGAAAAGCCTTTGTTGGTAATAGTACCTTCCAGATGCCTCCCGTATGAAGAAATGGTGCAGGCATTGTTCAGGAGTGATTTTAGCCCATTCTTCCACACATACTGTCTTCAAATCTTGAAGGTTCCATCTTCTGTGAACTCTGATCTTCAGTTCATTCCATAGATTTTCAATTGGATTCAAGTCAGGTGACTGACTGGCCCATTCTAGCAGCTTTATTTTCCTTCTCTGGAGCCAGTTGAGAGTTTCCTTGGTTGTGTATTTGGGATCATTGTCTTACTGAAATGTCCACCCTCGTTTCATCTTCAGCATCTTGACAGATGGCAACAGGTTCTTATCAAGGATGTCTCTGTACATTTGTCCATTCAGCTTTCCTTCAATTATATGAAGTCTGCTTGTACCATGTGCTGAAAAACACCCCTACACCATGATTCTCCTGCCTGCAAACTTCACTGTTGGTATGGTGTTTTTGGGCTGATATACTGTACAATGCCATATCTCCTCCAAACATGTTGTGTGTTGTGGCATCCAAAAAGTTACATTTTGGCCTCATCTGGCCAGACTATATTCTTCCAGTATTTTATTGGCTTGCCCAAATGTTGCAACAAATTTTAAATGAGCTTCAACATGCTTTTTCTTCAGCAATGGAGTCGTGCGAGGTGAGCAGGCATAGAGCCCATGTCGGTTGAGTGCATTACTTATTGTTTTCTTTGAAACAGCAGTACCTGCTAACTCCAGGCCTTTCTAGAGCTCTCCACGAGCGGTCTTTAGGTCTTGTATAACTCTTGTGATAATTCTTTTGACTCCTCTGTTAGAAATATTGCGAGGAGCTCCTGGTCATGGCCGGTTTATGGTAAAAAGATGTTTTTTTCCCACTTCCGACTGATGGCTGCAACAATGCTCACTGGAACATTCAGCAGTTTAGAAATGCATATGTAACCAATGCCATCATAATGTTTTGCAACAATAAGGTTTCAAAGGTCTAGAGAGAGCTCTTTGCTTCTACCAATCATGAGTTCTTTGTGGTGTGATAATCTGATGTTCACAGACCTTTTTAAAGGCTATTAGTCAGGACTTAACCAGCTGAAATTAATTTGCACTGAGGGGGGGGGGGGTGCCTTCCTAAATTCTGATGGATTTCAGCTGGTTTCTTGGCTTTCTATGCCTTTTTGCACCTCTTTTTCATCATGTGTTCAATACTTATTCCCCATGTCATTCCACTTTATTAAATATAACTTGTTTTGTGAACACAGTTACCTTGATTTCTTTGTATGTATGGATTTATTGGGTTGTTACTGATATCTGGTGAAAATCTCAGGTCAGTGGCTCCATCAGAAATACAGTATGTTTAATGAGAGAAATGTTGACGTGCTCAATACTTGTTTCCCCCGCTGTGTGTATATATATATATATATATATATATATATATATATATATATATATATATATTATTTTTTTTTTTTTTTTTTTTAATCAAGACTGATTATTGAAAAAAGCTCCAGTTTTCAGCTCCTGCAGAACTATCAGTAGAGGAAATAATGCTGCATAGAAATTTCAGCAATAAAAATACTTTTTTTCCACTGAGTGAATAATAAACCAGATAATAAAAGATTGGCTTTTTTGATTAATTAATTGATAGCATTTTATTTCAAATAAGAAAACATAAAAACAAGAATAAAACAAAAATTTAAATGCAGTCCAAAAAGGAACAGGTTTGAAGCCCAAAGCTTATCTTGTCCTTTCCCATCATTAACTAATTCATGTACCCATGTACCTACTTGCACATATACACATATGTACAGTACATACATACAGTGGATATAAAAAGTCTACACACCCCTGTTCAAATGTCAGGTTTTTGTGATGTAAAAAAAATGAGACCAAGATAAATCATTTCAAAACTTTTTCCACCATTAATTTGGCCTATAACCTGTACAACCCAACTGAAAAACAAACTGAAATCTTTTAAGGGGAAAAATAAAAAATAAAAACTTGCAATAACCTGACTGCATAAATATACACACCCTGTTATAACTGGGGATGTGGCTGTGTTCAGAATTGACCACATTCAAACTCATGTTAAATGGAAGTCAACACACACCTGCCACCATTTAAAGTGCCTCTGATTAACCCCAAGTAAAGTTCAGCTGTTCTAGTAGACTTTTCCTGACATTTTAGTAGTCACATCATACAGCACAAGCCATGGTCCACAGAGAGCTTCCAAAGCATCAGAGGGATCTCATTGTTCAAAGGTATCAGTCAAGAGAAGGGTACAAAAGAATTTCCAAGGCATTGAATATACAGTGGAACACAGTGAAGACAGTCATCATCAAGTGGCACAACAGTGACATTATCAAGAACGGACATTTCTCCAAAATTCATGAAAAGACAAGAAGAAAATTGGTCAGGGAGGCTGCCAAGAGGCCGACAGCAACATTGAAGGAGCTGCAGGAATTTCTGGCAAGTACTGGCTGTTTAGAACATGTGATAACAATTTCCCGTCTAGGGTGGCAAGACGGAAGCCTTATCTTACGAAGAAAAACATCCAAGCCCGGCTACATTTTGCAAAAACACATTTGAAATCTCCCGAATGCATGTGGAGAAATGTGTTATGGTCCGATGAAACAAAGGTTGAACTTTTTGGCCATAATTCCAAAAGGTATATTTGGTGCAAACACAACACTGCTCATCACCAAAAGAACACCATACCTACAGTGAAGCATAGTGGTGGCAGCATCATTCTTTGGGGCTGATTTTCTTCAGCTGGAACTGGGGCCTTAGTCAAGGTGGAGGGAATTATGAACAGTTCCAAATACCAGTCAGTGTTGGCACAAAACCTTCAGGCTTCTGCTAGAAAGCTGAAGATAAGATAAGCCTTTATTAGTCCCACAATGGGGAAATTCTAGGATTGCAACAGCACAGGGATAGCAACACTCAGAGCAATAATTAAGAGATACGGAAGATATAAATAAGAGCAGTGGATATACATACATACACATCAATATATAAATATATGTATATTAGCTGCTCTTGCTTGCTTGTTTTTTTTTTTTGTTGTTTTTTTTTTCTTGCCTTCTGATTGTTGCTCTGAGTGTTGCTATCCCTGTGCTGTTGCAATCCTGGAATTTCCCCGTTGTGGGACTAATAAAGGCTTATCTTATCTTATCTTATCTTATCTTATATACTGTATATACAAAGTGCTGAGCATTGTAGCAAGATGGATAAAGATAAAGATAAGATGGAGATAAAGAGGAACTTCATCTTTCAGCATGACAATGACCCAAAGCACGAATCCAAATCAACAAACGAATGGCTTCACCAGAAGAAGATTAAGGTTTTAGAATGGCCCAGCCAGAGTCTAGACCTGAATCCGAACGAACAACTGTGGGGTGATCTGAAGAGGGCTGTGCACAGGAGATGCCCTTGCAATCTGATTGATTTGGAGCGTTTTTTCAAAGAAGAGTGGGCAAATATTGCCACATCAAGATGAGCCACGCTGATAAACTCCTACCGAAAAAGACTGAGTGCTGTAATAAAAGCCAAAGGTGCTGCAACAAAGTATTAGTTTAAGGGTGTGTATATTTATGCAAGCAGGTTATTGTAAGTTTTTTATTTTTCCCTTAAAAGATTTCAGTTTGTTTTTCAGTTGGGTTGTACAGGTTATAGGTCACATTAATGGTGGAAAAAAGTTTTGAAATGATTTATCTTGGTCTCATTTTTTTACATCACAAAAACCTGACACTTGAACAGGGGTGTGTAGACTTTTTATATCCACATTTCCACAACAACAAATGGAAACCCAATGAGCAAGGATGCTAATGAAGGCATCTCAACATGCATTTAAAAATCTTCTTACTTATTAAAATAATAGTAATTCAAAAATGAAATACAAGTAAACAACTTCCCACTGATCATACAATCCACTAGTGACTCTCAGACTTTCACCCAACCAACCTTAGTGATAAACAAAACCATCTTCCTCCCTGTATTTATCTAATTTCTCATTTTTGTACTTTATTTTAAAACTCAAAATGTTTGGACATCATTTTAAATTCATATTTAATCCATTCCATAATTTAACCCCACAGATCAAAACACAAAAGCTTCTCCTCGTTGTTCGTACACCTACTCTCTTTAAAAGTAACTCCCCCCTTAAATGATAACCCTTTTGGGTTTCAATGAACATGTTTTGGATGTTAACTGGCTGTAAATTGTTCCTTACTTTGTACACTATTATGGCAGTTTTATATTCCACCAGATCAAATAATTTCAAACTTTAGACTGTAAAATAGACAATTTGTGTGATCATGGAAACCAGTACCATGGATAATTCTTATTGTTCTTTTTTGTAAAATAAGGAGTGGCTGCAATGAATTTTATATGTATTTCCCTAAACCTCTGAACAGTAATTTAAATATGGTTAAAACCAGTCAACAATACAAAGTATGATTTCTGATCCAGTATGTGTTTTGTTCTGCTTATGATCAAAATACTTCTAGACAGTTTAGCTTGTATATATTTAAAGTGAGGTTTCCAGCAAATTTTTCATCTATAATCACGCCTAAAAATTTATTGTCTTGAACTCTTTCATTATTGATGTTATCTATCTGTATCTTTGCTTGAATATTTGCCTTGCCATTTCCAAATAACATGAACTTTGGTTTGCTCAAATTTAATGATAATTTATTTTTATTAAACCATTCTTTTATTTTACTGAATTCGGTAGTGATTATATTCAAAAGTTGCTGTAGATCCTCACCAGTACCCAGAACAGTTTTGTTCATCTGTAAACATCACAATCTTCAACAGTTCAGAAACATTACAAATATCATTGATATATAAAATGAAAAGTTTAGGTCCCAACACTGATCTCTGGGGGACACCACAATGTCCAACCTCTCAGATTTATATATTGTCCCATCATCAAAAATTGTTGCCTGTTTTTTTTAAATAGTTTTTGACCCAATTCAATACCACTCCCCTAAGTCCATATCGTTCCAATTTATTAAGTGATATTTCATGATTTAATGTATCAAATGCTTTTTTCAAATCAATAAACACTCCCACTGCAAATTTCTTTCTCTCCATAGAATTAGTAATTTCTTCTATAACATCCATTAAAGCTGTTGATGTAGAGTGGTTTGTTCTAAATCCATAAAGGCTATCTGTAAGTAATTTGTATTTAGCTACGAACTTGTCTAATCTGTCAAAGAGGGTTTTTTTTTTTTTGAGTATTTTTGAGAATTGGGGCAGAAGAGAAACGCCTGTAGTTTGTGGTGTTTGTTTCCAGTTTTGTATAGAGGTATAACTTTAGATATTTTCATTTTACTTGGAATTATACCAGTTTGGAATGAAAAGTTGAAATGTGTTCAATGGTTTAACAATTTCCTTAATAACCTTTTTAACAGCTACCATGTCAATGTCATCACAGTCAGATGAAACTTTATTTCTGAATTTATGTACAATCTTAATAATTTCCCTCTCTTCCACTGCTGTAAAAAAAGCACTGAATTGAATTTGGATTTCTTTCAATTAATTTACTACCACCCTTTTCAGATATGAATGGATCAGGGATTCCTCCTGCTAATTTTGGTCCAATATTTACAAAGAATTCATTGAATCTATTTACTGCATCATTTATATTATTAATATTTATATCATCATTTATATAATATTGAGGATAATTATCTTGTCTGTCTCCATTTCAAATTACTTTATTTAATATAGTCCATATACTGTACTGTACCTTTAATATTATTTTTATTATTATCTATTAATTTTCTATAGTATTCCTGTTTTCTTATTCTCATAATATTAGTTAACTTATTTTTATATTTTTTATATCTATTTTCTACCTCCTTAGTTCTATGTCTTCTGAATTCTCTATAAAGCATATTTTTCTTTTTGCAGGCATTTTTTAATCCCTTGGTGATCCATGGACTGTCTGAATATTTCTGCTTCTTATTGATTTTTTTTTTTAACTGGACAATTTTTATCATGTAATAATTTAAATATTCTTAAAAATATTTCATATGCTTGGTCCATGTCTTCTTCATTATATAGTTCTTCCCCATTCTGTTTTGCTACATCATTTTTTCGATCATTCATTAATTCTTCAGTCCTCACTCGTCTGTGCATAAGTGCTGTTTTTTGTTTTTCTTTCCTGTAATCATTGTCAAAAACTGTGAATATTGGCAGGATTAATAATCCACTTTTTGTGTTATCATCCATATTATTTGAAAAGATGTTATCAATGAGTGTAGGACAATGAGATGTAATTCTGCTGGGTCGGGTGATCTTAGGATAAAGACCTAAACTATACATTGTATTAATAAATCTTCAGTGGGTTTATGGTTATTTTGGTTTCCGCAAATAAACACGATCTTTTGACGTGATACAGTGAATGTTTCTTCTATCCGGTCCTTAAAAATTTCAATTTGTGACCCAGGTGTTCTACTGTATATATGCAGCTAACCAATACATTCTTTTTTCCCCAACAAATTTCAGTAGTCAGACATTCTAATAAACTTCCAATTGAAGTTGTCATTATCTCTACCACTCTGAAAGTTACTTACGCAGCAACTTTATTTAAATGTATCATGTCAACAGAACAAACCTGCATAGCAAAACTGTCATTTACACCTAACAATAATGGATTGGATTTACTGTATATGGCGTGTTACATGGACTTACAGTGAATTCATTATTCATGAACTCCAGACAGACACTGATAATGGTAAGCTACCTCTGTAGCCACTGTTGCCCTGGGTCAGACTGTTGGGAATGTGGCTGCTAATCCACATCAACCACCACCTAGCATTTATTCACATTCATACACCAGTGTCACAGACACAAGGTAAGGTGGGGAAAGTGTCTTGCCCAAGGACACAATGGCAGGATGGCTGGGTGAGGGGAGCAGGATTAAAACTGCCAACCCTCCAGTTACTGGTCGACTCACTCTATCTCTTGGACCACTGCCGTCATAATAGTTTACCCTGGATTATTTCCATCCATCCATTATACCAAAAAATTTGCAAATAATTTGCTGCTGTTGTGCACGGGTGTCAACAGAAGTCTTGCACAACAATGGTAAATATTTTTTTTTTTTTTTGATGAATCATCAAGTGAAATTAGAAGATTTCCCACAGAAACCTGAATGTTCCAGGGAACCCTGGTTGACAAACACTGCTGAGAATCAAAATGAAGTAGCATAATCACAAAATTCTTGTATCATTAATTCAGTCCAACCAAGCTTTCACAGTACTGTACAGAACTTCTAGAAATTCTCAATTGAAATGTAGCAACGTTCACCCATTTTTGAGAATGACATCATTCATGATCATTCTCCCTCACTGTCATTGTGCTGTCCTCCCATCATCCCCACACTCGACCAACTCCGAGACCTTGCAGGTCCTGAGGACAAGAGTTTGATCGAGGGGAATGACTGCACATTTGTCAGTGACTTCAGCAAGATCCAAAACAAATCACTAAAATTTTTGGTAGCTAAAACCCAAGTTTCTAAAAGCTCCACAAAGTACATTTGACACACTAATCTGCTGTAGAATCTGAGACCATCTGAGAGAAAACAATGAACACTGATGTCTCCCACAACACTGAAAACACAATAAAAACTGACAGATCTAAAAATAGGGGAACTGCTAGTGGTGCAGCAGACTGAAAGGACCTGAAAGGGGAGATGAGTCAGACTAAAATTAGAGCATGTTTTTTTTCCCTCTTTAAAGGCAGAATTTCAAGAGTTTATGATCTCACTGTGTTTCCCAGTTTTATACTCCCTTCTGATATTAACAAACATTCTCTGTTTTAATGTGGTCTTGGTGAAAGTAGGACATTGATGTTCCACACAAGATAGTATGATGAAGGCCACTGTTCGTGCCACTGATTTGTTTTTTTGTTCCCTTCCACTGTCCAATAGCCATGTTTGTCGCTGTTTTTCAGTCCACTTTTTCACATGCTTGTAAAAGTCTGTGGTTGAAGTCCGCTGGGTGATCGGCAAACACGTAGTGTCCGGCACCACGGATAGTCTGCAGAGAACCAGAAGACAAGAGAGCGATGGAAAAATGAGGCAAAGAAGAAGAAACTAGTGCAGTGCCTGGTCATATGACCATATAAGGAGTTGTTCAGTTCCTGTTGAACTGAACAACACTTTTAAACTTAGTTCATTGATCTCTCTATAACATCACAGACACACTACGTTCTGATATGAAGTCATAGAATTCTGGTCATGTGATTATACAAGGAGTTGTTCAGAACTCCTTATACAGTATAAGGAATTGTTCTTATATGGTCACATAACCATATAAGGAGTTCCTGCTGGGTTCTTAACTCCTTATATAGTCGTGTCCGGTTCCGGATTTGGATCGGGCCCAAATTTTTAACATTTTATCCCACCGACCTCCAGAGCCTGTCCTATGAATTTCAGCCCCCAACTCCCAGCAGTTATACCTTTTCCACCTCTGTGTTTATTTAATAGCTCCCCTATGGACATTCAATAAAGATTTCCCATCCTAAACTTTGACATATCCAGGGAGGCTGAAATTTACAGGGGTTATTGGGCTTCATATTATAGCCATAGATCCAAAATTTCAGCCCCCAACTCCCAGCGGTTATAACTTTTCCACCTCTGTGATCATTTAATAGCTCCCCTAAGGATGTTCATTAAAGATTTCCCCTCCTAAACTTCCACATATCCAGGGAAGCTGAAATTCATGAATGCACACCCTCATAACCTCAGTAAAGCATTTATAAATTCTGAGGTCAGTCTGACAAACAGTTTGAGAGATATGCAAGGAATAGACAGAATGAGATACATGCACATAGAATCCTTGCATTATAATATGATAAAAAGAAGTTACATTTGTCACCACCCAGTTCATCCCATCCTGCTTCAACTAGTCACCGCTGAGATCCATGGTTGATCTAATACTTATGTTATCTGGTTAGCCATGGCCACTCTTGCCATAATCTTGGTCCCTTTAGCAACTACAGTGGCCACAGCTGCATTTGCCTCAGTCAGAACCTACTGTACCTTTACAGTTATGCTGCCCCATTTGAACCCAGAACTGCATACATGCATCTGGTAGCCTGCGGTCGCTTTTGAAAACAGAGTAGCTGCAGGCAGTGATGATTCGATTCACAAATTCATCAAGGTGAGCTATAATATCAGAAGGGTTGTCATGCTGTTAAATAATGCTAAGTCACTTGGCTGTTTATGTAACTTAGCGAAGATAAAATCTCTCAACAACAGCACAGGCACATCTCAATAAATTAGAATATCATTGAAAAGTACATTTATTTCAGTATTTCAATTAAAAAAGTGAAACACATAGAGTCATTACACACACAGTGATATATTTCATGTGTTTATTTCTTTTAATTTTGATGATTATGGCTTACAACTAATGAAAACCCAAAACACAGTTTCTCAAAAAATTAAAAGATTACATAAAATCAATTTTAAAATGATTTTTAATAGAAATGTTGGCCAACTGAAAAGTATGTCCATGTACACACTCAATACTTGGCCAAGGCTCCTTTTGCAAGAATTACTGCATCAAAGTGACATGTCATGGAGTTGATCAGCCTGTGGCACTGCTGAGGTGTTGGGTGCTCTAAAATTTACTGGTAGACAGCTGCACTGACTTTGGACTTGATAAAATTGTGGACAAACACCAGCAGATGACATGGCTCCCCAAATCAGATGCCAAGCTGTGTCATGGAAATCAAGGTCCTAGAATCTGGAGAGGTACAGAATCCAAGTTGTTTGAGGTCCAGTGTGAAGTTTCCACAGTCAGTGATGGTTTGGTCAGTCATGTCACCTGTTGGTGTTGGTCCATTGTGTTTTATTAAGTTTAAAGTCAGCACAGTCATTTACCAGGAAATTTTAGAGCACTTCATGCTTCCCTCTGCTGACAAGCTTCATGGAGATACTGATATTATTTTCCTGCAGGACTTGGCACCTGTTAATGCTGCCAAAAGTACCAATACCTGGTTTAATGATCATGGTATCACTGTGCTTAATTGACCAGTAAACTGGCCTGACCTAAATCCCATACAGAATCTATAGCGTACTGTCAAGAGGAAGATGAGACACCAGACCTAACAATGCAAGTCAAGTCAAGTCAAAATTTATTTCTATAGCACATTTAAAACAACCACAGCTGACCAAAGTGCTGTACACCTTGTACACATAAAATATTATAAAACAGCCACACAGTTTACAATCCAGACTAAAAACACACAATAAAAATATAAAAAACAGTATAATAAAACCAAATAAGCTCAACTGCAGATGAGCTGAAGGCCACTATCAAAGCAACCTGGGCTTCCATAACACCTCAGCAGTACCACAGGCTGATCGCTTTCATGCCATGCTGCATTAATGCTGTAATTCATGCAAAAGGCGCCCCGACCATGTACTGAGTGTGTACGTAGTTGGCCAACATTTCTACTAAAAATTTGTTTGTTTTTTTAATTAATCTTATGTAATACTTTTTGAGAAATTGAATTTTGGGTTTTCATTAACTGTAAGTCATAATCATCAAAATTAAAAGAAATGCTTGAAATATATCACTCTGTGCGGTGAATCTATAGGAGTTTCACTTTTTGAAACGAATTACTGAAATATATTAACTTTCTAATAATATTAGCAAATTTTAGGAAAAATGGCAAAGATGTAGAAAAACTAACTTTTTTTTTGCGCTGCATCCCCCATAACTGTTAACAGTTAAGTGAGCTAACATTACATGTTAAGATAATAACATGCTTTACTTGCATTTCAGGCCCATTAACTTAAGCCAGTTTCAATTTTTGAATGTTTTCAGTCAGGAAAATTGACTACAGTAAGAATGTGTGTCAACCAGAGAGAATCATTTTAAATTTTGGCAAAGGATTCTGTGTGTGTATTTTTTTAAAATTATTATAACACAGAAATCTGTCATGGCTTTATTAATTTAATATAGGCAGTTATTTTGTTAGGTAGGAATAATCATGATGGTGTTAAGGTTGGTACAAACTATAACCATGATCATCAAAATTAAATGAAAAAAGGCTTGAAGTGTCTCACTGTGTGTGTAATGAATATTTAACTAGAAAAGCACTCGGAGAGCGCATACCTCCGCCAAGCGCCACAGTTCCCCCCATACAGTGTTTGTGTGTACGTTTTCAGATTCTTTGACCATGAAAACATATGACTAGCAATTGGATTCACAATGATAGGATTAGTGGTTCAGTAGTTATTGACGAAAATGGCATTTTCCGTAATGGCGGTTTTCTTCTGGATGGTGATCCAGATCACCACCAAAATCTAATCATCTGTAGGATACCCCATTTCTGGCAATCTGTGAAAATTTCATGAAAATCCGTCCATAACTTTTTGAGTTATCTTGCTAACAAACAGACAGACAAACCAACGCCGATGAAAACATAACCTCCTTGGCAGAGGTAATAAATGTTTATTTTAATTATATTGCAAAAAACCTTGTTCACATTATTGTAATTTAATGAGATGCACTGGTAATGCTGTTTATTCAGTTACTGTTCATTCTTCTACCACATTGAATAACTGACTTCTGCAGTCCTTCAACAGAGAGAGGTGTGTCAGATTATTTTTGAAAAAACAGACCTCAGATGTCTGAACTTGACGTGTTGCATCAAACAGTTACACACGTGGACAAAATTGTTGGTACCCCTCTGTTAATGAAAGAAAAACCCAGAATGGTCACAGAAATAACTTGAATCTGACAAAAGTGGTAATAAATAAAAATTCTATGAAAATTAACCAATGAAAATCAGACAATGCTTTTGAACTGTGGTTCAACAGAATTACTTTAAAAAACAAACTCATGAAACAGGCCTGGACAAAAATGATGGTACCCCTAGAAAAGACTGAAAATAATGTGACCATAGGGACATGTTCAACCAAGATGTGTCCTCTAATTAACATCACAGGTGTCTACAAACTTGTAATCAGTCAGTCGGCCTGTTTAAAGGGTGACAAGTAGTCACTGTGTTGTTTGGTGACATGGTGTTTACCACACTAAACATGGACCAGAGGAAGCAAAGGAGAGAGTTGTCTCAGGAGATTAGAAAGAAAATTATAGACAAGCATGTTAAAGGTAAAGGCTATAAGACCATCTCCAAGCAGCTTGATGTTCCTGTGACTACAGTTGAACATATTATTCAGAAATTTAAGATCCACGGGACTGTAGCCAACCTCCCTGGACGTGGCTGCAGGAGGAAACTTGATGAAAAATGGAAGAGACGGATAATACGAATCGTAGCAAAAGAGCCCAGAACAACCTCTAAACACATTCATGGTGAACTCCAAGGTCAAGGTACATCAGTGTCAGATCGCACCATCCGTCGTTGTTTGAGCCAGTGGACTTCATGGGAGACGACCAAGGAGGACACCACTGTTGAAAACAAATCATAAAAAAGCCAGACTGGAATTTGCCAGACTGCATGTTGACAAGCCACAAAGCTTCTGGGAGAATGTCCTATGGACAGACGAGACAAAACTGGAACTTTTTGGCAAGGCACATCAGCTCTATGTTCACAGATGCAAAAATGAAGCATACCAAGAAAAGAACACTGTCCCTACTGTGAAACATGGAGGAGGTTCTGTTATGTTCTGGGGCTGCTTTGCTGTATCTGGCACAGGGTGTCTTGAATCTGTGCAGGGTACAATGAAATCTCAAGACTATCAAGGTATTCTAGACAGAAATGTGCTGCCCAGTGTCAGACAGCTTGGTCTCAGTCGCAGGTCATGGGTCTTACAACAGGATAATGACCCAAAACACACAGCTAAAAACACCCAAGAATGGCTAAGAGCGAAACATTGGACTATTCTAAAGTGGCCTTCTATGAGCCCTGATCTAAATCCTATTGAACATCTGTGGAAGGAGCTGAAACATGCCGTCTGGAGAAGGCACCCTTCAAACCTGAGACAACTGGAGCAGTTTGCTCATGAGGAGTGGGCCAAAATACCTGCTGAGAGGTGCAGAAGTCTCATTGACAGTTACAGAAATCATTGTGCTTATATCGTCATGCTGGGGCGATACTGAGGCCAAATAATGATCTGAACCTTGAGGGTGTGACTGACAAAGACTGAACGCCATCACTCTATTGTAAGTATTTGTTTTTTATTGATGCAAGAAGATTATTTCTTATTATTATTATTATTATTATTATTATTATTATGCCTAAACCTTTGCATTCTTGACCCTCTAAATGTTAGCCAAAACACATTTTTTTCACACACACCTCAGACCCAGTGAAAAATTTTGCAAACTTGAAAAAATATGTATCCCACGCTGAAAATTTATCCAGCGTATGGTTGATACATTGTGGAGCAAAGGTTGTAGGGTCTTCCCCCAATGTTGTTTGTTTTGTTTTTTTTTATCTTTGGTAAAGAAAAAGGTGAATCCAATCAGCTGATCGCTGAAACCACAAAGCTCAGCTGTTTTCCATGATAAATCAGCCTCAGGGAAAAAGCACACACCATGCAGTATCTTTTTTTCACTTTATTGAAAATAACTTGCAAATAACAATGTGAGCGCTGCGGCTCTATTGTAAGCAGTTTGTTTTTTATTGATCAAATTTGTCAAGTTTCACTTCCTTGTTTTGCACATGGAGCTTACCCATGGTGTAAGTGATTCAGCTGCTGCCCCCCCCCCCTTTCCTCCAGTGGCACCTCATGTTCTCCCTGCCGAATTATCCATTAGACCTATGCAATCACAGCAACTTTATGGTATAATTTTTTAAGCATTAAATCTTAAGTATTCTCTTTTTCTAGTCAAATTTGTCACGTTTCTCTTCCTTGTTTTGCACACGGAGCGCTGTGGTGGAGTCAATCCGAAACCAAACCCCACCCACACTTCTAGAAGCCTGGGCATGAGACACAGTGGTGGCTAAACTTTTATTGATAAAAATTACATATTTTGACTGAGTGACTCCATATTCAAGGATACACACCCTCGTAACCTCAGCAAACCACGTTTAAAATCTGAGGCCAGTCTGACAAACGGTTCAAGAGATATTCGTGGAATAGTCAGATAGAGAGACAGACAAACACAGAGACAGAGATTTCATGAATTTATAGATAGATGCACCAGTAGGCTCTTACAGCAGTAGTCAGGGATGTTTGTACTTAAGAATAGATTTCCTAAATTGTCATCATTTTGTCATTACAAAGTTGTACAAAGTCATTTACTGTCTCCTCAGTGTCAGGCCCTACATAAAATTCTGACCAATCAATACAACTTTACTCACTAAATTGAACAGCAAGTATGAACATATACAGTAAATACAGTACTAAAGAGTTAGTACCTTCATATAATCCCTTATTTTGTGAGAGACATTAAAGTCTTGTAGGGCTGGGTGCCATAACTCAAAATGTATTGCAATATAATTTCTCTATGTTGCGATACACGATATATATCTTGATATGTATTTTGTGTACTGAATGTCTGAAACAGTACTGAAACAAGCATAATAGAACAAGCCTATTGTGATTTCGCAAACAAAAAAATTAAACACTGTCCAGTGCTGAAGTTTACTGTGTTTACATACCATGTGGGTCGTGTGGCTCGCATCCTTGTCTGCCAGTGTTCTATCGAAAAATGTTACCGGTAGCGCCAATCGACAGCAGAGTCCATCGATTTATGCTACTTTGTCAAAATCTGCTATCATTGCTTATCGGTACGATTTGTGTATAATCTGCAGATTAAATAAATGTTTAATGTGTTTAATTAGTCCAGAATATTCAGTTTAGTTTTTTTATTTTCCTTAATTTCTTTGCTTCGTCTGATTGCCAAATTTATCATAAACTTTAAAAATTCGAATTTCTGTATGTGAAACATTATTTTCACTAACTACAAACAATATCATTTATTTATTGTTTAATTTCCAGGACCCACTTATCGTAAATTACTTTTCTGTTGATTAGTTTCCATGAAAACTATGGGAATTAATTTGTGATCAGAAAGTGGAGAATATTATGTGAAGACCAGTTGAAGACTGGAACCAAGGAGCTTAAAAAGGAGGAAGAAAATGAAGATCACCTTTTACCTTGTGGGAGTAGGTCAGTAGTGCTCTGCTCTATGGGGCTGTGGTGTAAAACTATCTTATATAATATAGGAAAGAAATTTCTCCAAGCTTTTTCCCAAAACTAACTGTACACAAGAGGGTGATATGAGCCACAAATCAAGCCAAGATTGTAAGGAACAGTTGGCGTTGCTCCATGTACATTCTGAACATTTTAATATACCAGTATTCCCCATCAGATAATGCTCCCAGTTAAAAATACTCCCAGTTATAAAAAATACTTTCTCCAGCATTAGGCTACAGATCGTTTATGAGCTTGAGGCTCCTTTGTTTCAAAAATGCACATAAATGCGGAGGTGTGTAACCCTAAGGCGTGGCCACGCACGTCACTCCACCATAACTCCGTGGACATGTCTTAAAGGGGCAGTACATGAAAAGCATAATATAAATATATAAAATAATAATTTAAAAATTCCTGGATCCAGATCGTGATCCGTATCACCACCAAAATCTAATCATCTGTTCACCCTGCCATTACACACCTTTCCTGACAATTTAATCAAAATCTGTTTATAACTTTTGGAGTAACGTTGCTAACAGACAGACAAGAACAAACAAACCAACCAGCAAACCAACGCCGGCAAAAACACTGCCTCCTCCCTTGGCGGAGGTAATTACACAACATAACAAAAATAATTTTTTTGTAAGTTGTCTGTGTTTTTTCAAGTAATTTAAGACAATTTTGCACTGCAGAATCTGAAAATGACATCTGTTTCTCTCGATCAGGTCAGGTTTTTATGCTAAGTTGTAAGCAGTTGTACAGTTGTACTGTAAATTGAATAGTAGACATTGATAAAGGTAAGTACATGTAAATTGAACGTTACGTTATCATTGTTCAAAATTCAGAGAATTTCAAGAAATAAAAAAGAATTTTGCATCATTTAAACCGAAAATACCCGTACATGTAAACAAAAATGTAAAAAACATGTGGGCATAGTTCTAAAAGTTGACCTGACTGAGCAAAACCAATGTGATTTTTGGATTCAGCACATCAAAATTGTCCTAAATCAACTAAAAAAAACTTAGACAATAAATTTGGTGTTGACCACTGTTATAATTTTACTAATAATTATATTTCTTTGAAATCAGAGTTAAATTATTGTTCTGGCTCTGCAAAATTATGGTCAACAGTTTAAATTGCATGAGGAACAAAAGTCAAAATTTGACCACAATCTGTTTCAAATTTCTAAAAAAAACAAAAAAAACAAAACAAAAAAACCCCCAGTAATTTTATTTAAAAAATAGACAAGAATTTGCCATAAAATAATCCACAAATTTATAATAAAGTCTCAAATGTACAAGAAAAGTCATAATTTTACAAGAGGAAATTACAAATTTGAGGAAAATGGTTTCAAATTTAGATAAATTTACAGAGAAAAGTAGAAAACTATAAGAAAACTGTTATAAATTTTGGAGAAAAACCCCAAACCTTCAAGACTGAAGTCATTAACTCAAGTTTTTTTTATTTTTAAGTGGGTGCTTTTTGTACCCTTACTTATCTCAACTGAAAATTTTTGGGTGTCTACTTTTAATTATTAATTTCATAAGATAACATTGTTTTTACATGAGTAGAATTTCTGGCTACTATACCCACCTCTGATCATATAATTTAAGTATGTGTGAGTAAATGGCTATTATGAATGTTTTTCCCCTTCACTTTCCTACTCTCTCTCAATGGAAAAAAAACCCCACTAGAATAAAAATGCAAAAAATACACATATTTGTGTCATTTATGTAAATCATGACGAAAAAAAATCATACAGGACAAAACATGACACTTGGTATTTTCTAACCTGCTTGTATACCACCATAGACAGAGAGAGAACCTGAAATAGACAGGGCTCAGAGAGGGAAAGATGAGACAGACAAGATGAGCCAAGGACAGGAAAGTGTTCAGGCAGAGGATGCAAGAGAGGAAGGAGAGAAGGATGACACCAGTAAAAAGTCCAAACATAGGACGTCTGGGTGGAACCCCAACTGGCCCAGTATTCCAAGATTCAAGCCTTGGTTGTACAATAGTTCAAACGGTAAATTCCATATGCAAAGTTACTGTGCAAAATTTAAAAAAAAATAATATAAAATTAACATATTCCAGTTACAATAGTGTCATGTGTTTTCTCCACTGCAGAGAAATATGTTGCCACCGTGCCAAGGTCTTTAAGCCAGAGGAAACATTCATTCATTCATTCATCTTCTTCCACTTAATCCTTTTCGGGTCGCGGGGGGGCTGGAGCCTATCCCAGTATCTTTGGGCGAGAAGCAGGGTACACCCTGGACAGATCACCAGTCCATCGCAGGGCCAACACAGAGAGACAGACAACCATTCACTCTCACAGTCATACCTAAGGACAATTTAGAATCCCCAGTTTGATGCCAATTAACCTAACTTGCATGTTTTTGGCATGTGGGAGGAAACTGGAGAAATCCCGGAGTACACCCACGCAGACACGGGGAGAACATGCAAACTCCACACAGATCACTGTTGGTTGGGGGCTAGGATCGAACCCAGGATCCCCCGGCCAAGGGTGAGTTGCTGTGCTGCCACAGTGCCAACCACTCCTCCACCGTGCCGAGCCAGAGGAAACACTGAAGTAGAAATTGCTCTTGGGCTCCCCCTAAAGTTGTCAAGCTGTAATTGTCTGCTAGTACTGTCATAAATTAAGGTGACAGAAGCCATGTGCATTTGTTTACAAACTGAAGGAAAGAGAATGTTGCATTCAGGAGCAGTTGCCTCCTTTGGAAACAACCATGTCCACAGACAAGGCAAGGCAAGTTGATGCAAATCTTACCATGGAGTTAGAGTATTCTTATATGCATTTAACATTTTGTTTTCTGACAAATAAAACAAATTTATTTTCTTCTTCTTTCGGCTGCTTCCTTTAGGGGTCGCCACAGTGGATCATCTGCCTCCATCTCACTACATCCATGAATCTTCTCTGTGGTCTTCCTCTTTTCCTCCTGCCTGGCAGCTCCCTCTTCAATATCCTTTGTCCAATCCCACTATCCCTCCTCTGACATGTGCAAACCATCTCAGCCTCTTACTTTGTTTCCAAACCACTCAACCTGAACTGTCCCTCTGATACACTCATTTCTATTCCTGTCCCCCCAGTCACTCCCACTGAGAATCTTAGCATCTTCAACTCTGCCACCTCCAGCTCCGCCTCCTGTCTTTTTGTCAGTGCCAACATTTCCCAACCATACATCATAACAGGTCTCACTACCATCTTGTAAATCTTCCCTTTCACTCTAACTGCTACCCTTCTGTCACAAATCAGCCCTTACACTCATCTAGACCCACTCCACCCTGCCTGCATTCTTGAAATTTATGAGAGAAAATGTTTGTGTACAGGAAGACAAAACTTGTCTATTCCTAATATAGAGAGGGGATTTCCTTCTTAATATTCAGTTGTTTCATATTAATTTTAATAATCAAATATGTTTGCCATTTAATGCAGAGTTTGAAGCCAGAAGTGCTCAAAATGGCTCTTTCCATTGGAGAGCATACAGTAAGCATGTTTTTTAAGGCACTTTCTCTATCCACCCATCCATCTTCTACCGCTTTTCTGGAGGTCTGGGTCACGGAGGCAGCAGTTCAAGCAGAGAAGCCCAGACTTCCCTCTCCCCAGCCACCTGCTCCAGCTCTTCAGAGAGGATGCCAAGGCGTTCCCAGATAGCTGGGAGACATAGTCTCTCCACCGAGTCCTGGGTCTGCCCCGGGGTCTCCTCCCAGTGGGACGTGCCCAAAACAGCTCAAGTAGGAGGCGTCCAGGAGGCATCCTAATCAGATGCCCATACCACCTCAACTGACTCCTTTCAATGTGGAGGAGCAGCGGTTCTACTCAGAGCCTCTCCCGGATGACTGAGCTCCTCACCCTATCTCTGAGGGTGAGTCCAGCAATCCTACGAAGAAAGCTCATTTCAGCCGCTTGTATCCACGATCTCGTTCTTTTGGTCATTACCCAAAGCTCGTGACCATAGGTGAGGGTAGGAACGTAGATTGACTGGTAAATCGACAGCTTTGCCTTAGAACTAAGCTCTCTCTTCACCGCAACAGACCGGTACAACGTCCGCATCACTGCAGATACTGCTCCGATCTGTCTGTCAATCCCTCGCTCCATTCTCCCCTCACTCGTGAATAAGACCCCAAGATACATAAACTCCTCCATTTGGGGCAGGAGCCTGTCCCCAACCCAGAGAGGACAATCCTCCTTTTTCCGGCTGAGGACCATGGACTCGGACTTGGAGGTGTTAATTCTCATCCCAGCCGCTTCTCACTCAGCAGCAAACCGTCCCAGCAAGAACTGTAGGTCATTGCTGGATGAAGCCAACAGGACAACATCATCTGCAAACAACAGAGATGAGATCCTGTGGTCACCAAGCATGACACCCTCCATTCCCTGGCTACGCCTAGAAATCCTGTCCATAAAAATTGTGAACAGGATCGGTGACAAAGGCCAGCCCTGGCGGAGTCCAACTCTCACTGGGAATGAGTCCGACCGAGTGTTGGCAATACGAACCAAACTCTCACAACGGTCGTACAGAGACCGAATAGCTCGTAACAACAAGCCCGATACCCTACACTCCCGAAGCACCCCCCACAAAAAACCACGAGGGACGCGGTCGAATGCCTTCTCCAAGTCCACAAAACACATGTAAACTGGTTGGGCAAACTCCCATGAACCCTCAAGAATTCTCGAGAGGGTAAAGAGCTGGTCTGATGTGCCACAGCCAGGACAAAAACCACATTGCTCCTCCTGAATCCGAGGTTAGCACACCCTCTAAAGTTGGAGCACACCCTCTGGTCCCCTTTTTTGAAGAGAGGAACCACTACCCCGGTTTGCCATGCCAAAGGCACTGCCCCCGACCTTCACGCAATGTTGCAGAGGCGTGTCAACCATGGCAGCCCTACAACATCCAGGGCCTTGAGGTACTCAGGGCGAATCTCATCCACCCCCGGGGCCCGGCCACCAAGGAAATTTTTAACCACCTTGGTGACCTCATCCCCTGTGATAGGCGAGCCACCCCCCTCGTCTACAAGCCCTGCTTCCTCTATGGAAGGCGTATCAGTGGGATTGAGGAGATCCTCAAAGTATTCCTTCCACCGCCTGACGATATCCCCAGTCAAAGTCAACAGCGCCCCATCTGCACCATACACAGTGTGGACAGGGAGCTGCTTTCCCCTCCTGAGCCACCGGACAGTTTGCCAGAATCTCTTCGAGACCGACCAAAAGTCTTGTTCCATGGCCTCACCAAACTCCTCCCATACCTGGGTTTTTGCTTCAGCAACCACCTGAGCTGCACTCCGCTTGGCCTGCCGGTACACCTCAGCTGCTTCGGGAGTCCCACAAGCCAACCAAGCCTGATAGGACTCCTTCTTCAGCTTAATGGCCCCCCTCACCACTGGTGTCCACCACTTGGTTCGGGGGTTGCCACCATGAGATGCACTGACCACCTTGCGGCCGCAGCTCTGGGCCATTGCTTCAACAACAGAGGTGGAGAACATGGCTCATTCAGACTCCATGTCTCCAGACTCCCTCAGAATGTGGTTGAAGTTCTTCCGGAGGTGGGAGTTGAAGACCTCTCGGACAGGGACCTCAGCCAGACGTTCCCAGCACACCCTCACTATACGTTTGGGTCTACCAGGTCTGAATGGCATTTCCCCTGCCATTGGATCCAACTCACCACCAGGTGGTGATCAGTTGACAGCTCTGCACCGCTCTTTACCCGAGTGTCCAAGACATACGGTTGCAGGTCTGATGACACGATAACAAAATCGATCATCGACCTGCGACCTAGGGTGTCCTAGTGCCAGGTGCACATATGGACACCCTTATGCTTGAACATGGTGTTCATTATGGACAAACTGTGGTTAGCTCAGAAGTCCAATAACTGAACACCACTCGGGTTCAGATCAGGCAGGCCGTTCCTCCCAATCACCCCCTTCAGGTTTCACTGTCATTGTCCATGTGCGCATTGAAGTCCCCCAGTAAGACAATGGAGTCTCCAAGAGGAGTACCCTCCAGCACCCCGGTCAGAGACTCCAAAAAGGGTGGGTACTCTGAAACATCATTTGGTGCATAGGCACAAATGATGGTCAGGACCCGTTTCCCAACCCGAAGGCACAGGGAAGCAACCCTTTCGCCCACCGGGGAAAACTCCAATATAGAGGCAGCAAGGTGGGGGGGATACAAGAATACCCACCCCTGCTCATCGCCTCTTGCCCGGGGCAACTCCAGAAAAGGCCAAGCTCCAGCCCCTCTCCAGGAGACTGGTTCCAGAACTGGAGCTGTGTGTTGAGGTGAGGCCGACTATATCTAGCCGGTATCTCTCACCCTCGTCCACCAGCTCAGGCTCCTTCCCCACCACAGAGGTGAAATTCCACGTACCAAAAGCCAGTTTAGAAAGCTTGGGATCAGTCCGCCAAGGTCTCCGCCTTTGACCGCCACCTAATCCACATAGCACCAGACCCCCATGATCCCTCTTGCAGGTGGTGAGCCCACTGGCACTTTCTCTTTTTATTTTATTTTTTATTTAACCTTTATTTATACAGGGTAGTTCAATTGAGAAGCAACCTCTCTTTTTCAAGGACACCCTGTTCACACTCACACAGTTACACATTCACACCTGGAAGCTGCCCAGTACAACCACAGACTAACCTGTGGCCACTGAGTAGCTCCACTGGAGCAGTTGGGGCTAAGAGTTTTGCTCAAGGGCACCACAATGGGGTTAATGAGGGTGGGGCAAACACTCCTATGTCATCTGTCCCACCCAGATCTGATCCTGCTCATCCTGGGATTGAACCAGCGATCCTCCGCTCACCAGACCACATCCCTAACCATTAGGCCACCAATGCCTCTTTGAACTTACTATGATCTCCACATGAGAGTGCGGCCTCATTTCCTTGATGACTCTGCCTGATTTGCTGTCTATGCTGGAGCGGGAGCCATAGAAGATGGTGATGGGAGTGTGGGGCTGTAGGCGGTCCAGCCTGTGTAGCATCGGTCTCTTTGCCCAGCCACACAGATCCGTCATATTCTTAAATGCAGTTTCTCCACTGTTGAAACAATAAATGGACACAGAGCAAAAGTACAGTGGTGAAAATCAACTCTTCAGTAAGGGCAGCAAATGTAATGAAGACATTTGTTTCCTGAGATATGTGCAGGTGCATGTCAGAGACAGAGACGGACCTGGGGCTCTGCACATTCAAGTGGTAAATGTAGTCTGACACTGTGTTGTCACTGAACATGGATGAGAACTTCTTCTTGAAGTCAGGTCTCAGGGTCTGCACCAGAGTGGGACCTGATGAAACAGTTATGTGCCAAAAGTGAGCATGTAGCCAATAAGAGATGGCGCCACTCCATTTCACCATACATGATCAGCAGTGTTGGGAGTAATGTGTTACAAAGTAGCACGTTACTGTAACGACACTACTTTTGTAGTAACATGCTGTGTAACAAAATTACTGTTTAAAAATTCAGTAATGCGTTACAGTTACTGACATTTGATCAGATGCGTTGCTCATTACTCATTATATTAATATGGATAGATATTTTTAGCGCAAATAAATACAAACTGACCCTACGTAGCTGACGCAGCCATCAGTCTACGTGACCTGTTGCAAAGAGCCTCTTCACTGCTGCAGCCAGCAGCCACAAATGCAGGTTGCTCCTGCTGGGAAAAGATGAAGCTACTTTGTTTTTGTGGAAATAGACAGATTATTTTTCATTTGTCACAGTTAAGGACAAGAGCATATTGGTGGGCTGCAAACTAAAGTGCAGTTGAGACTTACTGCAATCTTCAAAACCACCTGAAAACAGCAAAAAGGTCCTTCAACAAAACTAGTGCTAAGTAACGGCTAGCTATGCTAACAACACCATGAAGTGGATCTACTGTACTCTCAACAGCCATAGCTGGATTTCAAGCACACGTATGCATCTGGACAGTTTGTGACCCAGTAAGAATTAAACCGACTGATTGCCAGATACGTCGTTACAGACTGAAGACACAATATAAACAGTAGCTTTCCATCAGACAGCTGAGACTGTGAACCACTGAAGTTAAAACACATTTACAGTACCTGCTATCTAGATAAAGATTATTCAAAAATGGATTTTGAGCTCCAAAAGGAATTTTAGAGCCTGGATCATGTCTCTGTCACAACAGACATTTGGACTGTGGATAATGGACATTTTCTTTGGATCACCGCACATCAGATTAAATCCATAATATAAAGGTAAGAAAAACACTGACAGCTTTATGCAGTGTTGCCAACTCACTCTTTTGGAGTGATTCTCACTCTTTTTCCTTCTCTCACTCCACAAACCCTATTTCTCACTCCAAAATGAGGAAATTACTGGCAATTTCGTGTTGATTTTCTTCAGATTTTTCCCACAATAAGAGCTCTCAAGGCAGGATAAAGCAGACTGAACATGTTCTAAAAGCTGTCTGAAACAGTCTGTTTTCAGCCTGACATTAATAAGCCCGCAATGTAATCCATCAATTTAATTATTTTGCTATGAGTGCAAGATGATTTAAGTATGCATTTAAAAGTAACATGAACATTACTTTTCCAAGTAACTAGTTACTTTAATCATGCAGTAATTGGTAAGTAACTTGGTTACTTTTGAGTAACTAGTAACTGTAACTAGTTACTATTTTTTAGTAACTTGCCCAACACTGGACATGAATGAAGGTCTATTACTGGTAGAGGTATGCACTCTCTGAACACAGTCTAGTTAGCCATAAAAAATGTTTTTCCTCATAAATTTGCAACTGTTTTCTTGTTCCTTTGCAACTGCACTAGAATAGAAGAGCAATGACTTTAACTCTGACATCAATCACTCTATTAACCCTTTGAGTGTGAGAATTTGCATGCCTCTAGTGGCAGAGTGTGGCACTGCGCCTGCCTTCTCACTCTGACTTTGTCAAAAGCAAGTGAGAAATTTCTGGGGGGTTTTAAATGTATTGATTTCTTGTTCACATACTTTGAAGATAAGATGATGAGGTAATGCTGTACAAAAAAATGGTGTCAAAAGACTGAACCATTTTTTGTGTAAATACATGCAAAGTCCAGTTTTGACTGAGTTATGGAATTTAAAGAGGTGCCGTGACATTATATAAATTAGATGCATAAATTTATTCTGATCTGAAATTTTGGATCATATTTTACATTTTTCTAATTGAGAGTAAGCCATTATCTCTTACCACTTTCAAGTTATAGCCTTGGAAATCTGAACTATTTTATTGACAAAAAATATTTACCACTCTTGACCACTAGGGGGTATGTCGCAGTTCTGCACCATACACACTCAGAGGGTTAAAACAAGAAATCTGTGTGTGTGTCTGTCATGTTTATAGGACATCATAGGACGGCCTATAATCTCTGCCTGATCATCATAGGACATCCTATGAACTCAGGCATCATGGGATTTGCGTATTTGTGATGCCGTCATAAAGATATGATGTCTATATGACGGCACATAGACAAATGTGTCTTTATGATGTCATATGGCTCAAAATTAGCAAGGTGAATAAGTCACAGGGCCAATCTTTACAGCGTGTTCGTGTTTTCTACACAACAGATTTCTGCAGCCATGGCCAATTCTACGCAGTCTTCGTATTGTTGCTCATGATGAAGAAACTAAGCAAAAGCGTCGCTTTCTCAGCAATGTCATTTTTAAAGAAGTGCTGACACAGTAAAAATGTGCAACCTTGAAGAATGCCAGTCTACACTACAAATGTGTAAAATGCTAAGCAAAGCGCTGATTTTCTCCAGGTGCTCCGGTTTCTTGGTTTCTACGGGCATGCACGAGCCTTCCTGAACAGGGTCAAAAGCCACTTTTTGCTCAGATCTACTTTCATGATCCTGCCCATGAACTGGAATTACGACGCACCTATCCCTCAACCAGTGGTCTGAACGAAGAAGACCACCAGATGGAGAGCAATAGAATGAGGAGAACTGCTGCACGTCAGAAAAGATGCCGTGAACATGAAGCACCTCAGGTTCCAGCAGTACACCACAGGCATGACTGTGAACAACACAGCCGTCTTGAGACAAGAGGAGACCCTTCAGCAATGGGCATGCAGAAATACTTGCTTATATTTGGTTTCTATGGGCATGGACAGGTATGCATGGGTATGTACTAGTTAAATAAAATTAAATGATAACATAACTAAAGATGTAGTGATTTTTGAGAAAGTTATTACAGTTAGAACATGCTAGTTTTTAAACTGGAGAAATGTGACCAAATGTACTTGAGTAAAAGTTTTTTCTTCACAAATATATTCAATGAAGAGTGAAAAGTATCCTACAACTAAACTAGTCAGTGGAGTACAACTTTGTAAAAAAGTTACTTGAGTGCATTGAGACTAGATGTACTAGTCACTACCCACCTCTTGGTGTAGATTGGTGATAAAGTTACAAATTAATCAGAAATAAAATAGCATGGAAAAATGTCAAAAATAAATATATGATAAAAAGGAAAAAATGGCAATTCAAAAAGTGACAACTTTATAAAAAAAGGACAAATTCATTTAAAAAAATCACAAATACTAAAGAGAAGTTGCAAATTTATGATTTCTCAAATTTGAAATTAAAGAACTGGAAATTTATGAGGAAAACAGTTACAGATTTTCAAGAATAAATTTTACATTAAAAAGTCGCAAATTTAAAAGAAAAGCTGAAAATTTAAGATGTGTTACCAATGTTTACAGTCTTGTTTGTTATAACATGAATACTTTATTGCTTTTGAGCAGAAAACAGTGTTGAAAACAGTGTTTTATGTTGACTTTTCGGCCAAAAATTGCTAAGAAAGGATCTTTAAATTGTAGAGGTTGCTGATCCATGGCGAGTTAAAGATACTGGTTGTTGTGACATGTTTCAGGATCCAGGAGACAGACACTGACACGAGCAGATATGGACAATTATTCTTTATTGAATAGTGAGTGAGTGTAGTGCTTGTGTGAGTGCTAGTATCGCTGTTTGGTCACTGGAGCTGGGCAGTTCCGATGGCGACCTGGCAACCCTGGAACACACAAGCAGAAACAATTACAGCTGTTCAGCGATAACGGCTAATTGCTGATGGTGGCGCTTACTTGAGTGTACCACAGGTTGAGTTCTGCTGGCTCCGAGTGTCCGTGCGACGTGGTGGTGATTGTGCCTGTAGCTGTGGTGGTGATAGTGCTCGTAGCTGTGGTGGTGAGGAGGAACTCCGTGATGGAGGTGGTGTTGCCCCGTTGGCCGGGGAAGCCGGTCCGCCGCCAGGGAGGTCCACCTGTGCACAGGGGTAAAGGCTTGGGGTTGAATAGCAAAGAGTTCGCTTACGTGACCGGTCTTGACGTGACGTTCTTGGCTTAACTTGAGGACGAGGTTCTGGCTCATACTCAGACGAAGAAGACAGACGACTCCGTGCCGGGCTATCAGTCACACTGGCTTTTAAAAGCCGCTGATTAGCACCTGCTGGTCTGTGCGCAGCTGGAGATGATGAAACAGATGACGGCCCAGCAGCCGTCATGACAGTACTCCCCCCTCTAGCAATGCCTCCAGGCACCTGCCCAATTCTACCTGGATTCGCCCGATGGAAGTCGCGGATCAACTGCTTATCTAGGATCAACGCTGGGCGAATCCAAGAATGATCCTCCGGTCCAAAGCCCTCCCAGTCCACCAAATACTGAAGACCTCGACCCCGCCTGTGAACGTCCAGGATGGCCGTCACCCCCCAGGCCGGATGGCCATCGATCATCCTCGGGGGGGGGGGGGCAGGAGCCGCGGGGGGCGGGCACAGAGGGTCAGAGATGTATGGCTTAACCTGGGAGACATGAAAGGTGGGGCAGATGCGCATGGAAGGGGGGAGAGACAAACGCACAGCCACAGGATTGACAATTCGAGAGATGGTGTAAGGACCGATGAAGCGCTTAGTGAGCTTGCGCTTCTCAGCCGGCACACCAATATTCCGGGTCGATAACCAAACCTTCTGACCCACCTTGTAGTCCGGGGCGGGTCTCCTGTGACGGTTGGCCACCTGGATGTTGCGCTCAGTGGTCTTCAGAAGGGCCCTGTGGGCGATGGACCAGACCCGCCGACAGCGCCTAATGTGGGTCTGGACAGACGGGACCGCTACCTCCCTCTCCTCCTCCAGGAACAGTGGTGGATCAAACCCAAACGACGCCTTGAAGGGAGAGAAACCCATGGCCGTGGAGATCATGGTGTTATGGGCGTACTCTATCCAAGGTAGATGCTTACTAGTTAATGTAAAGCAAAAAACATGTTATAATTCCTTTGAGGGCCTGGTCCTCAGTGTTGGGCACTTTAGCAATTCCAGGTTAAACCCAATTTTATTTGCCATAGTTTATCGTCCACCATCAACCTATTCAGAATTTTTATCCAAATTTCCTGATTTCTTAGCTGATTTAGTGCTGAAATCTGATAGAATAATTATAGTAGGGGACTTTAATATACATGTGGATGTAGATAGTGACTGCCTTAATGTGGCTTTTAATTCAATATTAGACTCGATTGGGTTTTCTCAGAAAGTAGGAAATTCTACTCATTACCTCCACCATACATTGGACCTTGTTCTGACATATGGCATAGAAATAGAAAATCTTGTAGTGTCTCCTCATAACCCTGTACTGTCAGACCATTGTCTGTTAACCTTTGATTTTACTATTTCTGACTATTTGGCTCCTAAAGAAAAATATTATCACAGTAGATGCCTCTCAGATGATGCTGTTTCCAAATTTATGCAGATTGTTTCCTCTATGCCATGTGTCAACACAACGGAAATAAGCTATAGACAGCTTGCTCCTTCTGTAATTGATAACATGGTGGATAGTGTTTCAGCTTCTCTGCATCAGGCTCTAGACTTGGTGGCCCCCTTAAAAAAGAAAAAGTCTAATCAGAGATTTTTAACTCCTTGGTTCAACACAGAAACTCGTAGCTTAAAACAGAAGACTCGTCAATTAGAAAGAAAATGGCGCTCTACTAATTTAGATGAAATCTATTTAGCTTGGAGAAATTATCTTTTAATTTACAAAAAATCTCTTAGAAAAGCTAGAACGAGTTATTACTCTGCATTAATAGAAGAGAACAAGAATAATCCCAGGTTTCTTTTCAGTACTGTAGCCAGGTTGACAAAGAGTCAGGACTCTGTCAATCCTAGCATCCCCTTAGAGCTTACTAGTCAGGACTTTATGAACTTTTTCAATAATAAAATTTCATCCATCAGAGATAAAATCAATCAGATTCTTCCCACAGTTAACTTAAATACTGTAACTACTACAACTCCTTCTATTGATGTCTGTCTTGATGAGTTTACTCCAATCGACCTTTGTGAGTTAGACAAAATAGTTTCCTCATCCAAACCTTCAACTTGTCTTTTAGACCCTATTCCTACCAGGTTATTTAAAGAAGTCTTCCCACTTATTGGTAGCTTTATTCTTCATATAATCAATTCTTCATTAACTTTAGGCCATGTACCGCAGGCTTTTAAAACGGCTGTAATTAAACCCTTACTCAAAAAGCCAACGCTAGATCCAGGAGCTTTAGCTAACTATAGACCAATCTCTAATCTCCCTTTCATTTCAAAAATCTTAGAAAGAGTTGTTGCTACGCAATTATTTGACCACCTGCAGGGAAATGGTTTATTTGAGGAGTTTCAATCTGGGTTTAGAATCCATCATAGCACTGAAACAGCCTTAGCGAAGGTCACTAACGACCTCCTCATTGCATCTGATAATGGACTAGTTTCTGTACTTGTCCTTTTAGATCTTAGTGCAGCTTTTGATACTATTGATCATAATATTCTACTTGATAGATTAGAACACTATGTTGGACTTAATGGAACTTCGTTGCAGTGGTTTAGATCTTATTTATCTGATAGGTTCCAGTTTGTTCATGTAAATGATGAGTTTTCTCTCAGCTCAAAGCTTAGTCATGGAGTTCCACAGGGATCTGTGCTTGGCCCTACTCTTTTTAGTTTATATATGCTTCCGTTAGGCAACATTATTAGAAAGCACTGTATACATTTTCACTGTTATGCAGATGACACACAATTATACCTGTCAATGAAGCCAGATGATACTAATCAATTAGCCAAGTTAGAAGCCTGTCTTAAGGAAATCAAAGTTTGGATGACTTGTAATTTCCTGCTATTAAATTCAGATAAGACTGAAGTCATTCTTGTTGGTCCAAAAAACCTTAGAAATTCCTTTCCAAATCAAACTTTCAGTTTGGATGCAGTTACTCTTTCTCTTAATAGCTCTGTGAGGAACCTTGGAGTTATTTTTGATCAGGATTTGTCCTTCAATTCACATATTAAATTTGTTTCTAAGACTGCCTTCTATCATTTGCGTAATATTGCCAAGATTAGGAGCATCTTGTCTCAGAGTGATGCTGAGAAGCTGATCCACGCTTTTGTTAGCTCGAGATTAGATTATTGTAATTCTTTATTATCAGGCTGTCCTAAAACATCTTTAAAAAGTCTTCAGCTGATCCAAAATGCTGCAGCAAGAGTTTTAACAGGTACTAGAAAGAGAGATCATATCTCTCCGGTTCTGGCCTCCCTTCATTGGCTTCCCATAGAGTTTAGAATTAAGTTTAAAATCCTTCTTCTTACTTACAAAGCTCTAAACAATCAGGCTCCTTTTTATTTAAAAGATCTGATACTACCGTATCATCCTAACAGAGCACTACGCTCCCAAAATGCAGGTTTACTTGTAATACCTAGAATCTCCAAAAGTACATTGGGAGGCAGAGCCTTCAGTTATCAAGCTCCTCTCCTGTGGAATCACCTGCCAATCTGGATTCGGGAGTCAGACTCGATCTCTGTTTTTAAGAATAGGGCTAAAACCTACCTTTTTGATATAGCCTACAATTAGGGAGGGATCATGTGTTTCTGAACCCTCCCTTAGTTATGCTGCTAATAGGTTTAGTCAGCCGGGGGACCTCCAGTAATGCACTGGGCCTCACTCCTTTCCTCACTCTCTATGAAATATTTTTTTTTTGCTGGTCATTAACATTTGTTTGTTCTCTCCCATAGATTGAGTCCCCATCGTGCTGTTTGCTCTCTACATGTCTGTTCTTTTCTTCTTCTCTGTCCCCTCACCCCCCAGCCAGTCGCAGCAGATGACTGCCCCTCCCTGAGCCTGGTTCTGCTGAAGGTTTCTTCCTGTTAAAAGGGAGTTTTTCCTCTCCACCGTCGCCAAGTGCTTGCTCACAGGGGATCGCCTGATTGCTGGGGTCTTTCTGCAACTGTGGGGGTCCTCCCTACAGTTGATAGTGCTATGAGATGACTGTTGTTGTGAAATGGCGCTATATAAATAAAGTTGAATTGAATTGAATTGAATTGCTCCAAGAGGACGAACAGGAGGAGATGACACAACGCAGCGCAGCCTCAAGTTCCTGGTTAGCCCATTCACACTGACCATTGCTCTGTGGATGATACCCAGAAGAGAGGCTGGCTGTGGCTCCCATTGCTGCGCAAAACGCTTTCCAGACTTGAGAGATGAACTGTGGTCCCCGGTCTGACACTATGTCAGTGGGGATGCCGTGGAGTCGGACCACATGCTGGACAAGGAGGTCCGCCGTTTCCTGAGCCGAAGGCAGACCCCGAAGGGGCACAAAATGGGCTGCCTTGGAAAAACGATCCACAATAGTCAAAACTGTAGTAAAGTTATCTGAGGGGGCCAAGCCACTCACAAAATCCATGGCAACATGGGACCAAGGGCGAGAAGGAACGGGCAGAGGATGTAACAGACCCGCCAGGGGGGATGATGTCATTTTCCCAGTGGCGCATTGAGCGCAAGCCCGGATGTAACTCACAACGTCCTTCCGCAGCCCTGGCCACCAGAAGGTCTTCTGGAGCAGGTCCACAGTCCGACCCACTCCCGGATGACAAGCCAGCTTGGAGGCGTGACCCCACTCAATCACTTGACCCCGAATGGAGCGTGGGACAAACAAGCGCCCCCCCCCCCCCCCCCCCCGGATCTGGCTCCGTCTTTAACGCTCTTCGGACTGTCTTACAAATACCCCAGGACAGAAAGCCCACCACGCAGGAGGGCGGTAGGCTGGGTGCTTCCTGATCTTCGGTGGATGGTGCATCGAACTGCCGCGAGAGGGCGTCCGGCTTACCGTTCTTGCTCCCCAGCCGATAAGTGATGGTAAAATTGAATCGGCCGAAGAAGAGGGACCAACGAGCCTGGCATGCATTCAGACGCTTCGCCGTCCTGAGGTACTCCAGGTTGCGGTGGTCAGTCCATACGATGAACGGCTGAGCAGCCCCCTCCAGCCAGTGTCTCCATTCCTCCAAGGCGAGTCTCACCGCCAACAGCTCCCTGTCTCCTATGCTGTAATTCCTCTCCGCCGGTGATAGGCGATGAGAGAAGTAGGCACATGGTCGGATCTTGCAGTCCTCAGGCGAACGTTGGGAGAGCACCGCTCCCACCCCCAAATCCGAGGCGTCCACCTCCACCAAGCACTGTAAATTCGGGTCCACCTGGGTCAGTACACGGGCTGAAGCAAACTCCTCCTTAAGCTTTCCAAACGCCCTGGCTGCCTCCTCACTCCAGCAAAACGGGGTCTTTGGGGAGGTGAGCGCAGTCAGAGGGCGAGCAATATTCCCGAAATTGGGCACAAACCGACGATAGAAATTAGCGAAGCCCAGGAACCCCTGTAGCTGCTTCCTGGAGGACGGTGCGGGCCAGTCCACTACTGCCTTAACCTTGGCCAGGTCGGGGAGCACCTGATTCCGAGCAATGATGAACCCAAGGAAGGAGGTCTGGTCAGTGTGAAACTCACATTTTTCTGCCTTGACAAATAGTTGATTCTCCAGGAGGCGCTGCAACACTCTGCGAACGTGCACCTGGTGCTCTTCCAATGTGCGAGAGAAGATCAGTATATCGTCAAGATACACGAACACAAAGGAGTTAAGGAAGTCCCGAAGAACATCATTTATTAACCGCTGGAAGACGGCCGGAGCGTTGGTTAACCCAAACGGCATTACCAGGTACTCGAAATGACCGCTTGGGGTCCGGAAAGCCGTCTTCCACTCATCACCTTCTCTGATGCGCACCAGGTGATAGGCATTCCTGAGATCCAGCTTGGTAAACCAGGACGCCCCCTGGAGGGAATCAAAAGTGGTGTTCATCAAAGGCAGAGTGTACTTGTCCTTTATCGTGATTTCGTTAAGACCCCGGAAGTCAATGCAGGGGCGTAACAAGCCATCCTTCTTCCCAATGAAGAAGAAACCGGCACCCACGGCCGAGGACGATGGGCGGATGATACCACAGGCCAGGGTTCTTTGATGTAGGTGTCCATGGCCTCGCGCTCCGGGGCTGATAGGCTGTACAGGCGGCTAGCAGGAAGAGGGGCCCCAGCCTTCAGATTTATAGCACAGTCGTACGGTCGATGGGGGGGTAGAGACAACGCCCGAGACTTGCTGAAAACTAACCTTAGATCATGGTAAACCTCTGGTACCTTGGACAGATCCATGGGTGACGTCGAGGGTGGAGGCACCTTGACAGATGGGGCACACGCCGCAGATTGGAGGCAGGCACTCAGACAGAATGTACTCCATGCTGTAATACTCCCAGCTTGCCAGTCGATGGTGGGATTGTGAAGCCGAAGCCAAGGATACCCCAGGATGACGGGCGAGGATGAGACGGGCAGAATCAGAAACCTAATCTCCTCCCTGTGATTGCCCGAGACGATCACGGAAACTGGGGCCGTTTGATAGGCAACGGTGGTCAATGACGCCTTGGACAGGGTGATGAAATTGACAGGGGGATCCAAAGACTGACAGCTGAGGCCCATCCGGGTTGCCAGGTCTCTGGAAACAAAGTTCTGCTCAGCCCCTGAGTCAACTAAAGCTAGCATGGAATGTTCTGTATGTTTGTGAATTAGTCTGATGGGTATGCGAAAACTAGTGAGGGGTTCTTCTAAGTTCTTGTCCGTGAATCCCCCTACTGCGATCCACGGACCTTCCCTTTTAACCGACTAGGACATTCAAAAACCCCATGAGACTCCTTTCCACAATAGAAACAAAGGCCGAGATCCCTACGGCGCTGTCTCTCAGCCGCTGACACTTTTGATTGCCCTATGACCATAGCCTCTTGATCCGGAAGTTCCTCTGACGCGGGTAAAGCGAGCAGAGGAGAGCTAGTGGAACGAGGGCGGGGCTTAGTCGAACGGGGAGTAGACCGCCGTTTGGCCGCTCGCTCCCTTAACCTACTATCCAGGCTTATAGCGAGAGCAATTAGTTCCCCTAAATTATCCGGCTTGTCCCGTGCCGCTAACTCATCTTTTAATTAGGCGTTGAGACTGCGGAGGAAAATACCGCAAAGTGACGGCTCCCCCCACCCAATCTCAGCGGCCAGGACCCGGAAATCAATAGCATAATCAGCAGCTGATCTAGTACCCTGCTGCAGACTCAACAGCCATTCAGTCAACACCGCACCCCTATCAGAATGATCAAACACAGCCATAAACTCCGCCACGAACTGCTGGTAAGTTAACACAGGATAACTTGGTTTAGCCATAACTGTATATGCCCAGTCTAAGGCTCTACCCCCCCAACAAGTTGATGATATATCCAATCTTACTTGAATCAATGGCGAAGTCTCCCGGAACGCGGAGGGAAACTGATTCACATTGTAAAATGAATCCTCGAGCTTCTCCGAGTTTCCCACTAAACCGGGCAGGAGTTGGCACAGGGGTGAGGCGAGATGTAGGTGTTATATTAGCTTGACCTGGTGCTAAGCCTGCAGGGGTTGAAGCACTAGCGGCCGGAGGAAACGTCTGGTGTCCTTCCAGATGATCCAGCCGGCTGTTAATTAGAGTAATTTGGTTGAGAATAACTGTCTGTTGGTGTGAGATCATATCTACCCGAGCGCTAAGGGTGTTTAAACTGCGCGACAGTGTGCTGTCCGCTGGGTCAACGTGACGGAGTTGTACTGACATGTTTCAGGACCCAGGAGACAGACACTGACACGAGCAGATATGGACAATTATTCTTTATTGAATAGTGAGTGAGTGTAGTGCATGTGTGAGTGCTAGTATCGCTGTCTGGTCACTGGAGCTGAGCAGTTCTGATGGCGACCTGGCAACCCTGGAACACACAAGCAGAAACAATTATAGCTGTTCAGCGATAACGGGTAATTGCTGATGGTGGCGCTTACTTGAGTGTACCACAGGTTGAGTTCTGCTGGCTCCGAGTGTCCGTGCGACGTGGTGGTGATTGTGCCTGTAGCTGTGGTGGTGATAGTGCTCGTAGCTGTGGTGGTGAGGAGGAACTCCGTGATGGAGGTGGTGTTGCCCCGTTGGCCGGGGAAGCTGGTCCGCCGCCAGGGAGGTCCACCTGTGCACAGGGGTAAAGGCTTGGGGTTGAATAACAAAGAGTTCTCTTACGTGACCGGTCTTGACGTGACGTTCTTGGCTTAACTTGAGGACGAGGTTCTGGCTCATACTCAGACGAAGAAGACAGACGACTCCGTGCCGGGCCATCAGTCACACTGGCTTTTAAAAGCCGCTGATTAGCACCTGCTGGTCTGTGCGCAGCTGGAGATGATGAAACAGATGACGGCCCAGCAGCCGTCATGACATGTTGACCAAATAAACTAATCTACTACTACTACTACTACCAACTTGGGACTACTTAATCTCCCATCATGTTAGCCATAATGGCTAGTGAGCACAGAAATGATGTCAAACCCTGCTCATCTCCCATATACATCTAATATTTGTCACCACATTCCATGCATAATTCTCAGAGAAATTAATGAAAATGCCAAAACATCACAATGTTAAAGAGAGTTAAAATAAAAATCTTCTATCCACCCACTAATTTGGATTTATTACAAAATCTAATTGGATCTTCCCTGTGCTGAAGTCCACTCTATCACCAAATCTCACTGAAGTTTTGTCAGAGCCTTTTTTCATAATTGTGCTGGCAGACAAATGCCACTGAAAACAGCCTTCTGGGTAGAGGTAATTATCTGGAAAACTAGTGTTCAGGATATTGAAAGACAATATTAAAAACTAGAAAAGCACTCGGAGAGCGCAGACCTCCGCCAAACGCCACAATTCCCCCCATACAGTGTTTGTGTGTACGTTTTCAGATTCCTTGAGCATGTAAACATATGACTAGCAACTGGATTGACAATGATTATTTGTTTATTTGACAGGGACAGTGCAATAAACACACAATTAATCAATGACAATCAATCTGATAGTGATAGGATTAGTGGTTCAGTAGTAAAAGCATTGCCTCCTTGGCGGAGGTAATAAACTGAAGCGTTGCTGTTGTGTCCATCTCCTCCACTGACGGATGCAAATTGGGTAGACAGGTTGCCGTGGGTTTTATATTATATTATTTTTTTGGGGGTTGCGCTCCGCGGCAAACAAGAATTTAGAAGCTTCGCCGGCAGAGAGCTCGTTTTTGCGCAGCGCCTATGGCTGGCCGGTGAATTTCTGCCAAATGCGCAGCTCCTATGGCTGGCCGGGGAATTTCTGCCAAAGAATCCGTCGGCGGACAGCTGGCCGTGTGAGGTTTTGCAGTTGCGCGCAAACAGAGGCACGCTGGCGGGCCCAGGCCAGCGGTGTTTTCCGCGTGCTTTTGTGCCTAAAACATTGAAGAACGCAGAGTTTGTGTTGCAGACACGACGACCAGCGCCCTCCATTGCGCCTGCGCACATGTTGAAAATGGTTGTATGTCACAGTGTTGAAAAATGCTGTAAAAAATTCCTGTATCCAGACGGTGAACCGGATCACCCCCAAAATTTAATCAGTTCTTCCTTGTACCATTTCCAACAACGCCTGAAAGTTTCATGGAAATCCGTCCAAGACTTTTTGAGTTATCTTGCTAACCAATAGACAAACAGACAGACAGACAAACAGACAAACACACAGACAAACCCCGGCAAAAACATAACCTCCTCCTGGCCTTTTCGGCCTGGCGGAGGTAATTAATAACCCAGCATCTTAACTCTTTTCTCTTTCCAAACTTTAAATTCAGCTATATACCGTAGTTAAATTCATTAGTCAGTCAATCTTATAAAGCATAAACTTTATTTTCTCCAATTTGCAGCCACCCTTTTACATAACCTATATCAGGGGTGTCCAATCATGTGCCATGGAGGGCCAAGACCCTGCAGGTTCTCTCTTCTACCCAGTCTGTTCAGCAGGTGTTTTCACTTATCAGCAATCAGTGAGAAGAAATTCAGTGAAATCTGCTGTTGAAGACACTGGTTGGAGGTAAAGCCTGCAGGGTCTTGGCGAGGGGTGGGCAGTGAGGGGCATTCCACTGCAGGTTTTCTGCTCCACCAAGTGTCTTCAGCAGGTGTTTTCAATTATTAGCAATCCTTAAAGCTAACCAAAGCAAACACCTGCTGAAAACACTGGGTGTAACAGAAAACCTGCAGAGGAGTGGCCCTCCGTGGCACATGATTGAACACCCCTGCCCTATATCCTTAAAAAATTAATAGCATAAATATAAGCTCTTTTATGTTTGATAGAAACTGTATAGTCATTTGTATAGCTCAGCTAATTCACTATTTTTTCTTAGTAATGTTAAAACCGAGGCCTCATGAAACAATGAGCAATTTCAAAACAATTGCTTCATGAGCGACACAGTGTTATGAAACGTCTAATAAAGACTGCCATCTGGTGACTGACTGTCAGAACTGCATCTGAGTTGAAAATCTGAAAAAGGACAATATACAGTATATATCACAGGTTGCGCTACACTTTTTATGTCATGTCATTTTCTCAGTCAGGCTTGTAAAAATTCTGTCAATCAGTTATCTATCATTTTAAATGACTTTAATTAGATCACCCTCCAAATAATCTGTCAAATGATAGACAGCTTTCAGAATTTTTTTTTTTTGTGTACTTTATTGATCCCCAGAGGGGAAATTGAGGGTCATCCACCACCTGGATGGATGAAGCAGCCACGGTACGGCGCTATCCCTTAACCATTCACACACACATTCACACTTAGGGCCACTTTAGAGTCTCCAATTTGTAGTCATTGCTGGAAAAATTCTGTGGAAGGACAATTTTCTGTGAACGAAACCTCTGATATATATATATATGATGACACAGAAAGCAGGAGTCTGAGTATGGACTAGTACTGGTGTCCTATGTCCCGCCCACACAGCAGTTTTGATTGGCTGCTTAAGGTCTGACATTGACGAGCTCAGCTGCAGTCTCTGAAAAGTTGAACATTTTTCAACTCTAAGTGCTCTGAGCGCAGCTACAAAAAACGGCCACCTCCGAGAGCGTTTCAGCGCAGTGGGCGCTCAGCGCTGTAAACGCTGAACTACATAGAGAATTTTAGATTTAGATTTTTTTAGATTTAGTATACTTTATTGATCCCCAGAGGGGAAATTGAGGGTCATCCACCACCTGGATGGATGAAGCAGCCACGGTACGGCGCTATCCCTTAACCATTCACACACACATTCACACCTAGGGCCACTTTAGAGTCTCCAATTAACCTAACCTGCATGTTTTTGGCATGTGGGAGGAAACCGGAGAAATCCCGGAGTAAACCCACGCATACACGGGAAGAACATGCAAACTCCACACAGATCACTGTTGGTCGGGGGCTGGGATTGAACCCACGATCCCACGATCCCCCGGCCAAGGGTAAACTGTGCTGCCACAGTGCTAACCACTGCGCCACCGTGCAGCCACTGCGCCACCGTGCAGCCAATGGAAAATAGCTGCCCAGAGCTGAAAAAAATGCATTTGGTGGACATGCAGCCTTAATGTCAAGCCCTGCATGCATTCTCTCTCTATATATATATCATCATCATCATCATCATCATCATATATATATAAAGTATACAAAATCAAATTCAAAATCAATATATATATATATATATACACAGTGGGGCAAAAAAGTATTTAGTCAGCCACCAACTGTGCAAGTTCTCCCACTTAAAAGATGAGAGAGGTCTCCAATTTTCATCATAGGTATACCTCAACTATGAGAGACAAAATGAGAAAAAAAAAATCCAGAAAATCACAGTGAAGGATTTTTAATGAATTAATTGGTAAATTCCTTGGTAAAATAAGTATTTGGTCACCTACAAACAAGCAAGATTTCTGGCTCTCACAGACCTGTAACTTCTTCTTTAAGAGGCTCCTCTGTCCTCCACTCGTTACCTGTATTAATGGCACCTGTTTGAACTCATTATCAGTATAAAAGACACCTGTCCACAACCTCAAACAGTCAGACTCCAAACTCCACTATGGCCAAGACCAAAGAGCTGTCAAAGGACACCAGAAACAAAATTGTAGACCTGCACCAGGCTGGGAAGACTGAATCTGCAATAGGTAAGCAGCTTGGTGTGAAGAAATCAACTGTAGGAGCAATTATTAGAAAATGGAAGACATACAAGACCACTGATAATCTCCCTCCATCTGGGGCTCCACGCAAGATCTCACCCCTTGAGGTCAAAATGATCACGAGAACGGTGAGCAAAAATCCCAGAACCACATGGGGGACCTAGTGAATGACCTGCAGAGAGCTGGGACCAAAGTAACAAAGGCTACATCAGTAACACACTATGCCGCCAGGAACTCAAATCCTGCAGTGCCAGACGTGTCCCCCTGCTTAAGCCAGTACATGTCCAGGCCCGTCTGAAGTTTGCTAGAGAGCATTTGGATGATCCAGAAGAGGACTGGGAGAATGTCATATGGTCAGATGAAACCAAAACAGAACTTTTTGGTAACAACTCAACTTGTCGTGTTTGGAGGAGAAAGAACACCATACCTACTGTGAAGCATGGGGGTGAAAACATTATACTTTGGGGCTGTTTTTCTGCAAAGGGACCAGGACGACTGATCCATGTAAAGGAAAGAATGAATGGGGCCATGTATCGTGAGATTTTGAGTGAAAACCTCCTTCCATCAGCAAGGGCATTGAAGATGAAACGTGGCTGGGTCTTTCAGCATGACAATGATCCCAAACACACTGCCCGGGCAACGAAGGAGTGGCTTCGTAAGAAGCATTTCAAGGTCCTGGAGTGGCCTAGCCAGTCTCCAGATCTCAACCCCATAGAAAATCTTTGGAGGGAGTTGAAAGTCCAAGTTGCCTAGCAACAGCCCCAAAACAACACTGCTCTAGAGGAGATCTGCATGGAGGAATGGGCCAAAATACCAGCAACAGTGTGGGAAAACCTTGTGAAGACTTACAGAAAACGTTTGACCTCTGTCATTGCCAACAAAGGGTATATAACAAAGTATTGAGATGAACTTTTGTTATTGACCAAATACTTATTTTACCGAGGAATTTACCAATTAATTCATTAAAAATCCTTCAATGTGATTTTCTGGATTTTTTTTTCTCATTTTGTCTCTCATAGTTGAGGTATACCTATGATGAAAATTGGAGACCTCTCTCATCTTTGAAGTGGGAGAACTTGCACAATTGGTGGCTGACTAAAAACTTTTTTCCCCATTGTGTGTATATATATATATATATATACACACTACCGTTCAAAAGTTTGAGGTCACTTAGAAATGTCCTTATTTTTGAAAGAAAAGCACTGTTTTTTTCAATGAAGATAACTTTAAACTAATCAGAAATACACTCTAATATCTAATATACATTGCTAATGTGGTAAATGACTATTCTAGCTGCAAATGTCTGGTTTTTGGTGCAATATCTACATAGGTGTATAGAGGCCCATTTCCAGCAACTATCACTCCAGTGTTCTGATGGTACAATGTGTTTGCTCATTGCGTCAGAAGGCTAATGGATGATTAGAAAACCCTTGTGCAATCATGTTAGCACAGCTGAAAACAGTTTAGCTGGTTAGAGAAGCTATAAAACTGACCTTCCTTTGAGCAGGTTGAGTATCTGGAAAAAATTATTATTTCAAATACAAATCATTATTTCTAACCTTGTCAATGTCTTGACTATATTTTCTATTCATTTTATAACTCATGGTGGTAAATAAGTGTGACTTTTCATGGAAAACACAAAATAATTGTCTGGGTAACCCCAAACTTTTGAACGGTAGTGTGTATATATATATATATATATATATATATATATATATATATATATATATATATATATATATATATATATATATATATATATATATATATATATATATATATATATATATATATATATATATATATATATATATATATATATATATATATACACTTTTGAACTACCGTTCAAAAGTTTGGGGTCACCCAGACAATTATTTTGTTTTCCATGAAAAGTCACACTTATTTACCACCATGAGTTATAAAATGAATAGAAAATATAGTCAAGACATTGACAAGGTTAGAAATAATGATTTGTATTTGAAATAATAATTTTTTCCAGATACTCAACCTGCTCAAAGGAAGGTCAGTTTTATAGCTTCTCTAACCAGCTAAACTGTTTTCAGCTGTGCTAACATGATTGCACAAGGGTTTTCTAATCATCCATTAGCCTTCTGACGCAATGAGCAGAGACAGAGAGACAGAGAGACAGAGATTTTTTTTTTGATTTTTCAACAGAAAAACACAACAACTAAAACAAGCAATGGAAAAGAAAAATGTCTCACTGACAAGAAATCAAAGACACAAGTAACCAAACAAGGAAAACTAAAACAAAAAACTTGCTTCTTACATCAGGATTATACCATAGATAATTTTCCCCTCCTTAACACAACACAGGATGTGCTTAAAGCACCACATAGCCTCAAAGGTTTCAACATTCTGCATCAGATGATAGTAATTGTAATCAATCACTATTCGAGCCTTAATCATGCCAACCAGCATGTCTTTTACATTACAATCCAGCAGTTGTTCAATTTTTCTTTTCCTACTAACATAAATAGCCATTTTAGCCTGACCCAGGATGAAATTTAAGAGTTCACTCTTTTTCTTAGTCCTCTGTCTATATGGAAAGCCCAAGATAAAAATCTGCTGGGAAAAGACTTCTCCAAACAGATAAAACAGCTTCCCCAAAAAAACAAACAACAATTGCAGTCTGTTACAGTCCAGAAAACAATGGAACACAGTTTCTTTCTGAGGACAAAATGGACAAACCTCAACAACATTTGGGTTTAAAAGAGAGATAAAAGCATTTACAGCCACAGCACCATGTAAAACTCGCCATTGTAGGTCTCCAACCTTCTTAGTTAACGGTGGTTTATAGAGTGCTCTCCAGGCAGGCCTCACCTCAGGACCCAGACCCAAGTGTTTCCTCCATGGTGTATCAGCTCGACCTTTTAACTTATTCACATTTAGAATTTTCACCAAAAGTCCATACATTTTTTTACCAGGAGAGTCACAAATGTTAATGTGCTCAGAGTTTAAAAACACACCAGTGCCATCTTTAAAATCAGGAGATAAAATACTAAAAGGAAAAGGTTCATCAGCAGTTTGTACAGAGTTTTCGCAGTGTAAAACAATAGCAGAGTGTTCTTCTGCAGACAGGCAGTCTCTCCAATCTTTCAACAAGTTCATTATAACTCTGACTGAAGAGACGCCAAGAGCCGAGCACAGGGCAACAGCATTGTCCAAGTTAGGACCACATAAATTCACCAAATGTCCCAGCGTTGTAACCTTTGCAAAAATAAACTTTTTTAAAACAGAAGGTCCTAAAACATTGCCCACATCAAAACGGGTCCCGAACACAAGTGGTTCCTTTAAAAGCCAGAAAGGCGACAAGGAAGCCTGAGGAGAGTTCTTTTTAAAAAGTCCCCAGATTTTAAAAGCACTTTGGTAAAACTGGGGAAGTTCTGGGAGTTTTTGGCCCCTTAAATCCATTAAAAGCAGCGACTCCTCTAGTCCAAGCCCTCCACAGCGAGCCAGGACAGCCCTGGCAATAGGTCTCCACACAAGGTCAAGGGGGCCACTCAGCAGTCGCTGAATGAACTGCAGGCGAAAGACAGCCCCCCTGCTGGCCAGATGGATGAGCCCTTGACCACCTTCTTCCCTCGGTAAAAACAGGATACTCTGTGGAACCCAGTGAAGACGGTCCCAGAAAAAGTCCACGACTATAGATTGCACTCTGGCCAGCAAATTGGGTGGAGGGTCCAGACAAGACAGTCGATGCCACAGCATTGAAGCAATCAAGTTGTTGATAATTAAAACACGACCTCTGAAGGACAAGTTTGGCAGAATCCATTTCCATTTTTTTAGTCTTCCTTCAGTTTTTTCTAAAAAACACTCCCAATTTTTCTCAGTAAAAGTCTGATTTCCTAAAAACACACCAAGATATTTAAAACCACCTTGTGTCCACGAGAGGCCACCAGGTAGGGCAATTTTTTGTGGTCTCCCCCCCACCACAACAGCTTCACTCTTACCCCAATTCACTCTCGCTGAGGAGCACTCACCAAAAAGATTAACAGTTCTTAAAAGGTAGTCTACATCATTTTGATTTCTTGTAAAAACAACAACGTCATCAGCATAGGCAGACACTTTAAAAACAGAGTCAGAGTTGGGGACTTTAAAACCAGTGAGGCCTTGCCTTAGTTTACAAAGGAGGGGCTCAATGGCAAGAGAGTACAGCATACCTGAGAGGGGGCAGCCCTGTCGGACACCCCTCTCAACTTTGAAAGGAGCACTCAAACCACCATTAATCTTAAGAATACTCTCAATGTCTGTATACAAAGCCTGGATCATGGCGATGAACCCTGAGCTGAAACCAAAGGCCTCTAATGTCTGCCAAAGGTATGGATGTTCAACTCGGTCAAACGCCTTTTCTTGGTCTATTGAAATAAGACCAAGTTCTTTGACCAATGAGCTGGAGAGGTCCAAAACATCACGAATTAAAAAAATGTTGTCTGTAACCAACCTACCAGGTACACAGTAGGTCTGGTCTACATGGATGACCTGCTCCATCGCCTTCCTCAGTCTGGTAGCCAACACTTTGGAGAGAATTTTGTAGTCAGTACAGAGGAGGGCCACCGGACGCCAGTTCTTAATGTCTTTCAAGTCGCCTTTTTTTGGAAGGAGGGTGAGGACTGCTCTCCTACAACTTAGGGGCAGGTGATCCTTCCGCAGACTGTCAGACAGTACTTCCAGCAAGTCCTCACAGATCTCAGACCAGAACGCCTTGTAGAACTCCGCTGGTAGGCCATCTATCCCTGGGGCTTTTCCACACTGAAGAGACTGGACAGCCACTGCCAGTTCTTGCAGAGTGATCCCGCTCCCCAGCTCCGCATTCACGCTAGCCATCACTTTTGGCAAGTCCGTCAAAAAATGACTCAGTGCATGTGGATTCTCAACAAATTCTTTCTTAAAGAGATCCTTGTAGAAAGCAACTGCAAAGCGACGGATCTCCGCAGACTCATGGATCGGCCGCCCGTCCTCGGAGCTGAGAGAGTGGATCATCCTCCTCTGACCATTCTTCCTCTCCAGACCAAAGAAAAAATGAGATGGAGCGTCCATTAGTGCGATGTTCTGGAACCTACTGCGTACCACAGCGCCCCTGGCAGCCACACCCAGTAGGTCAGTTAAAACAGACTTTTTGCCATTGAGGGCCTCAAAATGTCCTCTTTCTCCTGTGGAGCCTGCCAAAGACTGCAGCTCCACTACTTCTCTCTCCAGGTCCCTGACAGACCTGGCCAAGTCTCCAGAGACATTGCGAGTATACTGTAGGCACAGATTCTTTATTTGGCTCTTCCCTACATCCCACCACTGCTGCAAAGAACTAAAATTTGATTTTGTCAATTTAAAATTACTCCAAAAAAACATAAAAGCAGTTTTAAAACTGTTATCCGATAAAAGTGACGTGTTAAAATGCCAGTATGCACTACTGCACTTTATATTCTTGATAAAAACACAACACTGAACCAGGGAATGATCTGTGAAGCCAACAGGGACTATAAAAGCACTTTTAAAAATGCTAAAATGGTGCTTAAAACTGTAAACCCTATCCAGTCTAGCTAAGGACAAAATATTGTCCTTTCTATGGCTCCACGTGTACTGTCTAGCCTTGCCATGAAAATTTCTCCACACATCACACAGATCATGAGCTTCTATGAAACCTTTTAAAACTCTTTGGGATGCAGCATGTGGCTCTGGGTGATTCCTATCCATAAGAGGATTTTCTGTACAATTAAAATCACCTCCCACAAATAAAAAGTCATCATTACTGCAATTTTTGATCGTATCATCTAAAATATTTAAAAAGGCCAATCTTTCTGTGCCTACGGTTGGAGCATACACATTTATAAAAACAACTTTCACATTCTCAAAAACAGCTCGAACTTTTAAAATGTGGCCTGCAATTATCTCATCAATGTCATAAGAAAGTGGAATAAAATCTCGAGAAAATAAAATACCCACCCCACCACATTTGCTGCTTCTATGACTAAGAATAATTTCACCCCGAAATTCCCTCCTCCAGTCAGCAGCATTGTCCTCAGAACTATGAGTCTCCTGAACAAACAGAACATTAATTTTCTTGCATTCTGCAAGAGTAAAAACACTCGCTCGCTTGGACATTTCTCTTGCTCCATTGATGTTGAGCGTGCCAAAATTAAAACTACACATGTGTATAAGAGGGCAAAGCCAATACAAAAACAGAAAAGAAAGAATGAGCGATAAAAGACTAATCATCCTGGGCAATTTGGTTCTTAACTTTTAGTACAAGCTTTTTTAGTCTGTAGATCTCCTGATCAGTAAAACTTTCCTGCTCAAGCTCTCCCCTATTTTTCATGTAGGCCCGAGCAGAGTCAACAAAGCGTTTTAGATCGGGGAAGAAGCTTTCAACTTTAACCATTCTGACCCCCTTAGTGTCCTGCAAAAACTTCTGTATTTTTGTGAAGGGGTAACCGCCTCCACTGGCCACATCATCACTACTTTCACCATCACTCTCTATCTCAGACCCAGCATAAGAATCTGGCTGAGATAGAGAAACCTCAGAACTGTCTTTGACAACCCTTTTTACTTTGACCCTCTGCTGTTTGGTTTCCAAATTCTTCCGCTTGATGGGGATTTTACATAACTCTTCATCTATTTCGATGTCATCCTCATCCTCCAACACTGACTCAGCCACCCTGGTAGCTGTCTCTTCCTGCTTCTCGCTCACCCTGTGCTGTGCTTTTATATTTATCTTTCTGGTCCCACCATCTACCTGGGCCTCATTTGGCTCCTCTGTCTGATCCTCAGCGTGATCCCTCTCGGTAATCTCACCCTTGTCTGCAATGTTGGTCTGTGCAGCAGCCCCGCGATGTGCTTTAACTGTTGTTGCTGTTTCAGTTATGATCGACAGGCCGGCTGCGGAGGTTTGCCGCCCCGCCGCCAGACAGCCTCGCGGCCTCGGCCGAAGCGCCGCCGCCAGACGGCCCCGCGGCTTCGGCTGAAACGCCCGACGGCGCAGCAGCGCCGTCAGCCTCGGAGGGCGGCAAAGCCGCTCCGTCACCAGACGGCCCCGAGGCCGCACTAGCGGCCTCCCCCGAGTGATCACCCCCCACTCCCTGAGGGCATGATCGAATCAAGTGTCCCTCCATTCCGCAGCCGAAACACTTCATATTATCGGAGGTGACGTGGATGGTATAATCAAAGCCGTCAATCCGGTATTTAAACACGAGGTTGAGGCTTTCCTCGCTATTCTTTAAAATCATGAGCACCTGTCGCCTAAAAGACATGACATGCTTTAAACGCGGGGACTTACAACCGAGAGGGATGTGCTTAATCGGGGACAAAAGCTGCCCGTGTCTCGACAGCTCCTTCTCCAACAGCTCATTCTTTAAAAATGGTGGGACATTTGAGATGGTAATTCTCTTCGCGGGATTCACCAGAGACAGAACAGGAACCAGTGTGTCTTTAATCACAACCCCGCTCTCCACTACCCGGTTAACTTTTTCAATACTATCCAGGAAAATCACCACGGCACTATTCATTCTAGAAGCTGATCTAATGCTTTCATAACCGACCAGCTCCCCCACAGCCAGACTACATTCCTCCACCGAGCAGCTGACAGCCGGTGTCAGTTTGACAGCATGGCGGCGTGTCAGCTGCTCAAAACCGGAGCCTCGCTCCAAAACCATGCTGACCAGCAGAGCTGGCAGCAGAAACCCCCCTCCCAAAACGCCTACCCCACCCCAGCTACAGAAGACAACAAAAATTAAGATTATTTAACAAAAAAACACCTTAAACACCAAAAGATAGAGAAAAGTTTGAAATAATTCACTCACGCTGTCACACGCTCTCAGCTCGCACTCACGACCACACCCACTCAGAAAGAGAGAGAGAGAGAGAGAGAGAGAATGCATGCAGTGCTTGACATTAAGGCTGCATGTCCATCAAATGCATTTTTTTTTTCAGCTCTGGGCAGCTATTTTCCATTCATTCTCTATGAATCAGTGTCGAGTGGGCGGTGTCGAGCATAACATCACTATTTGTTCTTGGTGTCTCATTGTGGAATAATTTAGTTTCCCAAAATGCAATTGGTAGTGTGATGGAGGTTGGTGTGGTGTGTTTTAATTCAATTCAATTCAACTTTATTTAGTTGGATAGTGCCACTATCCAGTCTTACCCAGCGGTCCCAAAAGTCGCAAGCCAGCCAGGGGGTTAAAGGGGCTGAACAGGGCACCGAGGGCCTTGATCCACACCGGGATTGGGCGATCGGCTTCTGATGTGTCCGGACAAGCAACGAAACCCCAGGGCTCCACTAGGACCATGTGCTTCACTCTACAGACCACATACACATACAGAAATACAGCATGCACATCAATTATATATGCATAATTGCTGCTTGTTTTTTTTTTTACATATTTATTAATAATTTTACACTGACAGCTGATTTGTTTTCTTGTTGGGAGTTCCCTGTGCTTTGAAACTGAAGTTTATCTACTAGCAGATGTTGGGAAGCTTGCCCTGATTTCAGGTGAAATTGTCAAACTTCTGTACTCCGTTTAAATCTTCAATCTGAAAATGCTTCAGTCAAACAAAGTCCATGAATGAGCAGAAAGCTCATATAATTAACACTTGGTTTTCTTTCACTCTGTGCCAAAGTATCTGTGGTAAAGAAGTATTTTGTGAAGTACTTGTCAAATAAATAAAAACTATATAAAGACCACCTTCCTCTGCAGCTTCCTTTATCTGTAGAGATCACTGGAGCACCTTTTAGCTCATTCCTGTGGTTACTGACATAAACAAAGGTTTCAGTGTTACCCTTCTGACACTGTCACATTCGGACAAAGTCCTGCCCCAAGTGGAGGAGTTCAACTATCTCGAAGTCTTATTCACGAGTCACAGGAAAACAAAGTGAGAGATTGACAGACAAAACAGAGCAGCATCTGCAGTGATGTGGACGTTGTACCAGTCTGTCCTAATGAAGAGGGAGTTGAGCTCTAAAGCAAAGCTGTTGATTTACCGCTCAATCTACCTTCCTACCCTCATCTATAGTCATGAACTTTGGGTAATGACTGAAAGAATAAGATTGCGGATACAAGCAGCTGAAATGAGCTTTCTCCATAGAATTGATGGACTCACTCTTAGAGATAGGGTGAGGAGCTCAGTTATCCGAGAAAGACTCAGAGTAGAGCCACTGCGCCTCTATATGGAAATGAGCCACTTGAGGTGGTTTGGCATTAATCTGGATGCCTCCAGGACACCTCGCATTTCAGGTGGCTCGGTCACATCCCACTGAGAGGAGACCCCGGAGCAGGCCCAGGACATGCCGGAGAGACTATGACTCCCAGCTGGCCTGGGAATGCCTTAGTGTCCCCTCTGAGGAGCTGGAGGAAGAGGCTGGGGAGAAGGGAGTCTGGGCTTCTTTGCTTGAGCAGCTGCCTCTGTGACCCGGATCCCCAGAAAAGCGGTAGAAGATGAATGGATAGATGATTATTTGCAAAATAAAAAAAACAATGACATTTATCAGCTTGAAGATTAAATATCTTGTCTTTGTAGTGTTTTCAACTGAATAAATGTTGAAAAGGATTTTAAATAATTGTATTTTGTTTTTATTTACAATTTACACGTCCTAACTTCACCTGAATTGGGGTTGTAAATTACCTTTAAAGTTACAGAAAGTGATAGAAAAATTCCATATTATCTATATTATTATTATACTATTATTCTTATATTATTCCATGACTTTCCTATTTCATGTTTGATGTTTATATGTGCATTCCATCTAGAATAAGTTCATATATGGGTGTTTTTTTTGTTTTGGGGTCCAGTGCACTATATCAGGGGTATCCGACTTTCAAGCGCTCTCTCTTTTTCTGTAATTTGCAGATGTCGGTTTCGTTTTTACAATATGCAAGGGAACATAAAAGAGTTTCAGACTTGGATTGCAATTTTAAAAAAAAATCATTGATTTTGCCGTTAGAATCGAAACTATTGGTCGTGTCCCCTCATTTCTCCCAGTTTTTGTGTGACATGAAAATCGCATCAATTTCAAAGTACTGTAAAGTGATCTCTCAGTAACTCTTTCTACTCATTTATGCAAGAGATAACAGAGTTGTAATGCAAATTCAAAATAAAACATTCCCCAATGTGATCGGATCTATGGTTTTTGTACGGCGACCCCTGCAAATTTACTCGTACGACGTAAATTTCCGTGTCCCCGAATTTACGCAGCAACATGCAAGTTATTTGGTAAAGTAACCAGAAAACAGGAAGTGCTGATGCTTTTCACTTTGCACCTTTCAAATCCCAAACCATACACGTAAAAAGGAGATCAGTCTTTGTGAAGCTCAGATGTAGAATATTTCAATAAAATCTCAAACATTTATGACACATCGAATATGGTGTCCTTTAAAAAATTTACGTCTTCGGTCTTGGTCGGCCGCGCGCAGCCCCGTCTGGCGAGGTGAGCGCCCTGGGAAAGCACTTTTATTTTCTCTACCCCGAATGTGCTCAACCCATGTGGAGAGGATTAACCGTGGTCACTTTATATTGAAGTTATCGAAGGTCCAAACTTCCATGTCCCGCATTTACGCCTTTTGTGATTTTACGTCTTATCCAACAAACAGGGAGAATTTGAAGGTATGTATACACGTTATCACATCTTAATATGTCATGAAAATGTAGCTGTTGATGAGTTCTGATGCGTGAAAAATACTGGAAGTGTTGAAACAAAAGCCCGAGTGTCCCGTTTACGTCTCCATTTACAAGTAGTTGAAGTGAGCGCTCATCCTCAAGAGTTCCTGAACGCGAATGCCGTTACGAAAATAGTTAATAGTTTCATAAACCTGACACAATTGGATAGCGATTAGTCAATTTCATGTGCAGATTTGATCAATTTTAAATTTTGCCACCAATGTCACACATTGGACCCCTAATAAATAAAAACACCCATATTCCTTTATATTATTCTTTCATGTCTGATATATTTTTGGTGTGTTTCTGTGAACAATTATTCTCTATCTGTGGCCTTCAGTGGATGTGCGTGTGAGTGCTAAGAATGCAGACACGTAAAGGATGGCCTAGATAATCTCTCTTCGTTTTGTTAACCTGCTCTGCTAAGTCTCTGTGACCAGGAATGTGCTATAGATTAGATTCATAGACACTTGCATTGTCTTCAGAGGATGTCTCGGCAAGATGCCAAGGACGTCTCCCCCTTTGTTTATCTATCCTGAAGGGCTATAAATACCAGACTCAGAAAATGTATGAGAGATTCGGTGTGTGTGGACCAAAGGCCATGCTCATGTAATCTCTCCCCCAGTGGCCACAGGGTATATAAATATACTTACATTCAAATATTCCACCTGCTTTTTGACTCAGAATGATTATGCTGAAAATTATTCTATCATTTGGCGCACCGAACAGCGGATCCAGATAGCTCTGTCCTTCCAGCACCTCTGCCCAATTTCAGCGAGTGCACAGCTGATGAAAGACCTTCCCAGGCTGAGTACAAGACTCAGTGTTACTGCAGTGAAGGCATTTCGGAACCGAGGCGCTGGAACGGACTGGGTGACGGGTCCAAGAACCCTAAAGGCGGCTTGAGTGTGAGTACATTTATTTGTTGTGTGTAAACCTGGGGTGTGAATAGTCTTCAAGGGAAAAGATTTCCTAAGCGCTTAACACCACAAAACCTGGTTATGTTCCTGCTTGCCTTAGCTGTGGTTCGGATCAGGTTCGATCCAGAGTTTTGGTCTGGAGCAGTTCAGTTCGGCGAGGTGAATGCTTAGCTGTGTTGTTGCGCGCAAGATCAATGCAAGAGGCTTCAATATTGTTGCAGTGACCTCCGAGATATTAATCGGGGCAAGATTCTCCCACAATGTTGCAGTGAGCATTGATGTATAAAAGTCTGGGCAAGATTCTGCTGTTCGGTTCAAAAAGATTGCAAAATGAGCTTAGGTCATTTTTTCTAAACGTACAGGGAAAAAACGAAAGGTGAAGCCAGGCACATGTGTCTGCCCCCCCCCCCCCGCGCGCTCTTATCTGCTTAGTGTCTGTGTGTGTGTGTGTGTGTGTGTGTAGAAGCTGGAAGAAGGAGGGGTCGTAGACCCCCCCCCCACTCCCTGCTCCACTGACCAGACTGTTTGTTTAAAAAAAAAAAGAAATAGCCTGCTATAATTCCAGTAAAGCATTATTATGCACTGAATTAATTAAAATAGGCCGGATCACAAAATCAGATCCCTCTTTTGTTAATTCAGTTTATTGGAGATGGCGATGTTTTATTCAAGAGTGATCTTAAAGTAATGCTAACTTGTGCATATTGGTAAAAGATTTAGTGATTCACTGAATATTTAGCAAAAAGTTGTTTTTGTAATTACAAAATCACATTATTCAATTGATAGAAGCTTTAGGTGCTATTTAAATTCATTGTGTTATTCTGGTTCATGTTCATGTTTTTTCCACAGAAAAAGGAAAGCATTAATCAACTATTTATAGGGATGTGATTTGGGGTTGGGGAAATTATCTGAAAATTTAGCAGGGGGTCTGGGGGACACAGTCCTCCAGCGTGGTCCGGAGCACAGCCCTGGTGGGGGGGCAAGGGGGGCAAAACCCCCCGAAGCTCCTGGGTTTTTATGATTTTTAAGTACCAGAACTGTGCTTAAATGACATAAAACAAACAGCTGAATGTCACTTATTACTGTATAATATTGACTTATGTTCCAAGAAGATAGCATTCCTAAAATATTCCAACAAGCATTATCCATCACATGTGTGGTGTTAAAAATATTTTTTAAATAAAGTCCAAAACATCTTCAGCAGGCAAGATGAAGAAAAGTGAAAAGTGAACTCCTGTGGCAGCTAGAAAAGTCTACATTTAACCATGAGAAACTCCAGGTTAGCTGAGCAGTGTCTCCCAACAGTGACAGAGTTCGTGCACCAAGCCTTGTTAATATAAATGCACACTCCCCCACCTCTGGTCTTACCGGAGTCATCAGCTGCTCTGTCTGCCCGGAGAGTGTGCCGTCCGGCCAGCTCGACAGCACCGTCAGGTACTCCACTATGTAGCCATGTTTCCGTGAAAATCATGATATTGCAGTTCATAAGTTTCTTATTGTTGGTGATCCGAAGCCGTAGCTCATCCATTCTGTTCGCCACTGACCGTACATTAGCGAGGAAAATGCTGGGTAGAGAAAGCCAGTGTGGTGTTAGCTTTAGCTTAGCTCTTAGCCCTCCGCGCTTCCCCCGCCTTTGTTTACGGTCTCTACACCGCCTGCGAGCACTTCCTGTTGGCCGGGTAGCTTACCTAGTGTCGGGTGTTCTCCAGAGCTCAGGGATGAAACGTAGGTTGCTGATAAAAAGGTCGTTATTTTGTAATCCAATGTCCAAAAGTTCATTTCGGGTGTAGGATGTAAAAGCAAAGCTGTTCTAAACGAACAGACCCGAAATGAGCAGAAATATCACTGCTAATCCACAAAATCTGAAGAGACACTGAGCCTCGCGTTGTGCACGCGCCGCCATCTGGCCTGAAAATTTTGGGAAGATTAAAAAAAGCGGAATTCCGCGAATTAGCGGAAAAATCACATCCCTATATTTATCTTTCACCAGGATTTAAAATTGAAAAGTTAAAAGGTGAAAACTAACAATCAAACGATCACTTTTAGCTTTAATTCTGACAAATCCTTGGTGACCAAAATACACAAAAACAATTCACTTGTGTTTCCTAACATTAACAATTATCATCAACAGTGGGATAAGCACTGTAAAAATTTAAAAGGACAAAAGTTGAATGACTATAACAGTAATTACTTACAAAAACAATTTATGAGAAGACAAAATTTGCACTCCTGTTTGTGTGATTTCTGATGCAAGGACAGGGTGGAATCCTATGGCTGCCCCCCAATTTTTTTTTTTTTTTTCAGGGTGACCCCGGCATTGGACATTTGTGTTGGGCAGGAGGACGGAGAGCGGTGTGGGGCAGGCTGGCTGTGGCAAGGGGAACACCACGTTTGTCATCAACCTGGACATCGGGATCATTGGCTGGGGGCAGTGGCAGCGTGAGGGGAGGAGGCCCTCGCAAAGAACAGTAACGACATGTGACAAGCAGACCCAAAGCTAAGTAAAACAAATGACATTGACAATGACATAACGCATATCAATTTAACTGACTTGGACTTTGAAAATGCAGTGTTTACATGAAATTACATTTCAGGTCTGGCACATTGCAATGATGCCTCTCACCAGATAATGGTATGACAGTATCACATTTCACAAATGTGACAGGAATAAGGAATAATTGTGTTGTATGATTTTGATGTACTAAGGAGCTGGGCTGTGCTCCCGGTGCTTGGTCTCGGCCGAGCCGGGCCTCAGGACTACAGACCACACCAAAATTTAGGAAGAAACATAGGAAATAAAGCATTTCTTGTGCAGAATGAAGCCAGATTCTAATTAAGCAATATCTCCACCTTTCCATTAACAGAAGGAGTGGGACATAACCTTTCACAAAGATGCAGTAACACAAATTCAAACTGTCTGTGTTCAACAGGACAGACAGACGGGACCTTAGTGACTAATTCAGAATTGGTTATAATACATGCTAAATCACATTAAATCTGCACAGACAGCTGGATTAATTGTCCTAACTGATATTTGTAACCTATGTCAAGGGAGGACAGTCACAAAAAGAGGCATGATTACAGAAACCTCATTTTGGGGGTGTTATACTACTCACAGAGTTTCGCCTAAATTAACCATGTACCACATATACTACTGGAACATACTGTATCTTTAAGTAAAAGATTTCCTTCTTCCAATAAAAAAGGGGACAACCTATCACGCTGTTCAAGTATGCTGTAACTTTGATGCATGAGCATCTCAATGCATCGGGGGGGGGGGGGGGCACAACAAATAATAAGCAAAAATCCTCAGAAAAATAGATAACAAATAAAAATGATCAATAAATGATCAATGATGTAGGAGAGAAAAAATATAAGTGAAACCACTTGGTAAGGGAATCAGAACATTCAATAGGAGAAGTTAAATTTACATCAATAGATTTGCAGGTATTTAAGAAAACTATGTGCTGAAAAATATTTGCAGATTATTGTAAAAATATATATCATGTTTATAAGAAATAAAGTAAACTGAAAAGGAAACAGAGAACCATGCAAATTTAGGAGAAAAGTTCCAAATGTCTAAGGAAGGTCCAATTTATGCTAATGGAGCTTACTGTGGGACTCGATTTAGAATCTACTACAAAGACAAAACAGATTCTTACTTAATTATGTAAGAAGACAGCAATGCTTTAGGGAGCTCAAAGCAAAATAATTTGACCTTCCTTGCATAAACTTATTCTTTTCAAACCCTTTGCATGGATCTCATTGAGCTAAATAAGTGTGAAGGCAAAAATGTTGTTTAGAAGTTATTGACATACTTATTAAATAGACAAAGGCTCTCCCTTGCACTAATCCAAATGCTGCTATGGATCGTAATAATTTAAATACTGCTATGGTAACACTGAAACCTTTAATCAAAACAATATCAAGATTTAAAATAGCTGAATATGATTCACTTAGATAATGGAATATATTTAATGGAATGCACTTTGTAAATCAAATCATATCACTTTTAGGTACAGTACCCAAATTGTTGGCACCCAACATTTACCTAGGAAACCATTTAGCTTACCATCAACAATCTACAGGATCAGCATAATGCACAAATAGAATTATGAAAGATGGATTAGGGAAATAGTGACAAAGAAAAATAGGAAAATTGTAAATGGCAAACCCTACTATTGAAACCATTTAACTTAGGTGATGAGGAAGGGTTCCTGGTTGATTACATGCAAAGAATGACAACTGACAGAGATGTTATCCATACTGCCCTTCCCAGGAGGGACCATGTGACGTAGGAACCATGGAAGATGCACCCATCTTTTGGCCGAACCAGGGGATCTGGTCATCAAAGAAAACTGGACCAAAACTCCCTGGCCAGGACAAAATAAAGGTTATCCTGATGACGCCAACAGCTGTGAAAGGCGAAGGATGTGACATTTGGGTGCATCTAACGTTTTACCCCACTTGGAACTCTCAGCAAGAGACTGTTTAACACACATTACATACTCATAAAAAAAAAAAAAACTCAACAAGTGACTGTTTAACTCTTTCTCTATGCAAGTGTCGGCTGACAGCCCCCTGGCCCAGTATCGGCTTTTGCATAGCGAAGCAGGCCATTTGTTTATCATGGCGAGGCAAAAATGCAAGGGAAAGAAAGGTGCGGTTGGTGTTGTTGCCTTTTTCATCCTCATCATCCTCGTGGTAACACTTTTGGTTATTTTTAAGTTATTTCCACTGACTATACACCGTAGAGAATTGTTATGTTTGTTCCTTAAATAACACTAACAGCTGGACAAATTATCTGCTACTGCTAAAATAATGCCGCTACTACAGGCTGTTTGTTTCTTAAGAAAGGCTATATGTAGAAATAATACAGCAAACATCACTTTGAATCACACCTGTCACAACACTTACCACTCCACTGATCGGAAACATGACGACACTCCTTACTCTGCAAAGGCAAGGTTAATTTCATCAGGGAAATCCTCTTTTCTGAAGCGGTGACGAGAGCTTAACACTCTCTAAGTGTGTAATGGCTTACAGTATGTCTCTCCCCTGTACTGCTACCTGCTTGACCAACGAAGCGAGCAAGTGTTATACTAAAGATCTACATTGTCAAAGGGGGGTTGGTAGTCATTGGGCATACCCACACCTGGCCAGAAACTGGGCAGGGTTGTGTACCCCGTTTTGGCGGCTGACTGTACCCTCATCATGTCGGCAGGACAGGTGGGCAGGGTGAAGAGAGATGCTTTCTTACCATATGATGCCATTTGGGGCACGGATGTACCAGGAGTGGGGTCCCTTCATTCACTGTTTCCTTGAGTGAGAGTGGGCAAGAACACCTTATGGATTGAAACACTTAGTTATAAGCTACAATTATTTGTAAAATTTATGACATAAAATAGAATGGTTTCGATTAAATGCCACCCGTAGGGATGTGTGCCCTGTTATAGGAGGTTATTGTTGTACTTTTACCCAGGAAAATAATGCAAATGGTCATATTATTACTTCGATTACGCACAGCCTCATTGCTTTGTAGGCAATGATAACAAAATTGATTAAGTCATAATACACTTCATGAAGAAGTCTCATCATGAACTTGTCAATGATTGGATCATTTGAAGTATGGTGATGAGGCTGGTTCATGTAAACTTAGTGATGTCTTCATACCACTTCTGCAGATAAGGACGGTGAAAAGGGGCGATACTAGCCTAAGGAGTATGAAGTGTGCAATACTGTCTAAATCTATTTTGAGTTTTTCCATATCATTTTCTATGTTCTTATTTGACACAATCTAAAATTGATTTTGATTATATTACACACATTCCCTTTTAATGACATATTTATACACATATTCCTTGTTTAAGTTTGAACCATCACATAAGATTGCAAGTCTGTCTCTAGTCTGCCAAGACACATAACATGTAAATCCGTACACCTATATATACTGTATCTTTAAATCATTATTCATTATTATTCAATTTACTTTACTACCACTTTGTTTGATTATTTTTCTTTTAATCATGATGCTTTATTAAGCATCATCATTTATATTATTATATTATTATTATTATATTATTCCATGACTTTCCTATTTCATGTTTGATGTTTATATGTGCATTCCATCTAGAATAAGTTCCTATATTCCTTTATATTATACTTTCATGTCTGATATATTTTTGGTGTGTTTCTGTGAGCAATTATTCTCTATCTGTGGCCTTCAGTGGATGTGCATGTGAGTGCTAAGAATGCAGAGATGTAAAGGATGATCTAGATAATCTCTCTTCATTTGTTAACCTGCTCTGCTGTTTCTGTGACCAGGAATGTGCTATAAGATAAGATAAGATAAGCCTTTATTAGTCCCACAATGGGGAAATTCCAGGATTGCAACAGCATAGGGATAGCAACACTCAGAGCAACAATCAGAAGGCAAGAAAAAACAACATCTAGTAAACATATGTCCATATTACTATAAATGTATATATATAGACACACAGTGCAGAGCATTATGGCTGGTGGATGTGCAGCAGAAAGTCTAAGCTCTCTCTCCGCGGATGCAGCGGGCCAGCTGGAAGTCTTTGGGCATGATGGTGACCCCCTTAGCAAAGAAGAGACCACCAGGTGGGTCTCGCTGGTCTCCTGCAGAGCCATGACGGCGAAACTCAGGAAACGCAGGACGGTCTTGAAGTCCTGAGCGATCTCCCTCACCAGGCGCTGGACGGGCAGCTTACGGATGAGCAGCTCCGTGGATTTCTGGTAGCGACGGATCTCTCTCAGAGCCACGGACCTGTGACGGCGAGGCCTCTTCACTCTGCCGGTGGCCAGAGCGCCTCTCCGAGCAGCCCTGTGGCTAGCTGTCTCCTGGGGGGCTTCTTCCTCCAGTAGATTTTACGGGCGGTCTGCTTGGTTCTTGCCATCGCTCTTTATTATTCTGTCTTATATTTCTTTCACGCCGCCTAAACTCCAGCCCGGCACCCGCTTCGTTTTCGCTACAGCTCCCGGTATGTCGAGTTTCCCATTAGCACCGGGCGGCGGCCAAGTGCTAGCTAGCACTAGCTCCTCCCCGCTATAACGTCTCCCGCTGCAAACCGTGGCTCCGTCCGCCGACCCGGGAGACCCCCGGGGCGATCCGTGCGTCCGTGATATATATACAGAGTGAAAGGTGTAGAAAGAAGAAGGAAGATAAAAAAAAAGGCTGTTGCAACAGGCAGCCGACTCGTGTGGCACCGCCGGTCCGGCGGAACCGGATTTTATTACTATAAATATAAATATTTACTATAAATAGTAAATATTAATACTATAGATTAGATTTATAAGACTGTCTTCAGGAGATGTCTCCAAGATGCCAAGGACGTCTCCCCGTTTGTTTATCTATCCTGAAGGACTATAAATACCAGACTCAGAAAATGTATGGTGAGAGATTCAGTGTGTGTAGACTGAAGGCCATGCTCATGTAATCTCTCCCCCAGTGGCCATGGGGCAAATAAATATACTTACATTTAAATATTCTGCCTGATTTTTGACTCAAAATGATTACGCTGAAAATGATTCTATCAGAAAGTATGGATAAATTGCATTTTCAGGGTTTCTGCAGGTACAGTGGTGTGAAAAAGTGTTTGCCCCCTCCCTGATTTCTCATTTTTTTGTATTTTTGTCACACTTAAATGTTTCAGATCATCAAACAAATTTAATTATTAGACAAAGATAACACAAGTAAACACAAAATGCAGTTTTTAAATGAAGGTGTTTATTATTAAGGGTTAAAAAAATCAAACCTACATGGCTCTGTGTGAAAAAATGACCCCCCCCCCCATTAAAACATAAATTAACTGTGGTTTATCACATCTTTGGAAAGCTGAGTTTAATTTCTCTAGCCACACCCAGGCCTGATTACTGCCACACCTGTTCTCAATCAAGAAATCACTTAAACAGGACCTGCCTGATAAAGTGAAGTAGACCGAAAGATCCTCAAAGGCTAGACATCATGCTGCGATCAAAAGAAATTCAGGAACAAATGAGAAACAAAGTAACTGAGATCTATCAGTCTGGAAAAGGTTATAAAGCCATTTCTAAAGCTTTGGGACTCCAGTGAACCATAGTGAGAGCCATTATCCACAAATGGTGAAAACATGGAACAGTGGTGAACCTTCCTAGGAGTGGCTGGCAGACCAAAATTATCCCAAGAGCACAGCGGAGACTCATCCAAGAGGTCACAAAAGATCCCACAACAACATCCAAAGAACTGGAGGCCTCACTTGTCTCAGTTAAGGTCAGTGTTCATGACTCCACCATAAGAAAGAGACTGGGCAAAAATGGCCTGCATGGCAGAGTTCGAAGACAAAAACCATTGCTGAGCAAAAACAACATAAATGCTCGTCTCAGTTTTGCCAGAAAACTTCTTGGTGATCCCCCAAGACTTTTGGGAAAAGTCCTGACCTGAATCCGATCAAGATGCTGTGGGATGGCCATAAAAAGGTGGTTCATGCTCAAAAACCCTCCAATGTGGCTGGATTACAACAATTCTGAAAAGACAAGTGGGCCAAAATTCCTCCTCAGCGCTGTAAAAGACTCATTGCCAGTTATTGCAAACACTTGATTGCAGTTGTTGCTGCTAAGGGTGGCCCAACCACTTATTAGGTTTAGGGGGCAATCACTTTTTCCACACAGGGCCATGTAGGTTTGGATTTTTTTTTCCCCTTAATAATAAACACCTTCATTTACAAAGCTGCATCTTGTGTTTACTTGTGTTATCTTTGTCTAATATTTAAAATTGTTTGATGATCTGAAACATTTAAGTGTGACAAACAGAAAAAAAATGAGAAATCGCAACCACTTTTTCACACCACTGTATCAGCAGTTCAGATTTAATGCATTGTATTGCTGACCATGGAGAACAAATATAAAAAAAAAATCACTAAAAAATTATCAACTTACAATCTTATGGCATTCCTTTCTGGTGATGAACAAGGGGCTTATTTAAAGGCTTGGAAAATCTGTTTTTATCACTTCCAAACAAAAAAGAATCCCCCCCCCCAAAAAAATAAAATAAAATAAAAAATTTATATATATATATATATATATATATATATATACGTATATATATATATATATATATATATATATATATATATATATATATATAGCAAAAGACATTAAAAAGGGGACACATTATCCATTTTTTTCCATATGTTGACAGTTTGCAGAGGTGTGACTGAAATGTCTATGACATGCTTTAATCAAAACATGTAGCAGGTTTAAATACTGCAGCAACATTTTCCACCCAGATTAAACACCCATCTTCAGAACAACCTGCTTCAATGTCTGTTTCTTTAAATACTCAAGAGTTCCATGGTTGATGTCATGCTAATGTTAGCTGGTTAGCTCTAGCTATCAGAGCCAGTCTGACCTAGCTAATGTAAAACTGGATGAATGTGAGAATGTGAAATGATTTGAAATCACTGGTGACGGGGAAGTCTCTGGTGAGGGAAGCCTCATTAACATGGGTGGAGATAAAGCTGGAGAGTTGGTGTCATTCCTACAAACTCTGGCTCTACTGTCACAACCGGAAGCAAATGAAAACTGCTCACTGAATGACAGGTACTGGGCCCAAGGTGGATCCTAACAAAGTGAGAGGATTGTGGATTTTTTAATCAGTTTTTTTTTCCCCATTGGTAGCCACTCAAATACCCAAACTGATGTGCAAAAATTACATTTTCATCATAGTCATGTGAAAAAATTAGGACACCCCATTAAATATTCAGTTCTTTATCAAGAAATGTTCACATATCTATGTCTAACCTTGTTTTTGTTTTTATTTGCATTTTTTAACATTTATTTTAGTCATTTTAAGTGGGAATGAATGTGGGGTGTCCTAAAAAGATGGGGGGTATTCTAATTTATTTCTCACTATTTGTTTAGAATTACATATTACAGAAAATTTGAAAAAAGTCTTTAATTCCTTTTTAATTGTTTAATTGTATTACATGAATCTCCCAGTATTTCTTAACATTGATATTAAATATCCATATGTCCAAATATGTTAAAAAAAAAACAGGCTTATACAGGGTGTCCTAATTTTTTTCACATGACTGCATGTTCCCTTTAAATAGGTTCAAATTTTTTTGTGGAGCCATATATCATATCTGAAAAATTCCAACTCATTCAAAAAGAATGAGTAGGTTGTGGTGGACACAATACACATGGCCCTCCACCCAGGACAACGGGGTTGGTGGGGGAGAAGATAGTTAGGGATGCTAATGGAGAAAGGTGAAAGGAGCTGAACAAACAAAGATGTGCCTTTCGCCCCCCGCTGCGCCAGGTTCACACCTGAGGATGCAGGGGTGCGAATGTATGGTAGCAATACCTGCTCTGTGACGTGTGTGTCAATGTCATGTTAATGTGTGTACATGTCTTTCATGTCTGAATGTTAATGCGTTTACCCTGTGTGCCGGAGGCGGGAATAGAAGTATAAAAGAGTTTGCTCAGGCACTCAGAGTGAGAGTTTCTGTGTTTTATGTTGGAAGAGGAATAAACTTTGTGTGTCGTCCGGCTCGCTGCCTCGTCTGCTTTCATCTTCCACAAGGTAAGTGTAAACTTTTGACTGGCACTGTATATAAGAAATGATCAGCGCCAGAGGAAATCAGATCCAATATTTTAGAATGCTCTTTAAAGCATGATATTTTGCAGAACAATGTACTGATTTTGAATGCTTTATGAACTGGCTGTGATGATGAGGATGATATACTTCTAGATATCAGCAATGACCAGTATCCAAACCAGTAGGAAGGATAGTCAGAGCAAACGCAGTATAGTTTAAATGTTACTTTATATTTAAGCATGTAAATCCGTGTACTCTTCGTTCTTTTAATATTTCATTTGTGAAGCAAAAACAGAACGACCAAAAATAGCTGTTATATCATTCTCGCCTTGTCAAAATAAAATCGATATGGAGCAAAAACGACATAATGGATCTGATTCCGTTTGGTGTCGTTTTCCTTTTATTTTGTCTGGCACAGCCAGAAGTGGTGATAGCAGCTGCAGAGCGCCACCATTTTCAAATAAGCCTGAAAGACTAGCTGCTAAATCTCACTTTAAAAGGAACCCCGATTATATTGGCATGTTAGCTCTATATGCTTTATTTTTATGTTAGTAACATAACTATAATATAATTTTTTTGAAAATAATTCCCAGTTTTATATATTTTTAAAAAACTTTATTACGATGTAAATTGCCATTTTTGTTTACGTCGCAATGCATTCTGGGTAGTGACGTAGAATGGTTGCAGTTGTTTTTTCTGTCTTATACAAGCCAAGAAGCGAAGCTACTAACTACTGCCATTTGTCAGTGAAAATGCCACATTGCGCAGCTTTTGGATGTAATTTCCAATCAAAGGGAAATAAAGAGAGCGGGGTGAGCCTCCATAGCTTTCCTAAAGAGGGAAAGTTGAGGAAAAAGTGGGGCGGCAGCGGCTCAGGAGGTAGAGCAGGTCGTCTAATAACCCGATGGTTGGCGGTTCGCATCACGCTCTCCCCAGATATCCTGCCATTGTGTCCCTGGGCAAGACACCTCACCCGCATTGCCTCCAGTGCCCATAACACTGGGTATGAATGTGTAAAAATGTTTAAATGCTCGGTGGTGGCTGGAGAGGCCGTTGGCGCGGATTGGCAGCCACATTTCCGTCACTCCGAGTGTCTGTGATCACGCGCTATAGCGCACGCTTGATAAAGCTGACATACACTACCGTTCAAAAGTTTGGGGTCACCCAGACAATTATTTTGTGTTTTCCATGAAAAGTCACACTTATTTACCACCATGAGTTGTAAAATGAATAGAAAATATAGTCAAGACACTGACAAGGTTGTCACGCCGCGCCGCTCATCAACGGCGCCACCTGCTCACACACCTGTCAGTCATCAGCGGCGAGGAATATAGGCTGCCTCGCCCTGAGCTTCGGTCTGAAGCCGTAGACTTCATTTCCCTTTCATGGGCTTCTACCACATTCTCTTCAGCATCCTCGTCACCGGTAAGAAGATCACTTACCTCATCTCTCCAGTTTGCTCCCCTGTGCACAGGTGGATTCCTCGGCGGCGGACAACCCCGTCCCTCGTCTCTCCTCGCTGCTGCACCGAGCCCTGCAGGTGGCTGTCTCCCGGGCTTCCATCCTTGAAGCGCCAGTCATCTGTCCAAACAAGTAAGCTTCTCTCCCTCGCCTATTCTCCTCCTGTGTTGGTGTGCGCTCATCACCCTGTGTCTGATTTCTCCCATAGGGTTGCCGGCTGAACGGTCTCCTGCCTCTGGGTCCGAAGCAGACACCACCACCAACACATTAACATTCCGCAGACACGCACCCAAACATCCCTGCTGTTAATAAACAGTTTGAACTACTCTGAGCCTGTGTGTGTGCGTCTCCTGAGCCGAACGTTATGTCAGTACGGCTTCAGCAGAGCGGCTCGGCAGACGGCGGGCTCGCACACCGGTTTACCATCCTCGAGGCTCGGGTGGATCAGATTGTTTATCAGCAACAGGTGGTTTTCAATCAATTATTAGAATTAACTAACCGATTGAACCGCTTGGACCCCCAACAGCCGTTCCTCCCGACTCGCCAGGGTGGCGCGGCTCCTGCTGTTCCAGCGGCCGTCCAGCCGGCTCCAGTGGCACCGGTTCGGCTCACACCGATTCCGACCCCCGCCCGCTTTAGCGGTAAGCTCGGCGGAGCGCGGGGGTTCATTATGCAGTGTGAGTCCGTGTTCCACCGTGTGCCCGGAGATTTTCCCTCGGATCACAGTCGAATTGGTTACATAGGGAATCTTCTGGAGGGGCGTGCGTTAACTTGGACCTACGCCGTAATGGCGAGGCCCAGTTATGCCACCCTCACCTATGACCAATTCGTGAGGCGCTTTCTGGAGGTCTTTGACCATTCTCAAACCGAGACGGTCCAGGTCGATCGGCTTCTCGCTCTCCAGCAGGGAAGCCGGTCGGCAGCGGACCACTCGGTCGACTTCCGGGTAGCGGCGGAGGAACTGGGCTGGGAGGAACGCTCCCTCTGTGGCCTGTTCCTCCGCAGCCTCAATAGTGATCTGAGGGATGAACTGGCTGGTCGGGATATCCCTGGGACGCTAGCGGAGCTGACGTCCTTAGCGGTAAGTTTGGATAACAGGCTGCGCGAGCGCTCCTCGGGGCGGAGGTCTTCTTCTTCTCGCCCTCGTGGAGCCTCGCCGTACCTGTTCCAAGCTCGCCCCCTGGCGGCGCCGCCAGCATCGCGCCCCGAGGAGTCGGAGCCGATGGTGACGGGCTGGACTAAACTTTCCCCTGTGGAGAAACAACGCCGTCGTGAGTTGGGCCTCTGCATGTATTGCGGAGGCGACCAACACACCGTGGAGCGTTGTCCACGGAAGGCCAGTCGGTGGGGTCCGCGAGTCACTGTTGGAAGTCTCGCGGACATCAATCGGTTAGGATCACTTACTCAGTTGAAGCTGCCCATCCGTTTCTGCCATAACCCCACTGGGCACCTCACCCACGCACTGGTGGATTCGGGCGCAGAAGGCAGCTTCATTTCACAAAGCCTGGCAACCCGATTGGGCATCCGCTGCCAGGCACTCAACACTCCCATCTCCCTAGTCCATCTCTCCCGTGCCACCCTTGGGAGAGTGACACATCAAACTGTCCCCCTACCGGTCATCATCTCGGGAAACCACCGGGAGGAGATGACCTTTTATGTCCTTCCCAACTCTGTGTCGCCCGTCATCCTGGGGTATCCCTGGCTCCGCCTTCACAATCCGGTCCTGGATTGGAGATCAGCTGGGGTATCGGCTTGGAGTACATTTTGCCTGGGCACCTGCCTCCAGTCCGCTGCCTGCTCGCCGTCCGCTCCTCCTCCAGCAACGGACGCTGCACCCCCGGACCTGTCCCTGGTGCCTCCGGAGTTTCACGACCTGGGTATGGTGTTCAGTAAAGCGAAAGCTATGTCTCTTCCCCCTCATCGGCCCTACGACTGTGCCATCAACCTCCGCCAGGGGGCGCCGTTACCTTCTGGTCGGCTCTACAGCCTGTCTGCGCCGGAGAAGGAGACGATGAACACATATCTGAAGGAGTCATTAAACGCCGGGATAATCCACCCATCATCGTCACCCGTGGGGGCGGGGTTCTTCTTCGTGGGAAAAAAGGATGGGTCCCTCCGCCCTTGTATCGACTACCGGGCCCTCAATAATATCACGGAGAAGGACCGTTACACCCTGCCTCTCATGGACACTGCTTTCCACTCCCTCCAGGGGCCGACCTGGTTCACCAAGCTGGACCTACGCAGCGCTTACCACCTCGTCCGGATCCGGGAGGGAGATGAGTGGAAAACGGCCTTCCGTACCCCGAACGGCCACTTTGAATACCTGGTGATGCCGTTCGGGTTGACCAACGCTCCTGCAGTCTTCCAGCGCCTCATTAATGACGTCCTCCGGGATTTCATTGGCCTTTTCGTGTTCGTCTACCTGGACGATATCCTCATCTTCTCCAAGTCCAGGGATGAGCACCAGGTCCACGTGAGGCGGGTCCTCCAAAGGCTGCTGGAGAATCGTCTGTACGTAAAGGCAGAAAAGTGTGAATTTTACGCCAGGAGTACGTCCTTCCTGGGGTTCATCATCGCCCACGATAAGGTGCTCCCTGACCCAGAGAAGGTAAAGGCGGTGGTGGAATGGCCTACACCTGCATCCCGGAAACAGGTGCAGCAATTTGTTGGCTTTGCCAATTTCTACCGCCGCTTTGTCCCCAACTTCAGTACCATCGTTGGTCCACTGACCCGCCTCACGTCCCCGAAGGTCCCATTCCGGTGGACCGAAGAGGTCGCTGCCGCCTTTGAGGCGCTGAAGGCGGAATTCTCCTCCTCCCGGGTCCTTCGCCAGGTCGACCCCGCGCTGCAGTGCATCGTCGAGGTAGACGCTTCGGACACGGGAGTGGGGGCAGTGCTGTCCCAGCGGTCACCGGACGATGGCGCCAAACGACCGTGCGCCTTCTTCTCCCGGCGCTTGTCCCCGGCGGAGAGGAACTACGATGTGGGGGACAGAGAGCTCTTGGCCATCAAGCTCGCCCTGCAGGAGTGGCGCCACTGGCTAGAGGGGGCGAACCTGCCGTTTGTGGTCCTTACGGACCACAAGAACTTGGAGTATTTACGGTCTGCCAAGCGCCTGAATGCCCGCCAGGCGCGCTGGTCTCTGTTCTTCGCCAGGTTCCAATTTTCTATCACCTTCAGGCCTGGCTCTAAGAACGGCCTGCCTGACGCCCTCTCTAGGCAGTTCACTCCCGTGGAATCGGAGGAGACGCCTCACTCCATCCTGCCCAGGTCGTGCGTCGTGGGAGCCATCTCGTGGGATATCGAGGCAAAGATCCGGAAGGCACAGGAGGTGGAACCTGATCCTGGCGGCGGACCGGAGGGAAGACTGTTCGTCCTATCTGCGGTCCGAGGAGAGGTCATCCACTGGCTCCACACCTCCCGGCTCACCTGTCATCCCGGCACCTCCCGGATGATCAGCCTCCTCCAGCGGTCTTTTTGGTGGCCGGGCCTGCGGAGGGATGCAGCCCGCTATGCCCGGGCTTGCCCAGTCTGTGCCACCAGCAAGTCAGGAAATGCCCCTCCAGCGGGTCTGCTCCAGCCTCTGCCCGTCCCCGGCAGGCCCTGGTCGCATATCGCACTGGATTTCGTCACCGGACTCCCCGTTTCCAGCTCCTTTAACACCATCCTGACCATCGTGGACCATTTCTCCAAGGCGGCACACTTCGTCCCCCTGCGAGGTCTCCCTACCGCCCTGGAGACGGCGGGCCTCCTCATCCAACACGTGGTCAGGCTGCACGGGATTCCGGTGGACGTGGTCTCGGACCGGGGTCCCCAATTTTCATCCGAGGTTTGGAGGTCCTTTTGCAACGCCATCGGAGCCAAGGTGAGCCTCTCCTCCGGCCATCACCCCCAGTCTAACGGGCAGTGTGAGAGGACCAATCAGGAGCTGGAGGCTGCGCTCCGCTGTGTTGCAAGATCCAAGCCGACGTCATGGAGCAACCATCTCGCCTGGGTGGAGTACGCCCACAATACCGCCCGCTCTTCTGCAACGGGGATGTCCCCCTTCAAGGCGTCCCTGGGTTACGACCCCCCGCTGCTTCCAGCGCAGGAGAGCGAGGTAACTGTCCCGTCAGTTAGGGCGCACGTGAGGCAGTTCCGCTCCACCTGGGCCACCGCGCGTCATGCGCTTTTACGCACAGCGGAGCGCAACAGGACCGTGGCGGACCGGCGTAGAAGACCTGCCCCGGCGTACAGAGTTGGGCAACTTGTCTACGTTTCCACCCAGGACGTCACCCTAAAAGGCGAGAGGAGAAAGCTGGCACAGCGCTTCATGGGTCCCTTTCCCATCACCCGGATCATCAACCCGGTGGCTGTGCGCGTGGCTATTCCCCCCTCCCTCCGCATCCATTCCACTTTCCACGTGTCGAAGGTGAAGCTGGCAGTTACCGACCCCCTTTGCCCTCCTCCTGCAGCGCAACCCGCACCCCGGATGGTTGGTGGCCACCCGGCCTGGTCCGTCTCCTCCATCCTGGACTCCCGGCGCCGGGGTCGTGGGTTGCAATACTTGGTGGACTGGGAGGGCTATGGGCCCGAGCATCGACAGTGGGTGCCCCCGTCGTTTGTGTTGGACCCATCGCTCATCGCGGACTTCCACCGAGCGCACCCGGATAAGCCATCGCCAGGAGGCGCTGCTAGAGGGGGGAGTACTGTCACGCCGCGCCGCTTATCAATGGCGCCACCTGCTCACACACCTGTCAGTCATCAGCGGCGAGGAATATAGGCTGCCTCGCCCTGAGCTTCGGTCTGAAGCCGTAGACTTCATTTCCCTTTCATGGGCTTCTACCACATTCTCTTCAGCATCCTCGTCACCGGTAAGAAGATCACTTACCTCATCTCTCCAGTTTGCTCCCCTGTGCACAGGTGGATTCCTCGGCGGCGGACAACCCCGTCCCTCGTCTCTCCTCGCTGCTGCACCGAGCCCTGCAGGTGGCTGTCTCCCGGGCTTCCATCCTTGAAGCGCCAGTCATCTGTCCAAACAAGTAAGCTTCTCTCCCTCGCCTATTCTCCTCCTGTGTTGGTGTGCGCTCATCACCCTGTGTCTGATTTCTCCCATAGGGTTGCCGGCTGAACGGTCTCCTGCCTCTGGGTCCGAAGCAGACACCACCACCAACACATTAACATTCCGCAGACACGCACCCAAACATCCCTGCTGTTAATAAACAGTTTGAACTACTCTGAGCCTGTGTGTGTGCGTCTCCTGAGCCGAACGTTATGTCAAAGGTTAGAAATAATGATTTGTATTTGAAATAATAATTTTTTCCAGATACTCAACCTGCTCAAAGGAAGGTCAGTTTTATAGCTTCTCTAACCAGCTAAACTGTTTTCAGCTGTGCTAACATGATTGCACAGTGGTTTTCTAATCATCCATTAGCCTTCTGACGCAATGAGCAAACACATTGTACCATTAGAACACTGGAGTGATAGTTGCTGGAAATGGGCCTCTATACACCTATGTAGATATTGTACCAAAAACCAGACATTTGCAGCTAGAATAGTCATTTACCACATTAGAAGTGTATATTAGATATTAGAGTGTATTTCTGATTAGTTTAAAGTTATCTTCATTGAAAAAAACAGTGCTTTTCTTTCAAAAATAAGGAAATTTCTAAGTGACCCCAAACTTCTGAACGGTAGTGTATATATTGTTGATTTACTTACAATAGAATGCTCAAACACAAAAAATTGTCTGCAAGCATGATGGGCACTGAACTGATAAACATGGACTCTCAGCAACATAAAGCAATTTCTCTGTTGCTTTCTCAGACTGCGGGTTGAACGTCCATAAGCAGTGCTCCAAAGTCGTTCCAAAAGACTGCCAGCCAGATCTTCAACATGTCAAGCCAAGCGTGCGCTTTGAGCGATATCGTGCTTTATCATAGCGTGATTAATACATATGTCAGCTTTATCAGGCGTGCGCTATAGCGCGTGATCACAGACATGTCTCATGCGCACGCTTTGAGCGATATCGTGCTTTATCACAGCATGATTAATATATATATCAGCTTTATCAAGCGTGCGCTATAGCGCGTGATCACAGACAGAGTGAGGGAAATGTGGCTGCCAATCCGCGCCAACGGCCTCTCCGGCCACCACCGAGCATTTAAACATTTTAACACATTCATACCCAGTGTTATGGGCACTGGAGGCAATGCGGGTGAGGTGTCTTGCCCAGGGACACAACGGCAGGATATCTGGGGAGAGCGTGATGCGAACCGCCAACCATCGGGTTATTAGACGACCTTCTCTACCTCCTGAGCCGCTGCCGCCCCCACTTTTTCCTCAACTTTCCCTCTTTAGGAAAGCTATGGAGGCTTACCCCGCTCTCTTTATTTCCCTTTGATTGGAAATTACATCCAAAAGCAGCACAATGTGGGATTTTCACTGACAAATGGCAGTAGTTAGTAGCTTCGCTTCTTGGCTTGTATAAGACAAAAAAAAAAGGCTGCAACCATTCTACGTCACTACCCAGAATGCATTGCAACGTAAACAAAAATGGCAATTTATAAAACTGGGAATTATTTTCAAAAAAATTATATTATAGTTATGTTACGAACATAAAAATAAAGCATATAGAGCTAACATGCCAATATAATTGGGGTTCCTTTTAAAATCGGGAAAATGCCCAAAGTTGCAGCATAGTCTCATGCAGACATCACCATCTGATGAAAGATGAGAAGAACTGCAAGAAATATATGTTTATAGAATTCCCATCAGCTAGCAAAGGAGGACCTTGTAGACAAATGGATACTGAAGGCCTCGGGAGTCTTGAAAGGTTGATGTGACCAACCTCTGGTAGGTCTATTGGGAGACATATTATTAAGGTCCATTGATCCGAATATTAGGACCAAATTAATTAGGCCTAAATTAATAGACTATTCTTCTTTGAAAATTAAAGTTGCATTTATGTCTCACCCATCATAGGGATAAATTAGTTAATTAAACATGCTATTTATGACAGACATCCATCCATCCATCCATCTTCTACCGCTTTTCCGGAGGTCCGGGTCACGGAGGCAGCAGATCAAGCAGAGAAGCCCAGACTTCCCTCTCCCCAGCCACCTGCTCCAGCTCTTCAGAGAGGATACCAAGACTTTCCCAGACCAGCTGGGAGACAGAGTCTCTCCAGCAAGTGCGGAGTCTGCCCCGGGGTCTCCTCTCAGAGGGATGTGTCCGAAACACCTCAAGTGGGAGGCGTACAGGAGGCATCCTGATCAGATGCTCATACCACCTGAACTGGCTCAATGTGGAGGAACAGTGGTTCTATTCTGAGCCTCTCCTGGATGACTGAGCTCCTCACCCTAAGGGTGAGTCCAGCAATCCTACAAAGGAAGCTCATTTCAGCCTCTTGTATCCGCAATCTCATTCTTTCGGTCATTACCCAAAGCTCATGACCATAGGTGAGGGTAGGAAAATAGATTGACTGGTAAATTGACAGCTTTGCTTTAGAGCTTAGCTCCCTCTTCACCACAGCAGACCGGTACAACATCCGCATCACTGCAGATGCTGCTTCGATCCGTCTGTCAATCTCTTGCTCCATTCTCCCCTCACTCGTGAATAAGACCCCAAGATACTTAAACACCTCCACTTGGGGCAGGAGCTTGTCCCCAACTCAGAGAGGACAAGCCACCTTTTTCCAGCTGAGGACCATGGACTCGGACTTAGAGGTGCCAATTCTCATCCCAGCCACTTCACACTCAGTGGCAAACTGTCCCAGTAAGACCTGTAGGTCATTGCTAGATGAAGCCAGCAGGACATCATCTGCAAACAATAGAGGTGAGATCCTGTGGTCACCAACCATGACACCCTCCGTTCCCTGGCTGTGCCTAGAAATCCTGTCCATAAAAATTATGAACAGGATCGGTGACAAAAGGAAGCCCTGGCGAAGTCCAACTCTCACTAGGAATGAGTCTGACCGAGTGTTGGCAATACGAACCAAACTCTTACAACCGTCATACAACAAGCCCGATACCCCATACTCCCGAAGCACGCCCCACAAAAAACCATGAGGGACGCGGTTGAATGCCTTCTCCAAGTCCGCAAAACACATGTAAACTGGTTGGGCAATCTCCCACGAACCCTCGAGGATTTTCGAGAGGGTAAAGAGATGGTCCAATGTGCCACGTGGTATTTGACGTAGTTATGACAGACATAACAGTTTAATTTTTATTGACCATATTATTAAGTATATATACATTAATATACTAAATGCAAAGTATGTACATATGTGGTGTGGTGGATGAGAAGGGAGGATGTCATGTTGGATGGTTGAATTGTAGTAAACTTGTTTATTTGAGGGCTGGTTTGAACTGCATATAACCATTTTCAACAATTAGACTTTAGGACCAATGAGCCTTCAGAATATTGACTAGTCACACAAGTTGTGCTTTCTATTATTAGTATCACTAATTTACTGAATTGTGTTTCTACTACTGATGAGCAATGACTTTAAAAAATATATCAAAAATAATAAACCAATAAATGAAAATTTTGAAGTCCTTCACTGTCCAACAGCCACACAAGTCAGTAAAGGTTATTTTCTATTGTAAACATTCAACTGAGCAGAGGAGGTAATGTACATTAATCACTGTGAAGTTTTTTAATCCAGTAAACGTCTGTGTGATCAGTGACAACTACATCCGATGTGGCGCTGAGAGCTGCAGAGACCAGGGGAACAGTCTGGGTGTGAATGGTGTCCACATCCACTGGTTCTAAGATGGAAGCACCTTCTCCTTTCTTCTTTAAGACCTACATTGATGTTTTACACGTTTACAATTTAAATCCATATAAAAGTCTAATTTAACTTTGTTAACCTTTTTAAATAACCAGTCATTCACATGTTTCCACAACACCTCAGTTCATGCATTCTTTATGCATTTATTTATGACAAGACATAATCTGGTATTTCCAAAAATTGTTTTTTTTAATTATTAAATAAAAGGTTAACTCAAGTACTTTATCTGTATTCGCTTATTTAAAATCATTAATATCCACTGCAGGTTTGGGTAGAATTCAAGTTATACTTGTTCAGAACAGTCAGATATTGGCAGTGATGCATAAACATGTTGCCAGAAAAGGTTCTTGTACTTGTAGATACTTTGACAAAACAGTACTTAAATGAGTAACTTTATTGCAGGATACTTTCTACTCAAGTACATGTGAGGATAAAACTACTTTTACTCAAGTACCTTTGGTCACAAGAGAGAGAAGGGTTGTACTTTAACACGCCCCTAATCTCATTTTGACAGGTGCCACGCCCCCTTTGACCTGACCCTGACCCCGCCCCCCGTGACCTCGCGTAATGAGGCTGTCAAAGTGCTCTGAACTTGTCGTCAAAGTGACAGCTTTGTTTCTAATCTATTGTCCATATACTGTATGTTTCAAGGTGAATGAGGTTGTCAATCAAGTGCTTTGATCTTCTCATCAAACTGACAGCTTTGTTTCTAATCTATTGTCCATATATGTGGCCATTGGGTCAGGATGGGGTTAATGATGACAAGAAGTCTTGACAGATTGTGTTTTTAATCTACTGTCCATATATGTGGCCATAGGGTTACATATCACTCTCTGTAAAAGGATTTAAAACAACACCAGTGTCTCAGCTGAAACAGATCAGAAAATTACAGACGTAGCCACATTCTCTCAGTCAAAACAGACAAGTTAAGGATTAACACATCTTTCAGTCCGACCCATTTGCCCAACTCTTCCCTCACACACACACACGTAGCCCACATTAGTCAGGGTGTCTCTGCAAGACTTACAAATTTGTATGGTTCAAAGACTTCAAAACATAACAAGCACATTTCTGTAAAACTCCTTTTTACCACACCATATGACTTGAGCTTTTGTAGGATGGGAAATTAAACATAGCAAACAAAGCTTTTTTTAACAGGGTCTGCTCTTGTGTAACATAAACTTCTGCCCTGTATCGGGGGGGATTACTCCCCTTCTCTTTCACTCACTCACTCATTCACTCACACACACACACACACACACACACACACACTGACCCAGTCACAAATCTGCAACATCATTTTCTACACATTCAGAAAAAGGGTTTTAAAGGATAAATAGTTAAGCATGGAGTTTAGGCTCCCAATTTGCTAATCTTTTATCAACCTATAGCCACAAAGTTAGCACTGACCAAAAGAATAAGATTCTGGCTGACACCCCCTTTCACTTCCCTCACACACACACATGCAGCCCACATTAGTCAGGGTATCTGTGCAGGACTTACAAATGTGTATGGTTCAAAGACTTCAAACGTAACGAGCACATTTCTGTAAAACTCCTTTTTACCAAACCATATGACTTGAACTTTTGTACAGGGTGGGAAATTTAAAAAGAAAACATAACAAACAAAAACTGAAACAACCAGCATGTGTTTATATGTGTGTTTGATATCACCTAGCAAATTTAACATTCCTCTGGCTGACACCCCCCCTTTCTCTTTCACTCACTCACACACACACACACACACACACACTGATCCAGTCACAAATCTGCAACATCATCTTCTGCACATTCAGAAAAAGGGTTTTTAGAGGCAGATTGACCTGAGCAAACCGCTCTATTTGATCTTAACACAACATGATGCATCTGGCAAAAAAGCCAATACACTTCACTATTTAAATTGTGCCATTTCTACAATAAAGCACAGGGCTGTCCTGCAAGATGCAAATGGGAAAAAGGGTCTCCCTCCAGTGTAACATACGACTTTAAAAAAAACTTTTATCTGTATGCTTGTGGCGATTAGAGTTTCAGAGCACATTAGTCAGGTGTCTCTCACAGTGTGTCACTTGCAGAAGTCAAAAACACAGATTACACGATAACCAAACAGTTAAAACATCCTAGTCACTCAGAAGAGATATTCTGTAAAACTCCCACCAACTTGTACGCAATATTTACCAATGGTTAAATTATTTTTATTCAATATTTGAAACAACCAGCACGTGTTTATGTGTGTTTGATATCACCTAGCAAATTTAATATTCCTCTGGCTGACACTTCCCTTTCTTTTTCACTCACACACACACACACAAGCAAACACACATCAGTCACAGTGGCCATTCACATTACATAGCACCCCCCCCACACACACACACTACCCCACACAGTATTTCTAGTACTTCCGACCATGAAGTTGGCATTTTCACTAGTTTCAAAAAAGAAACAATGAAACAAGTATTTGTTTGGGAAAATTAAAAAAAAGGTTTTATTTAGTTGTACAGAAGCATTTAAGGATAAACTAATTTGCATTACTTATCCTTTTTTTTTTTTTTTTTTTCCTTTGAAAGACAAAAGTAAAATAGAAAGATGTCTTTACCTTCTTTACATGTTTCAACTGCACTGCAGCCTTCATCAGAAGAGTCAGTCAGCTGATGAAGGCTGCAGTGCAGTTGAAACATGTAAAGAAGGTAAAGACATCTTTCTATTTTACTTTTGTCTTTCAAAGGAAAAAAAAAAAAAAAAAAAAAAAAAAGGATAAATAATTGAAAGAAGACAAAATGAACCTGTTTGACGTAATTTGCATTACCTTCCCTTAAATATTTATCATTGAAAGGCAGTAGTAACTCCACCAGTTGTATACTTGTTTCGTTGCATAACACCATTTTAGAGACCTCTTTTTTTAAATCACACAAGTACATCTGTGAAGTACATTTACATGTTTGCCCAGAATCTTACTCGATGACTAACTTTTGATTTAGTTTATTCTTTTTCCACACAACTTTTTTGTTGTAGTAACACTAAAATATTTCACTAACCCATTTTTGGATAACAGGTTTGTTGTAGACGAGTGATTTTTCTTTTCCTCTCGGTGGACTTGACAGACAAATACTCACGATTCTTGGTTTGGTTTCATAATACATAAAAAAATCTAAGAAAGGGCATCCGTACAGTAAAACATCATACACGATATTTACCAACGGGTAAATTATTTTATTCCATTTATTTCAAAAACTTTATCATATACAAATGTATTTACTGTGGCAAATTCTAATAAAAAAAAACAAAAAACATTACCTTTAAAAAATACGGCCATGGCTTTTACCTTATTTTCCGAGTTTCTAAGTCGGACTTTTAAAAAACTTCTAATAAAGCATTCGACGCGTTAGATAGTGCCAAGCTTTTACCTTCTTTTCCGAGTTTCTAAGTCGGACTTTTAAAAAACTTTTAATAAAGTTGTGTCACACACCATTATGCTTTCTGTTGACTGGAACTGTTTTAAAAACTGTTTTCCGCAAATTGAAATTTACAAATTTCACGTGTTTATTCAACCCTCCTACTTGTTATATCGTTGCTTCACCGTGACTAAACTCTCAACTATTTCTTCATTTTTGAATCATTTGGACCAAAAAAAGAAGTAATCCACATTTTAGTAAATGGAACAGATTTATTTTGTTCTTACAATCACAGTAAAAGGTTAGACAAAAGCAAAAAAAAAAAAACCTCCAGTATTGTAAAACACATTATTTTTTACACACATCTACATTCTCCATGCATTTGAGTGAAAAAAAAAAACACTACCTAAAAGCAAATTATACAGCAATACACACTGCGGTGATTTCATCCCAGCAGTCAATCGGTTGTGGAACAAAGATAGTTTAAGTAAAAGCATGCAGATTTAATTAAAATTTTTTTTATTACATTTCGGCATCAGCGTTTTCCGACTCTGCATCAATATCGATATCAGAGTCTGTATCACCATCTATATCACAACTCTTCTCGTTGTCAGGATCGCCCACAAAATCCTCCTCCCAAAAGTTCTCACCATCCAGACAACCTTGCCAATAGTCCTCAGCTCTTTGCAAATGATGAGCCATTTTCTCATCGCCAGCAAACAGCGTTTCTGAAATCTCAGAAATCTTGGGGACGATGCGTGGTGTATGTCTAAGTTCGTGAAGGAAAGCCTCTGTAATTCCAACGTACACCTGTATACAAGTATACTTGCAGTTTAATTCGGTCAGTCTCTAGAGCGCCGGAATGAAGCGCCTGTTCCGCAGTCTTTTTGTGATCTCTTCAAAGTGGGTCGGAAAGAAATACTCTCACTCCACCGGGCAATCGTGGCGGATTTGATCCAAGTGGTTGATCCGACAACCGCTGCATATTTCTTCTCCATATTTGCCAATGGTAACATCCAGAAATTTTATCAACCCAAGTTTTACTATATCCAGAAACATGGGAGGTAGATGATCCGCCGTGTGTATTGGGTCACCTTCCTCAAAAACCACGTCGAGGCCTGTAGAGGAAGAACTGTGTGGAGGGTCAGCAGCATATTCTTCGGCATCCATAGAACGGATCCACTCCGTTGCAGAAGGGAGGGTGGGTGAAGATGATTGAGGAGGACCGTCGGTATCCGGGGAGCGTGTTTGTGAAGGCGTGTGGTCATCCTCGCTCGATATTTTCAAAGACGATAATTCTTTCCCAAGGGCTTTGTTCAAAACACCCTTGGAGAGTCACACATGGGTTTGCCTCCATTTTGGTTTGGGGTTAGATGGGTGGTCGGCAGTCTTCTTTTAAAATTGTTAGGAGGGGTGGGGTTAGGTGCAGGAGATCGCGGGAGTGGCATCATCTGGAAAAGCTAGGGTTTTTTTCACCACAACCATATCTCTCGCGGTACGGCTGGAAATGAAAAGGGCCTTGAGCTTTTCGCTTTTCTTGTCAACCATTTTGACCCACGCTGTTGTAGGTAAGCGTAACGCTGTCTGGAACACACCGCATTCGGAATTGAAATACTGCAAGATGAATTCGTTCTCGGATGGGGCGTCACCCGTCGATACCTGACGCGTGGCTCGGAAGTACCACCTGCCAGGCGGGGACGCCTTCATCTCCCAACATTCTTCCGGTAACGAATACCGTTGGTTGCTCTTGTTTCACACGCACAGGTGTCTGTGTCTGTTGGTCTTTTGTAGCAGGTTCGTCTTCGACTCCCGTCTGTTGGCGATGTACGTCGCTTGTTTTCAGATCGGGGTAAATCACGTTTTGCAGTACGCTTCAGTCCACAACCTAAAGTGTGGCTTTTCTGGAGAGTGGGTCAAAAGTTTCTCCTTCATCCAACTGGTAAAAACAAAGTTCACTACTTGCGTAGTTGAACACGTAGCCCCATCTACCGCCGGCTTCTAACTGCCATTCCTCCTGAAGACTCCCGGTCGTGGGGATCTGGATGCGCCAAAGATACACCATTCACTTTTTTGGCGCTAATCCCGGAGCACTCTGTAACAAGGTGGAGATGGGTGTCTCGCTCATCAGATGAAGATCGCTTGGCCTCTTAGTCATGGTGGAGATTTGTTCCTGTCTTTTTCCATAAGTTTGTTTTATTTTTCCAATTCTGGGCTACTTATTTATATGATTTTCACTCGCTCCACCCTTGTAGTTTCATTGGTCGACGGTAGGGGCCCGCCTATAGACCGTTATGGGGGAGGACTGTCCCTCTTCGTTCACTGGATAGAATGACCCCGTGTTTGTCGAGTAGATGGGTGGGTTCTTATACTGCATTTTTCTAATGTAGATGGTAAAATGGCACTAACATGTCGAATGCTTTATTAAAAGTTTTTTAAAAGTCTGACTTAGAAACTCGGAAAAGAAGGTAAAAGCCATGGCCTTATTTTTTAAAGATAGTTTTTTTTTGTATTAGAATTTGCCATGGTAAATACATTTGTATATAATAAAGTTTTTGAAATAAATTGAATAAAATTATTTACCCGTTGGTAAATATCGTGTACGATGTTTTACCGTACGGATGCCCTTTCTTATATTTTTTATGTATTATGAAACCAAACTGAGAATTGTGAATATTTGTCTGTCAAGTCCACCGAGAGGAAAAGAAAAATCACTCGTCTACAACAAATCTGTTATCCAAAAATGGGTTAGTGAAATATTTTAGTGTTACTACAACAAAAAAAGTTGTGTGGAAAAAGAATAAACTAAATCAAAAGTTAGTCATCGAGTAAGATTCTGGGCAGACATGTAAATGTACTTCACAGATGTACTTGTGTGATTTAAAAAAAGAGGTCTCTAAAATGGTGTTATGCAAAGAAACAAGTATACAACTGGTGGAGTTACTACTGCCTTTCAATGATAAATATTTAAGGGAAGGTAATGCAAATTAGTTTATCCTTAAATGCTTCTGTACAACTAAATAAAATGTTTGTTTTTTTAATTCTCCCAAACAAATACTTGTTTCAATGTTTCTTTTTTGAAACTAGTGAATGTTTTTTAACCACATTAATCATAGTGATGCAACTTTGTGTGAATATACTAGGGGCGTTTGTGTCAACACTGTGCAACATGTCATTTGTTATTACAAAAGATAAAAAAACTATTCTTATTCAAAGAAGTAAGTACACTGTTATTTCAAGTTAATTTTTTTCAGAATCTGGTAACCCTAATGCCGGTAATGCAGTATGGTGCAAAGTGTTTGACGCCTTCAAGAACCAACCAAAGACCCGAGGTAATTCTTTTAAAAAGTCCATAGTAATTGAGACATGATGCTGTGTGTTAGCTTTAGTTCTTTATCGTTGTTTTTTAACTATAGAGTTGTGTTGATTCTTAGGATCTGGTAGACACGGCCCACTAAACTTTTCTCACAAAAAGCAGGAAGGAATAAACACCGATGTTCTGACCTCAGATTTCTCTGAACGAACGAGAAGTCTTTGAAAGCAAATCTCGTGACATTTGAGTTGCTGGCAGAGATAAAGTTTGCAACTTCAGGAGCCGAAAATGCCAACTTCTTGGTCGGAAGTACTAGAAACACAGTCCTAAATCAGATTTGCCTCAACAAAAGGAATGCACTATATGAGTAGAATGAATAAGGTTACAGCCTGCTGAGTGAAAAACAAGATGTCACTAAAAGCCAAAGTTTCCAAATCTTCCGCACAGTACCTTTAGTCTTCAGCGTCATTTCAAGTACACGATGATAATAGCCACACTAGTAGCATTTGGTGAAAAATTGGCCTTTATTTTCTTTTGATATTTTTCTTTTACGTGTAACACTGATACAAACAATACTTTCCCCCCTGCAGGACAACAAACAAAAACCCTTAACATTGGAATGGGCCTTAGGTCCCCAGTCTGAGAAACTGTTGAACCCGAGGTAGAGACAAAGTTGGTCGTGCAATATTTATTTCAGTAGAAAAACCCCCAACAAACTATAAACACGATGCCCAGTCTAAAAGCTAAATTTACCACATCTTGTTGTTTTCTTAAAAAAAAAAAAAAAATACTTAAGGTTCACGCAGATGCATTTTTTTCTGTACACTTGAGGTTTTGACTGCATATGCCCGTCAGTAAAATACTGTGAGTTTGTTGTTTTGTATCAAAAATTGTTTGGGTGTTTTTTGTTTTTGTTTTTGTTTTTTTTTTGTGAGAATGAAGGTTATTTCAAAATATTAACCAGAAACTACTCTGGAGCTTGGTGGCTGACCAAAAAATTTGCGCTGTCTGTGCAGACAACTTAATTGAACCGCCTGCTGTGATGGACATAAGTTGCAAGTTTTGCTTTTGTACAAAATCAAAAAAGAAATCTACATTGCGAAGCTTAGTCCTTTGTGAAATGTGGTGTTGTCAGAGAAAACATATTGTTTGGATCATTGGGAAAAAAAACCCCTTTTAAATAGCACAAAACTGTTTGAATGACTGACTGACGCTGAAAAATGCAAGTGGCCTTCTGACTCCAGGAGACACTGTTTATGATGCTGCTGAGGGAGCTGTGGACTGTTCATTTCTTTGTAAGGGGGTAAACTTACACATTCAGCAGGGGATCAAATAATTATTTCCCCCACTGAAGAAAATCTCTGGGATAGCCATCAAAACTATATTTAATGATTCAAAGGCTTATTTTTTCCTCCTATGATTTTTGGGGGTGCTTTGTAATGTGAATGGCCACTGTGACTGATGTGTGTGTGTGTGTGTGTGTGTGTGTGTGTGTGTGTGTGTGTGTGTGTGTGAGTGAGTTATTTAGCTGAGATGGGTGTTGATATTATTGTTCTTCTATTCCAGCTACAAAGAACAAGTAATTTAAACAAGTTAGATTTAAAAAGTTACAAATTTATGTGAGAAGTTTATATGTAAAATGTTACATGTTTATGTGTAAAATGTTACAATGTTTTAAAAAATCATATAAAATAGTCACAAATTTGGCAAAGTGATACATTTAAAAGAAAAATGTTTGAAGTGTAGAACTGCTAATTTTTTAAGTAAGAAGTCGAAAATGTATGTTACAAAAATCTAATTTATGTGGAAAAACTCTGATTTACAGGATAAAAGTTATATATTCAAAAAAGACAAATTATATGAAAAGACTCACAAAATTAAGAGAAAAAGTTTACAAATTTAGTGTCATGTCCGCTGCGTAACCTCACAGCGAACATATAAATTGGCAGCGAGCCCAACGTGCAGTAAAGTAGCGTGCTTATTAACAAAGGAAAAATGTACACAATGTCCATACAACAATCACTGACAGATGACAAGACAACCGGCTAGACTTAAGCTGCCACACTGACTGATCACACTGCCTCCCAAAAGTACTCTAATCACTAATGACAGCAAGTGGACACAGCCGTGTGGCAAGCCAGTGCGTGACTGATTGGAGTATGTGTGTGAGTGTGTGTGCGTGCGTGCGTGCGTATGTGTAAATGTAGTGATCCCAAACAGCTGGTGAATGTCTGGTGAGAGGAGGAAGGCGTGGCTGTAGGACTGGCAGAGAGCAAGGCTCAATCTGCCAGCTGGAATAAATAAGTAGTAATCAAACCCCTACAGCCACAGGTCATGGATAGGGCTGAAAACAACCCTGAACATGACAGAGCCCCCTCCCCAAGGGGTGGAAACCAGACACCCACCGTACCATCAAAACAGAACACAAAACCTGCCCCCACCCCCTCCCCACCCAAAAGACCAATACCACAAAACAGTTTAGGAGGGATTAATCAAGAAAACATCACAATACACACTTCCCACCCCACAATCATAATAACCCCTCCCCAACCCAAGAGTCCCAAGGCTCAGGGGGCTGGCCGCTGTCTCAGAGCCCACGAACAGTCTTGAGATCAGGGGGCTGGCCAAAGTCCCAGGGCCAGCAGGCAGCCCGCAGGACAGAGTCAGGCGGCCTGCCAGAGAAAGTGGGCCACCTGACCCAGAGATCCAGTCCTTCAGGTGGCCTACCCACACAATTAAGACACCGGGGCTGATGGGACAGACGAGGCGGCGGCCTACCCACCGGGAGAATCAAAGGTGGGTGGCCAGACTAGAGAAGGAAGACCCCAGTGGCAACTGGTGGCAGGATCCGGTGGACCATAGGGGTGCCCCACAGGAGAAGGAGAAACACCCAGCAGGCCTCCAGAAGAAATGAGGAGACCCCGGTGTCCCCAAACGGACTAGTAGCACCCTTGGTGGTCCTGGCGAGGGACTGGAGCTCGGTTGCACCCACGGTGGACTCAGGCTGGGCCATGGCTGCACCTGTGGTGGTCCCAGACTGGGACAACGTAGCACCAGTGGTGGCTCCTTCCCGGGACCTCATTGCTCCCGCGGTGAGCTGCGACTGGGCCTTCGTTGCACCCACAGTGGACCCTGACCGAGCCATGGTTGCACCCACGGTGGAGTCCAGCTGGACCCCTGCTGCACCTGCGGTGGACCCCGACTGCGCCATGGTTGCACCCAACGCCGCCCTCACCGTGGGCCAGCCAACCCTCATGAGCACCTGAGCCAGGAGGCGATCAACCACGGGCACCCTGAACTGGAACCGAGCACCCTTGATGACCACCTCAGCGGGGAGCAGCCACAATGACCTCCAGCGGTGAGCTTGGATCCTCAGTCTCGTCCGGTGACCTGGACCTCTCTCCAGCAACCCTAGAAGAGGACTCAGACACAAAGGAGGAAGGGTCAGGGTCATCGGCAGCAGCAGAGCCCGGCAAGGCGAGCTCAGGTGCAGCGTACGGCTGCAGCTGGCCCTCCTCACCTAGAGCTAGGCAAAAATGCTCTACTACGGAAAGAAGAAAGACAAAAGAGAGCACTTGCCTTAGCTCAAGCTCTACCACCGTCCAGGACTCCAACGATTCAGGCGACATCTCCACGGGCTCGGCCTCCTGGAGGTGCAGCTCAGGCGCCGAGTCTGCTGCAGTGGCCCACACGGCAGACGTGATGGTCTCTGCAGTCATCGTCATCCCAGCCGTCATGACCCACGCTGGTGACTCCTCCAGCGTGGTGGCTGGAGTCTGGCTCACCATTGCTGTGGGGGAAGAATCCTCCCGGACCTCTGGCTCCTCCCAATCCTGGCTGTCCAGCTCCGGCACCGGTGTATACTCAGGAGAGAAGGGAGAGAGCATGGAGAGGGCTGGTGAGCAGTTCATGGCTGCAGCAGGTAAAGAGGTCTCTGGGGACTGCACACCCAGATACTCTCTACCAGGGATCAGGCAAGAATTTTCAACAATTTTAGGAACAAGTGACTGCAGCGCAGCGATCAGGGCGATTCTCTCCCTTCTCTCAGCGTGCACCATCAGCTGACGGCAGCCACGAGCTGCAGCGTCTGCCAGTCCCAGACACCACAAAATGTCGTCTGGAGCAGCATAAACGCGTGCCGCTGAGATCAACCCGTCTATTTTCATCAGGGCTTGGCAGCATTTCCATCCCAGACGCATTGGATAGCCTCTGCTACCTGGTAAGTCCATCCTGAATGTAACTCCGGAAAGGGAAAAACACACAGGGAATAGTGAAGAAAAAACACGGTACATTACTTCACTGCTTGGGCTCTTTGTGGTGGCAGCTTACTGTCATGTCTGCTGCGTAACCTCGCAGTGAACATATAAATTGGCAGCGAGCCCAACATGCAGTAAAGCAGCGTGTTTATTAACAAAGAAAAAATGAACACAATGTCCATACAACAGTCACTGACAGATGATGAGACAACCAGCTACAAGCGTAGTTGGCGGGGAAGAACAGCCAAGCATGCTCCAAACTGAACAGCAGCGGAGAGAAAGGCAAAAATAAAAGGACATACATACGCGTTAGAGCGGAAAGGCTCTGGAGTAACAACACGATTCAGTCCAGGGGAAAAAGCCAACAGTCCACGAGCCAGGAAGTCCAGAGTAGACTTAAGCTGCCACACTGACTGATCACACTGCCTCCCAAAAGTACTCTAATCACTAATGAGAGCAAGTGGACACAGCCGTGTGGCAAGCGTGTGTGTGTGTGTGTGTGTGTGTGTGTGTGTGTGTGTGTGTGTGTGTGTGTGTGTGTGTGTGCGTGCGTATGTGTAAATGTGGTGATCCCAAACAGTTGGTGAATGTCTGGTGAGAGGAGGAAGGCGTGGCTGTAGGACTGACAGAGAGCAAGGCTCAATCTGCCAGCTGGAATAAATAAGTAATAATCAAACTCCTACAGCCACAGGTCATGGACGGGGCTGAAAACAACCCCGAACATGACATTTAGAACCGTCATTACTACTCCAGTAACTTTTTTATGGAATATTTCCATCATCACCTTTTCTGGTAACGACTCTGATACTTGAACAATTCCAATAACAGTAATATTACTGGAGAACAATTTCTGGCTTCTCTACCCACCTCTGGTTTTAAGCAAAGATGTAGATAGAAAATTAACAAATAAATAAGAAATTTTATTTTGCTGTCCTTTTAAATCTTATTATAACAATTAAAACAGGGAGAAGAGTGCACGGTGGTGGCGATGACAGTGTGAGTCCTGGTTGGTGTGAAACATCCTGAACAGGATGAAGTGAAGGACCAGTGATTTTCTCTGCTGTCCTCTGGAAACACAAATGATTTTAGGTTACAGCATGGACTCTTTCCTGGACTGTAACTTTAACATTTAAGACAGTGAATTTCACCTGTGATGGTTGGGGTCATGAACTGGTTCTCATCAGTCTGGGACAAGTGGTCCACAACATTAGACCATAGTACACTATGAAGTATATTTTTCAGAGTTTAGTACTTTGCATGTTAAAGTTTCTGAAGAGACGATAATAAATAAAGCTGTGTACTGTGGAGACAGATAGACGGTAGTCATATAAAAATGATTACTTGTATATTAAATTAGTTTTATGGAAGAAAAAATTAAAGCCGCAGTACTTGGAGAAAAAGACAAAAACGTCACTTTCTAAAGTGGGACATATTAAAATACAAAAGACAATCAAGTACAAATACCTTAGAATCACCCAGAATGCAAATATCAACACTAAATATCACAAAATCAAAGAGACTCCAGTCATATGAAAACTGCTGGAAACCTGCATCACCTCAGTAATCACGTACTAAGCCCACACGTGGACCCCAAACTAATCCGAAAAGAGAAAAAAGTAATAGAAGCATAATTTATAAGTATACCTTACCTGTTGTAAAGTGGTCAAAACAGAGGTTACGTCAACCTTTCATGACTCCCCAGGCCTTCGGTATCCACAATGTCCTCCTTTCGTCCTTGTTGCTGGCTGATGGGAATTTGATAAACGTATATTTCTGGCAGTCCTTCTCATCTTTCATCAGATGGGGATGTCTGTGTGGTGTCGTGAGTGTGGCTTGTGTGTGTGCGCTGCCATACCCGCCCCTGGCGTGACATCAGGCAGGCACGGCCCCTTGTATATAAATAGTTCTGTGTCCTAAAATAAAGTTGCTGCCGTTTTTGATTCCCGCATGAACGTGACTTTGACTCCTTCCTTATTCATACATAACAGTTTGGTGACAAGGATAATTATGGCAGCATATGGGCTACCGCAACCATTAATTCCGTTTCTGGAGTACGCGGGAGAGCCTGTGGTCCTGTGGCCAAAGTGGCAGGCCGCGTTCGAGGATTACATCGGGGTGCTGGGCCGAAGTGGGCTCAACGGGAGAAGATGACGACCGCTTCTGGCTCACCATCTTGGTGCGGCAGGACAAAGAATTCTCGCTACGTTGGGAGAGATGGAGGAGTATGAGGATGCTGTCGAGCGGATGGCCAAATTTTTCGCCAGGCAGACGAGCACCATGAAGCTGTGGGTGGTGGGAGTTTTGGCGCCAATAGGCTAGTTAGCTTGGGGAAGCTAACGGCCCATTCGCTATCTATGGGCAGGCTAGCAGCAAAGCTAACTGGGTGCCGAAAGAGAGCTCCGGGCTGCCAGCTAGACGTCGAGGTGGGACCGGGACTGTGAGAGGGGAAGTCCCTGGTCACTGAGGATGGCGAGCCAGCTGCGAAGCGCAGGAAGGTGGAGGACTGGAGCGCTGATGAGTTGGACGGTGCGGTGTGCAACGTCTGCGGAGAGAGAGAGCAGCAGGAGTCATCCCTGCAGCTGGAGGCTAGGCAGCGGGAAAGCGGGACCATGGCGACTGAGAGCCCCGAGGAAGAGCAGCGACAGTCGGGCGCAGAGACGATGCAGCGAAGAGCCTGGGACGAGGGTGCTGAGGGCAGTGACGAAGCACCTGGGTCAGACAATGGCGCTGATGGGAGTGATGCTGAAAGCCCTGAGGGAGAACAGCTACGACTGGGCACGGAGACAGTGCAGCAGAGTGTCTGGAACGAGGGTGCTGGGAGCAGCAGTGAGGTACCTGGGTCGGAGAATGACGCCAGTGAAGACAATGCTGTGAGCTCCGAGAGAGAGAGCAGCTACGGCTGGGCGCAGTGACGGCACAGCGGAGCGCCTGGGACGAGGGTGCTGGGAGCAGCGGCGAAGTGCCCAGGTTGGCAAGCGGAGCCGACGAGAGGGCTTCGGGTCTCCCTGGAGTTCGGCCACAGGGGGCCAGTGTTTGGGGCCATGACAGCAGTGCTGAAAGCGGTCGGGGCGCGGACCGACATACATGGAGGGATGGTGTGCCAGACAGCAGCACCGCGGGGCCAGAGCAGTAAGGCAGTCAGTGGTGAAGAGGGACGGTATCATGGACAAGGTGGTTTTTGATCCCAGAGGCAGATGGCAGCCAGGGGCGCACATGTCGTTGGGCTGTCCGGGGCCCCCAGGCCGATCCTACCACTGGCTGCCCTTTGACTATAGGTGTGACTTGAGAAACGTTAATGTAAATATATGTATATAGTGCTGGCTATGGGAATATTTTATGTATTTTAAGAGACTTGGCCCAATTTTAGTTGTTTTGTGTGAATGTGGTAGGCTATTTTATTGCAGTTAATTATTCCCCTGTTCTCTTAGTGCATGATTCGGGTCCTAAATTGGGGAGGGTCTCAATTGTGTGTGTGGTTTTGCATTTTTGTAAGGGGGTGGGGAGGTGTGGTGTCGTGAGTGTGGCTTGTGTGTGTGCTGCCGTACCCGCCCCTGGTGTGACGTCAGGCGGGCACAGCCCTTGTATATAAATAGTTCTGTGTCCCATAATAAAGCTGTTGGTGTTGTTGGTTCCCGCATGAACGTGACTCTGACTCCTTCCTTATTCATACATAGCAGTCTGCATGAGTCTATGCTGCACCTTTGGGCATTTTCCCGATTTTAAAGTGAGATTTAGTAGCTAGCCTTTCAGGCTTGTTTGAAAATGGCGTTCTGCTGCTGTCATCACCACTTCCGGCTGTGACCGACAAAATTAAAGGAAAACGACACCAAACAGAATCAGATCCGTTATGTCGTTTTTGCTCAATTTCAATTTTATTTTGACAAGGCGAGAACGTTACAACAGCTATTTTCGGTCGTTCTGTTTTCGCTTCACAAACAAAATATTAAAAGAACAAAGAGTACACGGATTCATGTAGCATAGGTTCTAATTCAGTCTTTTCTACTCCCACTCACCATTCTCTCACTGCACCAAAAACAATACATCCATCCTCACCATCTTCATTACATGATACAACATGGAAAATCATTTTCTGGGCCTCAACCACAGGCTTTCTCCCCAGGTACCGCAGCAAACTGCAAGACTTCTCTTTTTGTTTCGGTTCAGCTTTAATAAGAACATATGCCCTTGATCAAGAGCATTTCAACTTCTACCTTAAAGGCCATTTGGAACATTGAGATAACAATAAGAGGACAGGAAGAGGGAATTTTTCGGCATTACTGATGGAGAAGAACGATAAGGGACTGGGGACATTTTATCAGCCGCCCCTTGGGGACAGCCATAAGCCTGCTGGAAGAATGGAGATGGAGAGAGAGGGGGAGGAGGGAGGAGCGAGAAGAGGACCCTGTTGTTATCGCAGGCTGCCAACACCTAAAGGCAAATGGATACAACTGTATGCTGTACTCATGCTTTGCTATGGTCGTGTTAACAGCAAGGGGGCAGAATCATTATTCAAAACACTCATCAATATAGAGGCACTTTTGTGCTTCTGGGTAGGTTCTGCTTCATTTGTTCTTTACTCTTTCAACAGCAGTGGTTAAAGGATTATTCAGCTCAAACACCTCTTCTCTTTCAACTATACTACCTATCGCCTTCAGCACATTTAACCTGCAACCGCTTTTTTTTTTTTTTTGGGTGCAGCGACATTATGACGATCTGGTCAACAGTCTATTGTTTATGAAGCAGAGCCCATTTATGGGTGTGTCCAAGTCCATTTCACACTATTGTCGGGGGGACAATAAACAAAACATTTCCCCAGAGTCAACATTGGAGGGACGCTGCATACAGTGGTGTGAAAAAGTGTTTGCCCCCTTCCTGATTTCTTATTTTTTTGTGTTTGTCACACTTAAATGTTTCAGATCATCAAACAAATTTAAATATTAGACAAAGATAACACAAGTAAACACAAAATGCAGTTTTTAAATGAAGGTGTTTATTATTAAGGATAAAAAAAAATCCAAACCTACATGGCCCTGTGTGAAAAAGTGACTGCCCCCTAAACCTAATAACTGGTTGGGCCACCCTTTGCAGCAACAACTGTAATCAAGCATTTGTGATAACTGGCAATGAGTCTTTTACCGCACTGTGGAGGAATTTTGGCCTGCTCATCTTTGCAGAATTGTTGTAATTCAGCCACATTGGAGAGTTTACGAACATGAACCACCTTTTTAAGGTCATGCCACAGCATTTCAATCAGATTCAGGTCAGGACTCTGACTAGGCCACTCCAAAGTCTTCATTTTGTTTTTCTTAAGTCATTCAGAGGTGGACTTACTGGTTTGTTTTCAATCATTGTCCTGCTGCAGAACCCAAGTGCACTTCAGGTCACGAACAGATGGCCGGACATTCTCCTTAAGGATTTTTTGGTAGACAGCAGAATTCATGGTTCCATTTACTACAGCAAGTCTTCCAGGTCCTGAAGCAGCAAAACAGCCTCACACCATCACACTACCACCACCATACTTTACTGTTGGTATGATGTTCCTTTTCTGAAATGCTGTGTTACTTTTACGCCAGATGTAATGGGACACACACCTTCCAAAAAGTTCCAACTTTTGTCTTGTCAGTCCACAGAGTATTTTCCCAAAAGTCTTGAGGATCATCAAGATGTTTTCTGGCAAAATTGAGACAAGCCTTTATGTTCTTTTTGCTCAGCAGTGATTTTCGTCTCGGAACTCTGCCATGCAGGCCATTTTTGCCCGGTCTCTTTCTTATGGTGGAGTCATGAACACTGACCTTAACTGAGGCAAGGCAGGCCTGCAGTTCTTTGGATGTTATTGTGGGGTCTTTTGTGACCTCCTGGATGAATCATCGCTGCGCTCTTCGGGTAATTTTGGTCAGCCGGCCACTCCTGGGAAGGTTCACCACTCTTCCATGTTTTTGCCATTTGTGGGTAATGGCTCTCACTATGGTTCGCTGGAGTCCCAAAGCTTCAGAAATGGCTAGAAAATTGAACTCAGCTTTCCAAAGATGTGATAAACCACAGTTTAATTTATGTTTTAACCGGGGGGAAGGGGGTCATTTTTTCACACAGGGCCATGTAGGTTTGGATTTTTTTTTACCCTTAACAATATCCATCCATCTTCTTCCACTTAATCCTTTTCGGGTCACGGGAGGGCTGGAGCCTATCCCAGCATCTTTGGGCAAGAGGCAGGGTACACCCTGGACAGATCGCCAGTCCATCACAGACAACCATTCACTCTCACAGTCATACCTAAGGACAATTTAGAATCCCCAGTTTTGATGCCAATTAACCTAACTTGCATGTTTTTGGCATGTGGGAGGACATTGGAGAAATCCTGGCGTAAACCCATGCAGACACGGGGAGAACATGAAAACTCCACACAGATCACTGTTGGTCCGGGGCTGGGATCGAACCCAGGTTCCCCCGGCCAAGGGTGAGTTGCGGTGCTGCCGCAGTGCTAACCACCGTGCACCTTCAATTAAAAACTGCATTTTGTGTCTACTTGTGTTACCTTTGTCTAATATTTAAATTTGTTTGATGATTTGAAACATTTAAGTGTGACAAACATACAAAAAAATGAGAAATCAGGAAGGGGGCAAACACTTTTTTTCACACCACTGTATTTAGGCCAATTAACTAGTAAGTGTTGCAAATTAACAAAAAGTTAAATTCATCAGAGAAAGTTGTAAATTTATCAAAAGTCACATTAACTAAAGAAGAAAAGGGGAGGGAAAAAATCTAATGAGAGAAATTTTATGCGAGCAAAAATGTAAAACGAAAAAGACTTGTAGAGTTACAGTAAAAGTGTAATATTTAAAACCTATATAAACTGACTGATTCCTGAAAGAGAGAAAAAATACTAATCTTTTAGAAAACAACAGCAAAATCATGAGATGTAAGTAATTCATTTACAAAAAAAAAGTTCTGGGTCTAGAAATAACTAATGAGAGAAAGAAAATTTTTAAAAAAGCTGCAAATTTTAATGAGGAAAAATAAAATTACATCAGCATTGATACTTAGAATGCATTCTATTCAACTATCTAACATAATATAGAAATATAACATTATTCTAATAATAAAACTGATAAAATCTGACTCCAAATAAGGCCAAAATCTTATTTTTAAATGTTATACAAACCTGCCTTTCTTCTTTGTCAGTCATTAAAAACACCTTGCTGAAGTTTTTAATCACCAAATGAAGTCCATATCAACAAGATGAGCAAGGAGAAGAAATTCCTTCAAAATGCAGGAAGATTAAAAAACAAAAAACAAAAACATAATTAGCACCAACCTGCCTGGATACTTGATAGAATAAGATGCAGCCAGGAATCCTCCCAGGTTGTGACCAAGTAGTATCATGGACTCCAGACCAATTTTGGTCCTCCACTGTTCTATAGACTCCACAAACTGATCCTCCGCCCCCTGGGCATCGGTAGAGAACACCGGTCTGCTGCTCCGGCCAAAGCCCAGCAGGTCCAAGGCATAGAAGGGCCGACACTGGGAGAGGGCATCCAAGTTCTGAGCCCACAGACCCAAACCACCCCCGAAGCCATGCAGCAGAACCATGGGAGTTTTGTCTTTGACATGCTCACTGCAGAAGGCCAGAGTCCACAGCAGGTTGCCATTGGCAATAGGGATGAACTGTCTGGTGAAAGCACCGTTGATGCCTAAAAAGAAGGGAAACAGAGAAAATAGAATCTCATGATGACATAGTATAATAACAACTATAGAGTGGAAGGTCAGTGCAGGCTTTTCAGAAAGATAACTGGTACACAATTCTTTGTATGACTAAAACACATTAAGGGAATCAGAGAAGTGGATTGGGTTGGCCCTTACGTCTCAGCATCTGGTCCTCTGAAGCTTCCAGTTGGCTTTTGGAAGTTGGACACCATGACGGCAGCCAGTTGGGGATCCAACACCACCTGTATACAAAACTCACATGTACAGGTACATCTCAAAAAATTAGAATATCATGAAAAAGTTCAATATTTTTTGTCACTCATTTCAGAAAGTGAAACCCATATATTATATAGATTCATTACACAGAGAGTGATATATTTCAAGTGTTCGTTTATTTTAATTTTGATTATTATGGCTTACAGCCCATGAAAACCTCAAATTCAGTTTCTCAAAAAACTAGAATATTACATAAAATTAATATTAAAAAATAGATTTTTAATAGAAATGTTGGCCAGCAGAAAAGTATGTACACACTCAATACTTGGTCGGGGCTCCTTCTGGATTAATTACTGTATCAATGTGGCGTGGCATGGAGGTGATCAGCCTGTGGCACTGCTGAGGTGTTATGAAAGTCCAGGTTGCTTTGATAGTGACCTTCAGCTTGTCTGCGTTGTTGGGTTTGTTGTCTCTCATCTTCCTCTTGACAATACTCCATAGATTCTCTATGGGGTTTAGGTCAGGAGAGTTTGCTGGCCAATCAAACACAGTGATGCCATGGTCATTAAACCAGATTTTGATACTTCTGGCAGTGTGGGGGGGTGCCAAGTCCTACTGGAAAATTAAAGTACTTATCACGTTTACAAGACTTAGGGGAAAACTGACCTCTGACCTTGACCTCAAGGTCTATAATTCTGAAAAAAATCATCCAATCAGAGTCAAATTGCAATATGCACATCACTGCTGTCTATCAAACACTGATACCACATTTCAAAACATTTGGAAGAAAACTATAGCAGGAATTGATTTCACAACACAGTTACTGTCTATTAACTGAGGTGAAATAGATGATGATAAATCAGGGGCTACAACTCCTGCAAAAATCAACTGATTGGAACCAAACTGCAATATCACATCATCAGTGTATATCAAACCCTGGTACCAAGTTTAAAAACAATCACAACAAGACTGTAGGAAGAGATGATTTCAACAAAAGTGGGACAGAAGGACGGATGGATGGATGGACAGACGGACCGCCCCACAACATAATCCCCCTGTGGTCTTCACCCAAATGGGTCTTTGACCAGCGATGGATCAAAACTGGCCTAGTATCTCAACGATCTCCGTGCTGTGTGGCCCTAACTGTCATCTTCATGTCAATATCTACCAACAGACTGAACTTCATCCAGATCACACTCAACACTGGTGTACCACAGGGCTGTGTGCTCAGCCCATTCCTCTACTCCCTCTTCACCCATGACTGCAAGCCTATGTATGGATCCAATTCCATCATAAAGTTCGCAAATGACACCACGGTGATCGGACTCATCAGGGACAACGATGAGTCAGATTACAGGGCAGAGGTTGAGCACTTGGCTACTTGGTGCGCTGACAATAAACTGCTCCTTAACACCAGCAAAACCAAGGAGCTCATAGTGGACTACAGAAAGGAGAGGGGAGAGACACATGACCCCATCCATATCAATGGCATAGCTGTTGAACGTGTCCCCAGCTTCAAATTCCTGGGGACCCACATCTCGGAGGACCTGTCCTGGTCAGTTAACACCACCAGCCTGATCAAGAAGGCCCGTCAGCGCCTCTTCTTCTTGAGGACACTGAAGAAGAACCATCTGTCAACTGACATCCTGGGCAACTTCTACCGCTGCGTCATAGAGAGCACCCTGACCAACTGTGTCACAGTCTGGTATAGGAGCTGCTCTGTCGCTGACCGTAAGGCGCTGCAGCGGGTGGTGAAAACCGCCCAACGCATCACAGGGACTCCACTTCCAGTTATAGAGGACGTCTACAGGAAAAGATGTCTGCGCCGGGCACGCAGCATTCTTAGGGACTCCAACCATCCTGCTCATGGAATGTTCCAGCTTCTCCCCTCCGGAAGGCGTTTCAGAAGCCTTCGGACTAGAACCAGCAGGTTTAGGAACAGTTTCTTTCCAACAGCTGTCACGTTATTGAACTTAGTTCCCCGCTGACTCTCTTACCATCATCTCTTACCATCCTCACCTGTACATAACTGCCCACCTAACTTATTGTACATTATTTGCACATAACAGTACTCTTAACTTTCTGCACTGCTGCATATATTTGCTTAAATTGCACATACTGTCAATTACTGTATATACTGCACTGCTGTCCTTTGCACTTCTGATTGGATGCTAAACTGTGTTTTGTTACCTTGTATTCATACATGTGTAATGACAATAAAGTTGAATCTAATCTAATCTAATCTGATTATTATTTCTACAGTTAAACAGAGGAGACTGAATTGGGCTCACTGGGCGGGTCTGTCTGAGTGGATGATGAATACCTTATCATGGAGTCTACATAGCTCCACACACTGCTGACCAGGCTGGGAGCACCAAGAAGAGACAGCATTTTATAGGTGATCCTAAAACCAGAGCACAGTGAATGTGAGTGGATAAGGGCAAAGGACACACAGTGACTGGCTGATGAGTACATCAGAGGAACACGTGACTATGTTATCTACTCAGCACAATCCTGGAGGGGTTATAACGTTCCAAAGAAGCAGTGAATTTTAAAAAAAATTAATATATGGATGGCCATGAATAACCATCTTCATTAACCCCTTTATGGGCCAGTGAATTTCATTACAAACACCATCTTGTTTGTTTGTTTAATAAACACAAACAGGGCTTTTTATCAGTTTTAAAATTAAAAAAGATCTGTCAAGACCACATATGAAATTATTACAAAAATAATTACAAAAAATTTAAAGCATAAACAACATTATAGATATTTTAAGACTAACTAATTAAAAGATGGAAATAAGAAAATGGCGGGGTCAGCACAAATGTCAACATAAGACAAATCACTTAAGGGTTTTGGTTTCATTTAATTAAAACTACAGGTAGTTGCTTTCTGATTCTAAACTTAAACATGGTAAGTCTAATGGTGATATTTAAGAACGTTTTATTATAGTGGTTTACTTGTTTGTTTCTTTTAGTCATTAATGTGTCTAATGAAACACTTGTAAATAACCTGCTTGTTTGTTTGTTTGTTTGTTTGTTAGGCTCATCATTAGCTCCTAAAATGCAGATATTCTTCCTGAGGTCCACAACAAAATTACAATAGAACAAAGTGCAAACTATCATACATTTAGCTCCATATATATTTGGACGCTGATTCAAGTTGTTATTTCCGCTTTTTACCAAAACCTCTTCAAGATACAGATCAATACTACAATAGTGCAGAGTCTCAGCTTTAATTTGAGGGTATTCACACCCAAACTGAGTGACCATTTTTATACAAAACCCCCTCACTTCAGGGCTAGCTCCTGCAATGAAACGCTATTTCAGTCAACTTCTTTATTAATGTGTGCTATCTGCAACCCCTTTCTCGGTGATCCAGAGAAAACTGACATCGAGACAAGTTATAACAAGCGAGAACTTTTTACACTTTTGCTAACAAGAAACAGCTGTTGTCCGGTAGTTACCTGTGTCACATAAACAGTTCCGACCTGTATAACCAGTATTTAAAAAAAAAAAACAACTCTTCTACCACGGGCACGCGTGGACAAACAGCTGTGAAAACTCACCCACTGTTTACTGCTGTCACTTCGGTCTCCGCCATACTGCTGCATTCCCAGGAGGTGGTCACGTGTCTGTGACGCAGTGTGACTCAGGCCACGGCGGAGCGTGACAAAAGCGGAAGTGGACTTTCATGTCAAACTACAGAGAGCCAAGCCGTGTAAACCAGTGGCGAGTAGAGAACGCTGCTTTGGTGAGTTATTAAGTCACATTAAATGACCCAGTGAAAGAAGGGCTTTTACTGCGCAGATAGGTTTTTGTGTCTTTACGTGTTAATTAGCTGTAAACGATTTTTACACCCATTTACAGCTAGTGAAATACCTTTTAAGGTGATGCATGAGTTTTTAGAGGATATCGAGTGTTTTCTCATGCTAGTTTATCAAAAACCACGTAACTTACTCAATTTCTAGTCGACTCAACTAAAGGACAATAATTGTTTCTGTTATTTGAGGTATTATTTGATCCTAATACAGCTACTTGCATGAGTTTGCATGAGTCATTACATATAAAATCAGCTGATTCTGGGAAGATTCCTTACATGACCTCCGAATTGCCAGTTTTATTGACTGATTAAGTGCGCAACACTTTTTTTTACAGTACTGTGCAAAAGTTTTAGGTAGCCCCCTCTTTTTTTCACATATTGCTTTTAAGAAGCCTGACTTTTGTATTATTTTTTTTTCTTAAAGTGGTCGTGAGCAATAGTTCTCTAGGCTTTCTGAAAAGTTTCACAATTTAGTCTTGTAACTGTCTTCGGGGTTTCCTCTGGTAACATTTCTGGGTGGCGGCTCGCCTTACCAGAAAATTTATCACCACGCCAATAAGGAGATATGAATTTAAGAAAAATATATGAAGCAATGACTTACCGCAAGCGCGCACACAAATAGCACACGTGGCCGTCATCCGTGCAGAGTTTAGAAGCGCCCCGCCCACGCGAGCTTTCCAGTCAATCAGCAGGCAGTGTCTCGCTAGCGGCAGCAGTATCTTCGTGGAAAAAGAGTGAAAACTGGGAAGTCAAACAGCAGAAATGGACTCTATCCAAAGAGAAACTTTGTGAAGAAGTCCGCTGTTTCTTTGTTGGTGAAAATCCTGGTGCGTCAGCGCCTTGGCACTACCTATCGGGTGGGAGTGAAACTACAAATGATGGTTGTGTGCATGCGTCAACTGCTTGGCCTGGGTAGATGAAAAAAGTGAGCATGTACAGCGCCGCGTGCATGCCGGGCTCGTCCAAAGCGTACGCCGACCAAGGCGGACTAGAGGGGAAATACAGCATAATAAGGCTTGACTGTCCGACAGAAACATGAGTTTATTAAAGTACTTTAAATGCGGGAAAAAAAATCAGAAGAGGTATGTAAGCATTGGAGGCATTTATCATGGTTTTAACCCGCTGGAAACGGGAGCAATAACGGAAGAGTCGCTTAGCTAAGAAATGTGGTTAGAATTCAAATGCAGTCAACTTCATATGAAGGGAAAGGCAAGGGGGACTGATGAATTGCTGAGGATATGACCGAAATTCATGAAGTCAATGACTTTAATCCGTCAGCAGCCTTCAGACAAACTAAACGTGCCAGCATTTGGATTTCAAAATAAGGGAGGTTTTTCTTGGCGGTGAGGAGATTTCTAAAAAAAAAAAAAACATAACTATAAATATATAGAAATATTATAATGGAAATAACAGCATCCTTGGTCATTTAAGTTAATTTAAATCATTAAATACAATTTTATTAATATTTTTTTCTTTGTAATGAGAGTTGAATTATTGTTCTGTTTTGACTGCAAAGTTATGGTCAAAAATATAAATTAAGGAAAAAGTAAAAAAAAAAAAATACCACAGTCTGTTTCAAATTTATTTAAAAAACAGTAATTTTATTTAAAAAAAACAGACAAAAATAAGCCATAAAATAATCCAGAAATTAATAATAAAGTTTCAAATGTACAAGAAAAGTCAATTTTACAAGAGGAAATTACAAATTTGAGGAAAATGGTTTCAAATTTAGATAAATTTACAGAGAAAAGTAGAAAACTATAAGAAAATTGTTATAAATTTTGGAGAAAAACCTCAAACCTTCAAGACTGAAGTCATTAATCAAGTTTTAAGTGGGTGCTCTTTGTACCCTTAACTAGAAATTTTTGGTTGTCTCCTTTAATTTACATGGCACTTGATATTTTCTAACCTGTTTGTATACCACCATAGACAGAGAGAGAACCTGAATTAGACAGAGCTCAGAGAGGGCAAGATGAGACAGAAGAGAGGAGCCAAGGAGAGGAAAGTGTTCAGGCAGAGGGTCCAGGAGAGGTGAGAGCAGAGGAAGGAGAGAAGGATAACATCACGAAAAAATCTAAACACAGGACTTCTGGGTGGGACCCCAGCTGGCCCAGTATTCCAGTATTCCAGCCTTGGTTGTACAGTACTTCAAATTGTAAGTTCCATATGCACGGCAGTGGCTCAGGAGGTAGAGCGGGTCATCCAATAACCGGATGGTTAGCGGTTCGAATCCCGCTCTCCTCAGATATCCTGCCGTTGTGTCCCTGGGCAAGACACTTTACCCACCTTGCCTCCAGTGTCCATAACACTGGGTATGAATGTGTATAAATGTTTGGTGGTGGCTGGAGAGGCCGTTGGCCCAGATTGGCAACCACGTTTCTGTCAGCCTACCCCAGGGCAGCTGTGGCTACAGTAGTAGCTTGCCACTACCATTGTCTGGCTGGAGTGAATGAATAATGTATCTGTAAAAAGCGTCTTTGTGTGTCTATGATAAAACGCTATATAAATCTGATGCATTATTATATGCAAGTTTACTGTGCAAAATTTTTAAAAAAAAGAAATAAATAGTATAAAATTATCAGATTTATACATATGTGACTGCATCATTGGTCATTTTAATAAATTTTATTGAATTAAACATAATTTTATTCATATTTTTTCCCTTCATAATCAGAGCTAAACTCATTGTTTTGGCTCTGCAAATTAACTTTCAGATATGTGTGAAAGTCCCAATTTCGCCACAAATGATTCAAGAAAAAAAAATCATAAAGTAAAGATGAAATTAGGAGAAAACCTTACAAATTTATGAGAATAAAGTCTCAAATATATGATAGACTTAAATTTAGAAGGGCAAAAACACAACTAAGAGGACAAAAGTTCCAGATTTAAGTGAAAATAAAACTTTCAAATTTACAAGGAAAAAGTAATAAATTTACAAGAAAACTGTCATAAAAAAATTAGGAGGAAAAACCTCTCGAACTGTCAAGAATAAAATCACATCTCAAGTAACTTTTTAAGCAGATACAGCACTTTTTTACTCAACTATTTTCTGGGTCACTACTACTCTTATACTTCAGTAATTGATTTCATAAGGTAACACTACGGTACTTTTATTTGATTACAGTTTATGACTACTCTATCCAACTCTGACTGTATAATTTAAGTGTGTGTGTGTAAAACAGTATGACCATGGAGGTTGTAATTTCTCAGAGAAATAAAAACCTCCTTGGTCAAATTAATTCATGTGTGGTTTTCCTCTGCAGAGCACCGTCCTGCCCTGACATTTTCACAACAGCTAACTGTACAGGTAATATGAGTCTATTAACACTGACAAAGGCTGAGAAATAACATAAATTTGGAAGGAGAATTGATGTATCAAATAATGATATATACTTAGGAAACAATATTAATTTTATTTTATTTTACGAGAGCATCTGACCCTCACAGTGTCGACTGAGAAAAATTCTGGCCCTTGGACAAATGTAGAAGAAAATGCTTAAAAATGTCAAAGTGATAAACAGCTCAGTGTGTGATGTGAACTTGGGACTGTTGATGGCTATTTGTTGAAAGCGGGCGGTGCGGTAGCGCAGTGGTTAGCACTGTGGCAGCACAGCAACTCACCCTTGGCCACGGGATCCCTGGTTCGATCCCAGCCCCTGACCAACAGTGATCTGTGTGGAGTTTGCATGTTCTCCCCGTGTCTGCGTGGGTTTACTCCGGGAGTTCTCCGCTTTCCTCCCACAGGCCAAAAACATGCAGGTTAGGTTAATTGGAGACTCTAAAGTGGCCCTAGGTGTGAATGTGTGTGTGAATGTTAAAGGGATAGTGCCGTACCGTGGCTGCTTCATCCATCCAGGTGGAGGCCCTCAATTTCCCCTCTGGGGAATCAAAGTATACAAAATCAAAACAAAAAAATCAATTTACCACTCACCATCCCCCTCCCACCAACCAAACGAGTGTTGAAGCCTTGTAAATGAGTGTTGTTTTGCTCCTGCGCAGTGACAACGGTGCATTCTTTTCATGCATGTGCAGAGTAACAACGGTGCATTGCTTTTGCACATGCACAGTGAATGTAGGCTTTGGTCTTATCTTATACAATGGGGGGCTGAAAAGTTCATCGTGCTCAGATTTGAAAAAAATGTGGTTTATTTTTCAACCACAGAGATCCAAGCATTGCAACACCGATGGACGAAGTGTGTGGACCAAAGGGGAGACTGTTGAAAAATAAACCACATTTGGTCAAATTTGACCGCTATGAACTTTTCAGCCCCCTCTCGTAAATGGCACATTCTAGAGAGGGTGGACCAATTCTGACATGAGATGATTCTAACTTCATGTCAGGTCAGGCATTGGTTTGCTTGCTACCAGATAACCATGAAAACCAGTACTACCTGTCTCATGGGTCGGGCCGTTGGCGACTCAACTGGCAACCCCGCCCTTCCAAGGGTGTGGAGGGTGAAACTGGGTATCCTGGCAGAACTAAAAACAATATCTGTCACAGGTCTGTGGTGGACCACTCCCAGTTACACGGGGTGAGACTGGACATCCTGGCAGATAAGCACTTCTGTCGCAAGGTCTGTGGTAGACTTTTGCCAGTCGGTGCATCGTGACATGCACTACACAAAGAACAGAGATAAACAAACCTATCATCTGGTCAGTCACTGCAGCAGATACTGGAGTCAGTTTGTCTTGGCCTGTCCTTGCCACTGATAATACCTCTTATCTGCCAAGAATGTGCTGCTAGTCCAGCAAAAGCTAGCGGTACTCAAATACTTTGCAAGCAGTTTCATGAAATGGTCAGTCAGAGAGCAACTCATACCGGCTCGGATGTTGCCCGGGGGTTCCTGGCAGCGGAGGGCAAGGGATGGAGCTGCGTGGGGGAATTTGATCAGACCTAAATGAAACAGTCATTGTCGCTCCCTGACTGACTGCTATGATGATGGTGATGGACCAATTCTATGGCTAGAGCCTGCAGGCCTCCATATTTTTACCAATGAATTTTCAAAGTCTTCTACGACAACCCCATATTATTTTTATACTATTTGCATGGCTTAATTTGAGTATAGTTTGAAATACCTAGACCTATATAATGATCATAGAGCACAATAATGAAGCTCTTACTCCAGGAGGTGGAGGATGATGGAGAGGAATGAGAGATGAAAAGAGAGGAAGAGGAGTAAACAAGGAGATGAGGAAGAGAAAAGGAGTAGGAGGAGGATGAGGAGGAAAGGAAGAGTGGCGAGAGGATGAGGAGGGAACAAGGGACAGGAAGATGGGGAGTGGAGAACAGGAGAATTAAGCAGAGAACATGAGGACAATAGTGGAAAAAGAGGAGGATTAGAAGAAGAAGAGAGGAGCAGAAGGACTGGGGCCCAAGAGCAGAAGAGGAGGATGCTGAGAAGACAAAGGAGGGGGAGAAGAGCACGTGGAAAAGAAGTGGAGGAAGAGAAACAAAACTGTAGGAAAGAGCAGAAACCAAACGAGAGTATGGGGAGAAACAATAGCCAAAAACAGTTTACATTAAAATCTTTTCCAAAACATTATGTTTCCAAACCCTTAAGGTAGTATCTCACGGAGCAGTGAATGCTGATGAACATGGTAATTTTTGGATTCACCAACTTTTTGGAGCAATGTTCACAAACTCCACAGTTCACCTCTGTCATTAGCAACAGTTAGTGACGTTTAATGATGTTTAACAGTCATTTCCAACATTTGAAATTGTGAAAGACATCTGGCAAACATTATTGACTATTAACAAATGTTAGCCACAGTATTTGCAATGATTAACAACTGTTTACAACTTTTTGCCACTGTTGGAGAACCTTTGAGACCTTTTGCCAACTCCAGGTAAAGTACCAGGTGAATGTCAGGCAATGGAAGTGACCTGGAAAGAATTTAAGACCAAGGCAACTAGAAAAGACCACTGACATTTTACTAAGGAGTGGCTTCCATCTGGCCACTCTACCATACAGGCCTGATGGGTGGATTGCTGCTAAGATGGTTGTCCTTCTGGAAGGTTCTCCTTTCTCCACAGAGGAACACTGGAGCTCTGACAGAGTGACCATCGGGTTCTTGGTCACCTCCCTGACTAAGGCCCTTCTCCCCTGATCGCTCAGTTTAGACAGCCGGCCAGCTCTAGGAAGAGTCCTGGTGGTTCCATTTATGGATAATGGAGGTCATTGTACTTATTGGCACCTTCAAAGCAGCAGAAATTTTTCTGTACCCTTCCCCAGATTTGTGCCTCAAGACAATCCTGTCTCGGAGGTCTATAGACAATTCCTTTGACTTCATGCTTGGTTTGTGCTCTGACATGTGCTGTCAACTGTGGGACCTTATATAGACAGGTGTGTGCCTTTCTAAATCATGTCCAGTCAACTGAATTTACCACCAGTGGACTCCAATTAAGCTGTAGAAACATCTCAAGGATGATTAGTGGAAACAGGATGTACCTGAGCTCAATTCAGAGCTTCATGGGCAAAGACTGTAAATACTTATGTACATGTGATTTCTTAGTTTTTTTATTTTTAATAAATTAGCAAAAATCTCAAAAAAAAAAAAAAAATTCACATCGTCATTATAGAGTATTATGTGTAGAATTTTGAGGGAAAATGAATTTAATCCCTTTTGGAATAAGGTTGTAACATAACAAAATGTGGAAAAAGTGAAGAGCTGTGAATGCTTTCCGGATGCACTGTATATATATCACAAGATCCGATTCAGGTAAATATAAATTATGAGCAGAGATTAGAACAGGCATGGCAAAAGGTTAATATAAAAGAAAGTGAGAGACTGTGCAAAGGAATCATCTTCACTGAAAGTATAAATTTAAACAACTACGTTACATTTAAGTGTTATTAACATTACACTTATTTTAAGTATACATTTAAAATTTTTCTTCATAACGTTCCGTGTTATTTATTATAATTTCCCATCATACTCGTATGATAACAATAAATACCGGTACAAGGAACCATTATTTGGATATCCCTTTATCACAGTGCTGCAAAAGTTGTCAACAGCACTATATCCAGTACCAACATGGCGCCTAAATTTGCTGTCAAAATGTTAGCCATAAACAATCTAGCCTGGTATATCTCTGTGGTCAATTCAGAATGCTGGAACCAAAAAAAAAGCAAAAACACAGAAAAACGTGGTAAAGGCTGTGTGTTTTTTAAGAGAAGTGAGTGTTTTGATATTTTTTGATAATCTCGTGACCAACAGACACATTTCAGACGGGTTAAAACCTACAAACACACAACTTTTCAGTTCATGAGCCCTTTAAGATGTGAATCATCGGCGAGCCGTGCTCAGTCAGAGCCGTCAGACTGGCTGCACAGGGGCCGACCGCGCTGAAGCAGCCCGGGGGTGTGCCCGTGCTGCACGACGTGAGTCATAGCTGAAGTCCGCTCTCCACACTGCACACTCTAATTTGTGCTTTAATCCGAGCAGCCACAAATCAGCAGGTCTCCCGCAGCGTGCCTCCTACATACACTCGACCCGGTGAGTAGCCTGTCGCCCTGCAGTTCGTACAGACGGCTGAAGTTGCGAGGCATTAGCAGGAACAGATGGCGTGCGTGTGGGCTGCAGCCGCTCAGCTGTCTCTGTCTGTACACTCGGCTAATGACACCCAGTGGGCGAGCTGATAGTTTTTAACAAGGGGGATGGGGGTATTCGCAAATGTAACAAAAGGTATAAATGTCTAAATGTAAATTGTGTACAAATTTGGAAGAATAAATGTGCAAAAAAAAAAATCACAGAATATGTCAATTTAAAAATTAAAAAAGTCACAAATTACAATTTAAACACAGGACAAGTATTCAACCAGCATTCAGGTGAATGTTGCAAATTTCTGAGGAAAAAAGTGGAACATTTGCAAGAGAAAAATTACAGCTTTTTGAAACTAAAGTTGCAGATTTACAGGAAAAAAATTGCCAGTTTATAAGAAAGAAGTTGTAAATCTAGAGAAAAAGTTGAACATTTACAGAGAGAAAACCCCCCACAAATTTATGAGACAAAAGTTGCAAATTTATGAGAAATGGTTGCAAATTTTTGAGGAAAACAGTTATAATTTTAGAAGAGAAAATAATAAATTTATGAGGAAAAAACTTGCAAATTTACAGGGAAAAAAATCATTTTTTTTAAGGAAAAAGGTTATGAATATTTTGAGAGAAAAGTTTCAAATTTTTGAGTAATAAGTTGCAAATTCACGTGAAAAAGGTTAAAAAAAAGTTACAGGAAAAAAATTGCAAAATTATGAGAAAAGTTGCAAATTTACAAGAGAAAAATCAAATTTATGAGCAAAAAGTTGTAGATTTATGAGAAGAAAGTTGCAAATTTATTAGACAGGATTTTCCAGGTTGGAGGGGGAATGTCCCTCCTGTCCCACTTTGATTTATGCCTATGAATGGGGCTGGGAATGGAGGCAAGACAGGTTAATGAGAGGGATGATTTTGGCTCATTTTGCTAACAAGGGGGATAGCACATCCCGCCACCCCCTTTAAATTACTTAATCAGTCCCTCCAGGATTTCGCGATGTTGCGATCGCACCAATTCACGCGAAATCAGCCTATCAGAGCAACTATTGCGTGACCTTGCAACTTTGCCCAATTACCGCAACTTTCCCGCAATTTTGTCCAATCCTCGTCAACTTCCACCAATTTCACCAATCAAATTTGTCTCCAGCTGGCGCTGAAACACTCAGTCTAACCAATCAAATGCATCGTTGCACCGCGTTTACTTCCGTGTTTACAGTGAGTAGTGAGTTTAGTTTACAGTGAGTAACGGAACACATTTGCAAACAGTGTATGATTTAAAAAAAACAAAAAAACAAAAAAAAAACACTCACCCGCAAGGTTTTCAACACCGTCCCTTCCTCCGTCCCCCCCCTGCCTGCCCGTGGACGCCTCGCCACGTCTCCGTCCTGACCGCATGTGCCAAGCGCTGGGTTTGTGTTGAAAAATATGCGCCTGCCCCAAAAGCACCCCGTCGCGGGAGCGTGCATGAGAGCCAGTGTTTGAACATTTAAACATCTTTAGAGGTAAAATCATTACTACATCTGGTCAATGAGCTTTAAAACTGTGACTCTCCGGTGTAGACTCTGGACAGACAAACACACCCACCCACCCACCCGCCACTGCTGCCGCCGTTGTCGTCGTCGTCTCGCTGTAAATGAAAGGTGTGTGTGTGTGTGAAGACCGACATGCAGCAGACAGACAGGTAGGCATGGAAAGAGAGAGAATCTTCTCTGTATTTTTTTTTTTTTCAGAAAAACGCAGACTCCAATAGCCAATACAGTTCAACACAATAATTTATTTTTTCCTTTCCGCTCAGTACTGAGTGATTGGGGACCATAGATAATTTTCAAATGAATGTGCTGCCAATAATTTCCAAATCTCAACTCTTTAGCATGCATTCAATGCAATTTAGTTGTTGTAATAGATATTGTGTTAATGTTTGTATTTGCTGTTGCACAAGAGTTTTTTTGTATAGCAGAAGTTTCTGCTTAATTTACAAATCACTATAATAGGAAATTTCTGACAATCCTGTGCTTTTCTTGTATTGTTATATGGAATATCACTGCAGTAAATTGGAAAAAAAGCATCTGCTTTAAAATTTGGAATTCTTCCCACAACTTTTAGTGCAGAAAACACTCTAAAAACATGGCAACTTTAATCGCAACTTTTTAAAAAAGCTCCCGCAAATTCAGGCTTTTTGGCCCGCAACAATCATAAAAACATCCCGCGAAATTCTGGAGGGACTGCCTAATGATGACACCCTACTTGCAATTCACAAAGCGTGTAAAATAAAAAATAATCACACATCACAATTATAATCTAGTTGCAGAAATGTTTCCACCGGAGTTGATGAGATCACTTTATCGCTGGGAGTTCAGTATGTAGGTGGAGGGAGACACGCCTTATGTATACCTGAAATGTTTTCTCTAACTGCTACTCAGCTCCTTTGTTCATTCTCACTATTTCAATTTTTACTTTTAGCATCTACAGTGGTGTGAAAAAGTGTTTGCCCCTTCCTGATTTCTCAATTTTTTTGTATGTCACACTTAAATGTTTCAGATCATCAAACAAATTTAAATATTAGACAAAGGTAACACAAGTAAACACAAAATGCAGTTTTAAATGAAGGTGTTTATTATTAATTGGAAAAAAATCCAAACCTACATGGCCCTGTGTGGAAAAAGTGATTGCCCCTAAACCTAATAACTGGTTGGGCCACCCTTAGCAGCAACAACTGCAATCAAGCATTTGCGATAACTGGCAATGAGTCTTTTACAGCGCTGTGGAGGAATTTTGGCCCACTCATCTTTGCAGAATTGTTGTAATTCAGCCACATTGGAGGGTTTTTGAGCATGAACCGCCTTTTTAAGGTCATGCCACAGCATTTCAATCAGATTCCGGTCAGGACTTTGACTAGGCCACTCAAAAGTCTTCATTTGGTTTTTCTTAAGCCATTCAGAGGTGGACTTCCTGGTGTGTTTTTGATCATTGTCCTGTTGCAGAACCCAAGTGCGCTTCAGCTTGAGGTCACAAACAGATGGCCAGAAATCCTTTAGGATTTTTTGGTAGACAGCAGAATTCATGGTTCCATTTACCACAGCAAGTCTTCCAGGTCCTGAAGCAGCAAAACAGCCCCAGACCATCACACTACCACCACCATATTTTACTGTTGGTATGATGTTCCTTTTCTGAAATGCTGCGTTACTTTTACGCCGGATGTAATGGGATACACACCTTCCAAAAAATTGAGCTTTTGTCTCGTCAGTCCACAGAGTATTTTCCCAAAAGTCTTGGGGCTCATCAAGACATTTTCTGGCAAAACTGAGACGAGAAGACTTCTGGTTATGGCGGCCACGTAGGAAGACGTGTTTCACTCTGCTCTGCTCCTAAAAATCAAAAGTTGGCTAAAACTCTCTCAACTGGAACAAAAACCTATCCCAGCGTTTGGGCGCGGATATGGTAAAGCCCAAGGCTGGGAAATTAGGCGGAGGAAAAAGTGAATCGTCGAAACAGTCCAAGCTAACAGACTTCCACACTCGTGACGAAGCAGAAAAATCTCCAAAGACAATGACGGAGGAGGGAGCTAGCGGCGGAGCGGTGACTGCTGGGGAGGGCACGAGTGCGGTGCTCGCTGCCATCAGCTCCATGAGAGCAGACTTTTCCTCTAAATTCGAAGGGATTATAGCAGCGATAGAAGGAATGAGAAAGGAAATAAGCGACTGTATGGAACGAGTATCACAGGCGGAGCTCCGAATCTCCAGCGCTGAGGATGACATCACCAGCCTACAATTAAAGGCGCAAACATTGTAATTAAAAAATAAACGTCTGGAAGATAATGTCCTGGACTTAGAATCCCGGTCGCGACGGAACAATCTGAGGCTGGTGGGCCTCCCGGAGGGAACGGAGGGACGGAATACATGTTCCTTTTTGGAAAAGTGGATTCCAGAAGCGCTGAACAACGCAGATCTGCAGTCATCGGTCGTCTTAGAGAGCGCTCACGAATCGGCCCACCGAGAGATAATAAGACACCACCGAGGACGCTGATTATGAAGTTCCTCAGCTACAGAGACAAGATGACGGTCACCAACGCGGCGCGAGCTAAAGGAGGAATTAAATACCAGGATCAACGGGTGCGGTTCTACCCAGATTTGGCCACAAGAATTCAACAATTAAGGAAACAGTTTGACCCCGCCCGTAAAGAGCTGCACAACCTCGGGATTCGTCACGGAGTGATTCATCCGGCAAGACTGCTGGTCACATACAAAGGGAGAACCCATATCTTCAAGACCTCTCAAGAGGCGCAGGAGCTTATCAAGCAGATCCAAGGAGAGACTGGTGGGAGCTAAGCATGAAGCATGAACAAGATATAAAGGTAGAATATTTAAGCATTTGCACAGGCCTCTGACTGATCTGAAACATATAGCAAGTTTACAAAATATAGATTGTATTATATATATAAAAAAAACCTATGATGTACAAAGTTGCTATAAAATTTTGGAGTTAAGTTGGAAAAACTACAGAAGAGAGTTAATGTTATGTCATTAAAAGCAGTAGAGTCAGGGTGATTGAGAGGAGAAAGAAAGAGTGGTTTGACTGATCCTCGCGGGTGTGGAGCAGTCACTGGCTATAGCGGGAGACAGAATTTTTTTTTTGATTTTGGGGGGATTACCACGAATGTGGGGAGGGGGAATTTGTTTGTGTGTAGTTTGTGGGACGAATGTTCAACCACTCATGTTTTTGCTTCTCTGTATAAGCATGTTTATATTGCGAGGTAATCTCAAACTCCTTATTGATCATAGACCAAAGCGTTAATCTTAATTTAACTTCATGGAATTGCAGAGGTCTACAAAATCTAAAAAAACTTAAACAAGTTATGAATAAAATAAAAGACATAGGTTCAAAAATTGTGTTTTTACAAGAAACTCATCTAATAGAGGAGGATGTAAAAAGAATTAGGAGAAGATGGCAGGGAAATGTGTTCACCTCATCATTTTCATCCCGAGCTAGGAGAGTTATGACTCTCATACATAAAACAGTCCCATTTCAAGTGAAAAATGTCATTGGAGACAAATTTGGAAGATATCTAATCATCCAAGGATCTTTGTTATTAGAAAATATAAATCTGGTGAACTTAAACGGTCCCAATATAGATGATCAAAACTTCTTTGCTAATTTATTTCTTATTTTATCATCACTTACAGGGCAACATATAATAGCAGGGGATTTTAATTGTACATTGAATCCCAGTATAGATAGATCAACAGGACTGGACTGTACGCACAATGGATGCAGGATGACCATTAATCAGTTTATGAAAGAATTGAGATTGCTAGATATATGGAGAGAAATGAAACCACAAGTCAAAGCCTACTCTTGTTATTCTAATACCTACAAGACATTCTCACGTATAGACTATTTTTTGATCTCCACAGGATTAAGGTCCAAGATTCAAAACTGTTTCTATGATAACATCGTGATATCTGATCATGCACCCTGCTGTCTAATATATGTAGATAAGAAATTGACAGAGGATCCAGGTAGGTGGCAATTTCAGCATAAATGGCTTCAGGATGAGGAATTTGTTAAGTACATAGAAAAACAGATAGATGAGTTCTTTGATATCAATACTACACAAACATCAGCATGTATAAAGTGGGAGGCTTTCAAAGCTTTTATTAGGGGGCATATTAATAGTTATACAGGTTCAAAATCTAAGAAGACTCGAGAGGAGAGAGTCCAATTGGAACATAAAATAAAAATTCTTCAAGAAAAAGTGTATGCAGGAAGTAACCCAAAGTTAGAGAACAAATTACTGATTCTGAGAGCTGAATATGACAAAAAAATCAGCGAATAGAGCTGCCTCGAGTCTTCTAAGATTGAAGCAATCTTTTTATGAACAAGGTGAAAAATCAGGGAAATTATTGGCATGGCAGATTAAACAATTAGAATTTAAAACACCAATTACCAGTATTATAAGTAACGGACAGGCAGTTGTAGATCCTTTAGAAATTAATAGTGCCTTTAGAGATTATTATGAAAAACTATATGATGGGCTTCCGGTTATGGCTGCCACGTAGGACGGACGTGTCTCGCTCTGCTCTGCTCCTGGAGAAAAAAAATCGGCAAATAACTCTCTCATTTGGGACAGAACGTATCCCAGCGTTTGGGCGAGGATATGTCGGCGAAGCCTAAGGCTGGAAAACCAGGAAAAGGAAAAAGCGAGCCGCCGAAACAGTCCAAATTAACGGACTTTCAGGTCTGTGACGCAGCAAACAGGGCTCCATATATGGCGGAGGAGGCTGGCAACGCTGCGATTTCTGCGGGGAATGGCGCAGATGCGCTGATGGCTGCCATGAGTTCAATGAGAGCGGACTTTTCCTCTAGATTTGATGGGATTATGACAGCGTTGGAAGGAATAAGAAAGGAATTGGGTGACTGTGTAGAACGAACGGCGCAGATGGAGCTCCGTCTCGCTAGTGCTGAATATGACGTCACCCGTCTTCAATTAAAGGTGCGCACTTTGGAAAAAAAAAATAAATCTCTGGAAGATAATATTTTGGATTTGGAATCTCGGTCGAGACAGAATAATTTGAGGCTGGTGGGTCTTCCAGAGGAATCAGAAGGTCGGGACGTATGTTCCTTTCTGGAAAAGTGGATTCCGGAGGTGCTGGGCAGCGAGGAGTTGCAATCAGCAGTGGTTCTGGAAAAAGCACATCGCATTGGCCCACGGAGAGATAAGGGACCGCCGAGGACCTTAATTATGAAGTTTCTTAACAACAGAGACAGGATGAAGATCTTCAACGCTGCACGAGCTAAAAAAGGAGAGATTAAACACCAGGACCAGCAGGTGCGGTTCTACCCAGATTTGGCCACAGGAATCCAGCAATTGAGGAAGCAGTTTGATCCCGTACGTAAGGAGCTGCGCAACCTTGGGATTCGTCATGGTGTAATCTATCCTGCGAGACTGCTGACCACGTATGAGGGCAGAACCCACATCTTCAAGACCCCAGAGGAGGCGCAGGAGTTCATCAAGAAGATCAAAGAAGAAGAAGAGACTGGTGGGAGCTAAGCATGAACAAAATATAAGGTAGAATAATTAAGCATTTGCACAGGCATCTGACTGACTTGAAGTAAATAGTAAGTTTACAAAATATAGATTGTATTATATATTAAAAAAAAAACAAAACAAAAACAAAACAAACAAAAAAAAAAAACCTATGATGTACAAAGTTGTTAAAAATTTTGGAGTTAAGTTGGAAAACTACAGAGGAGAGTTAATGTTACGTCATTAAAAGCAGTAGAGTTAGGGTGATTGGGAGGATGAAGAAGGAGTGGCTTAGGCTGTTCCCCGTGGGTGTGGAACAGTCGATGGCTATATCGGGAGACAGAATTTTTCTTTTGATTTTGGGGGGTTTGCCACAAGTGTGGGAAGGGGAAATTTGTTTGTGTGTAGTTTGTAGGATGAATGTTCAACCACTCATGTTTTTGCTTCTCTGTATGAGCATGTTTACACTGCAAGGTAATCCCAAACTCTCTATTGATCATGGACCAAAGTGTTAATCTTAATTTAACTTCATGGAATTGCAGAGGTCTACAAAATTTAAAAAAACTTAAACAAGTTATGAATAAAATAAAGGACATGGGTTCAAGAATTGTGTTTTTACAAGAAACTCATCTGATAGAGGAGGATGTTAAAAGAATTAGGAGTAGATGGCAGGGAAGTGTATTCACCTCTTCATTTTCATCCCGAGCCAGGGGAGTTATGACTCTCATACATAAATCAGTTCCTTTTCAAGTGAAAAATGTAATTGGAGACAAATTTGGAAGATATGTAATCATTCAAGGTTCTTTGCTATTAGAAAATATAAATCTTGTGAACTTATATGGTCCCAATATAGATGATCAGAAGTTCTTTGCTAATTTATTTCTCATCTTATCATCACTTACAGGGCAACATATAATAGCAGGGGATTTTAATTGTACATTGAATCCAGGTGTGGATAGATCAACAGGACTGGATTGTACGCACATTGGATGTAGGATGACTATTAATCATTTTATGAAAGAATTGAGATTGTTAGATATATGGAGAGAAATGAAACCACAAGTTAAAGCCTATTCTTGTTATTCCAGTACCTACAAGACATTCTCACGTATTGATTATTTTTTGATTTCCACAGAATTAAGGTCCAAGATTCAAAACTGCTTTTATGATAACATCGTGATCTCTGATCATGCACCCTGTTGTCTAATATATGTAGATAAAAAATTGACAAAGGAATCAGGTAGATGGCAATTTCAGCATAAATGGCTTCAGGATGAGGAATTTGTCAAGTATATAGAAAAACAGATAGACGAGTTCTTTGACATCAATACTACACAAACATCAGCATGTGTAAAGTGGGAGGCTTTCAAAGCTTTTATTAGGGGGCATATTATTAGTTATACAGGATCAAAATCTAAGAAGACTCGAGAGGAGAGAGCTAAATTGGAACATAAAATAAAAAATCTTCAGGAAAAAGTGTATGCAGGAAGTGACCCAAGGTTGGAGAATGAATTACTGATTTTGAGAGCTGAATACGACAAAAAATCAGCGAATAGAGCTGCCTCGAGTCTTCTAAGATTGAAACAATCTTTTTATGAACAAGGTGAAAAATCAGGAAAATTATTAGCATGGCAGATTAAACAATTGGAAATTAAAACACCAATTACCAGTATTATAAGTAATGGACAGGTAGTTATAGATCCTTTAGAAATTAATAGAGCCTTTAGAGATTACTATGAAAAATTATATGATACCAAAAATGAACCTGATTTAACAAAACTAAATGGGTTTTTGAACGAACTATCTATACCGTGTATTCCAAATGAAAACAGGGAGATATTGGAGTCTAAAATTAGTCAAGAAGAAGTTGGGCTAGCCATTGATAATATGAAATCAGGAAAAAGTGCAGGACCAGATGGTCTTCCAGTTGACCTTTATAAAAAATTTAAGAATAAATTAATAAAACCTTTTTTGGAAATGGTTTTAGAAGCATTTCAAAATAATAATTTACCATCATACATAAATAATGCCTTAATTATACTGCTGCCAAAACCAGGTAAGCCCTCTAATAAATGTGAAAATATGAGACCAATAAGCCTATTAAACGCCGACCTTAAGATAATCTGTAAAATTTTAGCAAGACGAATACAAGAAATTTTACCAAATATTATTAATCGAGATCAGAATGGCTTTATAAAGGGTAGACAAGGCTTCCATAATGTAAGAAGACTATTTAATATTATCTATTTTAATAAAGAAGCACCGGATACAGCTCTCCTATCATTGGACGCCGAAAAGGCCTTTGATAGAGTTGAATGGCCCTTTCTTTTTGAAGTCCTACAAAGGTTTGGACTTGGAAATAATTTCATAAAATGGGTTCAAATAATATACAATAATGCTACAGCAGAAATCCTAACAAATAACAATATTTCAAAACCAATAAAAATCAATAGAGGATGTCGACAAGGCTGTCCACTCTCACCTTTACTGTTTACTATGGCAATTGAACCTTTAGCGATAGCGATACGTTTACATTCACAAATATATGGAATTAAAGTTGGACCAACAGAACATAAAATCTCCCTGTACGCCGATGATATAATTTTGTTTATGTCGAATCTAAAAAAATCAATTCCAACCTTGTTGAATTTAATAAAGAATTTTGGGGAAATATCAGGATATAAAATAAATAAAACTAAATCTTCAATATTAATGCTAAATGAGACCCAGAGAAATTACCCAGCCCCTGAGGTAAATCAATTCAATGTTGTAAATCAGTTTAAATATTTAGGAATCCAAATTATGCCTAAGCTAGAATCAGTCGCCAGTGTCAACTATGAAGCCTTAATGTCAGATATCAGTGAGTTAACTCAGAGATGGATGTCACTACCAATGTCGATGATCGGGAGAATCAATATACTTAAAAGTAATATTTTACCTAAAATACTTTATTTATTTCAATACATTCCCTTATCACCACCTTTAGATCTATTCTCAAGAATAAAAAAAAAGTTAGTGGAATTTATATGGAACAACAGGAGGGCTAGATTACGTCTGTCTTTATTATATTTACCATTTGATCGTGGAGGTCTGAAATGTCCAAATTTTATGTTGTATTATTGGTCGGCACAACTGAGGTCTATGACATATTATTTTTCATCAAATGATCTCCCTCACTGGACTGAAATGGAATCATACAATTTACCTTTACCTCTTCCCATATTCATATACTCAGATTCGGCAAAAAAATTACAAAAACAAGTTAAAAATCCATTTGTAAAGCATATGATCAAAATATGGTGTGAAGCTAAAAACTATTTAAAAGAACCACAGTTATTGTCACAATTTAGTCCAATATGGGGTAATCAATATTTTAAACCAGGGAGAGCGGATGCTGTATTTAAAGTATGGAATTTAAAAGGGATACAAAAGATTCAGGATTTATATTTGCCATGTGCAGACAACATAATGTCTTTTGAAGAGCTGAGGATCAAATTTAATCTCAATAGAACACATTTTTTTAAATATCTTCAACTTAGAAACTTTATTCGATCAAATCAAAATAAAGCTCTCACTCGACCTATTTATTCATCCTTGGAAAAAATGATGATGAAAGATAGTAAAAAGGGTATTATTTCAGAGTTTTATAACTCATTGACACTATCTTCAAGTGAAAATTCACTGAAAAGATTAAACTACTGGAAAGAAGATCTGCAAATTGAAATTTCAGAGGAACAATGGGAATTGGCTTGTACAGAAGCTCAAACCAAATCAATAAATGCACGCCTTAAATTGATACATTTCAAATGGTTAATGCGGATGTATGTTACACCGGAGGAGTTAAATAGATATAACAAAAATATACCAGATACATGCACAAAATGCATGGAAAGTAAAGGAACCCTATTTCATTGTTTATGGGAATGTAGATTAATAAGAATGTTTTGGGAGGAGGTGAGGGTAACAATTGAAAAAATAATCTCAAAACAAATCATATTGAATCCTAAACTGTTTTTGTTGGGTCTGTACCCAGAAAAGCATAATTTCAATAAAAGTGAAAGAACATTCATAGACCTCAGTTTGCTTAATGCCAAAAAATGTATTGCACTATTATGGAAAAAGACTCATAGACCAGATGTGACTCAGTGGTTAAGACAGATGTTAACAAACCTTCCATTAGAAAGAATAACATATATACTGAAATCAAAGGAAATTGTGTTTGAGAATATATGGAGACCTTTTATTGATTATGTAAAAAATTTAAACATAACTCTTGAAGAAGAAGGTGAATGATGTGTGTGGACCTTGTAAATTCCAAACTGGTGAACATAATATGTATACTTATGTATTGGATTGTCTAGACTAAACAGAGGAGCATTGTTGAAGACTTGATTTTGTTGGTGGTTGTTGGTGTTTTTAGTGCATTTTTTTTTTTTTTTTGTAGTACTTTAGTGTTAGTGTTTGATTGTTTGTATCATGTTTGTTAAAAAAAAAAAAAAAAGGTTCAATAAAGATATTGTGGAAAAAAAAAAAAACTATATGATACAAAAAATGAAACTGACTTAACAAAACTAAATGGGTTTTTGGACGGATTATCTATACCGTGTATTCCAAATGAAAACAGGGAGATGCTGGAGTCTAAAATTAGTCAAGAAGAAGTTGAGCTAGCCATTGATAATATGAAATCAGGAAAAAGTGCAGGACCAGATGGTCTTCCAGTTGACCTCTATAAAAAATTTAAGAAAAAATTAATAAAACCATTTTTGGAAATGGTTTTAGAAGCATTTCAAAATAGTAATTTACCACCATACATGAATAATGCCTTAATTATACTGTTGCCAAAGCCAGGTAAACCCTCTAATAAATATGAAAACATGAGACCAATAAGCCTATTAAATGCTGACCTTAAGATAATCTGTAAAATTTTAGCAAGACAACTAAGTTTGGTAAGAAATATTACCAAATATTATTAACCGAGATCAGAATGGCATTATAATGGGAAGACAAGGCTTCCATAATGTAAGAAGACTATTTAATATTATTTATTCTAATAAAGAAGCACCGGATACAGCTCTCCTATCATTGGATGCCGAAAAGGCCTTTGATAGGGTCGAATGGCCCTTTCTTTTTGAAGTCCTACAAAGGTTTGGACTTGGAAATAATTTCATAAAATGGGTTCAGATAATATACAATAATGCTACAGCAGAAATCCTAACAAAGAGCAATATCTCAAAATCAATAAAAATCAATAGAGGATGTCAACAAGGCTGTCCATTTTCACCTTTACTGTTTACTATGGCAATTGAACCTTTAGTGATGGCAGTACGTTTACATCCACAAATATATGGAATTAAAGTAGGACCAACAGAACATAAAATCTCCCTGTATGCCGATGACATAATTGTTTATGTCGAATCTTAAAAAATCAATTCCGACCTTGTTAAATTTAATAAAGAATTTTGGGAAAATATCAGGATATAAAATAAATAAAACTAAATCTTCAATATTAATGCTAAATGAGACCCAGAGAAATCACCCAGCTCCTGAGGTAAATCAATTCAATGTTGTAAATCAGTTTAAATATTTAGGAATTCAAATTGTGCCTAAGCTAGAATCAGTCGCCAGTGCCAACTATGAGGCCTTAATGACAGACATTAATGAGTTACTTCAGAGATGGATGTCACTACCAATGTCGATGATCGGGAGAATTAATATACTTAAAAGTAATATCTTACCCAAAATACTTTATTTATTTCGATACATTCCTTTACCACCACCTTCAGATCTATTCTCAAGAATGGAAAAAAAAGTTAGTGGAATTTATATGGAACAATAGGAAGGCTAGATTACGTCTGTCCTTACTATATTTACCATTTGATCGTGGAGGTCTGAAATGTCCAAACTTTATGTTGTATTACTGGTCAGCACAACTGAGGTCTATGACATATTATTTTTCATCAAATGATCTCCCTCACTGGACTGAAATGGAATCATACAATTTACCTTTACCTCTTCCCATATTCATGTACTCAGACTCGGCTAAAAAATTACAGAAACAAGTTAAAAATCCAATTGTAAAGCATATGATCAAAATATGGTGTGAAACCAAAAAATATTTAAAAGAACCACACTTATTGTCACAATTTAGCCCAATATGGGGTAATCAATATTTTAAACCAGGGAGAACGGATGCTGTATTTAAAGTATAGAATTTAAAAGGGATTCAAAAGATTCAAGACTTATATTTGTCATGTTCAGATAACATAATGTCTTTTGAAGAACTGAGGATCAAATTTAATCTTAATAGAACACATTTTTTTAAATATCTTCAGCTTAGGAATTTTATTCGATCAAATCAAAATAATCCTCTCACCCGACCTACTTATTCATCCTTGGAAAAAATTTTGATGAAAGATAGTAAGAGAAAGGGTATTATTTCAGAGTTTTATAACTCATTGACACTATTCTCAAGTGAAAACTCACAGAAAAGACTGAATTATTGGAAAGAAGACCTGCAAACTGAAATTTCAGAGGAACAATGGGAAATGGCTTGTGCAGGAGCTCAAACCAAATCAATAAACGTACGTCTTAAATTGATACATTTTAAATGGTTAACGCGGATGTATGTTACACTGGTGGAGTTAAATAGATATAACAAAAACATACCAGATACATGCACAAAATGTATGGAAAGTAAAGGAACCCTATTTCATTGTTTATGGGAATGTAGAAAAATTAGTGTTTTGGGAAGAGGTGAGGGTAACAATTGAAAAAATAATTTCAAAACAATTCATATTGAATCCTAAACTGTTTTTGTTGGGTCTGTATCCAGAAAAGCATAACTTTAATAAGAGTGAAAGAGCATTCATAGACCTCAGTTTGCTTAATGCCAAAAAATGTATTGCACTACTGTGGAAAAAGACTCATAGACCAGATGTGACTCAGTGGTTAAGACAGATGTTAACAAACCTTCCACTAGAAAGAATAACATACATACTGAAATTAAAGGAAAATGTGTTTGAGAATATATGGAGACCTTTCATTGATTATGTAAAGAAATTAAACATAACTTTTGAAGAAGAAGGTGAATGATGTGTGTGGACCTTGTAAATTCCAAATTGGTGAATGTATAATATGTATACTTATGTAATGGATTGCCTAGACTAAACAGAAGAGCATTGTTGAAGACTTGCCTTTGTTAGTGGTTGTTGGTGTTTTTAGTACATTTTTTTTTAATTACTTTCGTGTTAGTGTTTGATTGTTTGTGTTATGTTTGTAAAAAAAAAAAAAAAAAAAAAAAAAAGGTTCAATAAAAAATATTGTGGAAAAAACTGAGACGAGCTTTCATGTTCTTTTTGCTCAGCAGTAGTTTTCGTCTTGGAACTTTGCCATGCAGACCATTTTTGCCCAGTCTCTTTCTTATGGTAGAGTCATGAACACTGACCTTAATTGAGGCAAGTAGGCCTGCAGTTCTTTGGATGTTGTTGTGGGGTCTTTTGTGACCTCTTGGATGATTTGTCGCTGCGCTTTTGGGGTAATTTTACTTCGCCAGCCACTCCTGGGAAGGTTCACCACTGTTCCATGTTTTTGCTATTTGTGGATAATGGCTCTCACTGTGGTTCGCTGGAGTCCCAAAGCTTTAGAAATGGTTAGAAAATTGAACTCAGCTTTCCAAAGATATGATAAACCACATTTAATTTATGTTTTAATGGGGGGGGGGGCAATCACTTTTTCACACAGGGCTATGTAGGTTTGGATTTATTTTTTTTTTACCCTTAATAATAAACACCTTCGATTAAAAACTGCATTTTGTGTTTACTTGTGTTATCTTTGTCTAATATTTAAATTTGTTTGATGATCTCAAACATTTAAGTGTGAGAAACATACAAAAAAAATGAGAAATCAGGAAGGGGGCAAACACTTTTTCACACCACAGTATCTATAAATGCATCAAATTTCTGTGTGTGTGTGTCTTTCTGTCTGTTCTGCAGAGATCTCCCAAACCGTTCGTTAGACTGACCTCAGATTTTATACGTGCTTTGCTGAGGTTACGAGGGTGTGCATCCCCGAGTCTGGAGTCCCTCAGTCAAAATATGAAATTTTTATCAATAAAAGTTTAGCCACTGGTCTGTCACCACTCTGCCTCTTCATGCCCTGGCTTCAGGAAGTGTGGGCGTGGTTTAAGATTGACTCTGTGCTGATTGGATAATACGCGGCATCGTGACCATGCTGATTGGATAATATGTGGCATCACGACCATGCTGATTAGATAATACGCGGCATCACGACCAGTCAGTCACCACAGCACTTCGCAAACAAAAAAAAAGGAAGTGAAAAGCGACAAATTTGACAAGAAAGAGAGACTAGTGAAGATGTAATGCTTAAAAAATTATAATATTGCCGTGATTGCGTACATCTAAAGGCTAATTCTGGGAATGCCCGCAGGGACCAGTTGGTCTGCCAAAAAGAACACCAGTGCTGGAGAAGCAGTGGGCAAAACGCGGTCCTTTGCAGAGAAGCAAGCCCAGCCTGCCTGGTCAGTGGTAGATGGGAGTCCCTTTGCAGGACCACAACTCGCTGTCACCGATGGCGCTCCTCTCAGTGTGCTTGCATGGCTGTCTAAAAATTAAAAGTTAATAATAATACCACTGGGATTGTGGAGCAGAATGCCCAGATCAACTGTATATCATATGTGGCCACATGTACGGTTTGACTAAACGACCGTCACCAAACTGGACACAAAAACACCCAAATAACGAAATAAATAATTTTTATTTAAATATCTACTGACAAACAGGCAACATTGATGCAACAGTTGCAGCCAAATAGGTAATTCTGCTGTGTATAATAATGTTCAGTGTTTTGTACTTACTAGTACATGCCCGTAGAAACCAAGTATAAGCAAGTATTTCTGCATGCCCGTTGCTGAAGGATCTCCTCCTGTCTCAGACGGCTGTGTTGTTCACAATCATGCCTGCGGCGTACTGGTGGAACCTGAGGTGTTTCATGTTCACGCCATGCTTTCTGATGTGCAGCAGTTCTCCTCATTCTATTGCTCTCCATCTGGTGGGTCTTCTTCTTCGTTCAGACTACTGGTTGAGGGATAGGTGCGTCATAATTCCAGTTCATGGGCACGGTCCTGAAAAAGTGGCTTTCGACCCCGTTCAGGAAGGCCCATGCATGCCTGTAGAAACCAAGAAACCGGAGCACCCGAGAAAATCAGCGCTTTGCTTGGCATTTTACACATTTGTAGTGTAGACTAACATTCGTCAAGGTTACACATTTGCCATCATGTAGGCATGGCAAGTCGTCCTATGATGCCTGAGTTCATAGGACGCGCTATGATGATGAGGCAGAGCTCATTTGTATATATATTTATATATTGATGTGTATGTATGTATGTATATCCACTGCTCTTATTTATATCTTCCGTATCTTCTTAATTATTGCTCTGAGTGTTGCTATCCCTGTGCTGTTGCAATCCTGGAATTTCCCCATTGTGGAACTAATAAAGGCTTATCTTATCTTATCATAGGCCGTCCTATGATGTGCTTTAAAGTCTGTCATACCCTGTGCTGGTGAAGGGTGTCCTCCTGTCTCAGACGGGTGCGATGTACTGCTGGAACCTCAGGTGTTTCATCTTCATGGCATCTTTTCTGACGTGCAACAGTTGTCGTCATTCTATTGCTCTCCATCTGATGGGTCTTCTTCTTCTTCTAGACCACTGGTTGAGGGATAGGTGTGTCGGAATTTCAGTTCATGGACAGGATCATGAAAAAAGATCTGCGCAAAAAGAGGCCTTCCGGCATGGACTCACTGTATATGACATCATAAAGACATGAAGGCAGCCTTGATGTACAGTGGGGCAAAAAAGTAGTTAGTCAGCCACCAATTGTGCAAGTTCTCCCACTTAAAAGATGAGAGAGGTCTCCAATTTTCATCATAGGTATACCTCAACTATGAGAGACAAAATGAGAAAAAAAATCCAGAAAATCACATTGAAGGATTTTTAATGAATTAATTGGTAAATTCCTCGGTAAAATAAGTATTTGGTCACCTACAAACAAGCAAGATTTCTGGCTCTCACAGACCTGTAACTTCTTCTTTAAGAGGCTCCTCTGTCCTCCACTCGTTACCTGTATTAATGGCACCTGTTTGAACTCGTTATCAGTATAAAAGACACCTGTTCACAACCTCAAACAGTCAGACTCCAAACTCCACTGTGGCCAAGACCAAAGAGCTGTCAAAGGACACCAGAAACAAAATTGTAGACCTGCACCAGGCTGGGAAGACTGAATCTGCAATAGGTAAGCAGCTTGGTGTGAAGAAATCAACTATGGGAGCAATTATTAGAAAATGGAAGACATACAAGACCAGTGATAATCTCCCTCGATCTGGGGCTCCACGCAAGATCTCACCCCGTGGGGTCAAAATGATCACGAGAACGGTGAGCAAAAATCCCAGAACCACACGGGGGGACCTAGTGAATGACCTGCAGAGAGCTGGGACCAAAGTAACAAAGGCTACCATCAGTAACACACTACGCCGCCAGGGACTCAAATCTTGCAGTGCCAGACGTGTCCCCCTGCTTAAGCCAGTACATGTCCAGGCCCATCTGAAGTTTGCTAGAGAGCATTTGGATGATCCAGAAGAGGATTGGGAGAATGTCATATGGTCAGATGAAACCAAAATAGAACTTTTTGGTAAAAGCTCAACTTGTCGTGTTTGGAGGAGAAAGAATGCTGAGTTGCATCCAAAGAACACCATACCTACTGTGAAGCATGGGGGTGGAAACATCATGCTTTGGGGCCGTTTTTCTGCAAAGGGACCAGGACGACTGATCCGTGTAAAGGAAAGAATGAATGGGGCCATGTATCGTGAGATTTTGAGTGAAAACCTCCTTCCATCAGCAAGGGCATTGAAGATGAAACGTGGGTGGGTCTTTCAGCATGACAATGATCCCAAACACACTGCCTGGGCAACGAAGGAGCGGCTTCGTAAGAAGCATTTCAAGGTCCTGGAGTGGCCTAGCCAGTCTCCAGATCTCAACCCCATAGAAAATCTTTGGAGGGAGTTGAAAGTCCGTGTTGCCCAGCGACAGCCCCAAAACATCACTGCTCTAGAGGAGATGTGCATGGAGGAATGGGCCAAAATACCAGCAACAGTGTGTGAAAACCTTGTGACGACTTACAGAAAACGTTTGACCTCTGTCATTGCCAACAAAGGGTATATAACAAAGTATTGAGATGAACTTTTGTTATTGACCAAATACTTATTTTCCACCATAATTTGCAAATAAATTCTTTAAACATCAGACAATGTGATTTTCTGGATTTTTTTTTTTTCTCATTTTGTCTTTCATAGTTGAGGTATACCTCTGATGAAAATTGGAGACCCCTCTCATCTTTTAAGTGGGAGAACTTGCACAATTAGTGGCTGACTAAATACTTTTTTGCCCCACTGTATATGACATCATCAAGACATGTTGCCTGATGTCTGTCACTTTACATGACATCATAAAGACACATTTGTCTACGTGCCGTCATATAGGCATCGCGAGTCATCCTATGATGCCTGAGTTCATAGGACGTCCTATGATGTTCAGGACGCGATCATAGGCCGTCCTATGATGTCCTATAAACGTGACAGACACAAGAGATTTCTTGCTTTTATAGAGTGGTGATAATGATTATAGAGTGATAGTGGTGTGAAAAAGTATTTGCCCCTTCCCTTATTTCTCATTTTTATGTACGTTTGTCACACTTAAATGTTTCAGATCATCAAACAAATTTAGACAAACACAAGTAAACACAAAATGCAGTTTTTTGAAGGTGTTTATTATTAAGGGTAAAAAAAAATCCAAACCTACATGGCCCTGTGTGAAAACGTGATTGCCCCCCCTGTTAAAACATAAATTAAGATAAGATAAGATAAGATAAGCCTTTATTAGTCCCACAATGGGGAAATTCCAGGATTGCAACAGCACAGGGATAGCAACACTCAGAGCAACAATCAGAAGGCAAGAAAAAAAACCAAGCAAGCGAGAGCAGCTAATATACATATGTACATATTACTATAAAATATATATACACACACACACAGACACACAGTGCAGAGCATTGTAGCTGGATGGAATAAATATATGAATATATGAACATATATATATATATATGGTTTCTCACATCTTTGGAAAGCTGAGTTCGATTTCTCAAGCCACACCCAGGTCTGATTACTACCACACCTGTTCTCAATCAAGAAATCACTTAAATAGGACCTGTCTGACAAAGTGAAGTAGACCAAAAGATCCTCAAAAGCTAGACATCATGCTGCAATCCAAAGAAATTCAGGAACAAATGAGAAACAAAGTAATTGAGCTCTATCAGTCTGGTAAAGGTTATAAAGCCATTTCTAAAGCTTTGGGACTCCAGCAAACATAAACATAAAGGCTCGTCTCAGTTTTGCCAGAAAACATCTTGATGATCCCCAAGACTTTAGGGAAAATACTCTGTGGACTGACGAGACAGAAATTGAACTTTTTGGAAGGTGTGTGTCGCATTACATCTGTCATAAAAGTAACAGCATTCCAGAAAAGGAACATCATACCAACAGTAAAATGTGGTGGTGGTGACGTGATGGTCTGGGGCTGTTTGGCTGCTTCAGGACCTGCAAGACTAGCTGTGGTAAATGTAACCATGAATTCTGCTGTCTACCAAAAAATCCTGAAGGAGAATGTCCGTCCATCTGTTTGTGACCTCAAGCTGAAGCGCACTTGGGTTCTGCAGCAGGACAATGATCCAAAATACACTAGCAAGTCCACCTCTGAATGGCTTAAGAAAAACCAAATGAAGACTTTGGAGTGGCCTAGTCAAAGTCCTGACCGGAATATGATTGAAATGCTGTGGCATGACCTTAAAAAGGCGGTTCATGCTCAAAAACCCTGCAATGTGGCTGAATTACAACAATTCTGCAAAGATGAGTGGGCCAAAATTCCTCCACAGCGCTGTAAAAGACTCATTGCCAGTTATCGCAAATGCTTGATTGCAGTTGTTGCTGCTAAGGGTGGCCCAACCAGTTATTCGGTTTAGGGGCAATCACTTTTTCCGCACAGGGCCATGTAGGTTTGGATTTTTTTTCCACGTAATAATAAGCACCTTCATTTAAAACTGCATTTTGTGTTTACTTGTGTTATCATTGTCTAATATTTAAATTTGTTTGATGATCTGAAACATTTAAGTGTGACAAACATACAGAAAATTGAGAAATCAGGAAGGGGGCAAAGACTTCTTCACACCACTGTTTAATATCCCTAAAATATAAAAGGATGCACTATAATAGGTCTCAAATATTTGTAAACGTATCCTGTTATAGTACTGCATGAGTTTTTTGATGATAGACTATAAACTACATATATAAACTAAAACGGTTATAATGATGACTGAACAACTCCCATTCCTCAAAGTGCAAGATACAACACCTATGAATATACGTAAGTTATAAAAGATCACATAAATAAGTGATCTGACAAAAAATAAACGAGGGTTCTTAAGCAGTCGCTAATATTGGATGTCCCATTCAGTTTCAGTAATTCTGTAATTGACATACACAATCCAAAAAAATCTTTGCGCCATTCAGTCCCTTTTATATTTGTCCAAGTCTAACATGTGATTGCCTACATACTGTATAGGCTACACCTCTTTGTATTCCATTTTCAAACACAGCCTACATTTGGGCCTGGAAAGCCTGTTTGGGAAAACCTGTTTTCACACAAGAATACTTGCATTCTACAGACATGCACTAGTGTTTTAAAAAACTTAATCCAGGGAGGCTATTGAGCCTCCAAATTCAAAACTATACAAGTGCTGGCAAATGAAAGGAATGATCACATTTTTGGAGGATGCTGATTTTGCCGCTTTTATTTTGTAGAAAAATGATATGGCACAACACTTCCAGAAAATACAACTGTTGAATAAAAACAGTTTCTGTCTTGCAAAATAAAACAGCTCAGTGAACATACTGGAAGAATGATTCATTTTCATTCATCTTCTACTGCTTAATCCTTTTTGGGTCGCGGGGGTGCTGGAGCCTATCCCAGCATCTTTTGGGCGAGAGGCAGGGTCCACCCTGGACAGATCGCCAGTCCATCGCAGGGCCAACACAGAGAGACAGACAACCATTCACTCTCACAGTCATACCTAAGGACAATTTAGAATCCCCAGTTTTGATGCCAATTAACCTAACTTGCATGTTTTTTGGCATGTGGGAGGAAACCGGAGAAATCCCGGAGTAAACCCACATAGACATGGGGAGAACATGCAAACTCCACACAGATCACTGTTGGTCGGGGGCTGGGATCGAACCCAGGATCCCCCGGCCAAGGGTGAGTTGCTGTGCTGCCACAGTGCTAACCACTCCGCCACCGCGCTGCCTGGAAGAATGATTATTCCATTTTTTTTTAAATTTATTTATTTATTTTTTTTTAAAAAGCAGCTCTCTGTCTAAATAAAGATGAATCATATTTTAAAGAATGATGTGGTATTCGTCTGTGGGATATAGCAGGATGAAATATTTTGGAATAAGCAATTGTTGTTGTTCTAGCTGTCTGTTTAATTCATATGTTAATCCAAAAAGGTATAAGACATAATCATCGAAATTAAAACAAAAAAGGCTTGAATATTAAACTTTGTCATGAATGTATAATACATCTATCAAAATTTACTTTTAAAATTCAATTTCAACCCCACCCCCACACACATACAAATGTCTGTATTTTTAGCTTCATTTGTACAGACGTGGACAAAATTGTTGGTACCCCTCTGTTAATGAAAGAAAAACCCACAATAGTCACAGAAATAACTTGAATCTGACAAAAGTGGTAATAAATAAAAATTCTATGAAAATTAACCATTGAATATCAGACAGTGCTTTTGAATTGTGGTTCAACAGAATTATTTTAAAAAACAAACTCATGAAACAGGCCTGGACAAAAATGATGGTACCCTTAACTTAATATTTTGTTGCATAGCTTTTTGAGGCAATCACTGCAATCAAACGATTTCTGTAACTGTCAATGAGACTTCTGCACCTCTCAGCAGGTATTTTGGCCCACTCCTCATGAGCAAACTGCTCCATTTGTCTCAGGTTTGAAGGGTGCCTTCTCCAGACGGCATGTTTCAGCTCCTTCCACAGATGTTCAATAGGATTTAAATCAGGGCTCATAGAAGGCCACTTTAGAATAGTCCAATGTTTTGCTCTTAGCCATTCTTGGGTGTTTTTAGCTGTGTGTTTTGGGTCATTATCCTGTTGTAAGACCCATGACCTGCGACTGAAACCAAGCTGTCTGACACTGGGCAGCATATTTCTCTCTAGAATACCTTGATAGTCTTGAGATTTCATTGTACCCTGCACAGATTCAAGACATCCTGTGCCAGATGCAGCAAAGCAGCCCCAGAACATAACAGAACCTCCTCCATGTTTCACAGTAGGGACAGTGTTCTTTTCTTGGTATGCTTCATTTTTGCGTCTGTGAACATAGAGCTGATGTGCCTTGCCAAAAAGTTCCAGTTTTGTCTCATCTGTCCATAGGACATTCTCCCAGAAGCTTTGTGGCTTGTCAACATGCAGTTTGGCAAATTCCAGTCTGGCTTTTTTACCTCCGCCAGGCCGAAAAGGCCTGGAGGAGGTTATGTTTTTGCCAGGGTTTGCGTGTTTGTCTGTTTGTCTGTCTGTCTGTCTGTTGGTTAGCAAGATAACTCAAAAAGTCTTGGACAGATTTCCATGAAACTTTCAGGCGTTGTTGGAAATGGTACAAGGAAGAACTGATTAAATTTTGGGGATGATCCGCATCACCGTCTGCATACAGGAATTTTTTAAAGCATTTTTCCACACTGTGACATATGGCCATTTTCAACATGTGCGCAGGCGCAATGGACGGCGCTGGGCGTCATGTCTGACCAACACAAACTCCGCCTTCTTCAACGTCTTAGGCACAAAAGCACGCGGAAAACACTGCTGGCCTGGGCCCGCCAGCGTGCGTGTTTTTGCACCACGCTGCAAAACCTGACACGGACACCTGTCCGCCGCCCGATTATTTGCCACAAATTCCCCGCCCAGCTGTAGGCGCTGTGTAAAAACGACCTCTCTGCCGGGGAAAATTCTACATTCTGTTTTGCCGCTGAGCGCAACCCCAATATAATATAAAACCCACGGCAACCTGTCTAACCAATCTGCATCCGTCAGTGGAGGAGATGGACACACCAACACTTCAGTTTATTACCTCCGCCAAGGAGGCAATGCTTTTGCAACCGTAAAACGGGGCTATAAGGGACGGCGGGGTAATATGGGACACTTTTCTAAATGTAATTCTGCTTTTTTAATTTTGCTTCTGCCTACATTTGATGAAGGATTCATGGATATTTGACAATAACAACACAACTCAGCGTCCTGCTCAAAATAAAAAAAGCAGAATTACATTTAAAACATTTCCCAGAAAAGTGTCCCTTATCAACCCGCCGTCCCTTATAGCCCCGTTTTACACTACTGAGCCACTAATCCTATCACTACTCCTGCTATTAAATTCAGATAAGACTGAAGTCATTCTTGTTGGTCCAAAAAACCTTAGAAATTCCTTTCCAAATCAAACTTTCAGTTTGGATGCAGTTACTCTTTCTCTTAATAGCTCTGTGAGGAACCTTGGAGTTATTTTTGATCAGGATTTGTCCTTCAATTCACATATTAAATTTGTTTCTAAGACTGCCTTCTATCATTTGCGTAATATTGCCAAGATTAGGAGCATCTTGTCTCAGAGTGATGCTGAGAAGCTGATCCACGCTTTTGTTAGCTCGAGATTAGATTATTGTAATTCTTTATTATCAGGTTGTCCTAAAACATCTTTAAAAAGTCTTCAGCTGATCCAAAATGCTGCAGCAAGAGTTTTAACAGGTACTAGAAAGAGAGATCATATCTCTCCGGTTCTGGCCTCCCTTCATTGGCTTCCCATAGAGTTTAGAATTAAGTTTAAAATCCTTCTTCTTACTTACAAAGCTCTAAACAATCAGGCTCCTTTTTATTTAAAAGATCTGATACTACCGTATCATCCTAACAGAGCACTACGCTCCCAAAATGCAGGTTTACTTGTAATACCTAGAATCTCCAAAAGTACAATGGGAGGCAGAGCCTTCAGTTATCAAGCTCCTCTCCTGTGGAATCAGCTGCCAATCTGGATTCGGGAGTCAGACTCGATCTCTGTTTTTAAGAATAGGGCTAAAACCTACCTTTTTGATATAGCCTACAATTAGGGAGGGATCATGTGTTTTCTGAACCCTCCCTTAGTTATGCTGCTAATAGGTTTAGTCAGCCGGGGGACCTCCAGTAATGCACTGGGCCTCACTCCTTTCCTCACTCTCTATGAAATATTTTTTTTTTGCTGGTCATTAACATTTGTTTGTTCTCTCCCATAGATTGAGTCCCCATCGTGCTGTTTGCTCTCTACATGTCTGTTCTTTTCTTCTTCTCTATCCCCTCACCCCCCAGCCAGTCGCAGCAGATGACTGCCCCTCCCTGAGCCTGGTTCTGCTGGAGGTTTCTTCCTGTTAAAAGGGAGTTTTTCCTCTCCACCGTCGCCAAGTGCTTGCTCACAGGGGATCGCCTGATTGCTGGGGTCTTTCTGCAACTGTGGGGGTCCTCCCTACAGTTGATAGTGCTATGAGATGACTGTTGTTGTGAAATGGCGCTATATAAATAAAGTTGAATTGAATTGAATTGAATCACTATCACATTGATTGTCATTCATTAATTGTCTGTTTATTGCACTGTCCATGTCAAATAAACAAATAATCATCGTGAATCCAATTGCTAGTCATATCTTTTCATGCTCAGGGAATCTGAAAACGTACACACAAACACTGTATGGGGGGAACTGTGCCGCTTGGCGGAGGTCTGCGCTCTCTGAGTGCTTTTCTAGTTATGATTTGTTTTCAACAGTGGTGTCCTCCTTGGTCGTCTCCCATGAAGTCCACTTTGGCTCAGACAACGACGGATGGTGCGATCTGACACTGATGTACCTTGACCTTGGAGCTCATGTGTTTAGAGGTTGTTCTGGGCTCTTTTGTTACCATTCGTATTATCCGTCTCCTCCTGCGGCCACGTCCAGGGAGGTTGGCTACAGTCCTGTGGATCTTAAATTTCTGAATAATATGTGCAACTGTAGTCACAGGAACATCAAGCTGCTTGGAGATGGTCTTATAGCCTTTACCTTTAACATGCTTGTCTATAATTTTCTTTCTAATCTCCTGAGACAACTCTCTCCTTTGCTTCCTCTGGTCCATGTTTAGTGTGGTGCACACCATGTCACCAAACAGCACAGTGACTACTTGTCACCCTTTAAATAGGCCGACTGACTGATTACAAGTTTGTAGACACCTGTGATGTTAATTAGAGGACACATCTTGGTTGAACATGTCCCTATGGTCACATTATTTTCAATCTTTTCTAGGCGTACCATCATTTTTGTCCAGGCCTGTTTCATGAGTTTGTTTTTTAAAATAATTCTGTTGAACCACAATTCAAAAGCATTGTCTGATTTTCATTGGTTTATTTTCATATAATTTTTATTTATTACCACTTTTGTCAGATTCAAGTTATTTCTGTGACCATTGTGGGTTTTTCTTTCATTAACAGAGGGGTACCAACAATTTTGTCCATGGCTGTATATAGTGTATGTTTTAACAAATATAATTTTGCAGGTATTTAGAAAGAGGAAAAATAACAGAAGAATCCACAATAATCCCAGATATATTGTTGATAATGTTGACTCTGATTTCTCTTTATACTGGAAAACTGTATTGTTTGATTTCCATAATAAAAATAATAAGCAGAAGTATATTTAATTAATCTATTAATTGTTCTCGGAAAATATCAGTCATAAAGCCATATTTAGTCACTCGAACACCATGAGATTTATCCCATACATACAGTATATGAGAGATGACTCTTTGAATGTATAGAATGTGCTGTGGATGCTCATAAAAAAATGAATCTAGAATTTAAGTGCTGTCAGAGCTGTGTGCTTTCTTTGCATTTTGTAGTTTTGTATATGTTTATGTACATAATTTTTTGTTCATATAAAAAATTGTGCTGCCCGAACCAAAAATGTTTTAACATAAAGTTCAGTAATACAATGTAATAATGCACTTCCCTATGATTGATTGAATTAATTAATTCACTCATCCATCCATCTTCCACCGCTTAATCCTTTTTGGGTTGTTGGGTTTGGAGCCTATCCCAGCATGTATGGGCGAGATGCAGGGTCCACCCTGGACAGACTGCCAGTCCATCACAGGGCCAACGCCGAGAGACAGACAACCATTCACTCTCACATCCATACCTAAGGACAATTTAGAATCCCCACTTGATGCCAATTAACCTGACCGGCATATTTGTGGCCTGTGGGAGGAAACCCCACGCAGACACAGGGAGACCATGCAAACTCCACACAGAAGGGTCACCGATGGTCAGGGGACGGGATCAAACCCACGACCTTATTGCTGTGCTGCCACAGTGCTAACCACTGTGACACCAAGCTGCCAATGATTGCATGAATACATTAACATTAATATTATTATTAATGCATTTATTGAAGTGTGCTTTGAATGATTAATAAGTCCTAAATCAATAACAATTTGTTACACTAACATTTTAATTTGATCACTTGACTTTTACTTTGACTTTAACACTTGAGTTAATTTATATAAAGCTGCATTGCGGATGACACCATCTTGCTGGATGGCTGGACCTGTGCAACGACCTGCCTTTGTCCATCAGACAGGCCCCTTCGCTGTCCAGTTTTAAAACTCATCTTAAAACCCATTTTTATTCGTTGGCTTTTGACCCAGTTTGAGACATTCATTTTACTTGCTTTTGTTGCTTTTATTGTATGACAACTATTTATTTGTTTGACTTTATTTGCCCTGGCCATGAATATTCTTGTAAAATCAGCAGAGGTGGAGTGCAGAGGTCCACTCCCTAGATCAGGTGTGCAACAGCCCCCCATTAGAGCATTTATGGATGATTTGACGGTGACTACAACATCAGTCCCGGGCTGCAGGTGGATCCTTAAAGGCCTTGAACGTCTCATTAGCTGGAGACGAATGGAATTTAAACCATCAAAGTCCGGAGCCCTAGTTGTGAAGAAGGGAAAGGTGTCCGATAAGTTTAGATTTTTCATCAGAGGAGTCCAGATTCCATCAATTACTGAGAAGCCAGTCAAGAGCCTGGGAAAGGTTTTCAACAATACACTAAGGGACACAGCCACTCTTCAAGAGACCAGCAATAAACTAGGAACGTGGCTTGGAGAGAGAGACAAGTCAGGGTTGCCAGGAAAATTCAAGGCTTGGATTTACCAGCGTGGCATCCTACCATGACTCCTCTGGCTACTGCTTATCTATGACGTTCCACTGAGCACCGTTGAAGGTTTTGAGAAGAAGATCAGCCACTTCTTGCGTAGGTGGTTGGGCCTGCCTCGCAGCCTCAGCAGCATTACCTTATATGGGAGAAACAACAAGCTTCAACTCCCCTTCAATAGTCTGTCAGAGGAATTCTTAGTTTCCCGGGCAAGAGAAGTGATGCTGTACAGAGACTCTAGTGACATCAAAGTCTCATTGGCTGGTATTCAGGTGAACATGGGCGGGAAATTCAAAGCCCATGAAGTCGTTGAACAGGCTGAGGCACAGCTGCAGTTTAAAGAGTTGGTGGGGACAGTTGCAGCAGGGCAGGCAGGCCTTGGGAGCAACCCAAGACCTCAGTACAGCAAGGTTCAGGGAAAGAAAAGATGCCAGTTGGTTCAGGATGAAATCAGAGTGGGAGTGGAGGAAACATGAACCAGCAGGATAGTTGGAATGCGCCAGCAGTGGGGCATGGACCAGGTGGGAGGAGGCAGTGGAATGTAAAGTCTCCTGGTCAGAGTTCTGGAGAGCGGAGCCTCACCGGATCAAATTCTTGATCCAGTCGGTGTACGATGTTCTTCCAAGCCCAACCAACCTCTTCTCCTGGGGCCTGATAGAAGCCCCTTCATGCTCTCTATGCCAGCAAAGAGGTTCCCTGGAACACATCCTAAGTAGCTGCCCGAGAGCCCTCAGTGAGGGGCGCTATCGGTGGAGGCATGACCAGGTTACTGAATGCTGTAGCAGAGTCAATCAGTGCAGGGATCTCTTTCAGCAGGCAGCAACACCCAGCAAAGCATGCCATACCCTTCATCAAAGCTGGTGAGAAGCCACAGCATTGCACAAACCCACTGGGGGGGCTTCTGGCAACTGCGCAAGACTGGTAACTGAAGGTCGACCTGGGAAGACAGCTGACATTCCCTGACATCATAATGACCACACTTAGACCAGACATGGTTCTTGTGTCAGAATCTTCCAAGCAGGTGATCTTGTTGGAATTGACTGTGCCCTGGGAAGACCGGTTGGAAGAGGCCTTTGAAAGAAAGAGGGCCAAGTATGGGGAGCTTGTCGGTGATTGCCATAGTAGGGGATAGAAGACCTGGCTCTACCCCATAGAGGTTGGCTGTCGAGGTTTTGCCGGTCAGTCACTCTGCAGGGCCCTCAAGTAGTTGGGGATCAGGGGGAGACTCAACAAGAAAGTCATCAAGAACATCACTGATGCTGCTGAAAGAGCGTCACGATGGCTGTGAATCAGAAGGAGTGATCCGTGAACGTCTCGAGCCACCTAGACACAGGTCGTGGTTTGATCAACCATGGCTGGGTCACCTGTGAGAGGGTGTATGATGTATAATGACCCGAAACACCCGATGACCACAGATTACATCACTGATGATGTGTCTAGGCAGCACCATAAGGTGTGTGTTAGAATCAATTTGTGCTGTATTTTTAGTTGTATTTTATTCTTTTTATGTCTTAAGTTTTTATATTTTATTCATTGTTGATGTACAGTACTTTGTGTCAGCTGTGGTTGTTTTTAAAGTGCTTTATACATAAAGGTGGATTGGATCTTCTTTTGCAAGAGTCTGAAAGTAGCTAAGCAAGGCTTGTCTTTTTTTTTTAGTATTTTTCTATGCAGGTGTCCTGGTGGACATAACGATGCTGTGGGGTCCATCAACAGACAGCTTCACTCCTCTGGTGGTGTTGGAGCTGGCCTCGGACGCCAAGGAGGAGGCCATAGCATGGCTGTTGAGCAGGATCAGAGACGGAGAACAGAATGGAGGTACAGACGTTCATCCCAGTTTCCTAAAACAGGTGTTTCTGTTTGCTCTTGTACTGTATATTCAGGATTATTCATCATGTTGTTGGTGCAAGGTGCTGAGCTGTTGGTGGAGCAGTTAGGTCCTGACGGTGGTGGTGAAGAGAAGGAAAACCCAAACATCTTTCTGGTTGGGGCGACCCGGCAGAGACTGCTGTCTGGTGCCGAGGATGTTGGCCTCTTCAAGGAGTACGCTGATGGCTCAATGAGAGCTTTCACCTACACCAACAAACACAACTTCAAAGACTTTCAGGGTAAATGTTCAACACTGTTGTAACTGGTTGTGCCTTAGAGCAGCTAGGGCCTAAGTTAATGCAATAGACAAGATATTCTATCTGGCAGAACTCAACATATGATGAAAATTTCACTTTTTCCACTATCCCCAGTTGCTGAAAAGTTGTCCTATCAGCCATTCAAACCACACTCCTCTCTCTTCAGTGATGCTTCATTTGGGCTTTTAGATTCTCACATTAAGCCAATTTTACTTTAATTACCGAACTTGGGCTGGACCCAACAGCTGAAGAGGGGGGAAGAAGGATGTTTTATTTGGGTGGAGAGTTGCGCTGTGTGTATTTAATCGCTGCGGTATTCAAAAGTGCATAATATGTTCCTTTAAAGGCAAACAGTGTAGTTTAATTTGATTTCAGATGATGTCACTGCTGTGATTCTGTGAAATAATCATAAATACTTTATTTAGTCAGAACTAATAATACTAGTAAAAATATAAATGCTAGTAACAGTAAATAGCAACAATAATTACATACCTCCCAAGTTAGCCCCTCAACCCATGGAAGGACTGTATGCTGTGTATCCAATGGGGAAGGACTTCACTTTTTTAAGCTAATGTTTACAGTGACACGTTTTCTGTTCTGCAGCTTCAGTGAACTTGATTTAGTGACACTATGTGGAATTTTGAAAATTTGGGTTTGACTTGCGGCCCCAAAACAGAACTGAAGCCCCTTTCACTTGATTCATACACTGAGACAGCCTCAGCTGATTTGGTGGGAGTTCAACCTACAGACTTTCTCAGAAATGACAGCAGGGTATAAGGTAGCTTTTAATAAGTTTTAATTCTGTGTCAAGTACTGGGAGTTTTTCGAAGTTCTCTGTTGTGCTGTGAGTCGCCGTGAACAGGTATTAATCGGGGTTGATGACTGCAAAAAGTTCCACTTTTCTGTGTACACTGTTCCAAAGTGACACTCCAAAAACCAAGCCCAAAAATAAATGAAGGCAATGAGCTGTAGTGTCATCCCTAACAGCCGTTCTTATTACTAACACCCTGTGACTGCAGTTTTATTACCAACTTCCCTCACTGTCACAACCTCTTACCTGGAGAAGTAGAGCTCTGCAATCTGCCTTTCCTGCGAATGTCACAGGGACTCGGTGCTTGTGCTTCTGTCTCTGATGTGCTCTGCCTGTCCAGGGGACGGGGACGACTTCCTCAGCATGGCCGAGTGTCAGTTCATCATCAAACACGAGCTGGACACGCTGCGGGCCAAAGACGAGACTCACATACCAGGATACAGCAATGCCAAGCTCTACCCGGGGAAATCCATCAGTGAGTCTCTCTCCACTTCTCACTCATTTCAGGTGACACGAGTGTCACGATTCACAACAAAGCAGACACTTATATTCATGTTTGTTAATGTGCAGCTTTCAGCTTCATTTCAGATTATTTACTGTATTAGGGTATGTGGTAGGGCTGGGTGATATGGACCAAAAATTATATCCCGAAATAATTATTCAGCCTCTTGTTTTTGGGAAGTTGTCACCCTTCAAATGTGTTTTGTTTTCTTAACTTAGAAAAACAATTTTTAGTAAATTTTATCTAAAATTATGGATCTATACAATGTTTAACTCCACTTAATAAGTAATAACTGGATAACACTTGCCATGTAAATGGGGAACAAAAGGGTAAATAACTTAAATACATTGTTAAATGTAATCTATAATTTCCCCATTGTGGGACTAATAAAGGTTTATCTCATCTTATCTTATTTTAAATGATGTTCACTTTGACAGCACTTTTTTTTCTTATCCCTGGATGACCTTTACAGATTCAGTTAGCTACCCATTCATGCACACATTCACACACTGATAGCAACACAGCCGCCATGCAAGGCACTGGCCTGACCCACCAGGAGCAGCTTGGGGTTCAGTGTCTTGCTCAAGGACACTTCGGCATGCAGTCTGCAGAGAGAGGCAGAATCGAACCACCAACCCTCCGATCAGAGGTCGACCACAGTCCCCACCTGCGCCACAGCAGCCCCTGTTGCTTATTTTTATTTTTTATGTCTTATTGGCAAGATCTTCTTCTTTCAGCTACCCCCTCAGGGGTCACTGCAGCAGATCTTGGGTCCGCATACTTGATTTTGTAAGGATTTTATGCTGGATGCCCTTCCTGATGCAACCCTCTCAGTTTTCCTGGTACTAGGAGTGCACTGTCCCCCCCCCCCCTTCCCCCATGACTGGGTGACCAACTTTCCTTCTTCATTCTGTCATACTGAGCACCCAGCTAGAAGGCAGAAAATACCATTCACAATGGGACAAAGCTGAATGGAGCTAATGCAATGACGTGGCATCTGTCTGTCCATCTGACTGTCCATCCACGTTATCGCTGCTCCTCGGCGTTTGCCCTGATGCTTGCCAAACTCACAATGATCATCAGGTGGGTCTGCATCCAAGCTGTCCTCAAGGTCATTGTCAAAGGTCAGGAGATCTGGGCATTTATGATTCCCTGAAAAACGTCACTAGGCCACAACTACAGCATCTTATTGAGGAGATGCTTACTCTTATTTTGAAAGTCTGCTCAGACAAGATGCCAGGTACATGCTTATATTTTGAAAGTTCTCTTGCTGTAGCACAGATGTTTTCTCTCTGCATGTTCAGATGTGCAGCAGACAGCCTGCTGTAGCACATTATCTTGAGCTGTGCAGTATCATCCCTCCAATGTTTCAAATGGAAAATATATTGAAATATCCTCAAAACACAATATAGCTGTAGCATGCAGATATCCTCCTGCAAAACAAAACTGTTCTACATCCCCAATTCCAGTGAAGTTGGGACATTGTGTAAAACCTAAATAAAAACATAAATGCTTGCAATAAATGCTGGGCAGCGGTTAGAGAAAAAGTGGGATAATCAAGGAGATGAAAGAAATCTAGGCACATGGCAAACAGAGAGGCGGCAGAAGCAAAGGAAAAGGCATGTAGTGAGTTGTATGAGAGGCTAAACATTAAGGAAGGAGAAAAGGAGTTGTATCGATTGGCTAGACAGAGAGATCGAGCTGGAAAGTATGTACAGCAGGTTAGGTTGATTAAGGACAGAAATAGTAATGTACTAACAAATGATAAGTGTGTTGAGAAGGTGGAAGGAGTACTTTGAAGAGCTGATGAATAAGGAAAATGAGAGAGGAGGATGGATGAAGGGAAGATGGTGAACAAGGAAGTCCCGAGGATTAGCAAGGCAGAAGTGAGAGCATCTTTGAAGAGGATGAAGAATGGACAGGCGGTTGGTCGATGGCATACCTGTGGAGGTATGGAGATGTTTAGGAGAGATGGGAGTGGACTTTAACCAGATTGTTTTACACAGTCTTGGAGAGTGAGAGGATGCCTGAGGAGTGAAGAAGTGTTTTGGTACCAATTTTCAAGAACAAAGGTGATGCTCAGAGCTGTAGTAACTAAGATAAGATAAGCCTTTATAAGTCCCACAATGGGGAAATTCCAGACTAGAATTCTAGACTAGAACTAGAGGCATAAAGTTGATCAGCCACACTTTGAAGATATGGGAAAGAGTTGTTGAAGCCAGGTTAAGAGGAGAGGTGACAATCAGTGAGCAGCAGTACGATTTCATGCCAAGAAAGAGTACTACAGATACATTGTTTGCTTTAAGAGTGCTGATGGAGAAGTATAGAGAAGGTCAGAAGGAGTTGCATAGTGTCTTTGTGGATCTAGAGAAAGCATATGATAAGAGGGGTAGTGTGGTACTGTATGATAAAGTCAGGAGTGGCAGAGAAGTCTGTGAGTGTGGTACAGGACATGTATGAGGACAGTGAGACAGTGCTGAGGTGTGCTGTGACATCTGTGACAGATGGGTTCAAGTTGGGGGTGAGGTTACATCAGGGATTGGCTCTGAGCCCCTTCTTGTTTGCCATGGTGATGGACAGAAGACACTGATCTGTAGTGAGAGTAGGGAGTAGGTGGAAGAGAACCTGGAGAGGTGGAGGTATGTTCTGGAGAGAAGAGGAATGAAAGTCAGTAGAAGCAAGACAAAATACAGTACAAGCGTGAATGAGAGGGAGGCAGGTGTAACGGTGAAGATGGAAGGAGTACAGATAGTGAAAGTAGATGAGTTTAAATACCTGGGGTCAACCATCCAAAGGTTCCAAGGTTGTCATAGCCAGGAGCGGCACTGGGGTTAAGCTCCCAATGCTCATAAAATGCTCCTTATGGCGTGCGTCTTGAAAAGCCTCTGACAACTAAGTCCAACTCCTAGCCTGCCCGTGTGGTTTAGTCTCTAAGCCCGGCGGAACTGCTTTTACTAATAGGAGAAGGGGCGAGGGCGGATCTCTGGCGTGTTAAAACCAGATGCTTCGGGTAGATGGTGGCTCGTCAACCTGGGAAGGTAGCCCATCTAGGGGAAGGTAAACCCTGATTTCAAACCTCCGCTGCCCTGCGGCATACCCGGTCACGGGAAAGGCTTCGGGAGTCAACCCTGAGGAAAAATCCGGAGTCGGAGCCCCTAAGGCAGTTCTCTGTTGTACTCAACATCGTTCTGGCAGCTCCTGCGATGGCGCTGGTGCCAAACTGTAGCAGCCCTGCTGTTCCTTTGGATTCATCAGTGACGTGGAGGGGGGGGGGGACATGCTGCATGGGCAACATCTTGTCCTCCATATCTTCCTGCCCAGGCTTGAATCCTACCAACACCCAACGCTGGAAGGTAGAACACCGGATCACTGGAGAGGACACTCCAGCTTCGCCTTTGGCATAGACAAAACACGGGGAATGACAGTTACCAGTTATAAGCCACCGCTCAATTGGCGTAGAGCGCGGCGCCAGGGGTTGTTCCCGACGGTGGGAGGGATTATCAGATCTCACTGGACAGCTACCGCCCGCCTCAAGCTGGGCAGCCCCCAGCCAATAAGGTGTTGTCCCGCCACAGCTTGCTTTCCTCATTGGGTGCATGGGGATGAGGAGAAGTCCGAGCAGCAGGCTGAGAACTTTCGCACCAGGCAAGACAAAAAAACAAAAGAGACCAACTCTAAAACTGGGAACTTGGAACGTCCGCACTATGATGACAGGACTCGCTGCTAACCTCAAGGACATCAACGACACCAGGAAGACTGCCATCATCAATAATGAGCTAAAGAGACTGGGAGTAGATATTGCCACTGTCCAGGAAACACGGTTGGCTGACGCAGGCTCACTGAGAGAGAAGGACTACACGTTCTACTGGCAGGGAAAGGGCAGTGACAAACACAGGGAACACGGAGTGGGCTTCGCAGTGAAGAACACCTTGCTGAAGATGGTGGAACCGGGCAGCAATGGCTCTGCACGACTCCTCACCCTCCGCCTCAACACCACTCAAGGCCCAGTCACCCTCGTCAGTGTGTATGCCCCAACACTGACAGCCACACCAGAGGCAAAAGACGAGTTCTACGAGAATCTCGCAACAACTGTCGAGATCATCCCCAACTCTGAACAACTCATTCTCCTTGGAGACTTCAATGCCAGAGTGGGTGTTGACCACAACTCCTGGCCCTCCTGTCTTGGACCATTTGGCATGGGCAGAATGAACAACAACGGACAGCGACTGCTCGAGTTCTGCACATATCACGATCTGTGCATCACAAACTCGTTCTTCAAGACCAAGCCCCAACACAAGGTTTCCTGGCGACATCCGCGCTCAAAGCACTGGCACCAGCTGGACTTGATCCTGACCAGGCGCACCTCACTGAAGAATGTGCTAATCACCCGTTCGTTCCAGAGTGCAGATTGCGACACAGACCATTCATTGGTGTGTTGCAAGGTCAAGCTGCAGCTGAAGAAATTCCATCGTGCTAGACAGCCTGGAAAGGCACGGATTGACACCAGCAAGATGGCCCAACCAGAACTTGTTGAGCAGTTGGCCTCCACCTTTGAGAAGGAACTTGGTGTACCACAAGGAGGAGAATCTGCAAAGCAGAAGTGGGAAGAGCTGCGAAACACCATCCACCGCACAGCCTTGGCTACCTTTGGGAGGAAGACCTCGAAGTCACAGGACTGGTTTGATGCCAAGTTGACCGAGATGACCCCCGTCATTGAAGCCAAGCACTCAGCACTTGCTAAGTACAAGAAGTACCCAAACGAGAAGAACCTCCAGATTCTCAGGGCTGTGAGAAGCAAAGTTCAGCAGACTGCTCGGCGCTGTGCCAACAAGTACTGGACTCAGCTCAGCCAAGACATTCAAACCGCTGCCATAACAGGAAACATCCGTGGTATGTACGATGGCATCAAGAAAGCACTTGGTCCGGCTCAGAGCAAGACGGCCCCCCTCAAATCCTCCACTGGGGAGATGATCACAGAAAAGAATAAGCAGATGGAGAGATGGGTGGAACACTACTCCGACCTCTACTCCAGACAGAACACCGTGACACCATCAGCCCTTGATGCCATCGACTGCCTGCCATCCATGGATGAACTTGATGCTAAGCCAACCATCGACGAACTCAGCAAAGCCATTGATAGCTTGGCCACTGGCAAGGCACCCGGCAATGACGGCATACCCCCCCGACCTGATCAAGCACTGCAAGACCGCCCTACTGCTGCCATTGCATGACGTCCTCTGCTAGTGCTGGAAGGAAGGTGCCGTACCACAGGACATGAGGGACGCCAAGATCATCACCTTCTACAAAAACAAAGGGGAGAGAAGCAACTGCAACAACTACAGGGGCATCTCCCTCCTCAGCGTTGTTGGCAAAGTCTACGCACGAGTTGTTCTCGTTCGTCTACAGAAGCTTGCCGAACGTGTCTACCCCGAGTCTCAGTGTGGCTTCCACGCTGAGCGATTGACGGTAGACATGATATTCTCCATCTGCCAACTCCAGGAGAAATGCAGAGAACAGAACATGCCCCTGTACGTCGCCTTCATCGACCTCACCAAAGCGTTCGATCTGGTCAGCAGAGAGGGCCTTTTCAAGATCCTGCCAAAGATAGGATGCCCACCAAAGTTGCAAAGCCTCATCGAATCGTTTCACACCAACATGCAGGGGATAGTGCAGCACAACGGCAACGTCTCAGAGCCATTCAACATACGCAGCGGAGTGAAACAGGGCTGTGTACTTGCGCCAACCCTCTTTGGGATTTTCTTTGCTATGCTCCTGAGGCATGCCTTCAGCACAGCAACAAAGGGAATCTACCTGCACACAAGATCTGACGGCAGGCTTTTCAACCTCGCCCGCCTGAAAGCCAGAACCAAAGTACGCGAGGCTCTAATCAGAGACATGCTGTTCGCAGACGACGCTGCAGTCGCAACCCACACACAGCAGGAGCTTCAGACCCTGATGGACCGCTTCTCCCAGGCATGCAAGGATTTCGGGCTTACCATCAGCCTGAAGAAGACTAACGCCTTGGCGCAAGGCACGGAAGCACCACCAACCATCACCATCGACGACTACGAGCTGGAGGTCGTGAATCAGTTCACATACCTGTGGTCCACGATCAGCAACAACCTCTCCCTTGATACAGAGATCGACAAGAGGATTGGAAAATCAGCCTTCACACTCGCTCGCCTCACCACACGAGTGTGGGAGAATCCCAAACTGTCTGTCAAGACGAAGATGGCAGTATACAACGCCTGCGTCATTAGCACACTGCTCTATGGGAGTGAGACATGGACAATATACACCCGGCAGGAAAAGAGACTGAACTCCTTCCACTTGCGCTGCATTTGCCACATCCTGGACATATCCTGGCAGGACAAAGCGCCCAACACAGAAGTTCTGTCCCACGTCGGCCTCCCCTCCATGTTCACTCTACTCAGGCAGCGCAGGCTCCGCTGGCTAGGCCACGTTCACCGTATGGAGGATGGCAGAATCCCCAAAGATGTCCTCTACAGAGAACTGGCGACTGGCAGGAGAGATGTTGGCCGCCCACAGCTGCGTTTTAGAGACGTCTGCAAGAGAGACATGAAGGCCCTGGAGATCAGCACAGAGCGCTGGGAGGACCTTGCAACGGACTGCTCCAAATGGAGAGGCACCCTGACCAGACAGCTCAAGGCGGGTGAAGAGAGACTGACTGCTGCAGCAGATGAAAAAAGGACCCACAGGAAGAACCGCCACAGACCCAGCAGCACGGAGACCACCCACAAGTGCAACCTTTGTGACAGGGACTGCCATTCGTGTATCGGCCTGTTCAGCCACAGGCGGTGCTGTTCCAGCAGAGTAGACGTTTAGGATTCTCTTCCATGGTCATCATAGACTGACGGAGGCCGACGACGACCATCCAAAGCAATGGAAAATGCACAAGAGAGGTGAAGAGAATGCAGGCAGGGTGGAGTGTATGGAGAACAAGTGTTGGGTGATTTGTGACAGAAGGGTTGCTGCAAGAGTGAAAGGGAAGATTTGCAAGACGGTAGTGAGACCTGCTATGATGTATGGATTGGAGACGATGGTGCTGACAAAAGACAGGAAATGGAGCTGGAGGTGGCAGAGTTGAAGATGCTAAGATTTTCACTGAGAGTGACTAGGAGGGACAAGATTAGAAATGAGTATATTAGAGGGACAGCTCACGTTGAGCGGTTTGGAGACAAAGTAAGAGAGACAAGGCTGAAATGGTTTGGACATGTGCAGAGGTGGGATAGTGGATGTACTGGACAAAGGATGTTGAAGAGGGAGCTACCAGGCAGGAGGAAAAGAGGAAGACCACATAGAAGATTCATGGATGTAGTGAAGGAGGACATGGAGAGGGTTGGTGTTACAGAGGAAGATGCAAAGGCTAGGGGAGATGGAGGCAGATGATCTGCTGTGGAAACCCCTAAAAGGAGCAGCCGAAAGAAGAAGAATCATCAAAGGAAAAATTATTCTGAGAATAAATTGTACGGAAGAATTTATCTCTTAAAATGATTAAACAAATTATAACTAGAAAAGCACTCGGAGAGCGCAGACCTCCGCCAAGCGCCGCAGTTCCCCCCATACAGTCTTCAGATTCCTTGATCATGAAAACATATGCCAAGCAGTGGTTCAGTAGTTATTCACGAAAATGGCATTTTCCGTAATGGCGGCCACAGTTGCTCCCATACAGTGTTTGTGTGTACGTTTTCAGATTCCTTGACCATGAAAAGATATGACTAGCAATTGGATTGACAATGATAGGATGAGTGGTTCAGTAGTTATTCACGAAAATGGCCTTTTCCGTAATGGCTGCCACAGTTCCCCCCCCCACAGAGTGTTTGTGTGTATGTTTTCAGATTCCTTGACCATGAAAACATATGACAAGCAATTGGATTGACAATGATAGGAGCAGTGGTTCAGTAGTTATTGAGGAAAATGGCATTTTCCGTAATGGCGGTTTAGCGCCACAGTTCCCCCCATACAGTGTTTGTGTGTACGTTTTCAGATTCCTTGACCATGAAAACATATGACAGGCAATTGGATTCACACTGATGGGATTAGTGGTTCAGTAGTTATTCTTGAAAATGGCCTTTTCCGTAATGGCGGCCACAGTTCCCCCCATACAGTGTTTGTGTGTACGTTTTCAGATTCCTTGACCATGAAAATATATGACTAGCAATTGGATTGACAATGATAGGATTAGTGGTTCAGTAGTTATTGAGGAAAATGGCATTTTCCGTAATGGCGGTTTAGCGTTACAGTTCGCCCCATACAGTGTTTGTGTGTACGCTTTCAGATTCCTTGACCATGTGTGGTTTAGTAGTTATTCGCGAAAATGGCATTTTGCGTAATGGCTGTTTTCTTGTGGACGGTGATCCGGATCACCACCAAAATGTAATCATCTGTAGGATACCCCATTTCTGACAATCTGTGAAAATTTCACGAAAATCCGTCCATAACTTTTTGAGTTATCTTGCTAACAGACAAACAAACAGACAAACAGACAAACCAACAAACAGACAAACCAACGCCGATGATCACATAACCTCCCCCTTTGGCGGAGGTAATTATAATAATGCCTACCAAATTGACACAGTTATAAATGGAGACATACAGACGTGGACAAAATTGTTGGTACCCCTCTGTTAATGAAAGAAAAACCCACAATGGTCACAGAAATAACTTGAATCTGACAAAAGTGGTAATAAATAAAAATTCTATGAAAATTAACCAATGAAAATCAGACAATGCTTTTGAATTGTGGTCCAACAGAATTATTAAAAAAAAAAAAAAAAAACGAACTCATGAAACAGGCCTGGACAAAAATGATACCCTTAACTTAATATTTTGTTGCACAGCCTTTTGAGGCAATCGAACAATTTCTGTAACTGTCAATGAGACTTCTGCACCTCTCAGCAGTTATTTTGGCCCACTCCTCATGAGCAAACTGCTCCAGTTGTCTCAGGTTTGAAGGGTGCCTTCTCCAGACGGCATGTTTCAGCTCCTTCCACAGATGTTCAATAGGATTTAGATCAGGGCTCATAGAAGGCCACTTTAGAATAGTCCAATGTTTCGCTCTTAGCCATTCTTGGGTGTTTTTATCTGTGTGTTTTGGGTCATTATCCTGTTGCAAGACCCATGACCAAGAGACCAAGCTATCTGACACTGGGCAGCACATTTCTCTCTAGAATACCTTGATAGTCTTGAGATTTCATTGTACCCTGCACAGATTCAAGACACCCTGTGCCAGATGCAGCAAAGCAGCCCCAAAACATAACAGAACCTCCTCCTTGTTTCACAGTAGGGCCAGTGTTCTTTTCTTGGTATGCTTCATTTTTGCATCTGTGAACATAGAGCTGATGTGCCATGCCAAAAAGTTCTAGTTTTGTCTCGTCTGTCCATAGGACGTTCTCCCAGAAGCTTTGTGGCTTGTCAACATGCAGTTTGGCAAATTCCAGTCTGGCTTTTTTATGATTTGTTTTCAACAGTGGTGTCCTCCTTGGTCATCTCCCATGAAGTCCACTTTTTTTTTTTCCACAATATTTTTTATTGAACCTTTTTTTACAAACATGGCACAAACAATCAGACACTAACACTAAAGTAATTTAAAAATTAAAAAAAAACACTAACAACAACAACAACAAAAATGTACTAAAAACAACAACAACCATTAACAAAAGCAAGTCAACAACAATGCTCCTCTGTTTAGTCTAGGTAATCTATTACATAAGAATACATAATACACATTCACCAGCTTGGAATTTGCAAGGTCCACACATATCATTGACCTTCTTCAGAAGTTATGTTCAATTTCTTTACATAATCAATGAAAGGTCTCCATATATTCTCAAACACATTTTCCTTTAATTTCAGTATATATGTTATTCTTTCTAGTGGAAGGTTTGTTAACATCTGTCTTAACCACTGAGTCACATCTGGTCTATGAGTCTTTTTCCACAGTAGTGCAATACATTTTTTGGCATTAAGCAAACCAAGGTCTATGAATGCTCTTTCACTCTTATTAAAGTTATGTTTTTCTGGATACAGACCCAACAAAAACAGTTTAGGGTTCAATGTGAATTGTTTTGAAATTATTTTTTCAATTGTTACCCTCACCTCTTCCCAAAACATTCTGATTTTTCTACATTCCCATAAACAGTGAAATAGGGTTCCTTTACTTTCCATACATTTTGTGCATGTATCTGATATGTTTTTGTTATATCTATTTAATTCTACTGGTGTAACATACATCCGCATTAACCATTTAAAATGTATCAGTTTAAGACGTACATTTATTGATTTGGTTTGAGCTCCTGCACAAGCCATTTCCCATTGTTCCTCTGAAATTTCAATTTGCAGGTCTTCTTTCCAATAATTCAGTCTTTTCTGTGAGTTTTCACTTGAGAATAGTGTCAATGAGTTATAAAACTCTGAAATAATACCCTTTCTCTTACCATCTTTCATCAAAATTTTTTCCAAGGATGAATAAGTAGGTTGGGTGAGAGCATTAATTTGATTTGATCGAATCAAATTTCTAAGCTGAAGATATTTAAAAAAATGTGTTCTATTAAGATTAAATTTAATCCTTAGTTCTTCAAAAGACATTATGTTATCTGAGCGTGACAAATATAAGTCTTGAATCTTTTGAATCCCTTGTAAATTCCATACTTTAAATACAGCATCCGTTCTCCCTGGTGTAAAATATTGATTACCCCATATTGGGCTAAATTGTGACAGTGAGTGTGGTTCTTTTAAATATTTTTTGGTTTCACACCATATTTTGATCTTGTGCTTTACAATTGGATTTTTAACTTGTTTCTGTAATTTTTTAGCCGAGTCTGAGTATATGAATAAGGGAAGAGGTAAAGGTAAATTGTATGATTCCATTTCAGTCCAGTGAGGGAGATCATTTGATGAAAAATAATATGTCATAGACCTCAGTTGTGCTGACCAGTAATACAACATAAAGTTTGGACATTTCAGACCTCCACGATCAATGGTAAATATAGTAAGGACAGACGTAATCTAGCCTTCCTATTGTTACATATAAATTCCACTAACTTTTTTTTAATTCTTGAGAATAGATCTGAAGGTGGTGCCATGAAGTCCACTTTGGCTCAAACAATGACGGATGGTGCGATCTGACATTGATGTACCTTGACCTTGGAGTTCACCATGACTGTGTTTAGAGGTTGTTCTGGGCTCTTTTGTTACCATTCGTATTACCCGTCTCTTCCATTTTTCATCAAGTTTCCTCCTGCGGCCACATCCAGGGAGGTTGGCTACAGTCCCGGGGATCTTAAATTTCTGAATAATATGTGCAACTGTAGTCACAGGAACATCAACCTGCTTGGAGATGGTCTTATAGCCTTTACCTTTAACATGCTTGTCTATAATTTTCTTTCTAATCTCCTGAGACAACTCTCTCCTTTGCTTCCTCTGGTCCATGTTCAGTGTGGTACACACCATGTCATCAAACAGCACAGTGACTACTTGTCACCCTTTAAATAGGCCGACTGACTGATTACAAGTTTGTAGACACCTGTGATGTTAATTAGAGGACACATCTTGGTTGAACATGTCCCTATGGTCACATTATTTTCAGTCTTTTCTAGGGGTACCATCATTTTTGTCCAGGCCTGTTTCATGAGTTTGTTTTTTTTTTTTTTTTTTTATTTAAGTTTTTGTAAAGGGTATACAGGTCGTTACAGCAATGCATTGTTTACATTTTCATCACATGTTCCCTTATTTTCTGATATCTGACAACATTGGACGATTAATTCTTACAACACCCCTTTTTTTTTTTTTTAAAGTGAAAGAAAAAGTGAAATTAAAGAGAAAAAAAAACAAAAAACAAATAAAAAAAACAAACAAACCAGTAAAAAACAAACAAAAAGAAAAAGTAAGTAAATAAAGATAAAAGAGCATCTGAGTAGCGTTGGAACAAAGAGGGGAACCATTATTGAAATGGTATTTGTCAAAGATTAGATCTAATGGAAGACACATATGGGGTCCAGGGTTGCCAAAAGTTCATGAACCCATCCATGTCCTGTCTCAGTGCGAATGTCAACTTTTCCATCGAGTAAATGTCTTGGATCACGTTAGTCCAATCTTCAGGTGTAGGACAGTCCTTCAACATCCATTTTTTAGTTAGAGCTTTTTTGCTTGCCAATATTAAAACATTGAATAAGTATTTTTCTCCTCGTCTTTCCAGTGAGTCCGGTAGTAAACCCAAATACAAAGTTACAAAAGAAAAGGGAACTGTAATTTTGAATATTTTCCCCAATATTGTCTGTACCTTGGTCCAATATTGGTGGATAACTGGGCATGACCAAAACACATGAAAATGATTTGCAGTCTTTTCACCACACGAGCGCCAACAGTTCAATCCCTTATGGGTAAATTTGTTTTGTGCAGGTGTTCTGAAAAATCTTGCCAAGTTTTTCCATCCAAATTCTCTCCACTGCAGGGATGAGGTACTTTTCCATTGCTGTTTATTTAGCTTTTCCCATATTTCCAGTTGTAAAGTGAAATTCCCCTCTTTTTCCCATCTCTCTTTTATATAAGATGTGTTGTCTCCTTTTAAGTCTTGAAGACCTTGGTATATTTTAGAAATGTATCTGATCCCTGGGATCCCTTTATATGCCATTAAGAAGACCTTCAGAACACCTGACTGGGCCCTTTCCAAAACCTCCTTTTTAAGTATTTTGTTTGTGGTGTCTAAGCTGGAAGAACCTGTAAAGGTCTTGATTTATTAGGCCTTGTTTTTTCAAATCTTCAAAACTTCTTAAGATTTGCCCTTTAAAAAAATCGTAATATTTTATCAGCCCTTTCTCCTTCCACTTTTTAAATCTGGTGTCTGTTTTATTAGGAGTAAAGTCCTGATCATAGGCAATCCATTGCAGAAGTTGATAGGGCTCTTTAGTTTGATTCTCTCTGACTATCTTAAACCAAATTTTTAGCGGGGTCTCTATCCACGGGTTAGTGTTATTCAAAAGCTTAGGTAAGGCATTGTTCCCTATTATCGCCTGTAGGGGGATGTCACTTATTTGGCATTCGATCTCCTTCCATTGTGCAGTGTAGACTGGGTTACATATCTCTACTAAAGTTTTAATTTGTGCGGCTTTAAAGTAGTCCCTGATATTTGGCAGCGCGAGCCCACCTTTGTCTTTGTTTAGCTGTAGGGCTCTATATCTGATTCTAGGTCTCTTGCCCTGCCATATGAATCTTGAGATCCTTCTGTCCAGCTCCTGCCATGTTTTTTTGGGAGGTTCTACCGGTATTGTTTGGAAAAGGTATAGAAGACGTGGAAGTATATTCATTTTGACTGCTTCAATTCTTTGTGCAGTACCCAAGAATGGTATCATATTCCATCTTGCTAGGTCAGATTTTATTTTTGTCACCAGTGGATCATAGTTTAGTGATATAATTTTGTTGAGTTGTTTCGGGATATTGACCCCCAGATATTTCATAGATTCCGACTCCCAGTTAGTTTTGAGTTTGCTTAGTGAATAATGATTTGGGTCATAGTTGAATGTTAAAACTTGGGTTTTATGCATGTTTAATTTGTACCCTGATAAATCTCCATACTCTGAAAAAACTGAGGTTAGTTCTGGTAAAGAAGTGTTCGGCTGCCCTAGGTATATTAAAATGTCATCAGCAAAGAGTGCTATTTTATGTTCCTTCTGACCAAGTGTAATACCTTGAATTTTTTGGTTTTGTCTTATCCATTGGCTCAGAGGTTCTATGAAGATTGCAAAGAGCAGTGGAGACAGGGGGCAGCCCTGACGACATCCTCTTTCCAGTTCAAAAGAAGATGATAAAATACCGTTAATCCTTATTTTAGCTGTTGGTTTTTTATATAATGCCTGTATAGTTCTAATGAAGTTGTTATGAAAATTGAAACTGGATAAGATTCTATATAGGAAAGACCAGTCAACCGAATCGAATGCTTTTTCAGCATCTAATCCCAATATGACTGCATTTAAGTTATATTTTTTTATATGATGAATTATGTGTAAAGTGCGTCGAATGTTGTCTTGTGTCTGTCTTTGTCTTATAAAACCTGTTTGGTCTAAATGAATTAGGTCTGTCAGTATATTTTCTAACCTTTTGGCAAGGATAATGGTAAAAAGCTTATAGTCCTGATTTAGTACACTGATTGGTCTGTAGTTGGAGCACTCTAGTTTATCCTTTTCAGGTTTAGGTATAACTGCAATGATCCCTTCTCTCCAGGAGGGGGGGATTTCCCCTGTGTGGAGGACATAATTAAATGTTTTCAGGAGGAGAGGAGATAGTTGCTGTTTAAAGGTTTTGTACCACTCTGCTGTATAGCCATCAGCTCCTGGGGATTTGTTAGCTTTAAGTTTCATAATTGCTTTTTCCAATTCTTTAGGATGTATTTCTGACAGTAGTGTTTTATTTTGTGACTCCGTAAGTTGGGGAAGGTTTAATGTGTTTAGGAATGCCTCGGATGCGTTTTTATGTTTTTTGTGGGAGTATAAGTTCTTATAGTAATTCTCGAAGTTTTTAAGAATATCCGGAATTCTGAATTTTATTTCCTTTGATACTGGGTCTCTGATTTTGTAGATTGCTCTTTCTGTTTGATGTTTCCTCAATTTATAGGCTAGCAATTTTGCCGATTTACTGCCTGCCTGCTTCATAGTATTTTTGTTTCAGAAATGTAAGTTTCTTCTGGATTTCTATTGTGTAGATCTCATTTATTTGGTTTTTAATTTCCTTAATCTTGAGCGAGTCAGTAGAATGAGTGTTGCCTTTGTGTTCTTTTTCTAGGTTCCTAAGTTCTGACTCTAATGTGGATAGTTTTTCTTGTCTTAGTTTTTTTTGGGTTGCCAGTTTTGCAATAATCTTTCCTCTTATTACAGCTTTGCATGCATCCCACAGTATTAAAGGGGATACTTCTCCATTATCGTTATCTTCCAAATATCTGAGAATATCTGATTCCAATTCATCTTTCAATGGTCCTTTCAGGACATTTGAATTTAACCTCCAAGAAAATGTATTATTTGTGTATTTTTGGATATTTAAGTCCATGTAGATCGGACTGTGGTCGGAGAGATCCATCAGTCCTATTTTACATGTTTTTACTCTTCCAATGTCTCTATTAAACATAAAAAAATAGTCAATCCTTGAGTAAGATGAATGTGGAGTTGAGTAAAATGTATAGTCTTTTACACTGGGGTTGAGTTCCCTCCACACATCACAGATTCCCAATTCTTTTAGTAGCATCCGAGTCTTCCTGTTTTGGGTGTTATTTTGATGTGGGGAATTACCAGAAGCATCCCAGTATGGATTCAGTCTAAGATTGAAGTCCCCACCACATATCACTAAACCTTGAGCTTTAGTTATCATTAGGTCGAATACATTTTTATAAAATTTCCAGTTAGCCCCTGGGGGAGCATACACATTCAGCAGGGTGATATCTTCTCCCTCTAGCCGCCCAGTTACCAAACTGTATCTCCCTTCTTTATCTTTGTGTTCTGATTTTTTTTCAAATGTAATTTTGGTTGATATCAATGTCACTACTCCCCTCCTCCTCCCTGATTTATATGAAGATGAAGAGATCATTTTAAACCCTTGTCTACTGAGTTTATTGTGTTCCACATCTGTTAGGTGGGTTTCTTGTAAAAATATTATTCCTGCTTTGTCTTTTTTCATTTTGCCTAGAATCTTGGATCTTTTAACTGGATTCAGGATTCCTTTTACATTATATGAAATTATTTTGGTTACACCCTGTTTCTCCATTGTGTTGTTTTGTTTAGTATAACTGTGTGGTGGCCCTCTTTTGTGCTACTCAGAAACTGAAAGAACATTAAAAACAAGAAAAACATTAAGAACATAGTGTAAAAAACTTTAAAACAAAAAGCTGTCATAAGAACTTCCTGAGCTGAGGTCTTTTTAAAGACCCTGTAAGAGCCTTGATGGAGTGAAGGCTCTGAGGGAAATTCCTCAAACTCTGTTACGTGTTGAGGGCCCTCTCTTACCACTGAAAGTAGTCCCATGCTTTTAACGTGAGTTTCAGAACCCAATCCAAACTTGTAATGATTTTTTTTTTCCTTTTATGCCTAAACCCTGTGAAATTGTGTGCACCCTCCCACCCCCATCACATCAAACATTCACGCAAAAACAGTATTTGTTAGTATGAGGAGAACATGTGGATTATTGTCACATTTCTATTTTAACAAGTTTTTTTTTTTTTTTTTTATTATTACAAAGACTTATTTGTTTCAAATAATATGATTGTTCCATGAAATGTTTTACCACATGCTGAATATGCATCTCCTTTAATGTTTGTTACCTTGTATGAGGGGGGTTGGATGTGCGGATTGATTCAAGAGAAAGGGGGAAAAAAAAAAAAAAAAAAAAAAAAAAAGGTCGCTATTCCAACCTGAAAACGGATAGTTTATCCGCGACGCTCTGGTGCTGGGTTTCCCGCTGCTGGTCCGTGGATTTTGAGGGTCTTTGTGTTGTCCATGTTTGCGCTTTGATCTTCTCACTCGGGTCTGCTGCGGGTTTAAATACCGTTACCGGGAGCCCTCTTTTCGCCATGTCAGCTGTTGCTTCTTCCGCCGAATTATAGAGACACGTTTCATCGCCGTAGAAGACCCTTAACTTCGCAGGAAATGGAGTCTGAAAGCGCAATTTCTTCTCTCTTAACACCTTTTTCGCATCATTGTATTCCCTGCGCTTTTTAAGGACCTCCGGGGTGTAATCGTGTTCCACGTAGACTTTTCTCTCCTGGTGCATAAATCCTTTTTTCTGCCAGGCCAGTCTTACAACCTCTTGTTTTATTTTGAAATTGGAAAATCTTACCAACACCGAACGTGGGGGCGCTTCCGCCGCCGGCCTAGCGGCTAATGAACGATGTGCCTTTTCTATCTTCAAGTCGGTGGTTTGTGGAATATCCAATTTCTCTCTTAGTAAGGATTCCACGCATTCTGCCATTGAGTTAAAACCATTTTCGGTTCCTTCTATCAGACCATGAATTCTTATGTTGTCTCTTCTTTGTTTTCCTTCTTGGTCGGTTAGCTTAGCCTCTATAGCTGCTTGTCTTTTGCGTAGGTCTAGCACAGAATCTTCGAGCACTTTTATTCGATCCTCTGTTTCCAAGATTCGGTTCTCGGCCTGGTCCACTCTGCTGTTTGTCCTTTTCAATTCTTCTCTGAATTCCCGAAATTCGGCCGTAACTTCTCGGCGAAATCGTCGTAGCTCCTCAAATAGTGATTTCAGGCTAACCCTTTTGTTAGCTATCACCAGTTCCTCGTCTTCTGAACGGAGATCTTCCAGTTCAGATTCTCCGGCCGATACGTGTCCTGGCCTGGAGAATTTCAGTTTCTTCTGTTTTCCTTTAGACATGATGATTTTGTCTTTTGATTTTCACTCCTCCAAAAATCCGTTAAGTTTGATTTTCAAGGTGTTATCCTGGATTGGGTCTGAGAGCTTCAGTGTTAAGCTGCAGTCGCCATGGCGTCCAGACCGGAAGTCCATGAGTTTGTTTTTTAAAGTAATTCTGTTGAACGACAATTCAAAAGCACTGTCTGATTTTCATTGGCTAATTTTCATAGAATTTTTATTTATTACCACTTTTGTCAGATTCAAGTTTTTTCTGTGACCACTGTGGGTTTTTCTTTCATTAACAGAGGGGTACCAACAGTTTTGTCCACGTCTGTAAGTGTATGCAAAAGGAGTCTCAATCCTTGGAATCAAAGTCAGTCTTATCCTTAATTCAACACAAAGCACTCAAATGTTCTGCAGTTCAGATTAAAGAGGGCTCTCCAAGGGAGGGAGAAATGCAGTTCTGGCCTCATCATGGAGAGTTCAGATGGTCCATTTAGGATGGGCAGTGATTCTTACAGTGGGGAAAATAAGTATTGAACACATCAACATTTTTCTCATTAAATGCATTCCTGATGGAGCCATTGATGTGAGATTTTCACCAAATATCAGTAGCAACCCAATCAATCCATACATACAAAGAAATAAAGGCAACTGTGTTCACAAAACAAGTTATTTTAATGAAGTGAAGTGACACGGAATAATTATTGAATACATGAAGAAAAAGAGGTGCAAAAACCAGCTGAAATCCATCAGAATTTAGGAAGCCATCCCATCCCCCATCAGTGCAAATTAATTTTAGCTCGTTAAATCCTGACTGATAGCCTTTTAAAAGGTCTGTGAATATCAGATTGTCACCCCACAAAGAACTCATGATGGGTAGAAGTAAAGAGCTCTGTAGACCTTCAAAACCTTATTGTTACAAAACATAATGATGGCATTGGTTTTTGAGCACATCAACATTTCTCTCATTAAACATATTTCTGATGGTGCCATTGACCTGAGATTTTCGCCAGATATCAGTAACAACCCAATAAATCCATACATACAAAGAAATCAAGGTAACTGTGTTCACAAAACAAGTTATATTTAATAAAGTGGAATGACACAGTGAATAAGCATTGAACACATGAGGAAAAAGCGGTGCAAAAAAGCATAGAAAGCCAAGAAACCAGCTGAAATCCATCAGAATTTAGGAAGGCATCCTCTCCCCCCTCAGTGCAAATTAATTTCAGCTGGTTAAGTCCTGACGAATAGCCTTTAAAAAGGTCTGTGAACATCAGATTATCACACCACAAAGAGCTCTCTCTAGATCTTTGCAACCTTGTTGTTGCAAAACATAATGATGAATGAATGAATGAATGAATGAATGAATTTATTTCGGATAGTACATTACAGGTTAAAAGAAACTGTATAATATAACAACAAGGTCAAATTAGACAAAGACTCCTTCTACTATACAATTCCACGTGAGTTATCCGAAATGGGTGATGGCTGAAGCCGCAGCTTATATTACCAATGATGGCAGTGGTTACATGTGCATTTCTAAACTGCTGAATGTTCCAGTGAGCACTGTTGGAGCCATCATTCAGGGGTGGAAATAACATAATTTTACCATAAACCGGCCACGACCAGGAGCTCCTCGCAAGATTTCTGACAGAGGAGTCAAAAGAATTATCAGAAGAGTTATACAAGAGCTAAAGACCACTCATGGAGAGTTCCAGAAAGACCTGGATTTAGCAGATACTGCTGTTTCAAAGGAAATGATAAGGTATGCACTCAACTGACATGGGCTCTATGCCTGCTTACCTCGCAAGACTTTATTGGTGAAGAAAACGCATGTTGAAGCTCGTTTAAAGTTTGCTGCACAAAATTTGGGCAAGCCATTAAAATACTGGGAGAATATAATCTGGTCATCATCATCATTATAGCACGACCAGATGAGAGCAAAATTGAACTTTTTGGATGCCACAACACACAGCATATTTGGAGGAGAAATGGCACTACACATCCCATCGTGGTGTGGGGGTGTTTTTCAGCACATGGTACAGGCAGACTTCATGTAATTGAAGGAAAGATGAATGAACAAATGTACAGAGACATCTTTGATAAGAACCTTTTGCCATCTGCCAAGATGCTGAAGATGAAACGAGGGTGGACATTTCAGCAAGACAATGATCCCAAACACACAGCCAAGGAAACTCAACTGGCTCCAGAGAAGGAAAATAAAGCTACTAGAATGGCCCAGTCAGTCACTTGACCTGAATCCAATTGAAAATCTATGGAACAAACTGAAGATCAGAGTTCATAGAAGACATCCACGGAACCTTCAAGATTAGAAGACAGTTTGTGTGGAAGAATGGGCTAAAATCACTCCTGAGAAATGTCTACACTTAGTTTATCCGTACATGAGGCATCTGGAAGCTGTTATTACCAACAAAGGCTTTACTACTAAATATTAAATGAATTTCACCAGGTGTATTCAATACTTATTCCCTTTGTCATTCCACTTTATCAAATGGGGGTGTTACTGATATCTGGTGAAAATCTCAGGTCAATGGCTCCATCAGAAATGTGTTTAATGAGGAAAAAATGTTGATGTGTTCAATACTTATTTTCCCCCCATATAGGTAATTAAGCAAAACCACATAGGCACAACAGTTGATCAAACAATAGTTCATTATTCATAAAATCAAAGTTATAATCATCATAATATCAAAATCATAGTAAACTTTAGTTTTGGTTCTTTTATTCATTCACTCTTGGATCCACAGTCACTTTGGGGTGTGCAGGTTCAGGTTCAGGTTACTTTATTTGTACCCGTAGGTAATTTGTTTTGCAGTTGGTGACATCCATATTTACAAGCCACTAATTACCATTACTAATTGCCATAATGCTCTGCACTGTGTGTCTATATATATATACATTTATAGTAATATGGACATATGTTTACTAGATGTTGTTTTTTCTTGCCTTCTGATTGTTGCTCTGAGTGTTGCTATCCCTATGCTGTTGCAATCCTGGAATTTCCCCATTGTGGGACTAATAAAGGCTTATCTTATCTTATCTTATCTTACATTCAACATAGACACAAACACAGGCACACATCTTACAAAATAGGTAAATATAAAATATGTACAATATAATTTTTATAGCTTGTTCAACTCTTTGACAGCAGCAGGGACAAAGCTGTTTTTGTAGCGCTGGGTTCTACTTTTTGGGACAGCAAACCTCCGTCTGGAGGAAAGAAGCTGAAAGTTGCAGTGCAAAGGGTGGGAGTCATCATTTAAAATCGAGTCGGCCATCCTCTGTACTTGTCTGGTGTACAGGGATGTCAGGCTCAGCTGTGACTCACCAAGCAAACGACTGGACCATCTGACTACCTGATCCAAGGATTTCCTCTGTTTCAGTTTTATCTGACCAAACCATGACATTAAAGAAAAGGATAAAACAGATTCAATAAAAGCCCGATAGAACATAGTCATTATGGTTCGGTCAATTTGGAAGCGTGCAAGTTTCCTCAAACAATGCAAATTTTGCTGACCCTTTTTGCACACCCTTTCACAGTTCACCTCAAAGTTCAATCCACTATCAATAATTGTCCCAAGATATTTGTACGATTGTACACATTCGGTGGTCTGGCCTTTTAGTATGGTGACTTTGTGCCTGGGAGTTTTCCTCCTAAAGTCAATAATCATGCATGTGCAGAGGCTGGTGGTAGATTTTATGGCCTCAAGATAAGGCTAAGGATGGTTTCGTTGAGGTGGTCCAGAGGAGCAGGGTCAGTTTATTTAGTTTTCTCTTGTCTTAGTCCAGGCGAATTCTGCAAACCAAATATGGCATATTAATGGTCCTTCCTTGACCAGAGATGGTCAGTGCGGGTCATCTTGAAATATGGAGGAAAGAAAGTGTTTATTCAAAAGTTTCAGGATCCATTAGTGTCTCAGAAGGTGAATCCTTGTTTATGGCGGTGAAAGGGAGGGGTAATTGGCCAAGGTAGGATCTTTGACCAGATGACCAAAGAATGTGAAGGAAGATGTTGGTGGATAATCTACTAGATTATCTGCTTAGTCCTCTGATACTGCTACACTGATGTCTGGAACCCGTGGACATCACCAAATGCTTGGTTTCCTCCTTTGTGATGCTTTTCCAGGCCTTTACTGTATCTGTCTTCAGTTGTTGTTTGTTTGTGGTTCTTTGTGCCTTAAGTTTTGTCTTAAGCAAGTGAAATACAGGCTCGACTGGGTTAAGATCTGGTCATTGACTCAGCCGCTGCAGAGTATTCCACTTCTTTGCTTTAAAAAAACAAAATTCTTGGGTTGCTTTTGCAGTATGTTTTGAGTCATTGTCCATCTGTACTGTGAAGCACAATCCAATCAACTTCGCTGCATTTGGCTGAATCCGAACAGACAGTATATCCCTGCACACTTCAGAACTGATCGGCTGCTTCTGTCACATCATCAATAAACATTAGTGACCCAGTGCCAGTGGAAGGTTTGCATGTCCATGCATCACACTGCCTCCACCATGTTTTACAGAAGATGCTTTGTATCATGAGCTGTTCCAAGACTACATGCTTCCTTCTTCCCATCATTTTGGTATATTGTTGTTCCAGAACTGGGCTGGCTTCTTCAGATGTTTTTTTTGTTTGTTTGTTTTTGGGGTTTTTTGTTTTTCTTTTTTGGCAAAGTCTAACATGACCTTTCTATTTTTGGGGATGATTAATGGTTTGCACCATGTGGTGAACTGTCTATTTGCTCTCAATTTTTTTCTTTATGGTAGACTTGGATACTGATGCAGCTGCTCCCTGAAGAGTGTTCTCACTTGGGTGGATGTTATGAAGGGATTTTTCTTCACCAGGGAAAAGATTCTGCGATCATCCACCACTGTTGTTTTCCGTAGATGTCCAGGCCTTTTTGAGTTTCCGAGCTCACCAGTGCATTATTTTTTTTTTTCTCAGAATGTAACAAACTGTTGTTTTGTCCCTTCCTTACAATTTCTGTGCTCTCTCTGATGGATTTTTTTTTTCTTTTTTCAGCTTAAGGATGGTCTGTTTCACTTCCATTGAGAGCTCCTTTGACTACATGTTGTGGGTTCATAGCAGCAGCTTCCAAATGCAAATGCCACACCTGGAATCAACTCCAGACCTTTTACCTGCTTTTATTTTTTATTTAAAGAATTTTGTTATAAAGGATATAGACTTGCCTTTTTTGACTTTATAGTCCACCACACATAGTGGTGTTTTGTATTTCCATGTTCTCCACTTTGCCTTTTTTCACTATTTTCTTTGACCAGTTTTTCATTTATTTCTTCAAGCTCTGTTATCTATTCATCCACAACTGGTCACTCCCTTTTTTATCGGCAGTTAATTCAGCCTTCACGGCTTCCAGTTGTTGCTGGAGTTTATCAAATGTAGCACCAAGCTCTTCTTTAATGATCGAACGAGTCACTACCAATAATTCGCAGTGACATCTTGGCTGATTTCTCCATATTTACCTGTGCAGTCCCAATCAGTTCAGCTTACAACAGGTGTGATTGCTCCTTTCCTTTCTTCTTTAACTTTTTCAAAGGCATCACATCTGGCATATTTTCCAATTCAAATTCACTTCATCAATATTACATCATCCAATTGTCACTCTATCCGAATTAAGAGGAGCAGTGCTCATGATTTCACACTCCGCTTCCACACATGCTGAGTGAGTTTAGTATAACCATATAGAAATAAATATAATACACTGTAGTAACACCAGAATGCAGACAGCACTTACAGATTTGCCTTACCCACAGTCCAATGTGCTGGAAATGTGGGAATTGGTACAGACCAATCTGACTAAATACTGATAGTAAACACACCACCATTATTACAGTGGCATCTTTCAGAGATCCAGCCACCACCTCCACCCTCTCTCTTCTCTGAACGAGGCACCGAACTATTGGTCTGTTCAGACCATATAATCCAGACCTGATCACAGAGGCCATACCAGCTGAGACAGATGGGGATCCTGTCTCCACACCTCTCCGGGAAGTTACAGGCTGTTGCGAAAAGTGAAACATGCAGACTCCCTGTTCATTCATTCATTCATTTCCCTAAAAATAAGCACATTAATTAATGCCTAATACAGTAGTGTGAAAAAGTTTTTGCCCTCTCCCTGATTTCTCATTTTTTGTATGTCACACTTAAATGTTTCAGATCACCAAACAAATTTAAATATTAGACAAAGATAACACAAGTAAACACAAAATGCAGTTTTGCCTTCTAAACCTAACAACTGCAATCAGGCGTTTGCCATAACTGGCAATGAGTCTTTTACAGCACTGTGGAGGAATTTTGGCCCACTCATCTTGGCAGAATTGTTGTAATTCAGCCACGTTGGAGGGTTTTTGAGCATCATCCGCCTTTTTAAGGTCATGCCACAGCATCTTAATCAGATTCAGGTCAGGACTTTAACTAGGCCACTCCAAAGTCTTCATCTTGTTTTTCTTAAGCCATTCAGAGGTGGACTTGCTGGTGTGTTTTGGATCATTATCCTGCTGCAGAACCCAAGTGTGTTTCAGCTTTCACAAATAGATGGCCGGACATTCTCCTTCAAGATTTTTTGGTAGACAGCAGAATTCATGGTTCCATGTACTCACTGTGGTTCGATGGAGTCCCAAAGCTTTAGAACTGGCTTTATAACCTTTTCCAGACTGATAGAACTCAGTTACTTTGTTTCTCATTTGTTCCTGAATTTCTTTGGATTGCAGCATGATGTCTAGCTTTTGAGGATCTTTTGGTCTACTTCACTTTGTGAAGGAGGTCCTATTTAAGTGATTTCTTGATTAAGAACGGGTGTGGCAGTAATCAGGCCTGGGTGTGGCAGAGAAATTGAACTCAGCTTTCCAAAGATGTGATAAACCACAGATAATTTACGTTTTAATGGGGGGGGGTCACTTTTTCACACAGAGCCATGTAGGTTTGGATTTTTCTTTTACCCTTAATAATGAACACCTTCATTTAAAAACTGCATTTTGTGTTTACTTGTGCTATCTTTGTCTTGTTATCTTTGTCTAATGTTTAAATTTGTTTGATGATCTGAAAAATTTAAGTGTGACAAATGCACAAAAAAATGAAAAATCAGGAGGGGGGCAAACACTATTTTGCCCCACAGTATGTGCCCATTTCAAAGCAAGCTGTCTTTAAAACTGTGTCATTTCTTTAAAATTTTATTATCATTTAGCATCATTTTTGTCACAAATGTCAGGAAAAATGGGAAGAACCTGTACAGTTCTCATTTGCTCCACAAACAATGGCAAACTTAAGCTTTTTGAAAGGGAGGGGACACTTTGCTTGAGTGTGTAGTGGAGAGAGATGCTCAACAGAAGCAAATCAAGACTTTTAACGGGAAGGATTTTGTTTCCTGTAACAATAGCAAAAGGATTTGCATGCAACAGTAATGTTCTTTTACACTGCTTAGCTAGCTAATATTAATGAGCTAACATACTCTCTGGGGGCTGTAATGGTCACTCATATTAGCTCTTCAGTACCTGGAGATTTAATGACCACAAAGTAAAACTCAAGGAACTCCAAACAAAACAACAGCAGCCAAATTTTCGCAGGGTTGATGTAACTGTCGACACACTTAATAATGTCCACATTTCAATTAAAATTTGATTAAATGAAATCTGACAGAGCGATTCAGTGACACGAAGCAGTTGATAGCAATGCAGTGGTGTAAAGTAGTTAAGCATGCTTACTTGAACAACTGTCACTGACTAATGTTGTCAGTCCTTCCTTACTTACTTCCCATCCTGCTGTCGAACAGCAGCAGCAGATGCTAATCATGTTCCATTGGCCACCACTGCAATGGCGGCACCACAAAATTGTGCAACACACAAAATTACAAGTATTCACATTTTGCACTGATGCATCATAACCAGGTTGTAAGTAGAACTTCAAAATGCAAAAAAGAAGAAACAGTAGCAAGAGACAAAAAAAATGGAGAGTAGGTAATTTATTGAAAACTGAATTTAACCCCTTGCACTCTGGTCAATTTCCCTAAAAACGCCAAAAAATAACATGCCCAAAGTAAATCAAAAGCTGTTCTTCAACCCTTTCAACCCCATGTTTCAACCCCCACTGTTCTTCAACCCCATGAAGATGCTGCATCTTCATGGGGTTGGCCTCATTTAAAAGAAAACACTATGAATTTTTTGGCAAAACAGTCATAATCTCTCTAAGTGCTCCGGCCACTGAGTAACAGTCATCTAAACCTACTGAACTTGAAGAAAATAAATTTCGCCTGGGTGTTTTTTTTGATACAAATGCTTGCAAATAACACACAGCTTCAGATCCGGGCTGGAAAATGCAACAGAAGTGTAGAACCAAGTGTTATCCAGCTGAGGTCAAAATTTTGTAACAATACCACAAAAAATGAATATATTACACAGCTTTGTTTTCAGGTTGTTCCCAGGCGTTTTTGAACTGTGCCAAATTGTGCCAAATGGCACAGTTTGGAAAAACGTCTGTAACTTTTGAATGATTCAATATAGAAGCTTGATCTTGGGCTCTAATGAAAGGTGACACTCAGGGCTGTGCGTGTGTGCGTGCGTGTGTATGTGGGGGGGTTGTTTATTCATTCATTCATGAATGAATGAACAAACAAGCCCAAAGAACAAAGAAGCATGCCACGTAAAAAATGTGGCTTTTTTTTTTACAAGAAAAAATAACCTACAGTGCACTAAAAATTATTCTAAAATATTTGTAATGTAGAAGATAACAACTCCCCACCCCCACCCCCCGCTACAGAGGACGGACATCGGCCATCGCTACATGACGGAATAGTCATGTGGCAATGTGGCGACCGCGGCGCACAGTCACCGCGGCCCCCCCCCCTCCGCTACAGAAGAGTAGCGGGGTGGTGGTGGGGGGGCGTTCACGGTCCGGACGCGGCGCACGAACCGTGTACCGCGGCGCACGGACTTCGGACTTCGTGCGCTGCACAGTTGTAATTTACCGATCGGTCAAAAGTCATTTTTGATTACAATTTTCAGGGATAAAGAATAATTTAGCTTATAACACTTACCTGTTCACAACAGTAGTGTAGCTGGCGAACTTCTCTTCCTCATTGTCAGACGAACATGAAGCTGGTCCGCTTATTACGGACTCGTGGTTCTGGTCTCGCAACCCAGTCAAAACATAATTCCATTATTGCGGTTTTGCGCTTCCGTGATTGCGGATTTGGCGAACGATTTTTCAAAACAAATAACAGTAGTAATAAAAAAAGACTGGCGAACGCATGTGTGTCACCCAGCCTTCGTCGTCGGCCTCCGTCGGTCTATGATGACCATGGAAGAGAATCCTAAACGTCTACTCTGCTGGGACAGCACCGCCTGTGGCTGAACAGGCCGATGCGCGAATGGCAGTCCCTGTCACACAGGTCGCACTTGTGGGTGGTCTCCGTGCTGCTTGGTCTGTGACGGTTTTTCCTGCGGGTCCTTTTTTCATCTGCTGCAGTAGTCAGTCTCTCTTCACCCAGCCTTACACAAAACGGCTTTCGAACTTCTGTGCTTCAATTGGCTCGTTGCATTCGCAGCCGTTGGTAGGCGGGTCCTTCTTGCTAGGTTTTTAGTCATTGGTTCTTCAAGGTTTCAGAAACCCAATTCAAGGCTCTTATTAGTTGAATGAGAGGTCAATCATATCTAATCTGTTCGCAGCTGTGTCTGTAGTGGAAGAACAGAAATGCAGCTTTTTTTTTCATTGCGCTCTAGGACGCAGCGCCCTCGTGCGCTCTAGGACGCAGAGACGTGCCCGCCCGCGGTACACCGGAGTGCAAGAGGTTAAAATCAGACTGTTCATCAGCTGATCAAAATTTTAAGACCATAGCCCCTCCAAAAAACCCAAAACAGAACTGAAAGTGTCAAAGATGTCGTGAGTAGAAGTGAGTAGCCCTACCGTTCTTGTTGGTCACTTCAGAAATCCGTTTAGGCATGCTTGATAGATAGATAGATAGATTCAACTTTATTGTCATTACACATGTATGAATACAAGGTAACGAAACACAGTTTAGCATCCAATCAGAAGTGCAAAGGACAGCAGTGCAGTACATACGGTAATTAACAGTATGTGCAATTTAAGCAAATATATGCAAATATATGCAGCAGTGCAGAAAGTTAAGAGTACTGTTATGTGCAAATAATGTGCAATAAGTTAGATGTAGTTATGTAGTTATGCAGTTATGAACAGGTGAGGATGGTAAAAGATGATTGTAAGAGAGTCAGCGGGGAACTAAGTTCAATAACGTGACAGCTGTTGGAAAGAAACTGTTCCTAAACCTGCTGGTTGTAGTCCGAAGGCTTCTGAAACGTCTTCTGGAGGGGAGAAGCTGGAACAGTCCATGAGCAGGATGGTTGGAGTCCCTAAGAATGCTGCGTGCCCGGCGCAGACATCTTTTCCTGTAGACGTCCTCTATAGCTGGAAGTGGAGTCCCTGTGATGCGTTGGGCGGTTTTCACCACCCGCTGCAGCGCCTTGCGGTCAGCTACAGAGCAGCTCCCATACCAGACTGTGATACAGTTGGTCAGGGTGCTCTCTATCACGCAGCGGTAGAAGTTGCCCAGGATGTCAGTTGACAGATGGTTCTTCTTCAATGTCCTCAAGAAGAAGAGGCGCTGATGGGCCTTGTTGATCAGGCTGGTGGTGTTAACTGACCAGGACAGGTCCTCCGAGATGTGGGTCCCCAGGAATTTGAAGCTGGGGACACGTTCAACAGCTATGCCACTGATATGGATGGGGTCATGTGTCTCTTCCCTCTCCTTCCTGTAGTCCACTATGAGCTCCTTGGTTTTGCTGGTGTTAAGGAGCAGGTTATTGTCAGCGCACCAAGTAGCCAAGTGCTCAACCTCTGCCCTGTAATCTGACTCGTCGTTGTCCCTGATGAGTCCAATCACCGTGGTGTCATCTGCGAACTTTATGATGGAATTGGATCCATACATAGGCCTGCAGTCATGGGTGTAGAGGGAGTAGAGGAATGGGCTGAGCACACAGCCCTGTGGTACACCAGTGTTGAGTGTGATGACGGAAGAACGGTTGGGGCCTGACCTAACATGCTGGGGTCTGTTGGTCAGAAAATCCATGATCCAGTTGCAGGTGGAGGTACTGATTCCCAGGTCCCCAAGCTTAGTGAGCAACTCGGAGGGGATAACTGTGTTGAATGCTGAGCTGAAGTCAATAAACAGCATTCTTGCATAGGTGTTCTTGTCATCCAGGTGTGAGAGTACATAGTGCAGCGCTGTAGAAACCGCATCCACTGTACTCCTGTTGCTCTGGTAGGCAAACTGATGAGGGTCCAGTGTAGGGGGCAGGCTTTTTTTGAGCTGTGCCAAGACCAGTCGCTCAAAGCACTTCATGACTATGGGCGTCAGTGCCACAGGGCGATAGTCATTTAGGCACGATGGTGTTGAATGTTTCGGCACTGGTACTATTGAAGTGGTCTTGAAGCACGCTGGTACCACGGCCTGGGCCAGGGACAGATTGAAGATGTCTGTGAAGACCCCTGCCAGCTGCTCAGTGCATGCCCTCAGCACACGCCCAGGAATGCCATCAGGGCCAGCAGCCTTACGTACGTTGACATGACTCAGTGCATTACGGACGTCGGTGTGGGTGAGTGTGAGGTGGTGGAGGTCATCAGAGGGTGGGAAATTGATGTTCTTTTCGTTGTTGTCCTTGTCAAAACGAGCATAGAAGTTATTTAGCTCATTGAGAAAGGGCACAGTCATGGCTATAGGTATGGAGTTGCTGGGCTTATAATCAGAGATAGCTTGAATGCCCTGCCACATATGTCGGGGGTCAGAGTCCCCAAAATGTTCCTCCACCTTCAGCTTGTAGCTGTGCTTGGCCTTCTTGATGCCCCTCTTCAGATCTTCCCTGGATGAACTGTAGGCCTGTGCATCACCAGATCTAAAGGCATTGTTGCGTGCTTTTAGCAGAAGTCGCACTTCTCTGTTCATCCACGGCTTCTGATTTGGGTACGTGGTGATCTGTCTTTCCGTGGTGACACTGTCAATAGTGGTGTTGATATGGTCCAGGACTGAGTGGGTGTAAGAGTTGATGTTTATGTGGGAGCCACAGGTAGCCTGAGAGGTGAACATACTCCAGTCTGTGTTCCTAAACTTCTCCTGGAGTACAGAGTCAACCCCCTCTGGCCACACTTTGATGGTCCTCACTGATGGCTTCACCCGGTTGATGAGCGGTACATACTTGGGGATAAGGAACAAGGATAAATGATCAGACTGACCTAGGTGGGGGAGGGGAGTTGCTGTGTAGGCTCCCACAATATTGGTGTAAACATGGTCCAATGTTTTGTCCCCTCTTGTGTGACAGGAGACATGCTGGTAGAATTTAGGAAGCACTGTCTTGAGGTTAGTGGATAAAATCACCCGCCACAATAAATGCTGCCTCTGGGTGTGCAGTTTGTTGTTTGCTAATAGCTGCATGCAGTTCTTTCATAGCAAGCTTAGCATTAGCATCCGGAGAAATGTAAGCGGCTGTTATGATGGTACAAGTGAACTCGCGTGGCAGATAGAAAGGTCTACATTTAACCATGAGAAACTCCAGGTTAGCTGAGCAGTGTCTCTCAACAGTGACAGAGTTCGTGCACCAAGCCTTGTTAATATAAATGCACACTCCCCCCCCCTCTTGTCTTACCGGAGTCAACTGCTGCTCTGTCTGCCCGGAGCGTGTGTAGGCCAGCCAGCTCGATAGCATTGTCGGGTATTCCACTGTGAAGCCATGTTTCCGTAAAAATCATGATATTGCAGTTCATAAGTTTCTTATTGTTGGTGATCCGAAGCCGTAGTTCACTCATTTTGCTCGCCAGAGACCGTACATTAGCAAGGAAAATACTGGGTAGCGATAGCCGGTGCAGTGTTAGCTTTAGCTTAGCTCTTAGCCCACCGCGCTTACCCCTCCTTTGTTTACGGTCCTTACGCCGCCTGCGAGCACTTCCGGTCGGCCGGGAAGCCTGCCGAGCATCGGGAGTTCTCCAGAGCTCCGGGATGAGACGTAGATTCAGACGTAGGTTGCTGATAAAAAGGTCGTTATCGTTGTTTTGTAAACCAATATTCAAAAGCTCATCTCGGGTGTAAGATGTAAAAGCAGAGCTGTTCTGAACGAACATACCCGAAATGAGCAGAAATAACACTGCTAGTCCCCAGAATCTGAAAGGACGCTGAGCCTCGCGTTGTGCACGCGCCGCCATCTTGCGCCTCTATTGATCCAGTGTTGATGCCAGTGTTTCCAGGAGGCTGGTGGGAACGTTGCTCCATGTGGTGAAGATAATACAGGCCAATCCTTGACTCACATTAAAGCCCTTACTGATGCAGCCCAGTGACCGTAAGATGGCATCTACAAAAGAAGGGCTTAAAGAACAAAAACAAAAAAGTCTTCAAAGGCCATGTCTCCTCCCACACCACAAACTTACCTGTTATGGACTTTGCAAGGGAGCACCAAACATGGGACACTGAAAGATGCAAGAAAGTTTTATTCTCTGATGAGATAAAAATTTACCTGAACAGTCCTGTTAGTTTCCAAGGTTACTGGCATGACACAGTGGAGGCTCCATCATGATCTGGGGTGCTTTTTCCTTCAATGGAACAATAGTGCTACAGGTTGTTCAGGAGCGTCAAATGTGGAGATGTTGCAGCGGGCATCCCTCTTGACTCGGGGCCCTCGTCTGTGCAGTAATGACAGGTTCTTTCAACAGGACAGCCCTGCAGTTTACAACATCCACCTGACGGAGAATAACGTTGCTCTTTTGGACCATCCTGCATGTTCTCCTGGTCTAAATCTCATTGAAAATGTTTGGGGATGGATGGCAAGGGAAGTTTATAAAAACAGATGTCAGTTCCAGACTGTGGATGCCTTCATCTTCACCACGTGGAGCAACATTCCTACCGGCCGCCTGGAAACACTCGCTTCAAGCATGCCTCCACGAATTTTTGAAGTGATCAGCAAGAGCGGTGGGACTACACACTACTGAGTCTTTTGACACTTTTAGTTTTATTTTGGGTTTGGGGGGGGGGCTATGGTTTTGAACTTTTGATCAACTGATGAACAGCTTGTTTGAATTTAAATGCAGTTTTCAATAAGTTGCCTACTCTGTTTTTTTGTGTCTCGCTCCTGTTTCTTCTTTCTGCGTTTTGAAGTTGTAGCTATTGCCCAAAGATGCTAGGATAGGCTCCAGCCCCCCCGCGACCCGAAAAGGATTAAGCGGAAGAAGATGAATGAATGAATGAGCTATGACCTGGTTATGATCCACCAGAGCGAAATGCCAATACTTGTAATTTTTCCCCGTCTTAAGATTTTGTTCAGGTGTGTATAACCTTTATTTTCCAGTACAAAAGAATTTGTAACTTTATATATACATATAAATTTGATCTCATGCCACAACTTGTAGTGTATGGGCAGCGCCTATTGCCATTTTAGAGACCCTAGGCCACACAGCTACTGTAAGTAGTGAAAGCTGTAGTGGGGGTCAGTCCTTCTGGTAGCTCTGTGTGTGTGTGTGTGTGTGTGTGTGTGTGTGTGTGTGTGTGTCCACCAACACACACACAATGCACAAACCACGTTGCCCCCACCCCAAAGTCTCTGAGCCAGAGGAAACACTTTGTGACTAAACGGTGTAGCACCAGCAACCTCATGAAACACAAATGCAACATTCTATAAATCTGAGGCAGCGCACCATGTCATGTCTATTTTTTTGCACCAGTTTATGGTGAGTATCAATAAGAGTATCGATAAGTATCGGTATCGATAAAATCCTGATGATACCCATCCCCCACTGAGTCTTCTGCTGCATCTGCACCTCCCTCCCTTATTCTTTCTTTCTTTCACTTTCTCATCTATCTCACCCTCTCCTTCGCTTCAGTATGGAAACAATAAATATGCAAATGCAGTGAAATACTCTCACAGTGAGATAAGAAAGCAATAAACTTGCCATAGAGATAGTGTGCCTCCATTCAACACCCTTCTTTGACAAATCGTGTAAAGGAGAATGTAATCATTTTTCCGACAAATGATGCTCTCAAAAAATGGCAGATGAAATGATAGAGCTTTCATGTGCTCATTTTTAGTCACTGTGTGTTGGACAATGGCAATTATTGCACTAGGCGGTGCATTGTGTGCAAGTTCCAGGCTAATGTTCGCTTGTCCTTGTTTCAGAAAATTAAGCTGGATGTTTATTTAGTTGGGAAAGTGAATTCGGACTAGTGGGGAGAGAAATGCATGAAGGAGGTTTACATGGCACCAAAAAGTCAGTGAAACAGTTTAAAAAAAAAAAAAAATCACAACTTAGAGGAAATAAAGTCACTAGATAAAAAAATTGGGGGTAATATAAGAAAAAACAACAAACAAACAAAATTGTTGTTGTCTTTACATATGCAGCTCGCAGACTCCAGTCCAAGGGAATCATGATCCAGATGTTTCCACTACATGAAAAGGAAGAATTAAAGAGACTTTCTTTTTCCTGGTATAAAAATGTAAAGCTGTCACTTCAGCCTTTGGGTAAGTACAATATATAATCCATAAGGGTTCATACTGTCTTCTAAATTAATTATAGAAATAATTTGTTTTCTATCAGACAGTGAATAAGGTTGTTTTTACCTTAACATGTTTCAGCCACTTCTTGCAGCCTTCCACAGAAGGGTCACGTGATGTTGTGACAATCAGCTGTTTTTATCAGCTGTTTGTCCATGTTCACCAGACAGCAGAGGACGACTACGTCCCCTGCTGTCTATCCTGTGGAGGACAGCATCCCAGGTGTGGGACAGGGTATAGGATCCCTCATCCCTGTTGATGGTTCCTGGGGTTCGTTTTCTGATCTCGATGGCTTCCCTGATCCAACAGTGGTATTTGTTGCTTTCTGTGCAGATGACATTTGCCTTTTCCCAGTCCATGATATGATTTTCTTTTTCTCTCATTGTCTGTTAACCTGTTGAACTCTGTTCAACTTCCCTAAAAACGCCTAAAAATAACATGCCCAAAGTAAATCAAAAGCTGTCCTTCAACCCTTTGCAGAATCTTCATGGGGTTGGTCTCATTTAAAAGAAAACACTCTGAATTTTTTGGCAAAACAGTCATAATCTCTCTAAGTGCTCCTGCCACTGAGTAACAATCATCTAAACATACTGAATTTGAAGAAAATAAAGTTAGCCTGGGTGTTTTTTTTTTTTTAGATACAAATGCTTGCAAATAACATACAGCTGTGTGAAACTTGCTGGAAAACAACAGAAATGTAGAACCAAGTGTTTTCAAGCTCAGGTCAAAATTTTGTAACAATACCACAAAAAATGAATATATTACACAGCTTTTTTCTCAGGTTGTAACAAGGCGTTCTTGAACTGTGCCAAATGGTTTACACAGATACAGGTCAACTGGACCCCTGACCCAAGTGCGCACCCCAAGTGGACCACCGAATCCAATCTGTACAGGTACATTCTCCATCCAGTGATTTATAAATGCTGCCCCAGATGAAAACCAGTCTGTGGGACTATAATGTTCTGAATGAGGCTTTAGAAAATTAGTAATCACTTTGTAAATCACTGGATTGAAAATGTACAGATTGAATACCGAGGTCCACCTGGGATGCTCACAATGGTGTGCTCACATGGTCAGGGGTCCATTTCACCAGTTCACGTTTACACAGTAAAACAAAGGCATAATAACCCAGACATACACAGCACAGTTCCTTTTTTTTACAGGAAAAAATAGCCTACAGTGAAATAAAAATTATACTAAAAAATTATTAAATTTTTCTGCAATATACACAGTAACAAATACCCCCCCACGGCGCACACAAAAACGTCGCCATGCGGGACCCTTGTAATTACTGCGATTGGTCAAAAGTTATTTTTATTACTATTTTTATCGATAAAGAGTAATTTAGATTATAAGACTTAGCTGTCCACAACCGCACTGTCGCTGGTATTGTCCACTCGCGTGTGACGATCGTCAGCTATTTCGTTGATCAATGGAAACCTCCGTTGTTTACGTCGTCCAGGTCGCCCGACCCGGTCAAAGCCATCTACGTTTTCATGCATGCCCTTTCGGTTTATTTTGTGAACCATTTTTCAAAACAAGTAAAATAATAGCTAATCTTACCCTGACCCTTCTGCACAGTATCACAAAGGACTGCGCGTCACACAGCGGCGGAGTCAAAAGACATTTTACACACGAGAACGCATGGTATTTTACAGGAAATATTAACACTGAACTAGACATGTAGGATGTCATTGAAGTCAGAAATTGATTGGCTAAACAACATGTCCATCGTCAGATTACTCAGCTTCAATTGGTTTGTTGTATTCGCTGTCGTTGATGGGCAGATACTTCTTGCTAGGTTTACGATCATTGGTTTTTTAAGGTTTAAAAACCCAAATCAAGGCTCTTGTTGGTCGAATTCTAAACCAATCAAACACTCCTTTGGCTTTCTGTTTAGGGCTGTGTCTGTACTGGAAGACTGGAGATACAGCTTTTATTTTCAGTGCGCACTGAGCCGCACTAAGACGCACAGACGTGACCGCCCGCAGAATCTCCCGAGTTCAACCGGTTAATTAGACAATAGCAAGGTACACACAAGCACAAAAAGCAGCAGATGGCAGTGAAGAGAAACGGTGGTAAGTTGACTTACTTTGGGGTGAGGGGTGATGTGCACAATCCGGGAAATGAACAATCCGTCAGGCAAACTCGGGAGTCCTGGGGCAGGCAAGGGTCAGAGCACGGCAGGCAAACACAAGATGGGCAAGAGTCCAAGACGTCAGGCAGGTATGATTTTCTCTTTTGCAGTGGTCGGATAAGGTAGGTTTCAGGTTCTGATGTTCAGCTGTTGCTTTTTGTGCTTGTGTATACCTTGCTATTGTCTAATAGACAATAAGAGAAAAAGAGAAAATCATATCATGGACTGGGAAGAGGCAAATGTCACCCGCACAGAACACAACAAATACCACTGTTGGGTCAGGGAAGCTATTGCGATCAGAAAACGGGCCCCAGGAACCATCAACAGGGATAAGGGATCTTATACCCTGTCCCATACTTGGGATGCTGTCCTCCACAGGATACCAGACAGCAGGGGACATGGCCATCCTCTGCTGTCTGGTAAACCTGGATAAAACAGCTGAAAAAAACAGCTGATTGTCACAACATCACGTGACCCTTCTGAAGAAGACGGCAAGAAGTGGCCAAAAAATATTAAGGTAAAAACAACCTTTTTTTACTGTCTGATAGAAAATAAATTATTTCTATAATTTACAGTTGTGCTCCTAAGTTTACATACCCTGGCAGAATTTGTGATATTTTTTTTTTCATCATTTTTTCAGAGAATATCAATGATAATACAAAAACTTACTGATAGTTAGTGGTTGGGTGAAGCCATTTATTATCAGATAATTGTGTTTGCTCTTTTTCAATCACAATGACAACAGAAACTACCCCAATGACCCTGATCAAAAGTTTACATACCCTGGAAGTTTTGGCCTGATAACATACACACAGGTTTAAATGGCTACTAAAGGTAACCATCCACACCTGTCATCTGTTTACTTGTAATTAGTGTGTGTATAAAAAATGCTCCAAGAAATTATCAGCAAAATTTCTAGTAGAGATATTACCATCATCACTGGGGATTTCAATGCCAAAGTCGGTAATGACCTGGAAAGCAGTAGTGTTAAAGGAAAGTTTGGCCTTGGCACATCAAGTGAGAGAGGTGAAAGACTGATTGATTTCTGTCATGAAAAGTAGCACAGGCAATTCAGAAACTTCGAGCTGGCAAAGCACCAGGCCATGACGACATTCCAGTTGAGTTTATCAAGGAAACAGGAGAAGATGGAATTAGCCTGATATAAAAGCTATGCAAGCTGATCTGGAAAGATAAGAACTGGCCAAAAGACTGGACAAGATCTGTTTTCGTACCACTTCCCAAGAAAGGTGATACCCGGGAATGTAAGAACAACAGGACTATTTCCCTAATCTCACAATTCATGTGTCACGAGATTCCCCCCAGAGCAAGCTGGCTTTGTAGAAGGAAGGGGCACAAGAGACCAGATAACAAACATTAGAAACATCATGGAGAAAGCTCTGGAATTTAACTTCCCAGTCTACATGTACTTCATAGACTACAGCAAAGCTTTCAACACTGTCCAACACCAAAAACTATTGACAATTTTGATAGCAATGGGATTCCCAAAACATGTTGTGGAACTGCTCCAAACACTCTATAACCATCAAGGGTCCACAGTAAGAATGGCATGTGGAGATACAGATTGGTTCAATGTTGAACAAGGAGTGCGACAGGGTTGTATACTCTCGCCTTATCTGTTTAATACATATGCAGAATATATCATGCGAATAGCCCTTGAAAATGTTGCTGGTAGAATAAGAATTGGAAGCAGAACAATTAACAACCTGTGCTAACAATATGCTAATGATACGACCCCATTGGCAAGCAGTGTAAAAGACCTGGAGACATTGATAGAGTAAGAGTAGAAAGTGAAAAATATGGTCTCTTTCTCAGTGTTCGTAAGACAGGTGATGGTAATGAACCAAAATGAAGGGAATCCATTTATCAAGTTAGGAAATTAATTAATTGAAGTCATCGACCAATTCAATTTCCTTGGCTCAATGATATTTAACCAAGATGGTTGCTCCATTGAGATAAAACGCAGAATTGCAATGGCAAAAACATGTATGTGCTCAATGAATAAGATATGGACGAACAGAAGTATTAACAGAACAACCAAAATCAGGGTAGTTTCCACCTTGATCTTCCCAGTTGCAACATATGCCTGTGAGACCTGGTCTATCAATGCTGCAGATCGAAGGAGGATTGAAGCATTAAATGTGGTGTTGGAGAAAGCTTCTGTGCATTCCTTGGACAGCCAAAAGAACCAGTGAGAGCATCCTTCATGAAATTGGTGGAGGGATCAATCTCTTCAATGCAATCTCAAAACAAAAATTGCAATATTTTGGACACATTGCCAGACGAGAAGGAGAAAATCTGGAGAAATTATGTTTGGTATAGTTGAATAGAAAAGGAGCAGAGGGAGACAAAAACTGCGGTGGACAGATGGAATTGTATCACTCTCCAAGAAGTCTATCTACACCTGTTACAACATGGCCCAAAACCAACACTACTGGAGAAACTTTAGTATTGAGGTCACAAATGCTCAGACATGAGTAGAATGACAACGATAAAAAGTCAGTGAGTTTCATGCATTGTTTCTTTATAAAGGAAATCTACAAACTGAAAATCCAGAGATTCAAGTGACTTTTTTTTTGCCCATAACCAGTTGCTCCCTGTGATTTTGATGAAAAACAACAACAACAAAAAAGCTCTCGAATTTAGAAGAAAAAAGTCTATTGTGAGAAAGTTTAAAAGAAGAAATTCTTGAATTTATGTGAAAGAAGTTGCAGATTTTCAAGAAAGAAGTTGCAAAATGCATAAACATGTTTATAAGAAAGCTCCAAATTCAAGAGGGAAAAAGTTTCAGACAAGGACTGTTCATTAAATATTTCCCCTGACTCGTTTCCCATGAACTGAGAGGAACTAAACTGGCACAATTATTAGTCTTTCTCTACATCAGTACCACCAAGGGTCACACACTTCTCCCATCACTTTATGCAGCTGTGGAGACTTCACCAGTAGATGTCTGCAGGTTGTGTCAGAAGCCATGAAATCAATGTTTCACCTTCTGCAATTTCTTCAGCAGTGAAGCATAGTAAGTGCTGGTAATTGTGGTAACCTTTGCCAGGAAACCTATCATCAGTACTCCATGCTGGTCCCAAAAGACCCTGAGCATGACCTTGCCCATCAAGGGCTGGACACATGCCTTCTTTGGAGGTGGTGAGTCATAATGCTTCCATTGCTTTGACTAGACTTTAGTCTCTTTAGTCTTGTAGCAATGGAACATTGTTTAGTCCTACACGATTAGTTGTCAAGTAGGACTAAGTCGCAAAGATCTCTTGTGCTACAGTATAAAAAATGCTTAAAGATGCACTGTACTGGATATAAATCCACTTAAAAACAAATCTTCATTGTCTAAAATGGTATCTTATGCCCTTTTTTCCACAAAAAAACCTTTCATTGTCTTAGTTGCTTTTGAAAATTTTTTCCCTTTTCCTCCTCCTTCAAATGTTAGGATCTAATCAGGCCCACCCACATCCCACCCACGAGGGTGCTGACACACCGTCTCTCCTCCAACACCATAGCACACAGAAGTCTGCAAGCCGGTGCTTAGTCCTGATTGGTTCACCTATTATAGTGACATCACGGAAACACTACATCTGAACTTGCTTTTTTCCTAGCGGAGGAGTTTAATTAAACTTTCACAGCAGAAAAACACAGACATGACACCAGAAGAGTGATTTTAGATGATGATTTAATTAATGAATTAAATTGGGGGATTATTACTATTAGCGGGAAGGCTGAAAACACTGTTTCAGACAGAGCTTCAGATGATTTTTATGTACATAGGTGTTACTGAGCATGTGTTGGTGTGTAGGACATAAAACTGTAGATATTTATCTTACCTTTAAATAAATAAATCCAATGTGCACTGATCAAAAGAAAACATTCATTATCCACAAATTCATTCATTAGCCAAATGTCTGCTGTGACATAGACATGATCAAGTCCCTCAAATGTCTTTTGGAGATGAAAATCCATTTTAGAACAATCTTTATCCAAGTAGGTAGCAGTATTTTTTTTTTTCTGCAGTGGCTCACAGTCTCAGCTGGCTGAAGGCAACTGACTGTTGACGAAGGGATGACAAGTCTTCACTCTAAAACAACGTATCTGGCGATTAGTTGTTTAATTCTTGCTGTGTCACAAACTGTCCAGATGCATACCTGTTTTTGAAATCCAACTGTGGGTGTGTAGATAAAGTACAGTTGCAATCAAAATCATTCAACCCCCATTGCATTTTTGGCTTATTGGTAAAATGTAAAAATTTTCAGGTGTTTGCAATCAACAAATTACACAAGAACAGTTTAAATGGTTAAATAAAACTAATATTACAAAGATTTTATCCAAATTCAACACTAAATCCTGCTCTCAATGACTATTGCAGTCTCAACGTTATTCAACGCCCTGAATAAAACTCCTCATAAGAGCACACATTTGCAAATCAGGTGTGGTCTCAAGCATGTCTGATGCAACCAATCAAGGGCTTCATTAGTTGTATCAGGTGTGTTTGAGATAAAACACCTCAAATATCTGGACTGTTGACGGTGACGTTTGATTGCATGTTAGAAATATGGCTAAATCAAGAGAGTTATCCAAAGATTTCAGAGAAGAGATCATTGCCTTGCACAAACAAGGAAAAGGATACAAAAAGATAGCTAAGGTGCCAGCTCCCTGGTGCGGGCTGGGGGGGAAAGGGGGGAGTGGTGGTGGCCCCATGGGGCCGGCGTCTGGCTCTGCTGGGGGGGTGGGGGGTGTCCAGCTTGTGCGGAGATCTTCCTAGAAGCAGCAACTGTTTCTTGTGTTTTCTCTTCCCAGGGAGGCTGCAGAGTGTGATCTATCTAAAATTGGAACACACCCTCTGGTCCTCCTTCTTGAAGAGAGGACCCACCACCCCAGTTTGCCATGCCACAAATACTCTCCCAACTTCCACGTGATGTTGCAGACACATTTCAACCAGGACAACCCAACAACATCCAGAGCCTTGAAGTACTCGGGGTGAATCTCATCCTCTCCTGGGGCCCTGCCACCAAAGAGTTTTTAACCACTTCGGCAACCTCAGCCCCTGTGATGGGCAAGTCATCCCCCTCTTCCTCAGGCTGTGTTTCCACTATGGAAGACGTGTCAATGGCATTGAGGACATCCTCGGAGTATTCCTTCCACTGTCTGACAACATCCCCAGTCGAAGTCATCAGCTTTCCATCCACAACATACACAGCGTGGACAGGGACCTGTTTCCCCATTCGGAGTTACCAGGGAGCTTGTCAGAATTTCTTTGAGGCCGACTGAAAGTCTTACTCCATGGCCTCACCAAACTCCTCCCACACCCAAGTTTTAGCCTCAGCAACTGCTTGAGCTGCACTCCACTTGGTCTGTCGGTAAAACTAAGCTGCTTCAGGAATTCCATAAGCCAACCAAGCTTGATTGGACTCCTTCATCAACTTGATGGCCGCTTCAGCAGTGGAGGTGGAGAACATGGCCCATTCAGATTCCATGTTTCCAGTCTACCTCAGAATGTGGTCGAAGTTCTTCCGGAGGTGGAAGTTGAAGACCTCTCGGACAGGGGCTTCAGCCAGACATTCACAGCACACCCTCACTGTTCATTTGGGTCTGCCTGGTTTACTGTGTGGGGTGTGGGGTGGGTGCAAGGGGACCCTATCTGGCTCCCAGATTATCAAAGGTCAAGGTTAGCATTCCATATGCCCTATTACTATGGAACGAGTAAAGGTAGGGTCACCAAACTCGGTACACAGGTTCACTTTAGGACCCTTACCCATAGCTTTGGTGTCAGAGGTCAAGGTCAAAATGCCATATAAACTATATCTCAACAACAAAGAAAGCTAACTTTTAACTTAACACGCAGGTACACCCTGACCTCTGACTATAGGTTTGGTGTAAAAAGATCAAAGGTCAAGGTTAGCATTCCCTATGCCCTATTACTATAGAACATGTAAAGCTACAGTCTCCAAACTTTGTGCATAAATTTAACCTGTGACACTGAACTGTGACTGTTTTGGCATTGCAGAGTAAATAAATAAAAACAAGCTCTGGTGACAATGTAACCAATGAGCTTCTAGGAGTCACAATGGAGTTATTAAAGTGACACTCCGGCAAGAGTCAAGATATTTCTGTTGTTAACATGTCTGTAACATGTTGTTTTGTGACTTACAAGACATATCCATAATAAATTCTGACTGCAGTCCTAAGTCTGTTTTTCTGTTGTGAATTTCCAGTTAGGGAAGCCCCCAACCGTTCCTAGCTACGTAAGCATTCCTGCTTAACCTTCTTGGTTAATGTTATAACCAATCAGATGGATAATCTTGGCTACCTTGGGGGAAGAGGGGGGAGCCGAGGATTGAGGCAGAGAGAGAGCGGATGGAAGGCAGAGTGGATGGGGGGGGGGGGGGGGGGGGGCTTGAATGTGGCCCTGAGCCGGCGAGATAATGAGCTGAGAGGACCAGCTCAAGCTGTCACAGAGGGTCCCACGGTGATGAACAACACTTTGGCCAATGTTCCTCTACCTACCACTGACCACGCTGACAGTCAGCGTCCCTTCCCGGGGACAGCTCAAAACCCATCGCAGCCTCCGCAGTTTTCCACCACTGGGGTTAGAGTATTCCGGAACCCTGTAGCACACACAGGGTGCGATCAGCTCAGAGACCGGAGTCCACCGACTGCCACGCTCACACGTGCAGGGTCCCAGAGGCGCACAAGGAGGAATGGGAGGCATACAGTCAGAAGCTCAAACAGAGGGAGACGTCTGCTCTTGGAGGGGATGAAGGCATCTGTTTTGCATTCATTTGACTCACTTCGGTGAAGGTTTTTTGGGGGGGACACGCCCCCCCCAGGTGCTCCATTCCGTCCACACCAGGGAAGACAGAGGAGAAGACATTAAAGCCGCCCGTTGCCTCCAGAGGAGGGAGGAGAGTTGGCCTTTGTCCAAGCAATTCTAAGGCAATGAAAGTTTGTTTTTTTTTTGTTTTTTTTTTTGTGGGTAAAAAGCCACAGTATACTATTTGGGCAATACACATTTGTTTTTGAGGTGGATTTAGAGCCGCCGGAGTGTGTCTTTAATGTTCCCCTGAGCAGCGAATCCAGCATGGGGGCAAGGAGGTGCTAACACGGTCTTTGATATCCAAGGTTATGTCAGCAATTGAACTCCTAAAAGTAGCCGCCACTCAACTGAGAAGATGGACCCTTTTCAGAGAAGAAACATGGCAATTAGGGCTAGGAATCATCAATCATTTCTAGAATCAATTCAATTCCGATTCTTGAGGTTCTGAATCGATTCAGTTCCGATTTGATTCAATCTGATTCCCTCAGGGAAATTACCATTTTAATAGCTATTTTGCTTGCCAGGAAGAAAAAATTCTTTAATACATAAGTTTTCACATAAATAACTGGCCCAAAATCAGTCACAATAGTGAACTTGTTATTATTTAACTTATGATTTCACAAAGTGCTAACAGGCGTTTTCTTTAGGGCAAAGGGTGTGTAGTGTCAAGTTAACAACCCAGAGTAAGTAAACAACTTCAATGCATGGAGCATGTATACGTACATAATCGCACTGTACGAGTGTGCGGGGCGTAAAAGTTCATAGTGGTCAAATTTGACCAAATGTGGTTTATTTTTCAACATAGTCTCCCCTTCGGTCCACACTCTTCTGCCATCAGTATCGCAGTGCTTGGATCCCTGCTATTGAAAAATACACCACATTTGTTCAAATTTGGCCATCATGAACTTCTCAGACCACCTTGTATTTGCCAGCAACTTTAGATTTCAAATGTATCAGGCATTCAGTGCAACTAGAACATAATTTTTGTAAACAGTAATACCTGAGGAAAATGCTACACTTGTGAGGTTAAATTGATTGTGTGCAAAGCAGCCAAGGTGCAACTGGCCAATTATTTTCACAGCAAGCACCATATTTGAAGGATTTAAGCAGACTTTTTCCACGGTGCAAATATATGTAAAGTAATGTAAACATGTGGAAAGCATGCGCATTTGCATCCGAGGGATCGTGCTAACGAGGGCTAGCAAGCAATCAACCTTGACATTCTGCCGTCACTGGAGTAAAATTATCAACACTGGAGAATAAGCTAGTTTGAAAATGAGACTGCCACTCACCTGCAGACAGATGGGTCATAGCTGAAACGGACTGTCTGTTGTTTATCTTCATCCCATGTACACCTGACACGGACATGCGACATGCTGATGACAGCTAGCAGGCTAGTAACATAAACGCCTGTCATCCAGGTGTAGTTTTGGAGGAAGCTGTGAAAAATTTGCAGGTGAGAGCCCAACCTCATAACATTGTAAACTTAAATATGACTGCTTTGGTTTTGTTGAGCTCTTCACTACCGTCACAGTTCTTGAATCCAGTCTGTCAGCTGTGCCCCGCCATGCTGATCCACTTTGACCCACAGCTTAACTCTCACACGATTGTTCAATCACATGAGAGTTCTGTCGGCTCAAGGACGACTAGCATTTTGTGTTTCATTGACGTAAAAGTATTATATTTAAAGATCGATCTGCGGAATTTGTGAACCAGTATCAGCTCAGTTGAACGTGAATGGATTTGAATCGGAGAATCGATCTTTTGAACCCACCCCTAATGGCAACGGCCGTGTTTTTTTCCTCTTATCAAAAAAACTCTCTCACTCAGCTTCAGCTCACATGATAAGGTAAATTCATGTTACTTTACAGGTTTAGTTTTATTTAGTTTAAACTAGTTACTGATCATTTTCTCCCACACACAAGTCTAAGCAGGTGTGGTAGATTTAAAATAATTGGGGGAAAAAGTTCTGTTGGATATGGGAACTTTAAGTTGAAGAATTTCATGCTGTAAGCTATAGTTACAGTGCATTCAGAAAGTATTCACAGTGGTTAACTTTTTCCACATTTTATGTTACAGCCTTATTCCAAAATGGATTAAATTAATTTTTTTCCTCAAAATTCTACACACAATACCCCATAATGACAATGTGAAAAAAGTTTTTTTTTTATTAAAAATAAAAAAACTAAGAAATCACATGTACATAAGTATTCACAGCCTTTGCCATGAAGCTCAAAATTGAACTCAGGTGTTTCCATGATGATCCTTGAGATGTTTCCACAGCTTAATTGGAGTCCACCTGTGGTAAATTCAGTTGAGTTGTTCATGATTTGGAAAGGCACACACCTGTCTATATAAGGTCCCACAGTTGACAGTGCATGTCAGAGCACAAACCATGCATGAAGTCAAAGGAATTGTCTGTAGACCTCTGAGACAGGATTGTTTTGAGGCACAAATCTGGGGAAGGGTACAGAAAAATTTCTGCTGCTTTGAAGGTCCCAATGAGGACAGTAGCCTCCATCATCCGTAAATGGAAGAAATTCAGAACCATCAGGACTCTTCCTAGAGCTAGCTGGCCATCTAAACTGAGCAATCAGGAGAGAAGGGCCTTAATCAGGGAGGTGACCAAGAACCCGGTGATCACTCTGTCAGAGCTCCAGCATTCCTCTGTGGAGAGAGGAGAACCTTCCAGAAGAACAACCATCTCTGCAGCAATCCACCAATCAGGCCTGTATGGTAGAGTGGCCAGACGGAAGTCACTCCTTAGTAAAAGGCACATGACAGCCCACCTGGAGATTGCCGAAAGGCACCTGAAGGACTCTCAGATCATGAGAAACAAAATTCTCTGGTCTGATGAGACAAAGATTGAACTCTTTGTCGTGAATACCAGGTGTCATGTTTGGAGGAAACCAGGCATCGTTCATAACCATGCCAATGGTGGTGGCAACATCATGCTGTGGGGATGTTTTCCAGTGGCAGGAACTGGGAGACTAGTCAGGATAGAGGGAAAGATGAATGCAGCAATGTACAGAGATATCCTGGATGAAAACCTGCTCCAGAGCACGCTTGACCTCAGACTGGGGCGATGGTTCAGCTTTCAGTAGGACAATGACCCTAAGCACATAGCCAAGATATCAAAAAAGTGGCTTCAGGTCAACAGCTGTGAATGTCCTTGAGTGGCCCAGCAGAGCTCAGACTTGAATCCAATTGAGCATCTCTGGAGAGACCTGAAAATGGCTGTGCACCGACGCTTCCCATCCAACCTGATGGAGCTTGAGAGGTGCTGCAAAGAAGAATGGGCCAAACTGCCCAAAGATAGGTGTGGCAAGTTTGTGGCATCATATTCAAAAAGACTTGAGGCTGTAATTGTTGCCAAAGGTGCATCAACAAAGTATTGAGCAAATCCTGTGAATACTTATGTACATGTGCTTTCTTAGTTTTTTTATTTTTAATAAATTTGCAAAAATCTCAAAAAACTTTTTCACATTGTCATTATGGGGTATTGTGTGTAGAATGTTGAGGGAAAAAATGAATTTATTCCATTTTGGAATAAGGCTGTAACATAACAAAATGAAGAAAAAGTAAAGCACTGTGAATACTTTCCAGGTGCACTGTAAATAGCTCCAACTCACTCTGAAAGTATGTGTGTAAGACAGAAATAGGTTATCCCCATACGATCTTATGTATCTTGGAAAGAGCGAGATGGTTAAGGCAAACAAGAACCAGATTGCATATTTTTCAGTAACAACAGGCAAACCACTCTGCTGAACACTCTGTGATGTTTTCCTATGTACTGGGAAGAAAAAAAATCTTTCATCTGACATTGTTAAAGAAGTCCTGGGAGCACGTGATTCGTTCCTGCTTCTGGAAAGGTGTGAGCAACTGGGGAATCCATCTTGCAGACACCACCTTAGGCGAGATGGTAAATGTTTATGCCGTGATCTTCCAAAATGGTGGCCTCATCTTGCCAGATGGTGTCTTCATCAATGGTGTACTGTGGTCGCCTGGGAATGGGTGTTGTTTCCACCAATGTCCAAACTGCTGATGCCAGTGCTTAACTACATCATATGATAGGGTATCCTCCCCATAAGTCTCTTTCATGTCATCAGATGCCTTCCGTAGTGTGCCTTACAAGTAGAGGAACCTGATGACAACTCTGTATTCAACTGGCTCCATTATCACGCCTTACTCCACCTTAGCTCCTGTAAAAGAGAAACTCTTAAGAGTTCAGAGCTGGAAACTACCATGTGACCTATAGAGATATGCATCATTATACATGTGCTGTTTCAGTCTCCTACAATAACTGGAAGTGGATCAGGGGAAATCTTTAATGAGTAGCCCTCATATTTAATAGGAAAAAAACTTGCATATTGCTACTGTTCACAGGCTAGTTTAGAATTATTGCTCAGCTGTTTTATCATTATTTTATGGTTTAGCCATACCTGTAGATACTTAAAGATTTATCACTTTTTTCATATTTTGAAACACTGTCAGTGTTTCGTCACACTATTTTTTTTTTAAATTTTTTTTTTTTTTGGACTTATTTTGTACCCGTAGGTAGATTTGTTCTGCAGTCTGGTGACAAGCCACCAGCTGCCGGTCACTGCGTGCGCAAGCGCCACTTAACTCCCTAACCTGCATGTTTTTGGCATGTGGGAGGAAACCGGAGAAATCCCGGGGTAAACTCACGCAAACACGGGGAGAACATGCAAACTCCACACAGATCACTGTTGGCCAGGGGCAGGGATCGAACCCACGATCTCATGATCCCCGCGATCCCCCGGCCGAGAGTAAACTGTGCTGCCGCGGTGCTAACCACTGCGCCACCGTGCAGCCCACTATTGGTGCATTCCTTCTACAATGTCAGGTCAGCAACCAGCCATCAGAATGATCTTGCATTCAGAGGTCAGTCATGTTCCAGTGCTCCCCGTCACACTCTAGTGTTAGCAGTTGTTAGAAACACCCACTGAAAACAACTCCGGACATTATAATTTGCATATGAAAAAACATAGTGACATGTTCAGAGATTGAAGTTTTTCAGTACTGTGTCTATGGCAAACTTGAATAATCATTTAAAACAGAAGTGCTAATAAATGGGCTCACCTGACTTCAAGAGCTGCAAGTTGACTTCATGTCCAAAATTACTTTTGGGGCTCACCCCAAAACCAATGTATCTGGAGTAGAAGGAATACCACATATGATATAGTGGTTAGTACTGTTGCCCCACAACTAAAACATTTCTGTTTGAATCCTTTGGTCTAGGGACTTTTTTTTTTTTTTAATGGGAGTTTGCATGTTCTCCCGTGGGTTTACTTTCAGTCCAAAGACACACTTGTTAGGATAATTGGCTGTTTTAAATTTGCTGTAGATGCCTGACTGCTTAAAAGTGCTCAAATGTGACAAATCTTTGTCTGAATGTGGTTAGTAGTACTGTAGTCAAGACCAGGCCGGGACCAGAGTTTAGAGACAAAGATTTTATGGGGTCAAAACCAAGTCAAGATCACTGCACATGTATGTATTGGTCTCAACTTGGTCTTGACCCCTTAAAATCTTGGTCTTGGTACACTTGTTCTTGGTCTGGTCTTGACTACAGCACTAGTTAATAGTTAAAAACATTTTGAGTGGGCAGTAACAAAGTGTTTTATGCATAAATAAAAGTCCTTGATTCACTATCCTCCTTTTTATTTTTGTATCCTCAGATGACATCAGACACTACTTTGGTGAGGGCCAGGCCCTCTACTTCGGCTTCCTGGAGTACTTCACCTTTGCCTTGGTGCCTATGGCCCTCATTGGTGTACCTTACTACCTGTTTGACTGGGATGACTATGATAAATATGTCGTCTTTGCCGTGTTCAACTTGATCTGGTGCACTGTTATTCTGGAGGTATGGTTACTGATTTTATTCAGTTATACACATACAGTTGAAACCAGAAGTTTACAAAAAGGTAATAAAAAGAGATGACCTTTTTTTGTACTGTCTGACATTATATCAGACTAAACTTTTCCTGTTTTAGGTCATTTAGGATTATGAGAATAATTTTTATTTGCTAAATAATTTTTATATTTGCTAAATATTTTTTAGAGAATTTTTTATTACTTCAGAGTCAGAAGTTTACGTACATTTCCTTAGTATTTGGTAGCATTGCCTTTAAACTAGTATGACCTGCATCAAAAATTTTGGGTATCCTTCCACAAGCTTGTCACAATAGTTTGCTGGAATTTTGGCCCATTCCTCCTGACAGAACTGGTGTAACTGAGTCAGGTTTGTAGGCTGCCTTGCTCACCCACATTCTTTCTGCTGTGCCCACAAATTTTCTCTTTGATTGAGATCAGAATCAGAATCAGATTTATTGCCATTGTTCATGTAGTACACAAACTAGGAATTTGTCTTGGTGCAATGCTGCAACATTAAACATGATAAAATAAAAGAAATAAACTATACATGCAATAAAGTGTAGAATAAGAGTGAGTAATACTGGTCAGCAGTTAAAATATATTAGCGAGCAGCAGATAATGTGGAGAACCATATAGTGCAGTCGGTAATGCAGGAAGAAAACAGTGATGATTGACATGAGTCTGGTTGAGCTGCTGTACATAGTAGGGCTTTGTAGATCAGGGCTTTGTGATGGCCACTCCAAAACATTGACTTTGTTGTCCTTAATGTCAGACAGTAAGTTTTTTTGTTCTCACACGGTGGTGTGAAAAAGTGTTTGCCCCCTTCCTGATTTCTCATTTTTTGTATGTTTGTTACACTTAAATGTTTCAGATCATCAAACAAATTTAAATATTAAACAAAGACAGCACAAGTAAACACAAAATGTAGTTTTTAAATGAAGGTGTTTGTCATTAATTGGAAAAAAATCCAAACCTAGATGGCCCTGTGTGAAAAAGTGATTGCCCCCTAAACCTAATAACTGGTTGGGCCACCCTTAGCAGCAACAACTGCAATCAAGCATTTGTGATAACTGGCAATGAGTCTTTTACAGCGCTGTGGAGGAATTTTGGTCCTCTCATCTTTGCAGAATTGTTGTAATTCAGCCACACTGGAGGGTTTTTGAGCATGGATTGCCTTTTTAAGGTCATGCCACAGCATCTCAATCGGATTCAGGTCAGGACTTTGACAATGCCACTCCAAAGTGTTCATTTTGTTTTTCTTAAGCCATTCAGAGGTGGGCTTGCTGGTGTGTTTTGGATCAATATCCTGCTGCAGAACTCAAGTGCGCTTCAGCTTGAGGTCACAAACAGACGGCCGGACATTTTCCTTCGGGATTTTTTTGGTAGACAGCAGAATTCATGGTTCCATTTACCACAGCAAGTCTTCCAGGTCCCGAAGCAGCAAAACAGACCCAGACCATCACACTACCACCACCATATTTTACTGTTGGTATTGATGTTCCTTTACTGAAATGCTGTTACTTTTATGCTGGATGTAATGGGACACGCACCTTCCAAAAAGTTTCTTTTCTCATCAGTCCACAGAGTATTTTCCCAAAAGTCTTGGGGATCATCAAGATGTTTTCTGGCAAAACTGAGATGAGCTTTTAGGGGGGTTTTTTTGCTCAGCAGTGGTTTTCATCTTGGAACTCTGCCATGCAGGCGATTTTTGCCCAGTCTCTTTCTTATGGTGGAGTCATGAACACTGACCTTAACTGAGGCAAGTGAGGCCTGCAGTTCTTTGGATGTTGTTGTGGGGTCTTTTGTGACCTCTTGGATGAGTTGTTGCTGCGCTCTTGGGGTAATTTTGGTCTGCTGGCCACTCCTGGGAAGGTTCACCACTGTTCCATGTTTTTGCCATTTGTGGATAATGGCTCTCACTGTGGTTCGATGGAGTCCCAACGCTTTAGAAATGGCTTTATAACCTTTTCCAGACTGATAGATCGCAATTACTTTATTTGTTCCTGAAATTCTTTGGATTGCAGCACGATGTCTAGCTTTTGAGGATCTTTCGGTCTACTTCACTTTGTCAGGCAGGTCCTATTTAAGTGATTTCTTGATTGAGAATAGGTGTGGTAGTAGTCAGGCCTGAGTGTGGCTCAAGAAATTGAACTCAGCTTTCCAAAGATGTGATAAACCACAGTTAATTTATGTTTTAACGGGGGAGCAATCACTTTTTCACACAGGGCCGTGTAGGTTTGGATTTTTTTTACCCTTTATAATAAACACCTTCATTTAAAAACTGCATTTTGTGTTTACTTGTGTTATCTTTGTCTAATATTTAAATTTGTTTGATGATCTGAAACATTTAAGTGTGACATACAAAAAAATGAGAAATCACGAAGGGGGCAAACACTTTTTCACACCACTATATATACAGTATATACATATATATATATATATATGTGTGACCCGTGCTGGCAAAATGAGTCGCAAGGAGAAAATTTTCAAAATTGAGGTAACATATTTTCATATTCTGTATTGAAAGACCTTCAAAATGATATTTGATTTGTAGGAATTGCACAAAAACGGACCAGGTTATATTTTGGCTGGTTTGAAAACTCTCATTCGATCGGTCCTGAGTTACATCTTCCCCCAAAACATGTATTTTTAGAGTGTAGGAGTTCCAAGCTTTACAATGATACCAGGTGCTGACGGGGGTTTTTCCAGGACTTGCCACCAGTAAACAAAGAAAGAATCATGATTTATGACCTCATGTGCCTGTAGCTCAGGACAAAATTGTTGGTACCCCTCTGTTAATGAAAGAAAAACCTACAGTGGTCACAGAAATAACTTGAATCCGACAAAAGTGGTAATAAATAAAAATTCTATGAAAATTAACCAATGAAAATCAGACGATGCTTTTGAATTGTGGTTCAACAGAATTATTTTAAAAAAACAAACTCAAAACATAACACAACCTCCTCCATGTTTCACAGTACGGACAGTGTTCTTTTCTTGGTATGCTTCATTTTTGCGTCTGTGAATATAGAGCTGATGTGCCTTGCCAAAAAGTTCCAGTTTTGTCTCGTCTGTCCATAGGACATTCTCCCAGAAGCTTTGTGGCTTGTCAACATGCAGTCTGGCAAATTCCAGTCTGGCTTTTTTATGATTTGTTTTCAACAGTGGTGTCCTCCTTGGTCGTCTCCCATGAAGTCCACTTTGGCTCAAACAACGACGGATGGTGCGATCTGACACTGATGTACCTTGACCTTAGAGTTCACCTTGAATGTGTTTAGAGGTTGTTCTGGGCTCTTTTGTTACCATTCGTATTATCCATCTCTTCCATTTTTTCATCAAGTTTCCTCCTGCAGCCACGTCCAGGGAGGTTGGCTACAGTCCCGTGGATCTTAAATTTCTGATTAATATGTGCAGCTGTAGTCACAGGAACATCAAGCTGCTTGGAGATGGTCTTATAGTCTTTACCTTTAACATGCTTGTCTATAATTTTCTTTCTAATCTCCTGAGACAACTCTCTCCTTTGCTTCCTCTGGTCCATGTTCAGTGTGGTACACACCATGTCATCAAACAGCACAGTGACTACTTGTCACCCTTTAAATAGGCCGACTGACTGATTACAAGTTTGTGGACACCTGTGATGTTAATTAGAGGACACATCTTGATTGAACATGTCCCTATGGTCACATTATTTTCAATCTTTTCTAGGGGTACCATCATTTTTGTCCAGGCCTGTTTCATGAGTTTGTTTTTTTAAAGTAATTCTGTTGAGCCACAATTCAAAAGCATTGTCTGATTTTCACTGGCTAATTTTCATAGAATTTTTATTTATTACCACTCTTGTCAGATTCAAGTTATTTCTGTGACCATTGTGGGTTTTTCTTTCATTAACAGAGGGGTACCAACAATTTTGTCCACGTGTGTACAAGGCCTGACATTAACACCTGCCAATGGCTGGTGGATTTCAGCAGTGGCCGCTAAGACAGTCACACCCACTAGCCACTTTGACCGGTTGTAGTTTTCTCAAATGGCATCTAAAATAATAAACCGGTTGCAATGTGAGACTACAGAACTACAACTCCCATAAGTACTGGTTTGTTTGTTTTTTCTAATCAGTTTTCTTTTTTACCTCTGCCAAAGGGTAATGTTTTTGCCGGTGTTGGTTTGTCTGTTAGCAATATTACTCAAAAAGTTATGAATGAATTTAGATTAAATTTTCAGGAAAGGTGCCTCCGGGTCCGCTCCACAAGACTGCTAAACAGCTTTGTTCACCAGGCCATCAGGACCCTAACACCCCTCCCCCCCCGGACCGTAACACACTCATCCACACAATAACTCCTCAGCTGTTGGCACAGAAAGACTTGGCACACCAACAGTAATACATCTGTTGCTGTATATCTCTGCACCTTATTGCAACAATGTGCACAAATGCCATATCTACTGCTGTCTGTTTTTGAAATATTGATCATGTGCAGTCCAATCTGTCAGTGTCTGCACCTACACTACCACATTGAACCTTCAATTACAGATATTACGGCTCCACTTTTCTGTATATAGGATTGCTGGGTTTTATCTTTTATCTTTATTTGCACTATGGGTAGCATTACTGTACATAGACTGCTGTTGTTTTCATCCTTATTCCTTTTTTTCTTATATATTGCACACACCACTAAGAGAGAGCCACCACCAGAGTGGTGGCTCAGTTGGTAGAGCATGCGCTCCACACCCGGGAGGCGTTCAAATCCCAGCCGGGTCATACCAAGGACCAGGTAAAAATGGTACTTTCTGTCCTCTAGCTTGGTGCTCAGCATAATAGAACGGGGAAAGGCGGGCAGAGAGGAGTGGCGACCCCTGTCCTGTATAAGCCAAGAAAGGAACACTTGCTTCCGAGGAGGCTCGACTGCAAAAAAAAAAAAAAAACTGAGAGAAACAACATTTTAATTCTCCTGTATGTATAGAAGTATTGACAAATAAAAATCTTTGATCTAATGGCACAGGGAACAGATAATTAGATTTTGGTGATGATCTGAGAGTGCATACCTCCACCAAGGGCTTTGTTTGTATTTGTGCAGCAGTATTACACAAAAACTACTGGATGGATTTGGATGAAATTTTCACCAGAGGTGGTTCTTGGGCTTGAGAGGAAGCCGTTACATTTTGGTGATGATCTGTGAATGCATACCTCCGCCAAGGTTCTTATCCACAAGTGCATTAGCAACAATACTCCAAAACTAATGATGATTTTGATGCAATTTTTACCAGAAGTGGCTCTCTTGCTATTTTTTATGTATGCATAAGGGTAATTTCCATTGGAAAAAGGTTGAAAATTTAGTTCAAGTAAATTTTAGCATCCTATTGTCCAATTTGATCATATTAAACATAATTTTCCGACCACAAACGTGGCTAATGAAAAGGCTGAGTGGCTAGTAACTTTTGAAAAATCACTCACCACAGTGGCTGGTGAGCAAAAAAGTTAATGTCAAGCCCTGTGTGTGTGTGTGTGTGTGTGTGTGTGTGTGTGTGTGTGTGTGTACACTTTATTGATCCCATATTGTGAAATTACAGTGTAATAGCAGCATGACAGTAGACAACCAAATGACAGAAACGCACACAGCATAACAGACAAAGGGATTACCCATGGAAAGTAAAACTGCTAAAAAAAAATAAAATAAATAAAATAAAAGCTTATATACATCATAGATGAATATATGGTGACCCGTAAGATACATGAATCATACCCGCTGTACAATGCAGGACTATCAGGAGCAGAGTGAGATGTAAGGTACCAATTAGACTGCAAGGTGCAGTATGGCAGCATTGTTATGACCAGAATTCAACATGAGAGTCAGTTATTGCACAGTGAAATGGCATGTGGCAGGAAAGATTTCCTGTACCTAACCATTCGGCAGCAAAGCTGTAGCAGTCTGCTGGAGAAAGTGCTCCGCTGTCCGTCCAGTGTGTGGTGGAGGGGGTGATCAGGATTGTACATGATGGATCGTAGTTTATTTAGTGTCCTCCTCTCCACCACATTCTCACAGGTCTCTGGCCTGAGAACAATTACAGAGCCAGCCCTCTTGATAATCTTGTCAAGTCTGTAGATGTTGCTGGCTCTGATACTGCTACCCCAACAGACAGCAGCAAAGAAGATGGCGTTGGCGACAATAGTCTGGTAGAAAAGCTCCAGCATCCTGCTCCACACGTTGAAGGATCTCAGCTTCCTCAGGAAGTAGAGTCTGCTCGTCTCCTTTTTGTGCGCAGCATCGGTCCAGTCCAGCCCATTGCTGATCATGACACCCAGGTGTTTGTAGTCCTCAACCACCTCCACATCCTCCCCCCTAATCTGCAGTGGCTGAGCAGGCATCCTCTTCTTCCTGAAGTCAATCACCATCTCTCTCGTCTTGCTGATGTTCAGCCTCAGGTGATTCTGCTCTGTCCGCTCCACAAATCTGTCTACCAGTGCCCTGTACTCCCCCTCCTCTCCCCCTCTTATACACCCCACAACAGCCGAGTCATCAGAGAATTTCTGCAGGTGGCATGACTCGGTGTTGTACTGAAAGTCAGTGGTGTATAAGGTGAGGAGAAAAGGAGAAAGCAGTGCCCTGTGGAGCTCCTGTATCACTAGCCACCACGTCAGACAAAACACTGCCCAGCCGGACAAACTGTGGCCTGCCCGTCAGGTAGTCAGTAAACCAGGAGATCACAGAGCTGTCGACCCCCATCACCCGCAGCTTCTCACCCAGCAGCAGTGGCTGGATGGTGTTAAGCGCACTGGAGAAATCAAAGAATGTGTGTGTGTAAGTGGTGGTGGACTATTAAAATTTTTAATCACGATTAATCTTAGACATAGATACAGTATGTGAACATTTATTAATAATGAGCTGAATATTTAATGGGGTGTCCTGATTTTTTTCACATGACTGTATGTGACCCACCACGAGTAAACCAGCAACAAGTCAGCCTGACGTGATTCCTAAAAAAAACACAAATACTTTTTTTTTTTTTTTTTTTACTTTGTGATTTACGTGATTTTCAAATGGCCACATCAGATCTTTTTGGATTTCCATATGTTGGACATCATTGGAAAGCTTAGACTCCACACTTGTAAATAACTCAAAATACCCTCGAGAGACTTGTTCCTGGTTTTTTTTTCATGGCTGGTCACATATATACTAAATATATAGAGGTTTTTAGACCCAAACTCACTTCAGACATGCACGGACAGAAGAGAAATGTGAATAAGTGTCGCTGTCCATAGTGCTGGAATGCCAAAAGCTGACAAAAGGGGGAATCTAAAAAAAATATCTATAACCCCCCCCCCCCCAAAAAAAAGTGCCAGCCCAAAAGAAAAAAAAAAAAATCCTCATTGTGAAATTTACTATTCTTAATTTTCTGCTCTATGCGTAATCATTTTCCAGGATTTAGTGGTTCGGCTTCCATTGTGGGGAATCAAAAAGCGCTGATGTGATGTCAAAAAGTAGATGACATTTAACAGGATTTTATGTTATTTTAATGGAGAGTTATAACAGTCAAAATATAATCACTCATTTTATTTATATGATGATGCACTCAATAGTTTTTTAAAATTCCAAAATTCCATCCACCTTGACATTTTAATTGCGGGCTTAATGTTGGAGTCTATAGATAGGCATTACTTGTCAAGGTCGCGCACCTCTGGGATGGAAAGCAGGACCCAAGTGCCAGACTGTGTTTGCGAGATTTATTAAACAGGAAAATAAACACAGCTCGTGGGCTGAAAAACACACAAACATAGACAAACTAGGCTTGGAAATGCAACAAGCCTAGGAAACAAGGCTAGGAAAACGAGGCTAGGAACATGGCTTGGAATCTCTTGCATGCTGTGCTGATCACTGCGTGCGGCGTGTATAAGTACCCTTTCATAATCAGCACACCCGTGAGGACACTGTCAAAATAAAAGCCAAACCAGACCTAAGAACAAGAAAGGGATAATAATGAGCAAACATAATAACCATGATAATAATAATACAACAGTAAGTTTAAACAAAAACACAAGGCGAGGACATGAGCTGAGCCCATGTTATTATCATGACAAAATACTTCAAACATAATTCAAAACAAGGATATTGGCACAGCCCATGTCCTGATCCTTACAGTACCCCCTCTTAAGGGGCAGATACCAGACGACCCTGAAATGCCAAAAGAACACCTGCCCAGGGTGGGTGGTGGGGGCACTAAGCTAGGAGGTCCAAAACATAGTCCAAAACCTACATTGTCCAAAACAAAAAAACAGTTTGTTGGGGGCCAGCGACGATCCATGGCCCCAGACCAAAGAGCAAATTGGGTCGGTGGGGGGGGGGTCGACCAGAGTCCACGCCCCCCCAAACCAGAGGGAAAGGTGGATCGGGTGGTCTCCCATAGTCCCTGGGCCACTAGACCAGAGGGCAAGGTGGGTTGGGGGATGTACCAGAGTTCACAGACCCCCAGACCAGAGAACACGATGCATCGACCACTGGAGACAGCAGCTTAAGTGCGTTGAGCTCCAGAGACAGCAGCTGAGGAGTGTCAAGCTCCGGCGACGGCGGCTGAGTAGAGTCGAGCTCAGGAGACGGCAGCTGAGGAGAGTTGAGCTCAGGAGACGGCGGCTGAGGACTGCTGAGCTCAGGAGACAGCGGCTCAGGAGCGTCGACTACAGACAATGCAGGCCTGGCCAGCGGCAAAACCAAACAATGCAGACTGGCCAGCGTGGAGAAACCAGATGATGCAGGCTGGCCAGCAACGAGACCTGACAATGAAGGCTGATCAGTGATGAGCCCAGGTGGTGAAGGCTGGAGAACCTTGAGCCCAGGTGCTTGGGAATCCATCCCCGACACAGCCACCTTGAACGGGGAGGAAGAGACATATGCCAGGCCACTACCAACAGCAGCAGTGGAGCCTGGCAGGAAGAGTCCAGAAGCAGATGACAGCTGCAACTGGGTCCCCCCAGCAAGAGCAAGGCAAGACCTCTCTAGTACTGATGTTAGGAATACAAAGAAGAGGACTTGCCTTAGCTCTTGCTGCAGCTGCTGATGCAGTCATGACAACCCCAGGGAGAGCTGCAGCCCAAGCAGAAGGCGTGATGGCTGGCAAAGCATCAGGCGTGATGGCCATTGAAGCACCAGGCGTGATGGCCATTGAAGCACCAGGCGTGATGGCCGTTGAAGCACCAGGCATGATGGCCGTTGAAGCACAAGGCGTGATGGCCGTTGAAGCACCAGACGTGATGGCCGTTGAAGCATGAAGCACCAGACGTGATGGCCGGCGGAGAACCAGACATGATAGCTGGCAGAGAACCAGATATGGAAACAGAAGCTGGGGGAACCCCAGATGTGACAGCAGCAGCTGGCGGAAACCCAGACATGGAGGCAGCAGCAGCTGGTGGAACCCCAGATGTGGAGGCTGCAGCAGCTGGAACACCAGACATGGAGGCTGCAGCTGACGGAATACCAGACGTGGCACTCGGGAGAAAGGAGAGGGGAGATGGTTCAAATTTTCTACTGCCACTAGGTGAAGACAGAATTTAATTTACTTTGCCATCTTATGGCATTTTTAGGGAAATTAGCCGGGATGCTAACGTTTTGGGGTTTTTTTTCTTATATCAAGTGCACAGATTCATTCTTATGCAAGTGCTATCTGATGTTTACACATTTATTTTGGCACAGATGCTGTGCTCCATGCATGTTTTTTTCTCTATGCAATGGAAAAACTGTCTAGTGTTTCTTCAAATGATTTTGGATAGGTTGTATTATGTGGATAGTTTGTATTTAATCGTCCTCAGATTGTTTATTACATTTAACAGAAAAACAACAACTGTGTGCGTGTGTTTCCTTGGACAGGACAGACATGCGCACGTGAATGGAGAAGATCGAAGGAGATGACTTTGACTGAAATGATATATAATACAATTGCAATTGAAATTATTCAACCCCCACTGCAAATTAGGTTTGTTTTTTTTTATTTTTTTTATTGGCAATATGTACAAACTAGCAGCTGTTTGCAATAAACAAATCAAACACAAACAATTTAAATAGCTCAACACAACTAATATTACAAGGGGTTTCTTCAAGTTCAACCCAAAATGCCATTTCTAATGACTTCTTTGGTTTCAAATTTTATTCATTCCCTTTATGACAAGCATCTTTAGTTTTTGAATTATATCAAGAACAACATGTGCTTCAGGATCACATAAAAGCTGCATTATGATGGTTTATAGTTGGTTTTCACACAAACATTATCTGTTGGTCCAGAAAGGAGCCAACATTCATAGTGAACATAAAGGACTTTGTAACCTTGTTATGGGTCTCATTCACAAGACGCACATGAGCTTCAGCCTAGCATACCCAAATTGTCAGCCGAAAATAACTGCCTGAAGCAGCTTGCGTAGAAATGAAATAGAGCTCCATCCATTAGAAATGAAAGACTGTGAATACGTAACGTGCAGAAAAAAAATCACGGGCGAATTTTCTGCAGTGTCACACTGTATTTCTACATTGCAGTAGCTACAGTAAGATGTAAGTTCTCCCACTTACAAGATGAGAGAGGTCTCCAATTTTCATCATAGGTATACCTCAACTATGAGAGACAAAATGAGAAAAAATAAATCCAGAAAATCACATTGTCTGATTTTTTTTTTTTTTTTGGTAACTTTGATTTTTATTCATTTTTCATCATACATATTACATTCAGATCACAGTCTATATTTAAAAAAAGGAACTAGAGGAAGAAAGAGGGGAAAAAAAAAGAAAAGAAAAAAGGGGGGGACAAATGTTGGAGCATCAAGTTTTAAGTTTCCATCTCTTAATTCTTCTGGTTTTTCCAGTGTCTTTGGTTATTCTTTCAATTTCTGTTTCGTTGTTGCACTTTGTAGTGTGTCCATTTCCACCATTTTTTTTCATATAGTCCTTCTTGCATTCTTTGTCGATATGTTAGTTTTTCCATCAAACGTATATCCTCAACAATGTCAGTCCATTGCTCTTGGTCAGGAAGAACTTCTGATCGCCATTTTCTTGTGATTGTTTTTTTTTACATGCAATCAGCAAGATTTTAACTAGATATCTGTCCTCAGCCTGTATTACATTGTCTCTTTTAAGATCACATAAATACATCAAGTTACAGTTCATTGGTATATTATATCCTAATATCCTCTGTTTGTCACATGTATAGATTTCCAGAATGATGAGATTTTGCAGCATTTCCAAAACATATGTGAGTGGTCTGCATTTTGAGCCCCACATCCCCTCCAGCATATAGATTGGGTATTTGTATATTTTCTTTGAATCTGTGATGTAATGAAATAGTGAATCAGGTTTTTCCATCCAAATTCCCTCCATGTCCTTGAACTTGTTGTGTGTTGTGTTTTTCATATTTCTTGCCAGCTTTCTTCTGTTATGTTTAAATTTAGCTCTTTCTCCCATTTCTCCTTTATATAGTTACTTGAATGTTTGTTTGCCATAAGTTTCTGATATAGCTTTGAAATAATTCTTATTTTATTTCCTGCATATGAGCTTAAAATGAATTGTATAATCTCGCTCACATCTGTGTGGAGGTTTTGCCTAATCTTCCTCATATAATAATCTCTCATCTGCAGATAGCTGAAGAATTCCGATTTTTCTAGTTTAAATTTTCTTCTGATGTTTACAAAACTCCCGAAATCTTTTTTTTCGATATTGCACCATGCTGTGATTCCCTTGTTCACCAGATTTTTGTATCCCCTATCTTGCTTTGCCGGTTCAAACTGACTGTCAAATGCTACCCATTTCAATAGTTTTATGTCTTCCTTTATATTATACTTTTGTACTATTTTATACCACAGTTCCAAAGTAAATTTAGTGATTGGGTCTATTTGTTTGATTTGCTTATATGCATCCTTATCTCCTATTATGCTTTGTACTGGGAGTCCCTCAATTTCCTTTTCCATTTCTTTCCATTTTGCCTCATATCCTCCGTCGCACCAACATATATCTTATTTGTGCTGAGTAGTAATATTCCTTTAGACTCGGTAGGCCCATGCCTCCTTTCTCTTTTGGTAACTGGAGAGTTTTATATTTCACTCTTGGCTTTTTACCTCCCCAAACAAATCTCGATATCATCCTGTCCCACTTTGAGAACTGGGCACCAGGAATCTCTGTTGGTAGAGCCTGGAAGAGGTAAAGCAGTCTAGGTTGTATGCTGATTTTGACTGTCTTAATTTTTGAATTCAGATCCATATTTAAGAGTGACCATCTATCAATATCCTTTTTTATTTCTTGATCCAACCTATCATAGTTTGCTTTATATATTTTGCTTAGATCTTTAGGTATGCTCACTCCAAGGTATTTTATTTCTTTTTGTTTCCAGTTTAGTTTGATCTTATCAGTTATCTGGTTTAGAGGGTTATAGTGGAATGTCAGTATTTGTGTTTTTGTAATGTTTATCTTGTATCCTGATAATTTTCCAAAATTTTCTATCAAGTTCATCATTTCCATTATTGATTCATCATGGTTGTTCAAGGTAAACTATAATATCATCTGCAAATAGCCCAATCTTGTGTTCCGCTCCCTTTATTGTTACACCTTTTAATTTCTTATTTTGTCGCATCACTTGAGCCAGTGGCTCTATGAACAGAGCAAACAAGGTGGGCGATAGGCAGCATCCCTGCCTAGTTGATCTTAGTATATTTACTTTGTCTGTTAAGCTACCGTTTATCTTGATTCTTGCCACAGGTTTTTGATACAGTGTCTTTATGCATTGTACTGATTTTTCGTTAAATCCAAAGCGTTCCAGCACATTATATAGGAACTTCCAATTAACCCTATCAAATGCTTTTTCTGCATCTAAACTCATTATTACTGCGCTTTTCTTTTCTTTATGTATTTGATTAATTATGTGTAATGTTCTCCTGATATTGTCATGTGTTTGGCGTCCCTCTATGAAACCAGTTTGATCATCCTCTATCAATTCCGTCAAGAATGTCTTTATTCGTTTACATATAATTGTTGTATATATTTTATAATCCACATTTAATAAAGAGATTGGCCTATAGTTTCCGCATTGTTCCCTATCTTTCCCTGGCTTTAAAATAACTGAAATAATGGCTTTGTTCCATGATGGAGGTATTTTGTTGTTGTTTAATGTCCAATTAAATGACTTTAGGAGCTGTGGCCTGAGTTCTTCTATAAACAGTTTATAAAACTCAGATGGGTATCCATCACTACCTGGTGATTTACCGTTTTTAAGTGACTTAATCACATCTTTAATCTCTTGTGTTGTTATTTCTGCTGTTAGCTTTTCATTTTGTTGGTTTCCTATTGATGGCAAGTCCAATGTGCATAGAAATTTTTTAATGTCCTTAACATTTGTCTCTTCAGGTTGCGAGTATAGTTCTTGATAGAAATTATGGAATATTTCTTCGATGTTTTCTGGGTTAACTGTGGTTTTATTTGTGACGGGGTCCTTAATCTTATATACATTATTCACTGTTTGTTGTTTTCTTAACCGTTTTGCCAGCAGTTTTGTGGCCTTTGGCCCCGTTTCATAATATTTTTGTTTTAAATATCTATTTTTCCTTTCAGTTTCATCTATTTGTATTTCTTTTATCTTTATTTTTTCTTCCTTAATTTCTTGATATATTTTTGGGTCATTTGTGCTTTGATGTTTACGTTCTAATTCCCTCAGTCTCTCACATCTTTGTTCATATGTTTCCAGTTTAGACTTATTTGCTTTTCCTGATTCAGCAATTAATTTACCTCTTAACACGGCTTTTAGTGCATCCCGTAGTATTGTTGGGTCCACTTCTTCATTATCATTCTCCTCGATATACTCGTTTATGTTTACTTTTATTCTTTCTTTCATTTTCTCATCATTTAACAGTCCTACATTAAGTTTCCATGTTGTTTGTCGTTTTCTATTGTTTAAATATATTTCCATGTATATAGGATTATGATCTGATATTTCTGCCCCTCCAATCCGACAATTTCTCACCCTGTGTCTGTCACCTTCATTCATAAGGAAGTAATCTATTCTAGAGTGTACTTTATGGACTGCTGAATAATGTGTATAGTCTTTTTCGAGTGGGTGCAGGTCCCTCTATATGTCTACCATACCCATTTCTGCCAGTGAGGTTCTTATGAACTTTGTTACATGTTTTTTTGTCTTCTTAACACTTGTTGTGTCAACTTCATGATCCATGACAGCATTTAAGTCTCCTCCACAAATTAGGACTCCTTCACTGTGTGTTGCTATGAGATCAAACAGTTATTGAAAAAAACCCTTGTCACTTTCTGGTGGGGCATAGATGTTCACTAATGTGATCTGCATACCATCTATTCTTCCCTTTATTATTACATATCTGCCTTCTTTATCCTGGATTTCTTGTTCACATTCAAATTGTATTTTATTTGAAATTAGTATCATAACCCCCCTTTTATTTCCTCCCTTAAATGAACTGTAGTAGGAGTTCTTCTAGCCAAATCTCTTTAGTTTCTCATGTTCTTCTTGCTCAAATGTGTCTCTTGCATAAATATAATTTCGGCTTTTTCGTTCTTGAATTTTCTTATTATTCTTTCCCTTTTAACAGGTGAGTTCAGACCATTCACGTTTAATGTCATTATCTTAAGATTTTTACCCATATTCATGTTTTTCCATTTTTTTAACTTAGCTCCTAACCCCTTTAACAACAAAACTAACACATATTTGTACAAAAACACATTACCAAATCTCGACCTCCGTACTTTGGGCCTTTCTTCTGCCCACTGGTCCCTGTTGGTGGGTGGAGGGAATGCCCTCACCGAGTGAGGGGCCCTCCCTAGACCTGTATTTACTATCCAAGTAATAGTCATTAGTCGAGAAATGTCCAACATAAATTACTTAAACCTCTCCTAGCCGTTTGTTTCTCTTTTACCTTGTCTTCTTGGCCTTCATTTCTTCTGTGTCCTTCTTAATCTTTGTTATAATCTAGGCTTTCCGTTGAAAGCCTTGCAGTTTTTCCTGGGCCCGGTGTGCTACGTCCATCTCCCGTCTTCTGCCGCTCACTAGCCTCCACTCCGGCTGTCGTGATGCGTTCAGTGCCGCCGCTGCTCCAGCCGCTTCCTCCGGTACGCTCACCACAAAGCCTCGCTCCGTCATGTCCCGCGCTGCCTCTCTGGCCATGTTGTAGGTTTTTACGCCGTCTTCCCAATGAATTCTCATCTTCGTTAGCGGCGTTTGGAATCTAATTTTTTTCTCTTTCAGCATTTTTTTTAATGTTGGCATATTTCTTTCGCTGCTGCACAATTTCTGTCGGGTAGTCATGGTCAAAGAATATCTGTTTGTCGCCAACTCGTATCTTTTTTTTCCATACTTGTGTCAGGATTCTTTCCTTTGTCGTATTTCAGAAAGTTTACCACAACTGACCTGGGTGTAGAGTTTGGATTCGGGTTCTGTGCCGAGGCTCTGTGCGCTCGTTGGATCTGCAGGTCTGCTTCATTGGGCAGCTCAAGCTCTTTTTTTAAGAAATGATCCATGAATTTCGTCATCGAGTTGCCTTCAATGCCCTCCGGAATCCCAAAGATGCGTATATTGCTCCGCCTGGACCTGCTCTCCAGGTCGGTTATTTTTTCCTGCATCCTCTGTTTGTGCCGTCAGGGTCTGCAGCCGCTCGCTTGCCTCGGTCTTCCAGTCTTCCAACGCCGATATTCGAGCCTGTGCTTCTGTCATACACGCCCGTTGAGTGCGCAGCTCCTCCGTGTTTTCAGCTAGCTTGCGCTCCATTTCTCTTCGGAGACCCATAATTTCCTCCTTCATTTCTTTTTTCAGCTCTTCCTTAAGAGCCGTTAAATACTGTTGGAGTTGTCGCTTGAAGTCTTTTAAGTCTTTACCTATATTGGCGATGCCAGTGTTCATAGTATCGAGTTTGGTGTCCTCCATTTTCTCTGCTGTAGTCACCTCGTTTATTTGGGCCTCGTGTACAGCGATTTCTCCTGCGTTGTTGAAGAGGGATTCTTTAGATTTACCCTGCTTTTGTCCGTGTGCCCGGCTTCTTCGTGTTTTCATCCCTTGGTTTATTGGTCCATTTGTCGAGTTGGCCATTTACCAATGATTTTTAATCCAACTAGGGAGAGCTCTCTGTTTAAGCGTTATGTCTCTCCGCCATCTTCCCGGAAGTCCACATTGTCTAATTTTTAAAGAATTTATTTGCAAATTATGGTGGAAAATAAGTATTTGGTCAATAACAAAAGTTCATCTCAATACTTTGTTATATACCCTTTGTTGGCAATGACAGAGGTCAAATGTTTTCTGCAAGTCTTCACAAGGTTTTCACACCCTGTTGCTGGTATTTTGGCCCATTCCTCCATGCAGATCTCTTCTAGAGCAGTGATGTTTTGGGACTGTCACTGGGCAACACGGACTTTCAACTCCCTCCAAAGATTTTCTATGGGGTTGAGATCTGGAGACTGGCTAGGCCACTCCAGGACCTTGAAATGCTTCTTACAAAGCCACTCCTTCGTTGCCCGGGCAGTGTGTTTGGGATCATTGTCATGCTGAAAGACCCAGCCATGTTTCATCTTCAATGCCCTTGCTGATGGAAGGAGGTTTTCACTCAAAATCTCACGATACATGGCCCCATTCATTCTTTCCTTTACACGGATCAGTCGTCCTGGTCCCTTTGCAGAAAAACAGCCCCAAAATGAGATGTTTCCACCCCCATGCTTCACAGTAGGTATGGTGTTCTTTCTCCTCCAAACACGACAAGTTGAATTTTTACCAAAAAGTTCTATTTTGGTTTCATCTGACCATATGACAGTCTCCCAATCCTCTTCTGGACCGTCCAAATGCTCTCTAGCAAACTTCAGACGGGCCTGGACGTGTACTGGCTTAGGCAGGGGGACACGTCTGGCACTGCAGGATTTGAGTCCCTGGCGGCGTAGTGTGTTACTGATGGTAGCCTTTGTTACTTTGGTCCCAGCTCTCTGCAGGTCATTCACTAGGTTCCCCTGTGTGGTTCTGGGATTTTTGCTCACCGTTCTCGTGATCATTTTGACCCCACGGGGTGAGATCTTGCGTGGAGCCCCAGATCGAGGGAGAGTATCAGTGGTCTTGTATGTCTTCCATTTTCTAATAATTGCTCCCACAGTTGATTTCTTCACACCAAGCTGCTTACCTATTGCAGATTCAGTCTTCCTAGCCTGGTGCAGGTCTACAATTTTGTTTCTGGTGTCCTTTGACAGCTCTTTGGTCTTGGCCATAGTGGAGTTTGGAGTCTGACTGTTTGGGGTTATGGACAGGTGTCTTTTGTACTGATAACGAGTTCAAACAGGTGCCATTAATCCAGGTAACGAGTGGAGGACAGAGGAGCCTCTTAAAGAAGTTGTTACAGGTCTGTGAGAGCCAGAAATCTTGCTTGTTTGTAGGTGACCAAATACTTATTTTCCACCATAATTTGCAAATAAATTCTTTTAAAATAAGACGATGTATGGAACGGGTGTCGCAGGTGGAGCTCCGAATTGCCAGTGCTGAGGATGACGTCACCGGCCTACAATTGAAGGTGCGCACATTGGAATTAAAAAATAAATGTCTGGAAGATAATGTTCTGGATTTAGAATCCCGGTTGAGATGGAACAACCTGAGGCTGGTGGGTCTCCCGGAGAGAACGGAGGGTCTGGATCCATGCTCCTTTTTGGAAAAGTGGATCCCAGAAGCGCTGAACAACGCGGAGCTGCAGTCATCAGTTGTCTTAGAAAGCGCCCACCGAATTGGCCCACCGAGAGATAACAGGCAGCACCGAGGATGCTGATTATGAAGTTCCTCAGCTACAGAGACAGGATGACGATCTCCAACGCGGCGCAAGCCAAAGGAGAAATTAAATACCAGGATCAACAGGTGTGGTTCTACCCAGATTTGGCCACAGGAATCCAACAATTAAGGAAACAGTTCGACCCCGCCTGTAAAGAGCTGCGCAACCTTGGGATTCGTCATGGAGTGATTTTTCCTGCAAGACTGCTGGTCACGTATAAGGGCAGAACCCACATCTTCAAGACCCCTGAGGAGGCGCAGGAGTTCATCAAGAAGATCCAAGAAGAGACTGGTAGGAGCTAAGCATGAACAAAATATAAAGTAGAATATTTAAGTATTTGCACAGGCATCTGACTGATCTGAAGCATATAGCAAGTTTACAAAATATAGATTGTATTATATATTACTAAAAAAAAAACCTATGATGTACAAAGTTGCTATAAAATTTTGGAGTTAAGTTGGAAAACTACAGAAGAGAGTTAATGTTACGTCATTAAAAGCAGTAGAGTTAGGGTGATTGGGAGGATGAAGAAGGAGTGGCTTTGGCTGGTCCTCGCGGGTGTGGAGCAGTCAATGGCTATAGCGGGAGACGGAATTTTTTTTTTGATTTTGGGGGGATTACCACGAATGTGGGAAGGGGGAATTTGTTTGTGTGTAGTTTGTAGGATGAATGTTCAACCACTCATGTTTTTGCTTCTCTGTATGAGCATGTTTACATTGCGAGGTAATCTCAAACTCCTTATTGATCATAGACCAAAGCGTTAATCTTAATTTAACTTCATGGAATTGCAGAGGTCTACAAAATTTAAAAAAACTTAAACAAGTTATGAATAAAATAAAAGACATAGGTTCAAGAATTGTGTTTTTACAAGAAACTCATCTAATAGAGGAGGATGTAAAAAGAATTAGGAGAAGATGGCAAGGAAGTGTATTCACCTCATCATTTTCATCCCGAGCCAGGGGAGTTATGACTCTCATACATAAATCAGTCCCATTTCAAGTGAAAAATGTAATTGGTGACAAATTTGGAAGATATCTAATCATTCAAGGATCTTTGTTATTAGAAAATATAAATCTGGTGAACTTATATGGTCCCAATATAGATGATCAAAATTTCTTTACTAATTTATTTCTTATTTTATCTTCACTTACAGGGCAACATATAATGGCAGGGGATTTTAATTGTACATTGAATCCCGGTATAGATAGATCAACAGGACTGGACTGTACGCACAATGGATGCAGGATGATCATTAATCATTTTATGAAAGAATTGAGATTGCTAGATATATGGAGAGAAATGAAACCACAAGTTAAAGCCTATTCTTGTTATTCTAATACCTATAAGACATTCTCACGTATTGACTATTTTTTGATCTCCACAGAATTAAGGTCCAAGATTCAAAACTGCTTCTATGATAATATTGTGATCTCTGATCATGCACCCTGCTGTCTAATGTATGTATATAAGAAATTGACAAAGGAACCAGGTAGGTGGCAATTTCAGCATAAATGGCTTCAGGATGAGGAATTTGTTAAATACATAGAAAAACGGATAGATGAGTTCTTTGATATTGTAACGTCGGGGCCATGTTAAGGGGGGCAGGGATTTCCCAGCATGCTTTGCCAGTTGAAAACGTTACTGTGTGTGTGTATTAAATGTGTTATTACTGAGTTATACTGCTGTGTCATTATAACTGCGTTATAATGACCAGCAGTGTTTAGCAGGATTAGGGCAAGATGTATCATGTGTGTGTAACCATGATTGAAACGGAGGTCTGGGAGAATGACCTCCCCTCCTCTTTGTGCTCAGAACCAAGTTGGGATTGGGGGTGTGTAAATAAAGCTTGTTCATCACAACCATCTTGCTCCTCTTTCTTTGTGTGAATCCCGCAAATGTCACACTGGTGTCAGGAGTGGGGATGGAGCAAGATGAGGACCCAGGCGGAGGTCCAACGGCCAGAGCGGTTCATTGCTCGGCTGGGAACGGAGCGTAGAGCTGAGACGCCGGCCCCCGGAGAGGCTCGCCGCGATGGACGGAGCAGCGGACCCGACGGGCCGAGGAGAGCAAACCAGCCCCGTTTCCCGCCCTTTTCAGGGCAGGATGGGCTGGCGATTCCAGGGCGATCAGGAGCGGTGATCGACCGGGACGTGACCGTCCCATTCATCCGGCAGCGGGCCAAGATTCCCCGCTACAACGGCGAGAACCTGTTTGATGACCACCTGTCCCAGGTCGATCTGGCCGCCGCGCTGAACCGCTGGTCATCTGAGGAAACCGCCGTGCTGAGAGCGAGTGGGAGGAGGAGCTACGGCAGCGCGTGCATGAGGGAGACTACAGTGGCAGAAGCAGAGCGGGTGGAGCCGCTGATGAATCGCACCATTGAAGCGTCAACGCCGAGACCAAGAACTTTCCAGGCCACGGCTGACAGCGAGGGGGAGGAGGAGGAGTTACGGCAGACCACGGCGGCGCGTCCACGGAGGAGACGGCCGTGGCGCGAGGAAGGGGGCTTCCGCTGCACAGAGCCAGGGTACATCGCATGGTACTGCCCCGCACGCAGCGCACGACAAACTGGCCCCTCGCCGACGTTAAATTAGAGCGAGGTGGCATGGACGGGGAAAAAGCCGCCTGCTGGAGATGCTTCCCCCGGCGGTGACGTCACAGAGGCCTTTGGAGCGCAGCAGCAGCAGAGCGAGCAGGACAGCTCCAGTCTTTTCCCGGGCTCGGCAGGGGCTGGACGCCTGGACGCGGGCCAGCGGCCGCCTGGGAGGTCCTGGCAGCGGTGGGAGTCATGGGACTCCCGCTGCCAGAGGAGGAACTGTGCTTGTCCTACCGCCACCCGCAGATGCTTTCCCTTTCGGTGACGTCACGGAGGCCCTCGGCGCAGCAGCGACTCAGCGGAGCGAGCAGGACGGAGATCCGGCCATTTTTCCAGGCACGGCAAGGGCTGGACGCATGGACGCGGGCCAGCGGCCGCCTGGAAGACCTGGCAGCGGTGGGAGTCGGCTGGAGCGGGCATGGGACTCCCGCTGCCAGGGAAGGGACTGTGCGTGGTCCTACAGAGGCTGTCAGATGTGTTCATCCGCCCGCTGGTGGCCAAACCGGAACCCTACCCCAACCAGATACTCTGACCGAGACTCAGATGGCCCGTGCATGCCGCCCCGGCACCGGGCTGACTCGCGTTGGATTTCTGAAAGTGGACTTTGAATTTTCTGGGGACAGAAACCAGTCCGGGGGGGGGGGCAGTGTAACGTCGGGGCCATGTTAAGGGGGGCAGGGATTTCCCAGCATGCTTTGCCAGTTGAAAACGTTACTGTGTGTGTGTATTAAATGTGTTATTACTGAGTTATACTGCTGTGTCATTATAACTGCGTTATAATGACCAGCAGTGTTTAGCAGGATTAGGGCAAGATGTATCATGTGTGTGTAACCATGATTGAAACGGAGGTCTGGGAGAATGACCTCCCCTCCTCTCTGTGCTCAGAACCAAGTTGGGATTGGGGGTGTGTAAATAAAGCCTGTTCATCACAACCATCTTGCCTCCTCTTTCTTTGTGTGAATCCCGCAAACGTCACAATATCAATACTACACAAACATCAGCATGTGTAAAGTGGGAGGCTTTCAAAGCTTTTATTAGGGGGCATATTATTAGTTATACAGGTTCAAAATCTAAGAAGACTCGAGAGGAGAGAGTCCAATTGGAACATAAAATAAAAATTCTTCAAGAAAAAGTGTATGCAGGAAGTGATCCAAAGTTAGAGAACAAATTACTGATTCTGAGAGCTGAATATGACAAAAAATCAGCGAATAGAGCTGCCTCGAGTCTTCTAAGATTGAAGCAATCTTTTTATGAACAAGGTGAAAAATCAGGAAAATTATTGGCATGGCAGATTAAACAATTAGAATTTAAAACACCAATTACCAGTATTATAAGTAACGGACAGCCAGTTGTAGATCCTTTAGAAATTAATAGTGCCTTTAGAGATTATTATGAAAAATTATGATACAAAAAAATGAAACTGACTTAACACAACTAAATGGGTTTTTGGACGGATTATCTATACCGTGTATTCCAAATGAAATCAGGGAGATACTGGAGTCTAAAATTAGTCAAGAAGAAGTTGGGCTGGCCATTGATAATATGAAATCAGGAAAAAGTGCAGGACCAGAGGGTCTTCCAGTTGACCTCTATAAAAAATTTAAGAATAAATTAATAAAACCATTTTTGGAAATGGTTTTAGAAGCGTTTCAAAATAATAATTTACCACCATACATGAATAATACCTTAATTATACTGTTGCTAAAACCAGGTAAACCCTCAAATAAATGTGAAAATATGAGACCAATAAGCCTATTAAATGCTGACCTTAAGATAATCTGTAAAATTTTAGCAAGACGACTTCAAGAAATATTACCAAATATTATTAACCGAGATCAGAATGGCTTTATAAAGGGAAGACGAGGCTTCCATAATGTAAGAAGACTATTTAATATTATCTATTCTAATAAAGAAGCACCGGATACAGCTCTCCTATCATTAGACGCTGAAAAGGCCTTTGATAGGGTCGAATGGCCCTTTCTTTTTGAAGTTTTACAAAGGTTTGGACTTGGAAATAATTTCATAAAATGGGTTCAGATAATATACAATAATGCTACAGCAGAAATCCTAACAAACAGCAATATTTCAAAATCAATAAATATCAATAGAGGATGTCGACAAGGCTGCCCACTTTCACCTTTACTGTTTACTATGGCAATTGAACCTTTAGCGATGGCAGTACGTTTACATCCACAAATATATGGAATTAAAGTAGGACCAACAGAACATAAAATCTCCCTGTATGCCGATGACATAATTTTGTTTATGTCGAATCTTAAAAAATCAATCCCGACCTTGTTGAATTTAATAAAGAATTTTGGGGAAATATCAGGATATAAAATAAATAAAACTAAATCTTCAATATTAATGCTAAATGAGACCCAGAGAAATCACCCAGCTCCTGAGGTAAATCAATTCAATGTTGTAAATCAGTTTAAATATTTAGGAATTCAAATTGTGCCTAAGCTAGAATTAGTCACCAACTATGAAGCCTTAATGACAGACATTAATGAGTTACTTCAGAGATGGATGTCACTACCAATGTCACTACCAATGTCGATGATTGGGAGAATCAATATACTTAAAAGTAATATTTTACCCAAAATACTTTATTTTTTTCAATACATTCCTTTACCACCACCTTCAGATCTATTCTCAAGAATTAAAAAAAAGTTAGTGGAAATTTTATGGAACAATTGGAAGGCTAGATTACGTCTGTCCTTACTATATTTACCATTTGATCGTGAAGGTCTGAAATGTCCAAACTTTGTTGTATTACTGGTGAGCACAACTGAGGTCTATGACATATTATTTTTCATCAAATGATCTTCCTCACTGGAATCATACAATTTACCTTTACCTCTTCCCATATTCATATACTCAGACTCAGCAAAAAAATTACAGAAACAAGTTAAAAATCCATTTGTAAAGCATATGATCAAAATATGGTGTGAAACCACAAAATATTTAAAAGAACCACACTTACTGTCACAATTTAGCCCAATATGGGGTAATCAATATTTTACACCAGGGAGAGAGGATGCTGTATTTAAAGTATGGAATTTAAAAGGGATTCAAAAGATTCAAGATTTATATCTGTCATGTTCAGATAACATAATGTCTTTTGAAGAACTGAGGATCAAATTTAATCTTAATAGAACACATTTTTTTTTAAATATCTTCAGCTTAGGAACTTTATTCGATCAAATCAAAATAATGCTCTCATCCGACCTACTTATTCATCCTTGGAAAAAATTTTGACGAAAGATAGTAAGAGAAAGGGTATTATTTCAGAGTTTTATAACTCATTGACACTATCCTCAAGTGAAAACTCACAGAAAAGACTGAATTATTGGAAAGAAGACCTGCAAACTGAAATCTCAGAGGAACAATGGGAATTGGCTTGTACAGAAGCTCAAACCAAATCAATAAATGTACGCCTTAAATTGATACATTTTAAATGGTTAATGCGGATGTATGTTACACCGGTGGAGTTAAATAGATATAACAAAAACATACCAGATGCGTGCACAAAATGTATGGAAAGTAAAGGAACCCTATTTCATTGTTTATGGGAATGTAGAAAAATTAGAATGTTTTGGGAAGAGGTGAGGGTAACAATGGAAAAAATAATTTCAAAACAAATCCTATTGAATCCTAAATTGTTTTTGTTGGGTCTGTATCCAGAAAAGCATAACTTTAATAAGAGTGAAAGAGCATTCATAGACCTCAGTTTGCTTAACGCCAAAAAATGTATTGCACTACTGTGGAAAAAGACTCATAGACCAGATGTGACTCAGTGGTTAAGACAGATGTTAACAAACCTTCCACTAGAAAGAATAACATACATCCTGAAATCAAAGGAAATTGTGTTTGAGAATATATGGAGACCTTTCATTGATTATGTAAAGAATTTAAACATAACTTTTGAGGAAGAAGGTGAATGATGTGTGTGGACCTTGTAAATTCCAAACTGGTAAATGTATAATATGTATACTTATGTAATGGATTGCCTAGACTAGACAGAGGAGCATTGTTGAAGACCTGCCTTTGTTAGTGGTTGTTGGTGTTTTTAGTACAATTTTTATTTTTTTTATTTATTTATTTATTTTTTTTAAATTACTTTAGTGTTAGTGTTTGTTTGTGTTATGTTTGTAAAAAAAGGTTCAATAAAAAAATATTGTGGAAAAAAAAATAAGACGATGTGATTTTCTGGATTTTTTTTTTTCTCATTTTGTCTCTCATAGTTGAGGTATACCTATGATGAAAATTGGAGACCTCTCTCATCTTGTAAGTGGGAGAACTTGCACAATTGGTGGCTGACTAAATACCTTTTTGCCCCACTGTAAACACCTTAAATCCAAAATATTTCTACACAAACGAAGTAGCTCTTCCAATCGGGGCATTCCAACAGTAGAGCAGCCGTCATCTTCCCCCGCCATGTTTAGTATGTTCTGCTGTGTAGCATGTAACTTAAGTTCACAATGTAATGGTGAATCTGTATGTAGCCAAATCAGACATTCATTCTCTGCATGTTTTCTTATCAATAGAGTCACTGACATTCTGATTTATTTATTTTTTTTCCCCTCTCCATCAGTTATGGAAACGATGCAGCGCCTCTCTATCTTACCGCTGGGGAACCCTAAGCAGAAAGAAGGCATTTGAAGAACCTCGACCCGGATTCCATGGTATCCTCGGCCTCAACCTTGTGACGGGACGAGAGGAGCCAATTTACCCCACAGCCAAGAGGCACCTGAGGGTTTACCTTGTGTCTCTGCCCTTCGTCTTGCTCTGTCTCTACCTGTCCTTCTATGGCATGATGATCTACTTCCAGATGGAGGGGTGGGCACTGGAGATCCATGACACAGAGCCCACGTTCTGGACTGGAATACTGTTGTTCATCCCCAGTATCATCTATGCTGTGGTCATAGAGGCCATGAACCTCATCTACAGATATGCTGCTGAATTCCTCACAGAGTGGGGTGAGTGAAAGGGAAGACTTTCAGTGATGACATCCAACTCAAATACTCCCTACAATTCCTGGGGCACTAAGTTTTTATTGAACTGTTGAGGACTTAAAGCCAAGATCATCAAGTGGCTTAATTTTCACAGGCAATGAATTAGATGAACTACTAAAAACAGTTTCATTAATAAATGAAGGAATTTAGGTGATAAAATGAATTGGCTTTTGAGAGTTTTTGAGTATCATGCACGGGTTCTGCTTCTCTAATAGAAAAATTCCAATTGAATCCACTGTTTCTTGCCAATGGCAAGCAATTCACTTCCCATTTCACTTGGAAATTATTTGTAGTTTTTAAGGTTCCCGACCTGCTCCCAACTCTCACGACAGATTACAATGTTGTCTGCAAACATCATGGCCCACAGAGACTCCTGCTTGACCTCATCTGTCAGCCTGACCATCATCATGGCAAACAAGAAGGGGCTCAGAGCTGATCCCTGATGTAACCCCACCCTCACCTCAAATCCATTTGTCGCTCCTACAGCATACCTCACCACTGTCTCACTGTCCTCATACATGCTCTGCACCACCCTCACATACTTCTCTCCCACTCCTGACTTCTTCATACAGTACCACACTTCCTCTCTTGGCAACCTATCATACAGTATGTTTTCTCTGGATCCACAAATACAAAGCACAACTCCTTCTGACCTTCTCTATACTTCTCCACCAAAGCAAACATTGCATCTGTAGTACTCTTTCTTGGCATGAAACTGTACTGCTGCTCACTGATTGTCACCTCTCCTCTTAACCTGGCATCAACAACTCTTTCCCATATCTTCATAGTGTGGCTGATCAACTTAAAGCCTCTGTAGTTACTACTGCTCTGAGCATCACCTTTGTTCTTGAAAATTGGTACCAAAACACTTCTCCATTCCTGAAACACCCTCTCACTTTCCAAGATTGTGTTAAACATCCTGGTTAAAAAGTCCACTGCAATCTCTCCTAAACATCTCCATACCTCCACAGGTACAGTATGTCATGTGGACCAACCGCCTTTCCATTCTTCATCCTCTTCAAAGCTGCCCTCACTTCTGCCTTGCTAATCCTCCGGATTTCCTTGTTCACCATCTTTCCTTCATCCATCCTCCTCTCTCTCTCTCATTTTCTTCATTCATCAGCTCCTCAAAGTACTTCTTCCACCTTCTCAACACACTCTAGTCATTTGTTAGTACATTACCATTTCTGTCCTAAATCAACCTAACCTGCTGCACATCCTTTCCAGTTCACTCTCTCTGTTTAGCTAATCGATACAAGTCCTTTTCTCATTCCTTATTGTTTAGCTTCTCATACAACTCATTATATGCCTTTGCCTTTGCCACCTCTCTCGTTGCCATGTGCCTAGATTCAAAATACTCCTGTCTACTTTCCTCATCTCACTGACTATCCTACTTTTTGTCAACCTCTTCCTTTGAATACTTTCCTGTACCTCCTCATTCCACCACCAAGTCTCCTTGTCTTCCTTCCTCTGTCCTCTGGATACACCACATACCTTTCTACCTGTTAACCTGGATACTTTTTCCTGTACTTTCCCGGTTGTGTGGTAATTCTTCCCTACCACCCAGAGCCTGTATCAACTCCTTCCTGAACTATGCAACCTTCTTCCTTCTGTAACTTCCCCCACTTAATCTTTGGCTCTGCCTTCACTCTTGTCCTCTTCTTGCTTTCCAAAGTCATCCTACTGACTATCATCCGATGCTGTCTAGTTACCACGTTGCGGTCACCTTTCTGATTTCTCCTTCTGCGTAAGATGTAGTTCACCTGTGTGCACCTTCCTTGATTCCTGCAAGTCACCTGATATTCCTCTCTCTTCTTGAAGTACACTACCGTTCAAAAGTTTGGGGTCACTTAGAAATTTCCTTATTTTTGAAAGAAAAGCACTTTTTTTCAATGAAGATAACTTTAAACTAATCAGAAATACAATCTATACATTGCTAATGTGGTAAATGACTATTAGAGCTGCAAATGTCTGGTTTTTGGTGCAATATCTAGATAGGTGTATAGATGCCCATTTCCAGCAACTACCACGCCAGTGTTCTAATGGTACAATGTGTTTGCTCATTGCGTCAGAAGGCTAATGGATGATTAGAAAACCCTTGTGCAATAATGTTAGGTCTGCAATGCTGTAATTGCTGCAAATGGAGGATTCTTTGACGAACGCAAAGTTTGAAGGAAAAAATTATTTCAAATACAAATCATTATTTCTAACCTTGTCAATGTCTTGACTATATTTTCTATTCATTTTACAACTCATGGTGGTAAATAAAAGTGTGACTTTTCATGGAAAACACAAAAATTGTCTGGGTGACCCCAAACTTTTGAACGGTAGTGTATGTGTTCACCACAACCATTTCACATCACATCCGTTTTCACATCACATCAATTTCCATTCTCTTAGCAAAATCCACAACCATGTGTCCTTCCACATTTCTCTCTTTGAGACCATACCTATCCAGAACTTCCTCATCACCTCTGATCCCTTCACCTAATGTTTGCTCCGATCACCACTCTGTCTTCCCTGGGAACACTCTCTACCACTTCATCCAACTTACTCCAGAATTCCTCTTTATCTTCTACCTGGCATCCACCTTGTTGGGGCATACGCACTGACAGCATTCAACATTACACCTTTGACTTCTAGCTTCAAACTCATGATCCTGTCTGACTCCCTCTTTACCTCCTGAACACTCTTCACATACTCTTCCTTCAAGATTACTCCTACTCTATTTCTCTTCCTATCTAGACCATGATAGAACAGTTTATAGTGCATCCGGAAACTATTCACAGTGCTTCACTTTTTCCACATTGTGTTATGTTACAGACTTATTCCAAAATTGATTAAATTAATTTCTTTCCTCAAAATTCAACACACAACACCCCATAATGACAATGTGGAAAGAGAGTTTTTTTGAGATTTTTGCAAATTTATTAAAAATAAAAAGCTAAGAAATCACATGTACATAAGTATTCACAGCTTTTTCCATGAAGCTTAAAATTGAGCTCAGGTGCATCCTGTTTCCACTGATCATCCTTGAGATATTTCTGCAGCTCAATTGGAGTCTGCCTGTGGTAAATTCAGTTGATTGGACATGATTTGGAAAGGTGCACACCTGTCTATATAAGGTCCCACAGTTGACAGTGCATGTCAGAGCACAAACCAAGCATGAAGTCAAATGAATTGTCTGTAGACCTCCAAGACAGGATTGTCTCGAGGCACAAATCTGGGGAAGGGTACAGAAAAATTTCTGCTGCTTTGAAGGTCCCCATGAGCACAGTGGTCTCCATCATCCGTAAATGGAAGAAGTTCAGAACCACCAGGACTCTTCCTAGAGCTGGCTAGCTGTCTAAACTGAGCGATTGGGGGAGAAGGGCCTTAGTCAAAGAGGTGACCAAGAACCCGGTGATCACTCTGTTAGAGCTCCAGCATTCCTCTGTGGAGAGAGGCAAACCTTCCAGAAGGACAACCATCTTTGCAGCAATCCACCAATCAGGCCTGTATGGTAGAGTGGCCAGACGGAAGTCACTCCTTAGTAAAAGGGACATGGCAACCTGCCTGGAGTTTGTCAAAAGGCACCTGAAGGACTTTCAGACCATGAGAAACAAAATTCTCTGGTCTGATGAGACAAAGATTGAACTCTTTGTCGTGAATGTCAGGCGTCATATTTGGAGGAAACCAGGCATCGTTCATAACCGCGCCAATGTTGGTAGCAGCATCATGCTGTGTAGATGTTTTTCAGTGGCAGGAACTGGGAGACTAGTCAGGATAGAGGGAAAGATGAATACAGCAATGTACAGAGACATCCTGAATGAAAACCTGCTTCAGAGCGCTCTTGACCTCAGACCGGGGTGACAGTTCATCTTTCAGCAGGACAACGACCCTAAGCACACAGCCAAGATATCAAGAGTGGCTTCAGGACAACTCTGTGAATGTCGTTGAGTGGCCCAGCCCGAGCCCAGACTTGAATCCAATTGAACATCTCTGGAGAGATCTGAAAATGGCTGTGCACCGACGCTTCCCATCCAACCTGATAGAGCTTGAGAGGTGCTGCAAAGAAGAATAGGCGAAACTGCCCAAAGATAGGTGTGCCAAGCTTGTGGCATCATATTCAAAAAGGCTTGAGGCTGTAATTGCTGCCAAAGATGCATCAACAAAGTATTGAGCAAAGGCTGTGAATACTTATGTACATGTGATTTCTTAGTTTTTTTTATTTTTAATGAATTTGCAAAAATCTTAAAAAAAAAAAAAAAAAAAAAAGTTTTTTCATGTTGTCATTATGGGGTGTTGTGTGTAGAATTCTGAGGAAAAAATGAATGTATTTCATTTTGGAATAAGGCTGTGACATAACAAAATGTGGAAAAAGTGAAGCGCTTTGAATACTTTCCGGATGCACTGTAAATCCACCTCCAATGTTCCTAGCCGTGCTTCCCTTCCATCTGGTTTCTTGAACGCACGGTATATCTACCTTTCTTCTTTCCATCATACCAGCCAACTCTCTGTGTTTACCAGTTAGTCCCTGCATTTAGAGTCCCTACTTTCACCTCCACATTTCTACCTTTCCTTTTCTCTCTCTCCCTCCTAACGTGCCTTTCCCCCTCTCCTCCTCCTCGAATTTTGACCAACAGTAGCACAATTTCCACTGGCACTCTGTCGGTTAACAGCACCGGTGGCGGTTGTTGTTAACCCAGGCCTCAACCAATCCGATATGGAAGTCTCATTTACCATGATCTGCATGTTTGATTTGGCAAAGGTTTTACGTCAGATGCCCTTCCTGACACAACCCTCCCCGTTTTTCCAGGCTTGGGACCGGCACTAGGAGTACACTGGCTTGTGCATCTCCTGTGGCTGGGTTTAAAATAAACTTAAGATATGCAAAAAATAAGTTAAAATGAAAGCATCAAGGTGCTGTGCCTCGGTGCCTGTGGCATGGTAGCATGGGCGGCTGTAAAAAATTGGCACTCCGACCTCTACTGTCCCGGGATAGTTATTACAATTCCTTTTTTCACTGCCGCATTGACAGAAATGGTGAGTTAAATTTGTGTTTATTTCAAAAACAAAGTGTTATTTTGAAATTTTGGCAAATTAAAAGTTGACAAAATATGGTGATACAATGATACAAGCCTTTAGTTCTACTTAATTTTGACTAGGCAAGCTGAAACAGAGAGGCGGACAGACAGACAGACAGATACACACAGCCACAAACAGATGTACTAACCCATTATTGTATGCCTTCGTTTCACCGAGGCATAATAAAATGAAATGTTGAGTAAAAGCAATCCAATTGAAATGAAGAAAAGGAAGTACAGAATGGTCTTTCAGACTTGTTGAAAACTATCAGTGGTATAACAGGAATTTAAATAAGTCTGTTCCATGTCCCATGAGACACAGGGGAAAAGATAATCCAAAGTATGCAACATCAGCTCTGAAGCATGGTGGACAGGGGGTTATTATGTGTGTCTGTAAGAAACAGTGCCATTTATGTGCATTGATAGTTTTTTCTGTGATACAACTGGCTGCAGGAATGTGTCATATCGTATTTTTAATTTTTATGTGTTTAGAAAATCACAGACTGGAGTCTTCATATCAGAATCACTTGGTCCTCAAAGTTCTTGTAGTGAGTATAAACATCTTACTGGATTTAACCCTTAATCAAATGCAACTTTTTAAACACCACCCTTACATTTATCAGAGCTCACACTTCTCTTTTTCTGTGTAGTTCAACTTCTTCAACTGTTTCGCCTCACTCTTCTACATCGCCTTCATCATGCAGGACATGCTGCTGCTCAGGCAGGTAGGCCCATCCTTAATTTAATCTGTCTATATAGAGAGTAAAAAGTATCCTACAATAAAACTACTCACAAGTACAGCTTTGTGAAAAAATGGCCCATCCTGGCTCTTGCCATATGTCAAGTAAGAAATGTTTTTGTTTTCTCATTTCCTAACTGTATACTTCAGTCAGAAAATGCATATATGGAATTTAAGTAGCTGTGTGCAAAGTCCTTAGTACAGATGAGGGAAATTGATCTACACTGCACACCAACAACAAATCCTTGTTCCCACCTGTGTTGGACAGGGGCGGTATCATCATGCTTTGATAAGTTGCACTGTTAAGAGATCACGCAAAAGCTCAGGCACATACATGTATAGAATAAATTGTAAAGCTGAATGTAGCCAGTAGTTAGATTGGGGTGGGAGATATGGCCAAAAACTATATTACAGTATTTTTTTTTGTCAGTTTTTGCAATAATGATGATGATATCACAAAGTACTAGTTTTTTTATTATTATTTATGAAAAAAAAAAACGTTTCACTGGTCAGCATGAAATTATTTGCCTTAGACATATTCAGTAAAACCAAAAACAACTCTTCTTTCTCCAGTTCATAAACGGTAGCTCAGATTGAGCTTCAGATTCTATGTCACATCTTCTTCTTTCGGCTGCTCCCTTTAGGGGTCACCACAGTGGGTCATCTGCCTCCATCTCACCCTATCCCTTGCATCTTCCTCTGTAACACCAACCCTCTCCATGTCCTCCTTCGCTACATCCATGAATCTTCTGTGGTCTTCCTCTTTTCTTCCTTCCTTGCAGCTCCATCTTCAACATCTTTTGTCCAATATATCCTCTATTCACTGTCCAAACCATCTCAGCCTTGCCTCTCTTACTTTGTCTCCAAACTGCTCAACATGAGCTGTCATGGTGGGAAACAGTCCCACATCCCTGGCAAATAGAAGTAGCGGCTATATGACCAAACTGTTAGCTTCGAGTTAGCTGCTGCGATAACCACTGGAACCTGCACGCCTGGCACACTGCAGGGGAGAGGCAGCACAGTGACAAATAGAAAGGTGATTTGTGTCTTTTAAATCCTGATATAAATGATGCAGTTTTATATGAAACGATAGGCATTTTTATCGTGTCACCCGATATATGTTGTCATATCGTACAGCCCTACACTGCAGGTTTCCAGTGCCAGAGGAAGGGAAGCAGCTCCAGAGCATCACTGTGCCACCACCATGCTTCACTTGAGGCAGGATGTTCTTTTCTTCTCCAGACATACCACTTATCCATAGGCCCGAAAAGTTCCAATTTTGTTTCATCGCTCCACAGAACATATTCCCAAAAGCTCTTTGGTTTATTTAGGTAGTTTTGAGCAAATTGGAAACAACTTTTCGGGCCTATGTAGCAGCAGTATGTCTGAAGGGTGAAAAATGAAGCATACACTGAAAAGAACACTATGCCTAAAATGAAACATGGTTGTGACTCAGTGATTCTCTGGGGCTGCTTTGCAGGATCCTTTCCATGGTGAAGAAAAACCTCTTTACAACATCCACCTGAGTGAAGAACACTCTCCAGGAAGTAGGTGTATCAGTATCAGAGTCTACCATAAAGAGAAGAATTCATGAGAGCAAATATAGACAGTTCACCACAAGGTGCAAACCACTAATCAGCCTCAAAAATAAAAAGTCCAGATTAGACTTTGTCAAAAAAACATCTAAAGAAGCCAGCCCAGTTCTGGAGCAGCATTCTTTGGACAGATGAAACCAAGTTCATCCTGTACCAAAATGATGGGAAGAAGAAAGTATGGACAAGTCTTGGAATGGCTCATGATCCAAAGCACACCACATCTTCTGTAAAAGATGGTGGAGGCAGCGTGATGCATGGGCATGCATGTCTTCTAATGGCACTGGGTCACTGGTGTTTGTTGATGATGTGACAGAAGACAGATGCAGCCGGATGGATTCTGAAGTGTGTCGGGATATACCGTCTGCTCAGATTCAGCCAAATGCAGCAAAGTTGATTGCCAGTACAGATGGACAGTGACCCAAAACATACTGTTAAAGCAACCCAGGAGTGTTTTTTTCTTTTAAGGCAAAGAAGTGGAATATTCTGCAGTGGCCGAGTCAGTCACCAGATCGCAACCTGATTGAACATGTATTTCACTTGCATAACTAAAGGCTTTAGGCAGTCACTGACTGCAAAGGATTTTCAACAAAGTATTAGAAATGAGCATTTTATTTATGGTAATGTTAATTTGTCCAATTACTTCTGAGCCCCTGAAATGAGCAGATTTTGTATAAAAATTGTCGCAACTCCTAAACCATAACTCCAGTTTGGATGTGAATACATTCGTTAAAGCTGAGAGTCTGCACTTTAAGGCCATATTGATTATTATTATATATATAATTGTCTCTTGAAGATGTTTTGGTAAACAGCTAAAATAAAACTTGCGTCAGTGTTCAAATATATGTGGACCTAACTGTATACAAGTTCCTTTGTTTCACTATTCGCTTTGTTTAATGAAACACAGCGAATAGTATGTAGCTTAATGTAGCTTAATGTTAAGGCCAGTGCGTGCTGTATATGTGCTTCACTTTTTCGTTTACTAGCTCAAGAGTTTGATAGATGTGCATAACCACCATTTGTAGGTTCCTTCCAGCCCAATAGGTAGTGTAAATATGCTGACCGGCCAGTTTGTTCACCAGCTAAATAAAAGACAAGAAAAAACAAGTGTCACATGCATTTTAGCAATAGCTACTGCACAAAGTACAGAAAAGAAACTCCTGTTTTAACTGCTCTTACTACTAATCATCTTTTATTTTTCTTTGTCTAGTTTTTTGTTGTCTTTTTAATTTGTCTATGAGGTTTGAATCCGGTCACAAAATTTTGGCTGCATGCACTCATCCGCGGAGGGACCCAGGAGACTGGAGACGATGACGAAATTTACGTGATATAAACCTTGCGCTCGGAACAGATGCTCAAAGCGGAAGTGGAGCATAAATAAGCCTTAAATGGTGTTATGACCAAAATAACCAAAGCGCTTTACAGATTCAGCTGTCTATACACACACACACACACACACACACACACACTGATGGCAGCAGAGCAGAGCATGCAAGGCGCTGGCCTGACCCACCACGAGTAACTTTGGGGGTTCAGTGTCTTGCTCACGGACACTTGGACGTGCAGACTGCAGAGAGTGGGAATCAAACCACTGACCCTCCAATCAGAAGTCGACCACACTACACCTGCACCACAGCTGCTCCAAAGTTTATGGTGAAGACTTTGTGACATTGTTATGGGCCTCATTTATTAACCATAAATGGTGACAATTGTGGCGTCTCTCTTGTCTCAAGGGTGACAAGGCTGTCTGCGGCAACAGCAGAGGTATTTCGCTCCTTGCTGTTGCTGGTAAGGTCCTGGCGAAGGTGATGCTTCACAGGCTGATCAACAACATCACAGAATCAGTGCTGCCTGAATCGCAATGTGGTTTCAGGAGCTCGGTGGACATGATTTTTACAGCTCGGCAGCTGCAGGAGAAATGTCGGGAGCAACACCAGGACCTGTTCATGGCCTTTGTCGATCTCTGCAAAGCTTTCGACACTGTCCATAGAGAACTCCTATGGGAAGTTCTTCTTAAGTTTGGCTGCCCCAGTAAGTTTGTCAATATCCTCCGCCAGTTTCATGATGGTATGACTGCTCGGGTGACTATAGGAGGACAGGAATCTCCTTCCTTCCCCGTTTGTACAGGGGTTAGGCAGAGGTGTGTATTAGCATCAGTACTTTTTAACATCTTCCTGCTCTGTGTCACCCAGCTTCTCCACAAGGAGATTGAGAACAGCAGCGGTGTAACAGTGGACTTCCGTCTAGATGGCAACCTTTTTAATATAAGGAGGCTCCAGGCAACCACCAAACTGCAAAGGGTGAGAGTCATTGAGCTACAGTATGCAGATGACTGTGCTCTGGTATCTCATAGCCCACAAGATCTCCAGTCTGTTCTTACTGCTGCGGTGAGAGCATACAGCAGGATGGGACTGACGGTGAACACCATCAAAACAGAGGTCGTCTGCCAACGGAGCACCAATATCCCATCTACTCCACCTACCTTCACTGTTGCTGGTGAACAGCTGTCTGTTGTTCCATCTTTCAAGTACCTGGGGAGCATCCTCTCTGTAGACAACACCATTGACAGTGAGGTCCAGAACAGGATCAGGCAGGCATCAGCTTCTTTTGGGAGACTCCGGCATCGGGTCTTCCAGAACAAGAACCTCCATCTCCAAACGAAGATCTCTGTTTACCAGGCAGTCTGTGTCACTACTCTCCTCTACAGCTGTGAATCCTGGGTGACTTACAGCTGCCACATTAGGGATCTAGAGCGGTTCCATATACGCTGCCTTCAGCGCATCCTGGGAATCACCTGGCGTGACCATGTGCCTCATTCTGAGATACTCTTTAAGACCAGCTGTAGGAGTATTGAGGCAACGATCACCCAGCACCAGCTACGCTGGCTGGGACATGCGGTGAGGATGCCCCCAAACCAGCTGCCTCGCAGGGTGTCATATGGCCAGCTACACCATGGTCGACACGCTGCTGGAGGGCAGAAGAAGCGCTACAAGGACCAGCTAAAGATGGCCTTAAAGAAGTGCAGGATCAGACCTGAGGCTCTGGAGGAGGCTGCTGCTGACTGGAACACCTGGCGACAGCAGTGCGTTGTGGGGACCCGTATGATGGAGGAGGACAGAACAGCCAGGAGACAGGAGAGGAGACTGAGGAGGAATGCACCTGCAGCCCCTGCTGCCACTACTACAAATTTTACATGCCCTACCTGCAACAGGACATGTGGGTCCAGGATAGGACTACACAGCCATCAAAGGACTCACCAATAGAAGTGGACGTCATCATCGGACTTGATGGACAACCGCAAGCAAAAAAGCATTAACCATAAATGATCTTGGGGCTAACATGCCCAAACTGGTTCAGTGTCAACCTGGAGCGGCCGAAGAAGAATGTATATACAGTAGAACCCTGTACACCCGAATGCTGTGAACATTTGACATGTAAACAACTTGTAGGTGAATTTTCTGCACTGCAGCACCACATTTTTACATTGCAGCAGTGTGAAACAGACTAAAAGCCAAATTATTTCCAACCAACCTTTTTTTTAGGTAATTCCAAAGGTAGAACTGCTGTCGCCAAAATGTACAGCTGGATTATCTTGAGCAGTGCATTATGGCACACCCCTGGTTAGAAGCATTATCAATAAGCTTAGAATAATTTGCTCTATAAATACAAGTCATTCACTCATTCTGTATCTCCCCGTCTGTTTGCATATTGAGAGTTGTTTTCCCTGTGCCTAGAGTTTGGCCACCTTGCTGATCACCAGTCAGATCCTGAATCAGATCATGGAGGCCTTCTTGCCCTACTGGCTGCAAAGACGACGCAACAAGAAGATGATACGCAAAGTCCAGAAGAGAAAAACTCTGGGGGATAAAGAGCTCCCCCTGGCTGAGCAGGTCCGACTGGAGGCCGACATGAGCACATACCTGGTGAGTATACTATGTGATTACTTCACGCAGACAAATGGTGACTTTTTCATCATCCTTTAACCCATGCTTATGGATGTCTGCACCTCCCGTGTTCACTCAGGGTACGTTTGATGATTACCTGGAGCTGTTTCTGCTCTTTGGTTATGTCAGCCTCTTCTCCTGTGTCTACCCTCTGGCTGCTGTCCTGGTGGTGCTGAACAACATCACCGAGGTATACTCCGATGCCTTCAAGATGTGTCGTGTGTTCAAACGGCCATTCTCTGACCCAGCTGCGAACATAGGCGTGTGGCAGGTGAGACACACAGACACAGCAACTAAGTTTGAATCACTGTCAGACTGATTCAGGGTTTGATTTTGTCAGACACTGAGATAGCTGGTGATTTTATTTTTTAATACTAAACACAAGTAGCATGGTCTTCTCTTTTTACTAAAGAAAAGCAAGGGTTCAAAAAGTTACTGAATATTATTATGTACAGTGACTTCCACCATAAGAACATTCTGGGCTGTATAATCTATTCACTCGTCAGTTGTCAGATGCAAAGAACACATTTGTGGGTGTGACCCAGTCAGTTTTGTTACCACAGCAGTGGGAAAATGGTCTCTGCACCAGGCTGGTCTATTTATACAGAGGTGTGTTTTGGATAATCCAATCCAAAGTGCCCCTGTCCATCCCTTTAATGGACAGAGGTGCATGATATAAAATTAACTGTGATCACAATGGCTTGTTTAAGAGGGATTTTGAGATGGACAAAGGGCCAGCGCATGAGTGAAAATGCATATGATAATAATAATATTGCCTAAAAATGATATCACAATATTTCTGAATTTTCACAACAATATTTTTCACGATATTATAGAATATTTTTTTTCTTTTAAATGTATGCAAAAGGACAGTTTCACAGCCCAGCGTTATTTACCTTCAGTATACAGTAGTGTGAAAAAGTGTTTGCCCCCTTCCTGATTTCTCATTTTTTTGTATGTTTGTCATGCTTAAATGTTTCAGATCATCAAACAAATTTAAATATTAGACAAAGATAACACAAGTAAACACAAAATGCAGTTTTTAAATGAAGGTGTTTATTATTACGGGAAAAAAAATCCAAATCTACATGGCTCTGTGTGAAAAAAGTGATTGCCCCCTAAACCTAATAACTGGTTGGCTAACCCGTAGCAGCAACAACTGCAATTAAGCATTTGTGATAACTGGCAATGAGTCTTTTACAGCGCTGTGGAGGAATTTTGGCCCACTCATCTTTGCAGAATTGTTGTAATTCAGCCACGTTGCAGGGTTTTCGAGCATCAACTGCCTTTTTAAGGTCACGCCACAGCATTTCAATCAGATTCAGATCAGGACTTTGACTAGGCCACTCCAAAGTCTTCATTTTGTTTTTCTTAAGCCATTCAGAGGTGGACTTGCTGGTGTGTTCTGGATCATTGTCCTGCTGCAGAACCCAAGTGTGCTTCAGCTTGAGGTCACAAACAAATGGCCGGACATTCTCCTTCAGGATTTTTTGGTAGACAGCAGAATTCATGGTTCCATTTACCACAGCAAGTCTTCCAGGTTCTGAAGCAGCAAAACAGACCCAGACCATCACACTACCACCACCATATTTTACTGTTGGTATGATGTTCCTTTTCTGAAATGCTGTTACTTTTATGCCGGATGTAATAGGACTCACACTTTCCAAAAAGTTCAACTTTTGTCTCGTCAGTCTACAGAGTATTTTCCCAAAAGTCTTGGGGATCATTAAGATGAAAAACTGAGACGAGCCTTTATGTTCTTTTTGCTCAGCAGTGGTATTCATCTTGGAACTCTGCCATGCAGGCCAGTTTTGCCCAGACTCTTTCTCAGCGCGAAGCTCCTCAAGTCCTGTGCAGACCAGCTGTGTGGAATTGTGGAGCACATCTTCAACCTGAGCCTGAAGCTGGGGAGGGTACCGCAGTTGTGGAAAATATCTTGTGTGGTACCTGTACCAAAGACTTCCCACCCCAAAGATCTGAACAGCTACAGACCAGTGGCCCTGACATCTCACATGATGAAGACCCTGGAGAGACTGCTCCTTGCTGACCTCCGCACCCTGGTGGGGCCAGTGATGGATCCACTCCAGTTTGCCTACCAGCATGGCATTGGGGTGGAGGATGCGGTGATCTTCCTCCTTCACCGTTCTCTGTCCCACCTGGAGAAGCCCGGGAATGCAGTGAGGATCATGTTCTTTGACTTCTCCATTGCTTTCAACACCGTCCAACCGATGATCCCGAAGGACAAGCTGCTGTGCGCAGGGGTGGACCAGCACCTGTCATCATGGATCCTGGACTACCTCACTAACCGGCCACAGTTTGTGAGAATCCGGGATTGTGTGTTCGACACAATCATCGGTAGCACGGGGGCCCCCCAGGGAACGGTTTTGGCTCCCTTCCTGTTCACCCTTTATACTGCGGACTTCTCACACAACACAACACAACACAACACACTGCCATCTACAGAAGTTCTCTGACAACTCTGCGATCGTCTGCTTCAGATGAAGCTGAGTACAGAGGACTTATCCAGGACTTCGTGGACTGGTGCCATCGGAACTGCCTCCAGATCAACGCGAGGAAAACTAAGGAGCTGGTGGTGGACTGCCGCGGGCAAGGACAACCCCTCACAACACCAGTAAACATCCAGGGAGCAGACAGTGAGATGGTGACATCCTACAAGTACCTGGGTATTCATCTGAACAATAAACTAGACTGGTCAGACAATACCGACACACTCTACAAGAAGGGACAGCGCAGGCTGTTCCAACTGAGGAGGCTCAGGTCTTTTGGTGTACAAGGGGTGCTGCTGAAGACATTCTACGACACGGTGGTGGCATCAGCCATCACTTTTGGAGTGGTCTGCTGGGGCAGTGGCATTACAGCAGCCGATAGGAAGAGACTGAACAAACTGATCAAGAAAGCTAGCTCTGTCCTGGGGCAACGCCTTGACCCAGTGGAGGAGATAGGAGAGAGAAGGATGGTGGCTAAACTGGCATCTCTGCTGGAGTCCAAGTCCCACCCTATGCAGGACATACTGAACGCACTGAGGAGCTCATTTAGCAGTAGACTACATCCTCCTAGGTGCGCAACCAAGAGGTTTCGCAGGTCCTTCGTACCTACGGCTGTCAGACTGTATAACCTAAGCAGGGCTGCTCGCAGAGATAGCAAAACAACGTGATGACCTAATAGTATTGAATGCAAAAGACGCAATAGACTTACACAATGGTCCCCTCCAGTATACAACTAGGACAATATCAGTCGCTACGGAGGGTGACAATATGTATGGATACATATTCATGCTATGTAGGATAACTAAGTAGACGGTTATGCTGTTTATTCCATCTAGCTACAATGCTCCGCACTGTGTATATGTATATAATTATAGATTTATGTGTACGTATGTATATTCACTGCTCTTATTCTTATTTTTATTTTTCTTATCTTCTTAATTATTGCTCTGAGTGTTGCTATCCCTGTACTGTTGCAATCCTGGAATTTCCCCATTGTGGGACTAATAAAGGCTTATCTTATCTCTTATGGTGGAGTCATGAACACTGACCTTAACTGAGGCAAGTGAGGTCTGCAGTTCTTTGGATGATGTTGTGGGGTCTTTTGTGATCTCTTGGATGAATCGTCTCTGCGCTCTTGAGGTAATTTTGGTCGGCCGGCCACTCCTGGGAAGGTTCGCCACTGTTCTTCGTTTTTGTCATTTGTGGATAATGGCTCTCACTGTGGTTCAGTAGTGGTCATTAGAGTGGCCTAGTCCAAGTCCTGACCTGAATCCAATTGAGATGCTGTGGCATGACCTTAAAAAGGCGGTTCCTGCTCAAAAACCCTCCACTGTGGCTGAATTACAACAATTTCTCCAGTTTATAAACAGCAGCTCAGATTTAGTTTAAAATATTTTTGTTCTGTATCAAATATTACAAGAGAATAATATAAACCGTTACATCTTAAGTGCACAGAGGTGTCAAGTTTTATGCTGAATCACTTTGTAAACTCTCGTTCCAAGAACCTCTCCACAGGGCTTTGTGGCTCTCGTTGCACTGAACGGATGTTTTTTCCCCCTCTTCGGGTGGCTGAATAAAATCAAGATGAAATATCCTTTTTTATTACTTATTGAAGGAAGGGTATTCTAAAGTCATACAGCCGATTTCTGAGTCCCCACTACTGATCCAGCATGTGATAACTTTGTAGAGGAAAAACCTCTTCTCACTGTCCATGGAGCTTCCAGAAGGACAATGTGCAATCTTTACTGGTTGATTAAGAAAAACGTATCACTTTCTGTGTTCTGGTTCCAAAAATGGGTTCCATTTCTCAATGCAGGTCACTAATGTCTTTGTGTGTCTGTGTGCAGCTCGCCTTTGAAACGATGAGTGTGATTGCTGTTGTGACAAACTGCGCACTGATCGGCATGTCTCCACATGTCAGAGCTTACTTCCCCGACTCAGACATGCAGCTCATACTGTGGACCGTGGCCATTGAGGTAAATATTCTTCACACGTCAGGACACTCATGTACATGCATGCATAAGTGTTTAGTTAAATTAAGCAGAACGGGCAAAAAAAAAAAAAAAGTTAAAACTTAAAGAAGTGGGGAAACTGTGCAAACATATATACTTCTGTAAAAAGTCAGACTAAATGCAGCATAATTTTCTCATTTTGCTCACAATTTTGTGTAATGTTTTTGTTTGGGCTTTAGTAGTTTTACCATATTATTACCTCCACCAAGGGAGGAGGTAATGTTTTTGCTGGCGTTTGTTGGTTGGTTGGTTTGTCTGTTAACAACATAACTCAAAAAGTTATGAACAGATTTTGATGAAATTTTCAGGAAAGGTGTGTCATGACACGGGGAGCATATGATTAGATTCTGGTGATGATCTGAGAGTGCATACCTCCACCAAGGGCTTTATTTGTATTTGTGCAGCAGGATTACACAAAAACTACAGGATGGATTTGGATGAAATTTTCACCAGAGGTGGTTCTACACAAACTCATTACATTTTGTAGGTGATCCATGAGTGCATACCTCCACCAAGGCTCAGTCTTCTTGCAGTGGTTTAACAGGATTACGCAAAAACTACTGGATGGATTTTGCTGAAATTTTCACCAGAGATAAGATAAGATAAGATAAGCCTTTATTAGTCCCACAATGGGGAAATTCCAGGATTGCAACAGCACAGGGACAGCAACACTCAGAGCAACAATCAGAAGGCAAGAAAAAACAACATCTAGCAAACATATGTCCATATTACTATAAATGTATATATATAGACACACAGTGCAGAGCATTATGGCTGGTGGATGTGCAGCAGAAAGTCTAAGCTCTCTCTCCGCGGATGCAGCGGGCCAGCTGGAAGTCTTTGGGCATGATGGTGACCCCCTTAGCGAAGAAGAGACCACCAGGTGGGTCTCGCTGGTCTCCTGCAGAGCCATGACGGCGAAACTCAGGAAACGCAGGACGGTCTTGAAGTCCTGATGGTCCTTGGGCTACAGAAGAACCCATTAAATTTTGGAGCTGATCTATGAGTGCATACCTCTATCAAGGCCCTATCTTGCAATGTATGGTGGGATGGAAGCAGGGAGGTACGGACAGATGGATGGACAAAGGGAGCGAAAGAAGGAGCCTTGGCGGAGGTATGCGCTCTGAGTTCTTTTCTAGTTCCAATATAAAATTAAACCTTCTACAGAAGTGTTATGCTAGACTTTTTGTGATCTGTCATTGTGACAGACAGGGTTGTAAAAATTCTGTCATAATCTAATAATACCTGTCATTTAATACCTGCCACGACCGGAGTGGTGGCTCAGCTGGTAGAGCATCCGCCCCACACCCGGGAGGCAGGGGTTCAAATCCCGGCCGGGTCATGCCAAAGACCATATAAAAGTGGAACTTCCTGCCGTCCAGCTTGGTGCTCAGCAAAAATGGAATGGAGGAGGGAAATTTGTGGCGGTGCTTTGCATGGCAGCGGCCCTCTGAATCTACACTTGGGGTGTGTGTGATTAACACTGTAGATAAGTAAAACACAATCTTGTTCTACTGTACATGATTGGTTGTACAGTTGAATGACAATAAAGGGTGACTTAATTTAATTTTATTTAATTTTAATTGATTTTAATGAGATCACCCTCAGTGTAATCTGTCAACATGACAGACACCTTTCAGATTTTTCTGTCACTGCTGAAAAGGAACATCTCAATGAAGGACAGTTTTCAGTTAACGCAACTTCTGGTTCTGACTAGAACCAGAGTTTGTCCCCTCTGAACAAAGAACAAAGTGAGCCCAGGAGCTATGTGTTTGGGGACAACTTGCCCGTGGTAGGGTCTCTCAAGATAAATTGGTCCTGGGTGAAGGGCCAGACCAAGAGTGGTCCAGTAGATCCCCAGTGTATCCAAAAGAGTCACATTGGTGTGCCCTCCAATGGGCTCAACACTGCTCTGAGCCCCTTTTTATTTGCTATGGTGATGGATAGGCTGACAGACGAGGTCAGACAGGAGTCCCCATGGACCATGATGTTTGCAGACGACATTGTGGTCTGTAGTGAGAGTAGGGAGCAGGCGGAGGTAGACTACTCACAAAAAGTTAGGGATATTTGGCTTTTGGCTGAAATTTATGGAAAATGTAAAAAGTTCACGCTACAGTGATTTTATATCATGAAAGTAGGGCATTTAAGTAAAAGCAATAACAAATAACAAATAGCCCATTGTGTTTATACCAATGGGCTATTTATTATTTTTACTTTTACCTTTACCTCAGTTGTATGGTTAATCATGTGTTCTGTAACTTTTATTTCAAATTCTTCTCACTTACTTGATTGCACAGTAGCTTGGTGGAGTACCCACAATTTTGTTGTGGTGTATAACTGTACAATGGCAATAAAGCCTATTCTGTTCTGTTCTATTCTATTCTAAGCATGCATTGGTGATTTCCTCATCTCAAACAATTTATTGAAACAAAAGCCATCAACAGTGTGTACAAAAGGGCAGTTGATATTAGGAGCAATTGTTTCCAGTCCCGGTGACTGCTTTTCTGTGGTCCCTTAGTGGTGGCTTGCGGCAGCACAGTTTACCCTTGGCCGGGGGATTGTGGGGATCATGGGATCGTGGGTTCGATCCCAGCCCCCGACCAACAGTGATCTGTGTGGAGTTTGCATGTTCTCCCCGTGTTCCGTGGGTTTACTCCGGGATTTCTCCGGTTTCCTCCCACATGCCAAAAACATGCATGTTAGGTTAATTGGCTGTTCTAAATTGTCCCTAGATATCTGTTTCCTATAGGCCCTTAGAATAGAGGGTTAGTATTAATGAAAGTGCTTTGAGTGGTCTTTGTGACTAGAAAAGCGCTATATAAGTGCAGGTTAGTTAGTTAGTTAGTAGTTATTGCACCACACGCATAGGTTCTTGTCATGCACAATACCAATGCTGGACTGGAGCCTCTTCGGTGAAAAGAGAGAAGCAGATGGAGATGGATCTCCCTGAACTGATTGATTGTCTCTTTCAAGATCTACCTCTAATTTATGCTTACGTTTCTCGGCTTGAGATAGACAACGCTTGTTAGATAACGTGGTGTAACATGTCTGGTGCATATAATGCCCTTTTGGCCCTTTGGCCCAATCAATATTCCCACATTGAAACCGATCAAGTCCTTTCCATCGTAGAGTTTTTTCACGAATTGAATTCCATTTTTGGTCCTTGGTATTATCCAAAGAGTCACTTTTGGTACATGGTTGACCACAACGTAGAATGCATTCATATTCACCGGAAGACGTTGATGGTAATTCATCGTTGTCACTTGCAGTATCCATTTTATCCCTCACTTTATATGAATAAGTGTCTGAAAACGAAAACAAATTTGTCATTATCAGAACAGAGGAGAGAAAAAGGAGGGATGACAAGACCTAGAGTCAAAGGCCCTTGTACTGTCTACTGTCATTACGGTAGCATTAAGCAAGCAGCATGGTCAATATGCTAACATTACCTGACTATACAGTATGGAACAAGATTCAGAATTCTAACCTCTCCAGATAAGTTTAAAGCTAAATTTATACATACCTGGCAACCTTGGTTAAATTGGAAAGATTAGGACTACATATTATGGCAGCACAGACGTTACAAAATCACTGCATCCTCTCTCTTGCTATGCAAAAAGGAATCAATGAATCAAGCATAGGATTCCGGGAATCCTAAGGGGATTACCCAAGTGTTCCTCAGTGAAATCACTGAATCAATGCAGGAGCTTTCTAATAATTATTAAAAATGAATGTAAGGATACCTCATTTGACATTTTTAGCTCATTTGGTGACGGATATGAAAAAGTCCATTGCATGTGAAAATGACAGCCGGCCGCCATCTTGGATTTCTTGATTATGTAATCATTTAAACACACTTTTATTGGAATAAACAGATAGTATGACCCCTTAAACCTCTGTTTTGACACCAACATCAGCTTTCTAGGTGCCTTAGTAGTCAAGAAACAAAAAAAATGTTAATCGGTGGCCATATTGGTGGCCATATTGGATTTCATCGTGATGGGTTTGTTTCACAAGTAAACTAATAGCATTAATGGAATGCTTGACCCCAAAAACCTATGTCTAGACACCAAAATCAACCTCCTAGCTGAATTAGTTACTGAGATATAGGTGGTGGTATGCATTTTGGTGGCCATTTTGAATTTTGGGCAAAAAAAAGGTTTCCCGTAATTTTTGGGAGGTACATGGGAGCTTATTTTCATTAAAATGGGTCTAGAATGCTAAATCCAGTGAGAAAAAAAGGTCCTGGGAGGTTGGTCACGAAACCCCCAAAAATGACTCTACTAGCAGGGTTACGAGCCTCTACATGGCAACTCAGCTGATCCCATAGGTTTTCTATAGGATTCAGGTGTGGAGAAAGTGCGGGCCACTCCATTTAAGGTACCCCAGCCTCCAGCAGCCGTTCCCTAATGATGCGACCTCGATGAGCTGGAGCATTGTCGTCCATGAAGATGAAATTAGGCCTGTGTTGTTCATGCAGGGGCACAATGACTGGATTAATGATTTTATTCAGGTAGTATCGGCTTGTCACTGTACCATTCATAAGGTGGAGGGCAGTTCTGTATTGACTGGACACACCTGCTCAGACCGTAACACTACCACCACCAAAGACTCGTCTGATGACAACAGTGGATGATGCATAGCGCTCTTCTTGATGTCTCCAACATTGTTGGCAGCCATCATTTCTACTCGGTGTGAATCGACTTTCATCAGAGAACAGCACTGAAGCCCACTGGTCACTTGTCCAGCGTAAATGCCCCCTGGGCCATGCAAGACAATGACGCCTGTGCCTGGTGGTGTGGTCAGATACCCTTACAGGTCATCTAGCACGCAGACTACGCTGATGTAAACGGTTTTGAATGGTCTGACGTGACACTTGGGTGCCTCTCGCCTCCCTTAAACGTGCTTGGAATTGAGTAGAATTCATTATCTGGTTCCGCAGGGCACTGTTCACAATGAAGCGGTCATCAGCGTGGGATGTGGCCAAAGGATGTCCAGTTCTATGCCTTTCTGTAACTTCTCCAGTCTCTCTACATCTCTTTTACAACCCGCTGATGACACTCTGTGACACTCTAAGCTCAGTGGCCACTTCACTCTGAGAACATCCTGTTTGAAACCTCGCAATGGTGAGGTACTGTTGATCAGTTGTTAGGTGTCACCTTGGTCTCATGATGTCAAAATGTGAACAGCATGATGAAGAGGACTGTTTAAATATAAATTCTAATTGATCCAGAAAATTTATTGGTCAATTCATGGATCAAACACCTGTTGCGAATTTTGCCGTTAAGCACCTTGTTAAAGAACAGCAAGTTATGCAAAAAGTACTGAACATTGAACAGTTGGACATGTGCATTCAGAAGGTTAGAGAAGGTCAAATTTTAGGTTCATCCTGAAATTTCACCCGAAAGCTGAATATCCCTAACTTTTTGTGAGTAGTGTATGCTGTGGAAAGAAAAGGAATGCTAGTCAGTAGAAGCAAGACAGAATACATGTGTGTGAATGAGAGTGAGGCAGCTTTAATAGTAAAGATGCCCTGACTAGAAGTAGTGAAGGTAGATGAGTTTAAATACCTGGGATCAACCATCCAAAACAATGGACAGTGTACAAGAGAGGTGAAGAAGAGAGTGCAGGGAGGGTGGAGTGGGTGGCGACGAGTGTCAAGGGTGATCTTTGACAGAAGGATAGCAGCTAGAGTAAAAGGGAAGATTTACAAGACTGTAGTGAGACCTTCTGTGATGTATGTTTGGAGACTGTGGTGCTGACAAAAAGACAGGAGGCGGCGCTGGATGTGGCAGAGTTGAAGATGCTAAGATTCTCATTGGGACTGACTAGGCAGGACAGGATTAGAAATAAGTATACAAGAAGGACAGCGCAGGTCGAGCGGTTTGGAGACAAAGTAAGAGGGTCAAGGCTGAGATGGTTTGGACTAGGGATGGGCATTCGGTGAAATTTTCTTCACCGATCGTCGGGAGAATTAATGATTAATAATCGGTTAATCATTAACATTTTTAGGTATGTAACAAGGCAGGTAGACTACATTATAACATCAGGTGCACGGAGAGCCCTCTCTCTGTTCTCGTGTTGGCTCGGCTCGGGAATCTCGCAAGCTGATTGGCCGAGACGTTTCACCCCGCAAGCTGATTGGCCGAGACGTTTTACCCACCTTGTCTCCCTGCCGAGCGGCCACCCAACAAACGAAGACCGCATTCATTGCTCTATCGCTCGTGTTACTTAGTCTAGCCGCGCAGAACTTTTTGCTGTTCTCTTGTGCCATTTTGTGCGAAATAGTCTTCCCGTCGAGCTACTACGCCGCCTCCTGCAGCTTCCCTCGACGTGTGTACACCGAATCTTCATGACCTTCTCAATAAAGTTTCTGGAAAAAAAAAAGAATCTTCACGACCGCCATTACTCAGCGCGCAACCACTGTTGGCGGTTTCTTTGCGTAATAAGGGTGTTCCATGGACCCTGTCGATGAGGTATATTTGTATGCTGCATTGCAGTGATTGCAGTACACCTGGTCATTTTTTAAACTGAAATGGTCCCACGCAACACTTCGCCATAACCGCTTAATGATTTGGCGATTGCCCTACGGAAGCCCGCGTGTATCAACTGAGGCACGCCAGGGTACGGCGATGGTGTAATGTTGCCCCCTGGTGCCCAAATTTTGCCATTGCATTGTTTGAGGACGGCCGTACACTAGGCCTCGGATTGTTTAAAAAAAAAAAAACGGTTTGTCGACGAAAATGAACTTCCTCGGTGAAATTCTTAATGATCAATTATCGGTTAATTGGTAAATTATGCCCATCCCTAGTTTGGACATATGCAGAGGAGGGATAGTGGCTATATTGGACGAAGGATGTTGAAGTGTCTGTGTGTGTGTTTTTTGTACTTTTTTACATTTTTAGAAAATCCTCTGTGTCGTTTCTGCCCTGGAGCGTTTGTGGAATATATGGCGAAGAGCTCCCTGGTATCTACAACATGGATTTCCTCTCTTCTCTCGCACTGCTGCTTTCTGTGCTGTGGCTCTTTGTCTCTGAGGTAAACGCGTTCGGCTCCATGGCGAGCAGAATAGCGGGCAGAATACAATATTCCAGGGACGTGTTGCTACGCTTTAACACAGCTGATGCAGCGTCTCTGATTGAGCCCACACTTCAACTGCCGGACTTTATTTTGAGAGACGGACACAGCGGTGAAAAGAGAGGCAGCAGAAGGAAGCGTGGAAGACGTGGAGGTGTGAAATTGCGCCTTAGGAGACGTCAGTTTGGTAACATTCCTCTTCCTTCGATCATTTTTGGGAATGCACAGTCTGTGAGAAACAAGGTGGAGGAAATTAAAGGCAATGTACGTTACCAGAAGGATTTTAAGAACTGCTGCGTCATGGCTTTCACTGAATCTTGGCTTACTGCGCATGATCGAGATGCAGACCTGTGGATTGACGGCTTTGGAGCTCCGCTGCGCTCGGATCGGCAGGAAGAGGTAACTGGGAAGCGTCAGGGGGGCCGCGTATGTTTATACATTAATAAGCAGTACTGCACATCTGTCACGGTCAGAGAGCGCATCTGTACACCCGATGTGGAGCTCCTGTCTGTGTCACTACGCCCCTTTTATTTGCCTCGAGAGTTTCCCCAACTTTTCATCACAGTTGTGTACATTCATCCGAGGGCAGACGCTGACTCCGCCTCCAGCACCATCTCTGATGTGGTGCAGCGGCTGCAGTCAATTTCTCCAGAGGCGCCAAACTTCATTCTTGGGGATTTTAACCATGTTTCTTTAAAGAAGACACTTAAAAACTTTCATCAGTATGTCTCCTGCCCAACCAGGCGAAAAAAGACATTGGACCTGTGCTATGGATCCATAGAGAGGGCCTATAAATCACTCCCCCTTCCTCCTTTAGGATCATCAGATCACAGCTGTGTTCATTTGCTGCCCACATATAAAACTGCTCTCAGAAGAGGCAAGGTAGAGATGAGAGACATTGATGTGTGGACAGAAGATTCAGAGCACAGCCTCCAGGAATGCTTTGACTGTACAGACTGGAAGATGTTCATAATGGCCTGCGGGGATGACTTGGACTCTCTGGCTGAGCTCACATGCTCATACATGGCTTACTGTCAAAATAAGATTGTTCCACGTAAACGTGTCAAAATATACCCAAACAACAAACCATGGGTTACTAAATCAGTTAAATCCTGCTTACAGAGGAAAGCTCTTGCCTTTAAACAGGGGTCTGTTTCTGCGCTACAGGTTGCCACCAAGGAGCTGAAGGCCGAAATTTTAAGAGCAAAACAGAATTATAAATCAGAGTTGGAAAGCAAGATGGCAGCAAATAAACTGGGTTCGGCCTGGGCCAGTATGAAAACTATTGCAGGCCTTCAGAGCACAGAGCGCAGTAATCGTGTGTTTTTAGATGGTTTTAATTCAGACACAGAGCTGGCTAATGCTCTTAATTGTTTTTATGGTCGTTTTGACTCCTTTGATTTTAGCACAGAAATCCAAGATTTGAAACAGAAACTCAAAGACAATCAGCACTTTAATATTGAGATGCAGGATGTTGAAAGGGAGTTCCGCGCTGTAAAAGTGAACAAAAGTCAGGGCCCTGATAATATATGTGGACGCCTGGTAAAGTCCTGTGCACATGAACTGAGTCCTATATTTCATTACATTTTCAATAAGTCCTTACAGACACAACATGTGCCTAAGATCTGGAAAGATGCCGTGGTTGTTCCCGTTCCAAAATCCAGCTGTCCTAAAACGGTAAATGACTTTAGACCAGTTGCTTTGACTTCAATTTTAATGAAAATTTTTGAAAAACTGGTCAGATGTGAGGTCCTAAGGCAGACTGAACATGCATTGGATCCTCTGCAGTTTGCCTATAGGCCTCACAGAGGAGTGGAGGATGCCACTGTCACTCTGTTTGACATGCTTTTTAAACATCTGGATTTTAATGGGACACACGCCAGGCTTTTATTTGTGGACTTCTCTTCTGCCTTTAATACAATCCAACCTCATATTTTAGTTGAAAGGCTCCTGCAACAATTTGATTTAAGCAATAATCTGGTGGGTTGGATTCTGGATTTCTTAACCAACAGGACGCAGAGAGTAAGGGTCAATGGCACATTGTCTGACCTAAAGTGCTTTTCTACTGGCTCTCCTCAGGGGTGTGTGTTGTCACCACTACTCTTCATCCTGTACACAAACATGTGTCGGAGCAGACATGACAACAGACACATTATAAAGTATGCTGATGACTCAGTCATTGTCAGTCTCCTCCAGGATGGTGAGAGTGGCCACGGCCCAGTAGTTGATGACTTTGTTCACTGGGGTGAGGATTCCTACCTGCAGCTGAATACAACAAAAACGAAAGATATGATTATTGACTTTAGGAGGAAAACTCCCAGGCACAAAGTCACCATACTAAAAGGCCAGACCACCGAATGTGTACAATCGTACAAATATCTTGGGACGATTATTGATAGTGGATTGAACTTTGAGGTAAACTGTGAAAGGGTGTGCAAAAAGGGTCAGCCAAATTTGCATTGTTTGAGGAAACTTGCACGCTTCCAAATTGACCGAACCATAATGACTATGTTTTATCGGGCTTTTATTGAATCTGTTTTATCCTTTTCTTTAATGTCATGGTTTGGTCAGATAAAACTGAAACAGAGGAAATCCTTGGATCAGGTAGTCAGATGGTCCAGTCGTTTGCTTGGTGAGTCACAGCTGAGCCTGACATCCCTGTACACCAGACAAGTACAGAGGATGGCCGACTCGATTTTAAATGATGACTCCCACCCTTTGCACTGCAACTTTCAGCTTCTTCCCTCCAGACGGAGGTTTGCTGTCCCAAAAAGTAGAACCCAGCGCTACAAAAACAGCTTTGTCCCTGCTGCTGTCAAAGAGTTGAACAAGCTATAAAAATTATATTGTACATATTTTATATTTACCTGTTTTGTAAGATGTGTGCCTGTGTTTGTGTCTATGTTGAATGTAATTAGTGGCTTGTAAATATGGATGTCACCAACTGCAAAACAAATCTACCTACGGGTACAAATAAAGTAACCTGAACCTGAACCTGAAGATGGAGCTGCCAGGCAGGAGGCAAAGAGGAAGACCACAGAGAACATTCATGGATGTAGTCAAGGAGGACACAGAGAGTTGGTGTTACAGAGGAAGATGCAAGGGATAGGATGAGATGGAGGCAAATGATCCACTGTGGCAACCACTAAAGGGAGCAGCCAGAAGAAGATTAGGCTAGAATTCTTTATTCATGAGGGTAACTTCATTTGTTTACATATTCTAAATCAATTTGTATTCACAGAATAATGGCTGTTGTAGTGCTTCCTACCTTAAGTGGACATAGACCAACTAACAGATGTCTCAGCAGATGGTGATCTTTTTTCTTTTGGAGATTTGAGCTTGGACTGAGTTTTTCTATCCATATTTGTTTGTTGCCATTTGGTGCATAAAATGGTGATTCTTCTCCCTCTTCTTTCTCATTCTCTGTCCGAGGTCAAAATGTACAATTGCAATCAAAATCATTCAACCCCCACTGCAAATTAAGTTTTTGGCAAACTGTTCAAATTAGCAGATGTTTGCAATAAACAGATCAAACAAGAACAATTTAGCTTTAACAATTTAACAATTTAATTTTATAGCTCATCACAACTAGTATTACAAGTGGTTTCTCCAAATTCAACACAAAATGCCACTTCTAATGACTACTGCAGTCTCAAAATTAGTCAGTCCCTTCATGATGAGCATTTTAGTACTTAGTAGAGCACCCTTTTTTGTTATGACCTGCTGCAAACGTGACGCATAGCCAGACACCAACTTCTGCTAGTGTTCCTGAGGAATCTTAGCCCATTCCTCATGGACAAAGACCTCCAGCTCACTAATATTCTTGGGTTTGTGTGCAGCAACTGCCTTTTTCAAATCCCACCAGAGATTTTCAATGGAGTTCAAGTCAGGTGACTAATGGACACTCTAGTATCTTCCAGGACTTCTTCTGAAACCAAACCTTGGTGGACTTTGAGGTACGCTTGGGATCATTGTCCTTTAGGAAGGTCCAATAACACCCAAGCTTCACCTTCCTCACAGATGGCATGATATTTTCTCCCAGGACTTTGATACTTGATTGAATCCATCTTGCCCTCCACATGCTGCAGGTTCTTTCTGCTGTGTCCAGGTAGTGGAGCCACTGTTCCTTTAACTTTAAACTTGTGAACTATGCTTCCACCTATATCTTTAGGAACATTCAGTGCCTTCTCCATCTTTTTCTATCCTTTTCCTTGTTTGTGCAAGGCAATGATCTCTTCTCTGCACTTTTTGGACAATTCTCTTGGCTAGCCACATTTCTAACATGCAATCAAACATCACCATCAACAGTCCAGATATTTGAGGAGTTCTGCCTTAAGCACACCTGATGCAGTTAATGAAGCCCTTTTGCAAATGTGTGCTCTTATGTGGAATTCTATTCAAGGGGTTGAATAATTATTAGACTGCAGTAGTCAGTGATCATGTTTACATGTACACGAATAATCCAGTTATGATTGGATTTCTGGAGTTATGATTATTAAAGTGGCCATGTAAACAGAAAAATCCAATAAAAGCCAGTGTGATCAACTCCAATGGTGTACCCTCCAATAATCTGTTTATTCAGTGCATGTAAACACAACAAAACTGATTATCGGTTTATTCCCAGTAATCGGTTTATTCTGACCATGTAACTGGGGTCATTGAAAGTCGAATTTAGTATTGAATTTGGATAAAATCATGTTGTGCATAGGTGCATGGGTGTCTACAAAGCCCATGCACAACAACAGCAAATTTGTAATTTTTTGGACCAATTAACATGGGATTAGATAATTTTCCACAGAACCCTGAACATACCAGGGCACTCTGGTTGAAAAACACTGGTCTAAATGACAGTGGGTGGCAGTCCAAGGAATAAATACTCCAAAGTGTTTATTTTAATACATTTCAGAATTCAGAAAGCATTAAACACACATATTTTGAAAAAGTCATGGACTGGGAGACATGTAGATTTTGTTTAAACAAAGTTATTCACATAGTAAAACCCCAAATTGTGTCAGACCATCTAGTGGTTCTTAGTATTCACTACTAGGCGGTCCAAAAAGTACTGTAGCGACATGTGTTACAACCATTTGCAAACACTTACAATTATTTTGCAAACGTTTGCGGAAAAGTACACTACCGTTCAAAAGTTTGGGGTCACTTAGAAATTTCCTTATTTTTGAAAGAAAAGCACTGTTTTTTTCAATGAAGATAACTTTAAACTAATCAGAAATACACTCTAATATCTAATATACATTGCTAATGTGGTAAATGACTATTCTAGCTGCAAATGTCTGGTTTTTGGTGCAATAAACACCAAAAACCATATAGAGGCCCATTTCCAGCAACTATCACTCCAGTGTTCTAATGGTACAATGTGTTTGCTCATTGCATCAGAAGGCTAATGGATGATTAGAAAACCCTTGTGCAATCATGTTGGCACAGCTGAAAACAGTTTAGCTGGTTAGAGAAGCTATAAAACTGTCCTTCCTTTGAGCAGGTTGAGTATCTGGAAAAAATTATTATTTCAAATACAAATCATTATTTCTAACCTTGTCAATGTCTTGACTATATTTTCTATTCATTTTACAACTCATGGTGGTAAATAAGTGTGACTTTTCATGGAAAACACAAAATAATTGTCTGGGTGACCCCAAACTTTTGAACGGTAGTGTACATTCTACAGAGAAAAACTTGAGGACCTTAAAAACTGCAAATTATGTGGCGATGTTTTATGAACCCTGACGAAACCCAAAAATTGTCGTGTTTGCCAGCATTTGCCACTTCGTGGGATACAGGGGTAAAGAGAGCAGCTGAAAGATGAAGAAGCAACATCAAAGAGTAGCAATTGGAAACTACTTGTTTTGTCAGAGTGATACTAGTCTTGGTGGAACAAAAGAACAAATAAACAAACTCTTGTCATTTAAATTGCTAGCTGATAAATTACATTTTTGGAACTGCTGTATAAAAGCAACATCACATGTGAGAGAGTGTAGTATGAAATCACTGCGATGATCCTGTATATTCATACCACACTCACTCATGTAACATTGCTTAATTGTCTGTGTCTGCTTGGGTATATTCTGGGTACTCCTACAGTCCAAAGACGTTCATTATTTGTGGTTAATCAGTGTTTCTAAATTGGAGTCAGGGATGAGAGTGAACTGTCCTGGGTGATCCTGCCTCTCACCCTATAAAGGGAGATGAATGCCTGGCTAAGGTCTGGTTCAGGATAGCGTCACTAGTTCAGTTTAAAGCTGTCTTGAAGCTACATGTCATAGCTTATTCTTGTAATTTCCTGACTATACAAGAGCAATAAATACAATCCCAATTCTGGTGAAGTTGGGACATTGTGTAAGACAGGGATGGGTAGTGAGGGCCATTCCACTGCAGATTTTCTCTTCCACTCAGTCTCTTCAGCAGGTGTTTGCACTGATGAGCTTCAAGGATTGCTAATTAGAGAAAGCAACTGCTGAAGAGACTGGGTGGAACAGAAAACCTGCAGTGGAATCGCCCTCCATAGCACATATTTGCCCATCCCTGGTATAAGATGTAAATAAAAACAAAATTCAATGATTTAAAATCATTTTCAACCTATATGCAATTGAATACACTACAAAGACAAGATATTTAATATTCAAACTGATAAATTTTGTGTTTTTGCAAATATTCACTCATTTTGAATTTGATGCCTGCAACACGTTCCAAAAAAGCTGGGACAGGGTCATGCTTACCACTATGTTACATCACCATTTAACAGCACTCAATAAGTGTTTAGGAACTAAATGGACACTAATTGTTGAAGCTTTGTAGGTGGAATTCCTTCCCCATTCTTGTTTGGTGTGACTTCATTTGCTCAACAGTCTGGGGTCTCCATTGTCATTTTTTTTTGGCTTCAGACTGTGCCACACATTTTCAATGGGAGACAGGTCTGGACTGCAGGCAGGCCAGCCTAGTACCTGCAGTCTTTTACTACAAAGCCACACTGTTGTAAGACGTGCAGAATGTGGCTTGAGATTGTCTTTCTGGAATAAGCAGGGATGTCCCTGAAAAAGAAGTACCTTGGATGGCAGCATATGTTACTCCAAAACTAAAGAAAACATTTGAATTGTAGACTTGTCAGACCACAGTACACTTCTCCATTTTGCCTCAGTCCATCTCAGATGAGCTCAGGCCCAGAGCAACCAATGACATTTCTGGGTGTTGTTGATATACAGTGGATATAAAAAGTCTACACACCCCTGTTCAGATGTCAGGTTTCTGTGGTGTAAAAAAAACGAGACCAAGATAAATCCTTGAAAAACTTTTCCCACCATTAATGTGACCTATAACCTGTACAACCCAATTGAAAAACAAACTGAAGTCTTTTAAGGGGAAAAATAAAAAAAATAAAAATAAAAACTTACAATAACCGGTTTGCATAAATATGCACACCCTGTTATAACTGGGGATGTGGCTGTGTTCAGAATTAACCAATCACATTCAAACTCATGTTAAATGGGAGTCAGCACACACCTGCCACCATTTAAAGTGCTTCTGATTAACCCCAAATAAAGTTCAGCTGGTCTAGTAGGCTTTTCCTGACATTTTTGTAGTCACATCATACAGCACAAGCCATGGTCTGCAGAGAGCTTCCAAAGCATCAGAGGGATCTCATTCTCCAAAAGTATCAGTCAGGAGAAGGGTACAAAAGAATTATCAAGGCATTAAATATACCATGGAACACAGTGAAGACAGTCATCATCAAGTGGAGAAAATATGGCACAACAGTGACATTACCAAGAACTGGATGTCCTTCCAAAATTGATGAAAAGATGAGGACAAAATTGGTCAGGGAGTCTGCCAAAAGGCTGACAGCAACATTGAAGGAGCTGCAGGAATTTCTGGCAAATACTGGCTGTTTACATGTGACAACAATCTCCTGTCTAGGGTTGCAAGATGGAAGCCTTTTCTTATGAAGAAAAACATCCAAGCCCAGCTACATTTTGCAAAAACACATTTGAAATCTCCCAAACACATGTGGAAAAATGTGTTATGGTCCGATGAAACCAAGGTTGAACTTTTTGGCCGTCATTCCAAAAGGTATATTTAGTGCAAACACAACACTGCTTATCACCAAAAGTACACCATACCTACAGTGAAGTATGGTGGTGGCAGCATCTTCATTCTTTGGGGCTGTTTTTCTTCAGCTGGAACTGGGGCCTTAGTCGAGGTGGAGGGAATTATGATCAGTTCCAAATACCAGTCAGTGTTGGCACAAAACCTTCAGGCTTCTGCTAGAAAGCTGAAGATGAAGAGGAATGTCATCTTTCAGTACGACAATGACCCAAAGCACACATCCAAATAAACAAAAGAATGGATTCACCAGAAGAAGATTAAGGTTTTGGAATGGCCCAGCCAGAGTCCAGACTTGAATGTGATCCAACATCTGTGGAGTGATCTGAAGAGGGCTGTGCACAGGAGATGCTCTCGCAATCTGACAGATTTGGAGGGTTTTTGCAAAGAAGAGTGGGCAGATATTGCCACATCAAGATGTACCACGCTGATAGACTCCTACCCAAAAAGACTGAGTGCTGTGATAAAAGCCAAAGGTGCTGCAACAAAGTATTAGTTTAAGGGTGTGGATATTTATGCAAACAGGTTATTGTAAGTTTTTTACTTTTTATTTTTCCTCTTAAAATGGAAAAATAAAATCAATTGGGTTGTACAGGTTATAGGTCACATTAATGGTGGAAAAAGTTTTGAAGTGATTTATCTTGGTCTCATTTCTTTACATCACAAAAACCTGGCATTTGAACAGGGGTGTGTAAACTTTTTAGATCCACTGTATGGCTTTCATTTTGCATGGTAGAGTTTTAACTTGCACTTATAGCAATGAACTGTGTTAGTTGTTTGTTTTTAAAGCAGTGCTGCCTGAGAGATTGAAGGTCACAGGCATTCAGTGTTGGTTTTCATCCTTGCCACTTATGTGCAGAAATTTTTCCAGATTCTGAGTCTTTTGACAATATTATGGACTGTAGATGATGAGATCCCTAAATTCCTTGTAGTTGTACTTTAAGAAATGTTTTTAAACTGTTGGACTATTTGCCCACACAGCTGTTCACATAGGAGTGAACCTTTCCCCATCCTGGCTTGTGAACAAGTCAGTCTTTTGGAGATGGTCCTTTTAAACCCAATCATGACAGTCACCTGTTTCCAATTAACCCATTCACATGTGGAATGTTCCAGAAAGGTGTTTTTCAAGCAATCCTCAAGTTTCCCAGTCTTTTGCTGCCTCGTCCCAACTTTTTTGGAACGTGTTGCAGGCATCAAATACAAAATGAGGGAATATTTATAAGGCAGTGGGAGACTAATATAAATTACATAGCTTTTGAGCAAAGATACTACATTAGAAATACACAGACATTTAGACTACATTGAGATGTATGAATAGGCTAATGTGCTTGAAGATATAGTGTGATATTGATATTAGTCAGGAGTCAAGTTTAAAAATGTTTCTTCTTTTGTCTACAAGTGTATCTAAAAAAAAATAGAACATTGTAACAGTTTTTAAAATTTAAATTTAATTCCATGAGGTAAACTTTTACATATTCTGTATTCATAATGAAGTAAGTTATTTTAATTGTTTATGTATGGCTCACAGTTTATGAAAACATGAAAGTGAATATTTGAGATTACAATATTTCCCAATATGAAACGATAGAATAGACTTTGTCATAGTACAGTTGTACAGTCCAACGAAATTGTGAGTGCTCCACCAGGCTACTGTGCAGTTAAGTATGAGAGAGGGATATAAATAAAAACACAAAGTTACTGAACACACCATTGAATAAACAGCCCAGGATTATGGAAAATATACACATGTATGGTAGTAGACTTTACAGATGGATCAATGTACATGAAAGTGTGGCGTGCAAAGACAGGTGTGACTTTTATGATCATTGAAAAGGTCCTCAGTTCTGAGTATGTGGGCGTTCAGAGGGAGGGGGTGGGTCCTCTGACTATTTGCAGTTCGGATGGCCCAGGGGAAGAAACTCTCAGTCCAGAGGTGTGGGACCTGATTGATCGGAACTGTGGTCCAGAGGGAGACAGGTCAAACAGGCGGTGGGCGGGATGTGAGCCATCACCTGTGAAAGAAATTGTAGTACACAAGAAATTGTGTACTACACTGAAGTGTTCCAACTTGAACAAAATTAAGTTCATTTATACACTCAATACTTGGTTGGGGCTCATTTGCCACAAACTGCTACGTCATTCTAGTGTAGTAGATGGTTAGCTTGTAGTATATCTGAGGTGTTATTTAAGCTCATCTGTTTCTCATCTTTCTCCTGACTATACAGAGAATCTCTGGAGTTGAGTTCAGACCACTTAACTGTATTATGGTCAGAAAACCATTTTGTAGTAGTTTTGCTGGAAAAGGAAATGGGCATCTTCATAAATCTTTTGAGCAGATGGTAGCCTGATGTGCTCTAAAATTTCCTGGCAGACTGCAGTGGACCAACACCAGCAGATGACATGGCACCCCAAATCATTGCTAAATGTGGATACTTGATACTGGATTTTAAACACCATGGATTTTGTGCTTCATCTTTCTCCCTCCAAACTCTAGGACCTTGATTTCCAATTGAAACGATACATTTGCTTTCATCAGAAAACAGGACTTTACCACCGAACAACAGTCCAGGCGTGACTTTGGAACATGACAATTCAGTGTTTCCTCTGGCTTAAAGACCTTGGCACGGTGGCAACATATCCCCTCCCCCCCCTGGGGGGGACATACCAGAATACATAATACATAATTTTATACTATTTATTTCTTTTTAAAATTTTACACCGTGACGTTGCATATAGAACTTACCATTTGAAGTATTGTACAACCGAGGCTTGAATATTGGGCCAGTTGGGGTCCCACCCAGACATCTTGTGTTTCGACTTTTTAGTGGTGTTATCCTTCTCTCCTTCCTCTGCCTGAACACTTCCTCTCCTTGGCTCCTCTCTTCTGTCTCATGTTTCCCTCCCTGAGCCCTGTCTAATTCAGGTTCTCTCTCTGTCTATGGTGGTATACAAACAGGTTAAAAAATATCCAGTGTCATGTTTTGTCCTGCAGGATTTTTTTGTCATGGTTTACATAAATGACAAAAATATGTGTAGTTTTTGTATTTTTATTCTAGTGTTTCTTTTTTTCCATTGAGAGAGTAGGGAAGGGAAAGAAACATTCATAACAGTAATGTGCTCAAGCATACTTAAATTATATGATCAGGTGGGTATAGTAACCAAAAATTCTACTCATGTAAAAGCAGTGCTTTGAAATTAATAATTCAAAGTAGGCGACCAAAAATTTCTAGTTGAGTTAAGGGTACAAAGAGCACCCACTTAAAAACTTGAGTAATGACTTCAGTCTTGAAGGTTTGAGGTTTTTCTCAAAAATTTATAACAATTTTCTTATAGTTTTCTACTTTTCTCTGTAAATCTAAAGTTGAAACCATGTTCCTCAAATCTGTAATTTCGTCTTGTAAAATTGACTTTTCTTGTACATTTGAAACTTTATTATAAATTTGTGGATTATTTTATGACTAATTTTTGTTTTTTTGTTTTTTTAAATAAAATTACTGGGTTTTTTTTTTAGATAAATTTGAAACAGACTATAGTAATTTTTTTTTTACTTTTTCCTTATAATAATTTACATTTTTGACCATAATTTTGCAGTCAGAACAGAACAATAATGTAACTCCGATTACAAAGAAAAAATATTAATAAAATTGTATTTAATGAAATAAATTAACTTAAATGACCAAGGATGCCGTTATTTCTGTTATAATATTTCTTTATAGTTTTTTTTTGTTTTTTTAGAAATCTCCTCACCACCCAGACAGCAGGAAAAACCTCCCTTACTTTGAAATCAAATGTTGACACGTTTAGTTTGTCTGAAGGCTGTTGACGGATTAAAGTCATTGACTTATGAATTTCGGTCATCTTAACCTGCCAGGTACATAATAGGGAACTGTAGCGGACTCTAAAGACATAATTCACCACAATATGTGTTCATGTACAGAATGATCTGTTCAGGCAGTTATAAGTTGCGAAGTGACTACACGGCCGGGAACCGGTTTCCTAGTATCACAATATCTGGCTGGGAAGTGCCTACAATTCAATTCTTTTTTTCATTCAATAGTAGAAAATACACACAATACACAGAAATTACAAATATGCTAATAATACACCTTCCACCACCTTCCTAATAACATCATCCAGCCACTGCTGCTGGGCGAGAAGCTGCGGGGGATGGGGGTTGACAGCTCTGTGATCTCCTGGATTACCGACTATCTGACAGGCAGACCACAGTTTGTCAGGCTGGGCAGTGTCTTGTCTGGAGTGGTGGCTAGTGATACGGGAGCACCACAGGGGACTGTGCTCTCTCCTTTTCTTTTTACCTTATACACCACGGACTTTCAGTATAACACTGAGTCATGTCACCTGCAAAAATTCTCTGATTACTCAGCTGTTGTGGGGTGTATAAGAGGAGGAGAGGAGGGGGGGAGTACAGGGCACTGGTAGACAGATTTGTGGAGTGGACGGAGCAGAACCACCTGAAGTTGAATGTCAGCAAGACCAGGGAGGTGGTGATTGACTTCAGGAAGAGGAAGGCTCCTTCTCAGCCACTGCAGATTAGGGGGGAGGATGTGGGAGTGGTTGAAGACTACAAATATCTGGGTGTCAGGATCAACAGCGGGTTGGACTGGAGATCCAACACCGATGCTGCGCACAAGAAGGGGATGAGCAGACTCTATTTCCTGAGAAAACGGAGATCCTTCAACGTGTGCAGCAGGATGCTGGAGCTTTTCTACCAGACTGTTGTTGCCAGCGCCATCTTTTTTGCTGCGGTCTGTTGGGGTAGCAGTATCAGGGCCAGAGATACCAACAGACTTGACAAGATTATCAAGAGGGCTGGCTCTGTAATTGGTCTCAGACCGGAGACCTTTGAGACAGTGGTGGAGAGGAGAAAACTAAATAAACTGCGATCCATCATGAACAATCCTGATCACCCCCTCCACCACACACTAGATAGGCAGCGAAGCACTTTCTCCAGTAGACTACTACAGCTTCGTTGTCGAACGGCCAGGTACAGGAAATCTTTCCTGCCACATGCAATTTCACTGTACAATAACTCACTATGATGTTGTATTCTGGTCATAGCTATGCTGCCACACTGCACCTTACAGACTAACTGGTACCTCACATTTCACTCTGCTCCTGATAGTCCTTCTTTGTGCAATGGGATGATTCATGTGTTTATACAGGTCATCATATATTAAGCTATGATGTATATAGGTTCTATAGTCGTGTTAGTTTCTTTTTTACTTTCCATGGGTAATCCCTTTGTCTGTCGTGTGTGTTTCTGTTGTTTGGCTGTGAACTGTCATGCTGCTGTTACACTGTAATTTCCCAGTTTGGGATCAATAAAGTACATCTATCTATCTATCTATCTATCTATAATACAAGTAAATACCTCCTAATTTGGCTATTAGGTTTAAAAAAATACACATATTTGTGTCAAATATCGGTTTAACAGAGAGCTGAGGAGAGCTAAATCTGTATATTCTGAGAGACTCCAGCAGCAGTTCACTGCTAATGACTCGGCTTCTGTGTGGAGAGGACTGAGGCAAATCACCAACTATCGGCCTCAGGCTTCTAAAGGTCAGGATGACAAAGCCCTTTGTCAAAGACTGTCCCAACACTATGCCCGTTTTGACACCTCGTCAGCTGTGTCCAACTCACCCACTCCACCCAGCTCCTCTGCCTCCTCAGCCCCTAATTCATCAAGAGCGGTCCCCCCCTCCTCCTCCTCCTCCTCCCCCCCTCCCCTTGTCATCAGTGAGCAGGACGTGCACAGACAGTTCTCCAGACTGAACCCGCGCAAGGCCCCCGAGCCGGACGGTGTGTCTCCCTCCACCCTGAGACACTGTGCGAAAGAGCTGGCTCCTGTCTTCACAGACATTTTTAACACCTCTCTTAAGCAATGTCACGTGCCGACCTGCCTCAAATCCTCCACCATCATCCCTGTCCCCAAGAAGCCACGGATTACTGGACTTAACGACTACAGACCTGTAGCGCTCACCTCTGTAGTCATGAAGTCCTTTGAGCGCCTGGTCCTGTCTCACCTCAAGTCCATCACCACACCCCTCCTAGACCCGCTGCAGTTTGCCTACCGTGCTAACAGGTCTGTGGACGACGCAGTCAACCTGGCCCTCCACTCCATCCTGCAGCACCTGGACTCCCCGGGAACCTACGCCAGGATTCTGTTTGTGGACTTCAGCTCCGCATTCAACACCATCCGCCCCGATCTGCTCCAGGACAAGCTGTCCCTGCTCAACGTGCCTGACTCCCTCTGCAGGTGGATCACCGACTTCCTGACGGACCGGAGACAGCATGTGCGGCTGGGGAAGTCTGTCTCAGACTCTGTTAGCATCAGCATTGGATCACCCCAGGGCTGTGTACTTTCCCCCCTACTCTTCTCCCTTTAAACCAACTCCTGCACCTCCTCCCACCAGTCTGTTAAGCTGATTAAGTTTGCGGACGACACCACCCTCATCGGGCTCATCTCCAACGGTGACGAGTCCGCCTACAGGGAAGAGGTGGCCCAGCTGGTGTCCTGGTGCAGCCACAACAACCTGCAGCTGAATGCTCTGAAGACAGCGGAGATGATTGTGGACTTCAGGAAAGTCACATCCCCCCTGCCCCCCCTCACCATCACAGGCTCTCCCATCACCTTTGCAGATTCCTTCCGCTTCCTGGGCACCACCATCACCCGAGACCTCAAATGGGAGCCAACCATCAGCTCCCTCATCAAAAAGGCCCAGCAGAGGATGTTCTTTCTGCGGCAGCTGAGGAAGCTCAAGCTACCCACCAAGATGTTAGTGCAGTTCTACACGGCCATCATCGAGTCCATCCTCACCTCCTCCATAACTGTGTGGTACGCAGGAGCCACTGCCAGGGACAGACTAAGGCTGCAGCGCGTCGTGCGCACTGCTGAGAAGGTGATAGGCTGCAAGCTCCCATCTCTCCAGGACCTGTACATCTCCAGGACCCGGAGGCGTGCTGGCCGGATCATAGCCGATCCTTCACATCCTGGTCACGTGCTGTTTGCCCCCCTCCCCTCAGGTAGAAGGCTTCGGTCCATTCGGACTAAAACCTCTCGGCACATGAACAGCTTTTTCCCCTCTGCCATCAGACTGCTGAACACTAAGTGACTTTTGACTCTCGTGCACTATGAACAGCAGCTCAACCAGACTCATGTCATTCATCACTGTTTTTCTGTTGCATTATTGACTGCACTATGTGGTACTTCACATTATCTGCTACATGCTAATTTTTTAAACTGCCTTGACTAGTACTACTCATTATTACTAGTATTATTATTATTATTACTTATTATTACTTATTTTTCTACACTTATTGCACGTTTCTAGTCCTTTAGTTTTTTAGTTTATCCCTTTTTCTCATTATGTTTTTAATGTTGCAGCATGGCACCGAGACAAATTCCTAGTTTGTGTATCACATGAACAATGGCAATAAACCTGATTCTGATTCTGATTCTGATTCTATTTATTTATTTTCCATCAGGCGTGTCAGGGAGCCCTTTGAGTCCGACAGCTCGGGCACTCGGCAGCTCGGGTGTTTCACACACACACACACACACACACACACACACACACACACACACACACACACACACACACACACACACACACACTTCATTCATTCCCATTAACATGTTTTGGGGTTTTATTCAATGCAACACACGAAACCACTCCTGCACGTGGGTTTTTCATTCAGTAAGTGGCTCCAGGCCACGTAGTGCAGACATAAATGGCTGGCTCCTGGTCGTTTAGCAACGGCTGCTATAGTTATGCGCTCAGACTTTCTCATCAGGCACCTCTCTAGGCAGCCGCTGAAGGACCTCCGTTTAGAGCTAGCATTTTTAGCTGTTGCTTTGTCACTGCCGCTGGAGAGTAAAAACGGCACGCCTGCTTGTGCGAGAAAAGAGAGAAATTGCCAGTATCATAACTTAATATTGTAGTGGCTGGTGAAATATATCCTCAGCAATTCATCAGTCCCTTGCCTTTCCCTTGATATGAAGCCGGCTGCATTTGAATTCTAACCACATCTCTTAGCTAAGTGACTCTTCCATTATGGCTCCCGTTTCCAGTGGGTTAAAACCATGATAAACGCCAGTGCTTACATACCTCTTGTGATTTTTTTTCCCCACGTTTAAAGTACTTTAATAAACTCATGTTTCTGTCGGACAGTCATGCTTAGCGAGACACTGCTGACTGACTGGAAAACTTGTGTGAGCGGGGTGCTTCTAAACTCCGCGCAGATGACGGCCACGTGCGTTGTTCGTGTGCACGCTTGCAGAAAGTCATTACTTCATATATTTTTTATTAACAAAATCATATCGGCTTGGCGTGGCGGTACAATTTCTGGCGAGGCGGGCCGCCACGGGGAAATGTTACCCTGCAATTGTAGTCCCTTTCCTAAAGTCTTGATGCACTGACACCAGACTTTCCACTACCCCAAGTTCTGGAATTGACTTTTGACAATCCTCGCAAGGCTATGCTCATCCCTATTGCTCATGACCCTTTTTTCTACCACACTTTTTTCTTACAGTCAGCTTTCCATTAACACGTTTTCATTCTCTGAGAACAGCCAGCCTTTTCTGCAATAACCTTCTGTAGCTTACCTTTTGTCAGTGTGTTCATGATTGTCTTCTGGACAACTGTCAAGTCAGTAGTCTTTTGTGTGTGTGTATACACTCACCGGCCACTTTATTAGGTACACCTGTCCAACTGCTCGTTAACACTTAATTTCTAATCAGCCAATCACATGGCGGCAACTCAGTGCATTTAGGCATGTAGACATGGTCAAGACAATCTCCTGCAGTTCAAACCGAGCATCAGTATGGGGAAGAAAGGTGATTTGAGTGACTTTGAACGTGGCATGGTTGTTGGTGCCAGAAGGGCTGGTCTGAGTATTTCAGAAACTGCTGATCTACTGGGATTTTCACGCACAACCATCTCTAGGGTTTACAGAGAATGGTCCGAAAAAGAAAAAATATCCAGTGAGCGGCAGTTCTGTGGGCGGAAATGCCTTGTTGATGCCAGAGGTCAGAGGAGAATGGCCAGACTGGTTCGAGCTGATAGAAAGGCAACAGTGACTCAAATAACCACCCGTTACAACCAAGGTAGGCAGAAGAGCATCTCTGAACGCACAGTACGTCGAACTTTGAGGCAGATGGGCTACAGCAGCAGAAGACCACGCTGGGTGCCACTCCTTTCAGCTAAGAACAGGAAACTGAGGCTACAATTTGCACAAGCTCATCGAAATTGGACAATAGAAGATTGGAAAAACGTTGCCTGGTCTGATGAGTCTCGATTTCTGCTGCGACATTCGGATGGTAGGGTCAGAATTTGGCGTCAACAACATGAAAGCATGGATCCATCCTGCCTTGTATCAATGGTTCAGGCTGGTGGTGGTGGTGTAATGGTGTGGGGAATATTTTCTTGGCACTCTTTGGGCCCCTTGGTACCAATTGAGCATCGTTGCAACGCTACAGCCTACCTGAGTATTGTTGCTGACCATGTCCATCCCTTTATGACCACAATGTACCCAACTTCTGATGGCTACTTTCAGCAGGATAATGCGCCATGTCATAAAGCTGGAATCATCTCAGACTGGTTTCTTGAACATGACAATGAGTTCACTGTACTCAAATGGCCTCCACAGTCACCAGATCTCAATCCAATAGAGCATCTTTGGGATGTGGTGGAACGGGAGATTCGCATCATGGATGTGCAGCCGACAAATCTGCGCCAACTGTGTGATGCCATCATGTCAATATGGACCAAACTGTCTGAGGAATGCTTCCAGCACCTTGTTGAATCTATGCCACGAAGAATTGAGGCAGTTCTGAAGGCAAAAGGGGGTCCAACCCGTTACTAGCATGGTGTACCTAATAAAGTGGCCGGTGAGTGTATAAGATAAGATAAGATAAGCCTTTACAGTGATCCCTCACTTATCGCGGTTAATGGGTTCCAGAACCGACCGCGAAAAGTGAAAAACCGCGAAGTAGCGTCGCCCCTAATGACGTCATCCATAAATAATACGTACGTTCATTCTCACTCTCTCTCTCTCATGTGATACGTGTGTGTGTGTGTGTGTGTACGTGTACATACATACGTAGATGTAAATAAAGTGTACATAAATATGTTTTTAGAACTCTTTTATTCTTATAACAAGATACGTAACTCAAGATGAAAATGATTTACTGCACAGGTTAATGAGAGCTTTACTGCTCCTCAGGTGACGCCTCATCGTCAGGTGCTAGAGGCGCAGGATCATCGAGGGCAGCTTCCGATAGAGCTGGAGAAGCTGCAGGAGGCGGCGTAGTGGCTCGACGGGAAGACTATTTCGCACAAAATGGCACAAGAGAACAGCAAAAAGTTCCACGCGGCGAGACTAAAAGTAACACGAGCGATAAAGAGCAATGAATGCGGTCTTCCTTCCCTTCATGGGCGCTCGGCAGGGAGAGGAGGTGGGTGAAACGTCTCGGCCAATCAGCTTGCGGGGTGAAACGTCTCGGCCAATCAGCTTGCAAGATTTCCAAGTCGAGCCAACACGAGAACAGCGAACAGAGAGGTGGATTTTTTTGAGTTGTGCGGCTCTCCATGTTGATACCTGATGGTCTAATGTAGTCTCCCTGCCTTCTGCTAGCGCCCGCCCATTATTTCTCAATTTTGAATTTTTGATGAATATTTTTGAAAAATCCGCGATGCACTGAGGGCGCGAAAGGTGAAGCGCGAAGTAGCGAGGGATCACTGTACTAGTCCCACAACGGGGAAATTCCAGGATTGCAACAGCACAGGGATAGCAACACTCAGAGCAACAATCAGAAGGCAAGAAAAAAGAAAAAAAAAAAAAAAAAAGCAAGCAAGCAAGAGCAGCTAATATACATATGTACATATTACTATAAATATATACAGTATATATACACACAGACACACAGTGTAGAGCATTGTAGCTGGATGGGATAAATATATGAGTATATAAATATATTAACTTGATCAGGGAAATATATGGCATTATACTGTCTGAATAGTGATTCAATTCAACTTTATTTATATAGCGCCATTTCACAATAATAGTCATCTCATAGCACTTTCAAATGTAGGGGAAACCCCCACAATTGCAGAAGGACCCCAGCAATCAAGCGATCCCCTGTGAGCAAGCGCTTGGCGATGGTGGAGAGGAAAAACTCCCTTTTAACAGGAAGAAACCTCTAGCAGAACCAGGCTCAGGGAGGGGCAGTCATCTGCTGCGACTGGCTGGGGGGTGAGGGGATAGAGAAGATGAAAAGAACAGACATAGAGAGCAAACATTAAAGGAGTGAAGCCAAGTACATTATTGGAGGTCCCCCGGCAGTCTAAATCTATTAGCAGCAGAACAAAGGGAGGGTTTAGAGATACATGATCCCTCCCTAATTGTAGGCCATATTGAAAAGGAAGGTTTTTACCCTATTCTTAAAAACAGAGATCGAGTCTGACTCCCGAATCCAGATTGGTAACTGGTTCCACAGGAAAGGAGCTTGATAGCTGAAGGTTCTGCCTCCCATTTTACTTTTGGAGATTCTAGGTATTACAAGTAATCCAGCATTTTGGGAGCATAATGCTCTGTTAGGATGATAGGGTAGTATCAGATCTTTTAAATAAAAAGGGGCCTGATTGTTAAGAGCTTTGTAAGTGAGAAGAAGGATTTTAAACTTAATTCTAAACTCTATGGGAAGCCAATGAAGGGAGACCAAAACCAGAGAGATATGATCTCTCTTTCTAGTACCTGTTAAAACTCTTGCAGCAGCATTTTGGCTCAACTGAAGACTTTTTAAAGATATTTTAGGACAACCTGATAAATAAAGAGTTACAATAATCTAATCTAGAGCTAACAAAAGCGTGGCTCAGTTTCTCAGCATCACTGAGACAAGATGCTCCTAATCTTGGCAATATTACACAAATGATAGAAGGCAGTCTTGGAAACAAATTTAATATGTGAATTGAAAAACAGATCTTGATCAAAACTAACTCCAAGGTTCCCCACAGAACTATTCAGAGAAAGCGTAACCGCATCCAAACTAAGAGTTAGATTTGGAAAGGTATTTCTAAGGTTTTTTGGACCAACAAGAATGACCAAGGTGTCTAACTTGGCTAATTGATTACTATCATCTGGCTTCATTGACTAGTATAATTGTGTGTCATCTGCATAACAATGAAAATGTATACAGTACTTTCTAATGATGTTGCCTAATGGAAGCATATATAAACTAAAAAGAGTAGGGCCGGACTTCCGGTTATGGCTGCCACGTAGGACGGACGTGTCTCGCTCTGCTCTGCTCCTGGAGAAAAAAAATCGGCAAATAACTCTCTCATTTGGGACAGAACGTATCCCAGCATTTGGGCGAGGATATGTCGGCGAAGCCTAAGGCTGGAAAACCAGGAAAAGGAAAAAGCGAGCCGCCGAAACAGTCCAAATTAACGGACTTTCAGGTCTGTGACGCAGCAAACAAAACTCCATATATGGCGGAGGAAGCTGGCGGCGGTGCGATGTTTGCGGGGAATGGCGCAGATGCGCTGATGGCTGCCATGAGTTCAATGAGAGCGGACTTTTCCTCTAGATTTGATGGGATTATGACAGCGTTGGAAGGAATAAGAAAGGAATTGGGTGACTGTGTAGAACGAACGGCGCAGATGGAGCTCCGCCTCGCTAGTGCTGAAGATGACGTCACCCGTCTTCAATTAAAGGTGCGCACTTTGGAAAAAAAAAATAAATCTCTGGAAGATAATATTTTGGATTTGGAATCTCGGTCGAGACAGAATAATTTGAGGCTGGTGGGTCTTCCAGAGGAATCAGAAGGTCGGGACGTATGTTCCTTTCTGGAAAAGTGGATTCCGGAGGTGCTGGGCAGCGAGGAGTTGCAATCAGCAGTGGTTCTGGAAAAAGCACATCGTATTGGCCCACGGAGAGATAAGGGACCGCCGAGGACCTTAATTATGAAGTTTCTTAGCAACAGAGACAGGATGAAGATCTTCAACGCTGCACGTGCTAAAGGAGAGATTAAACACCAGGACCAGCAGGTGCGGTTCTACCCAGATTTGGCCACAGGAATCCAGCAATTGAGGAAGCAGTTTGATCCCGTACGTAAGGAGCTGCGCAACCTTGGGATTCGTCATGGTGTAATCTATCCTGCGAGACTGCTGACCACGTATGAGGGCAGAACCCACATTTTCAAGACCCCAGAGGAGGCGCAGGAGTTCATCAAGAAGATCAAAGAAGAAGAAGAGACTGGTGGGAGCTAAGCATGAACAAAATATAAGGTAGAATAATTAAGCATTTGCACAGGCATCTGACTGACTTGAAGTAAATAGTAAGTTTACAAAATATAGATTGTATTATATATTAAAAAAACAAAACAAAAACAAAACAAACAAAAAAAAAACTATGATGTACAAAGTTGTTAAAAATTTTGGAGTTAAGTTGGAAAACTACAGAGGAGAGTTAATGTTACGTCATTAAAAGCAGTAGAGTTGGGGTGATTGGGAGGATGAAGGAGTGGCTTAGGCTGTTCCCCGTGGGTGTGGAACAGTCGATGGCTATATCGGGAGACAGAATTTTTCTTTTGATTTTGGGGGGTTTGCCACAAGTGTGGGAAGGGGAAATTTGTTTGTGTGTAGTTTGTAGGATGAATGTTCAACCACTCATGTTTTTGCTTCTCTGTATGAGCATGTTTACACTGCAAGGTAATCCCAAACTCTCTATTGATCATGGACCAAAGTGTTAATCTTAATTTAACTTCATGGAATTGCAGAGGTCTACAAAATTTAAAAAAACTTAAACAAGTTATGAATAAAATAAAGGACATGGGTTCAAGAATTGTGTTTTTACAAGAAACTCATCTGATAGAGGAGGATGTTAAAAGAATTAGGAGTAGATGGCAGGGAAGTGTATTCACCTCTTCATTTTCATCCCGAGCCAGGGGAGTTATGACTCTCATACATAAATCAGTTCCTTTTCAGGTGAAAAATGTAATTGGAGACAAATTTGGAAGATATGTAATCATTCAAGGTTCTTTGCTATTAGAAAATATAAATCTTGTGAACTTATATGGTCCCAATATAGATGATCAGAAGTTCTTTGCTAATTTATTTCTCATCTTATCATCACTTACAGGGCAACATATAATAGCAGGGGATTTTAATTGTACATTGAATCCAGGTGTGGATAGATCAACAGGACTGGATTGTACGCACATTGGATGTAGGATGACTATTAATCATTTTATGAAAGAATTGAGATTGTTAGATATATGGAGAGAAATGAAACCACAAGTTAAAGCCTATTCTTGTTATTCCAGTACCTACAAGACATTCTCACGTATTGATTATTTTTTGATTTCCACAGAATTAAGGTCCAAGATTCAAAACTGCTTTTATGATAACATCGTGATCTCTGATCATGCACCCTGTTGTCTAATATATGTAGATAAAAAATTGACAAAGGAATCAGGTAGATGGCAATTTCAGCATAAATGGCTTCAGGATGAGGAATTTGTCAAGTATATAGAAAAACAGATAGACGAGTTCTTTGACATCAATACTACACAAACATCAGCATGTGTAAAGTGGGAGGCTTTCAAAGCTTTTATTAGGGGACATATTATTAGTTATACAGGATCAAAATCTAAGAAGACTCGAGAGGAGAGAGCTAAATTGGAACATAAAATAAAAAGTCTTCAGGAAAAAGTGTATGCAGGAAGTGACCCAAGGTTGGAGAATGAATTACTGATTTTGAGAGCTGAATACGACAAAAAATCAGCGAATAGAGCTGCCTCGAGTCTTCTAAGATTGAAACAATCTTTTTATGAACAAGGTTGAAAATCAGGAAAATTATTAGCATGGCAGATTAAACAATTGGAAATTAAAACACCAATTACCAGTATTATAAGTAATGGACAGGTAGTTATAGATCCTTTAGAAATTAATAGAGCCTTTAGAGATTACTATGAAAAATTATATGATACCAAAAATGAACCTGATTTAACAAAACTAAATGGGTTTTTGAACGAACTATCTATACCGTGTATTCCAAATGAAAACAGGGAGATATTGGAGTCTAAAATTAGTCAAGAAGAAGTTGGGCTAGCCATTGATAATATGAAATCAGGAAAAAGTGCAGGACCAGATGGTCTTCCAGTTGACCTTTATAAAAAATTTAAGAATAAATTAATAAAACCTTTTTTGGAAATGGTTTTAGAAGCATTTCAAAATAATAATTTATCATCATACATAAATAATGCCTTAATTATACTGTTGCCAAAACCAGGTAAGCCCTCTAATAAATGTGAAAATATGAGACCAATAAGCCTATTAAACGCCGACCTTAAGATAATCTGTAAAATTTTAGCAAGACGAATACAAGAAATTTTACCAAATATTATTAATCGAGATCAGAATGGCTTTATAAAGGGTAGACAAGGCTTCCATAATGTAAGAAGACTATTTAATATTATTTATTTTAATAAAGAAGCACCGGATACAGCTCTCCTATCATTGGACGCCGAAAAGGCCTTTGATAGAGTTGAATGGCCCTTTCTTTTTGAAGTCCTACAAAGGTTTGGACTTGGAAATAATTTCATAAAATGGGTTCAAATAATATACAATAATGCTACAGCAGAAATCCTAACAAATAACAATATTTCAAAACCAATAAAAATCAATAGAGGATGTCGACAAGGCTGTCCACTTTCACCTTTACTGTTTACTATGGCAATTGAACCTTTAGCGATAGCGATACGTTTACATTCACAAATATATGGAATTAAAGTTGGACCAACAGAACATAAAATCTCCCTGTACGCCGATGATATAATTTTGTTTATGTCGAATCTAAAAAAATCAATTCCAACCTTGTTGAATTTAATAAAGAATTTTGGGGAAATATCAGGATATAAAATAAATAAAACTAAATCTTCAATATTAATGCTAAATGAGACCCAGAGAAATTACCCAGCCCCTGAGGTAAATCAATTCAATGTTGTAAATCAGTTTAAATATTTAGGAATCCAAATTATGCCTAAGCTAGAATCAGTCGCCAGTGTCAACTATGAAGCCTTAATGTCAGATATCAATGAGTTAACTCAGAGATGGATGTCACTACCAATGTCGATGATCGGGAGAATCAATATACTTAAAAGTAATATTTTACCTAAAATACTTTATTTATTTCAATACATTCCCTTATCACCACCTTTAGATCTATTCTCAAGAATAAAAAAAAAGTTAGTGGAATTTATATGGAACAACAGGAGGGCTAGATTACGTTTGTCTTTATTATATTTACCATTTGATCGTGGAGGTCTGAAATGTCCAAATTTTATGTTGTATTATTGGTCGGCACAACTGAGGTCTATGACATATTATTTTTCATCAAATGATCTCCCTCACTGGACTGAAATGGAATCATACAATTTACCTTTACCTCTTCCCATATTCATATACTCAGATTCGGCAAAAAAATTACAAAAACAAGTTAAAAATCCATTTGTAAAGCATATGATCAAAATATGGTGTGAAGCTAAAAACTATTTAAAAGAACCACAGTTATTGTCACAATTTAGTCCAATATGGGGTAATCAATATTTTAAACCAGGGAGAGCGGACGCTGTATTTAAAGTATGGAATTTAAAAGGGATACAAAAGATTCAGGATTTATATTTGCCATGTGCAGACAACATAATGTCTTTTGAAGAGCTGAGGATCAAATTTAATCTCAATAGAACACATTTTTTTAAATATCTTCAACTTAGAAACTTTATTCGATCAAATCAAAATAAAGCTCTCACTCGACCTATTTATTCATCCTTGGAAAAAATGATGATGAAAGATAGTAAAAGAAAGGGTATTATTTCAGAGTTTTATAACTCATTGACACTATCTTCAAGTGAAAATTCACTGAAAAGATTAAACTACTGGAAAGAAGATCTGCAAACTGAAATTTCAGAGGAACAATGGGAATTGGCTTGTACAGAAGCTCAAACCAAATCAATAAATGCACGCCTTAAATTGATACATTTCAAATGGTTAATGCGGATGTATGTTACACCGGAGGAGTTAAATAGATATAACAAAAATATACCAGATACATGCACAAAATGCATGGAAAGTAAAGGAACCCTATTTCATTGTTTATGGGAATGTAGATTAATAAGAATGTTTTGGGAGGAGGTGAGGGTAACAATTGAAAAAATAATCTCAAAACAAATCATATTGAATCCTAAACTGTTTTTGTTGGGTCTGTACCCAGAAAAGCATAATTTCAATAAAAGTGAAAGAACATTCATAGACCTCAGTTTGCTTAATGCCAAAAAATGTATTGCACTATTATGGAAAAAGACTCATAGACCAGATGTGACTCAGTGGTTAAGACAGATGTTAACAAACCTTCCATTAGAAAGAATAACATATATACTGAAATCAAAGGAAATTGTGTTTGAGAATATATGGAGACCTTTTATTGATTATGTAAAAAATTTAAACATAACTCTTGAAGAAGAAGGTGAATGATGTGTGTGGACCTTGTAAATTCCAAACTGGTGAACATAATATGTATACTAATGTATTGGATTGTCTAGACTAAACAGAGGAGCATTGTTGAAGACTTGATTTTGTTGGTGGTTGTTGGTGTTTTTAGGGTATTTTTTTTTTTTTTGTAGTACTTTAGTGTTAGTGTTTGATTGTTTGTATCATGTTTGTTAAAAAAAAAAAAAGGTTCAATAAAGATATTGTGGAAAAAAAAAAAGAGTAGGGCCTAGCACAGGTCCCTGTGGAACTCCATGACTGAGCTTAGAGTTGGAAGAAGACTCATTATTGACATTAACCGGAGTGGTGGCTCAGTTGGTAGAGCATCCGCCCCACACCCGTGAGGCAGGGGTTCAAATCCCGGCCAGGTCATGCCGAAGACCATATAAAAGCAGAACTTCCTGCCGTCCAGCTTGGTGCTCAGCAATAATGGAATGGAGGAAGGAAATCTGTGGTGGCGCCTTGCATGGCAGCGGCCCTCTGATTCTACATATGGGTTGTGTGTGATTAACCGTGTAGAAAGGAAAAACACAATTTCGTTCTACTGTACATGATTGGTTGTATGGTTGAATGACAATAAAGGGTGATTTAATTAATTGATTTAATTAACAAACTGAAGCCTATCAGACAAATAAGATCTAAACCACTGCAGTGAAGTTCCATTAAGTCCAACATAGTGTTCTAATCTATCAAGTAGAATATCATGGTCGATAGTATCAAAGGCTGCACTAAGGTCTAAATGGACAAGTACAGAAAAAAGTCCATTATCAGATGCGATAAGGAGATCATTAGTGACCTTCACTAAGGCTGTTTCAGTACTATGATGGATTCTGAAACCAGATTGAAACTCTTCAAATAAACCGTTTCCCTGCAAGTGGTCAAGTAATTGCGTAGCAACAACTCTTTCTAAGATTTTTGAAATGAAAGGCAGATTAGAAATTGGTCGATAGTTGGCTAAAACTCCTGGATCAAGCATTGGCTTTTTGAGTAAGGGTTTAATTACAGCAGTTTTAAAAGCCTGCGGTACATGGCCTAATGTTAAAGAAGAATTGATTATTTGAAGAATACGGCTACCAATAAATGGGAAGACTTTTTTAAATATCCTGGTAGGAATAGGGTCTAAAAGACAAGTTGAAGGCTTGGATGAGGAAATTATTTTATCCAACTCTAAAAGGTCAATTGGAGTAAACTTATCCAAACAGATATCAATTGAAGGAGTTGTAGTAGTTAGTGTATTTAAGTTTACGGTGGGAAGAATTTGACTGATTTTATCTCTAATAGATGAAATTTTATGATTGAAAAAGTTCATTAAGTCCTGACTAGTAAGCTCTAAGGGAATGCTAGGATTGACAGAGTCCTGACTCTTTGTCAGCCTGGCTACAGTGCTGAAAAGAAACCCGGGATTATTCTTGTTCTCTTCTATTAATGCAGAGTAATAACTTGTTCTAGCTTTTCTAAGAGATTTTTATAAATTAAAAGATGATTTCTCCAAGCTGAATAGATTTCATCTAAATTAGTGGAACACTATTTTCTTTCTAATTGACAAGTCTTCTGTTTTAAGCTACGAGTTTCTGTGTTAAACCAAGGGGTTAGAAATCTCTGATTGGACTTTTTCTTTTTTTAAAGGGGCCACCAAGTCTAGAGTCTGATGCAGAGAAGCTGTAACGCTATCTACCATGCTATCAGTTACGGAAGGAGCAAGCTCTCTGTCGCTTATTTCCGTTGTGTTGACACATGACATAGAGGAGACAATCTGCATAAATTTGGTAACATCATCTGAAAGACATAATCATCTGAAAGACAATAGTCAGGGATAGTGAAATCAAAGGTTAACAGACAGTGGTCTGACAGTACAGGATTATGAAGAGACACTACCAGATTTTCTATTTCTATGCCATATGTCAGAACAAGGTCCAATGTATGGTGGAGATAATGGGTAGAATTTTCTACTTTCTGGGAAAACCCCATTGAGTCTAATATTGAATTAAATGCCTTATTAAGACAGTTACTATCTACATCTACATGTATGTTAAAATCCCCTACTACAATTATTCTATCTGATTTTAGCACTAAATCAGCTAAGAATTTGGCAAATTTGGACAAAAACTGAGTAGGCCGAGGGAGGATGGTAAACTATGGCAAAGAAAATTGTGTTTAAGCTAAGATTGCGAACATGCCCAATACTGAGGACCAGACCCTCAAAGGAATTAAAACATGTTTTTTGCTTTACATTAACTAATAATTTAGAATGGTAAATTGCTGCTCCTCCTCCTCCACGACCAGAACTTATGGGATTTTGATAGTTTAGATAACCAGAGGGAGTTGATTCATTTAAACCAGCATAATCATCATGCCCTAGCCAAGTCTCTGTAAGGGATATTAAGTCAATCTGATGATCAATTAACAGATCATGGACTAGCAGAGACTTGGGAGTTGGAGACCTAATGTTTAACAAACCACATTTAATTTTTAATTTATTCAAACTCAAAACGAAACAAAAGGCTGCTTGTGGTAAATCAGTTTGGTTTTATACCTGTCTGCAATTGGCCTTTTGTTTTGAAGAAAACATGGCCACAATAAGTCACTTCATTTAGCTGAGTTGAATTTATTGTTATTTATTTAACCTTTATTTATAAAAGGGAGATCCACTTAGAGGCATCCTCTCTTTTTCAAGGATGTCCTGGTCCGGGGTTGACCCGGCAACCCTCCAGTCCACAGTGCACATCCCTAACCATTAGTCCACCACTGCCTCAATTAAGTGATGCCTTCATAGTGATAATTCTTCAAAGTGAGGGTCATTGGTGTTAAAAGCTGCATTTATTCTTGGGCCAAGAAGGTCATTTGATTCTTTCATCTGGAGGATTACTCCAAAAAAGTTTAGAAAGTACACTGCCTGGCCAAAACAAAAAAGTCACCACCTTGAATTAACTAAGCAAATGGGTAAGAGCCTCCCATTGGATAATTACTGGTCTAGGTCGCGCAACATTATGTGCCCAAAGAATGAGGCCTGCTGACTACCTGAATATACTGAATGACCAGTTATTCCATCAATGGATTTTTTTCTTCCCCGAGGGTACGGGTATATTCCAAGATGGCAATGCCAGGATTCATCGGGCTCAAATTGTGAAAGAGTGGTTCAGGGAGCATGAGACATCATTTTCACACATGGATTGGCCACCACAGAGTCCAGACCTTAACCCCATTGAGAATCTTTGGGATGTGCTGGAGAAGACTGCGCAGTGGTCCGACTATCCCATCATCTATACAAGATCTTGGCGAAAAATTAATGCAACTCTGGTTGGAAATAAATGTTGTGACATTGCTGAAGCTTATTGAAATAATGCAACAGTGAATGCATGTGTAATCAAAGCTAAAGGCGGTCCAACGAAATACTAGAGTGTGTGACTTTTTTTGGCCAGGCAGTGTATTTGTAAGAAAATCTCCCAGGCATGGCCCAACTCAGAAATAATTAACTTTTCAAGATAATCCAGAAACCCATCCCTTTATTATCGAGCTGATTAATTATATTTCTTTAGTGCAGGGCCCTTCAGTCAGGCTGAATATTGTGATTGGAGCAGATAATGAGTTTTCCAATATTGTTCAGTGATACTCTTAAACTTTCCTGTAAAAAATTCATGGATTTTATGTACTGAGGATTGGATTCTTTCACTCATCTTCTTTCACTTTTTTCTTTTCCCTGTCTATTAAATAAAAAGCAATATAGTTTCTGAATTGTAGTTTGTATTTTAGAGTTTTTCTTATATGCCGTGTTAGATTTATTATGATGTACAATGATATATACAATAGTAATGACATTTCATCATGAATATTTTTATTCCATGACCTCCATTTGAACTGCACATAACTGAAAGATAGGCTGCTAATGCCAAGGGGCAACTGCATGTGGCTTCTTTATGGCAAAACAAAAAAATTATAAAAAAGGTGTTCACAATACTAAATTGTTTGAGCTGCAGCTGAAAAGAAAAACAGTTAAGTCTCAAATTTACTTGAGAATGTGTCAAATTTATGAAAAAAATGTTGGACATTTGTAAGAAAGCTTGTCTATGTATTACTGCTGTTGACATGTTAGTTTATTCTCATAACTTATTTTATCTTCTTTTTAAGAACAAAATATGCTTTTCCACCTTATCGTGGTGGAGGGGTTGGTGTACCCTAATGCGCTGTGTTGTTGGGGGCTACCTGCCCCTGGTAGAAGGGGACACAAATCTCAACTCAGCTTTTTAATTTTTCCACATTCACTGTATCGTACACCAAACAAAATGTATTTTCTATAGATGCACTGATATATCGTTATATTACTTCTGTAATACTTCTTGACCAATATCAGCCTATCAGCAATTAAGATAAGTTTCACTGATAGAAGTGGCTAATGATTATCTGCTGTATTCTAGTTTTGTGGCTTTGATTTTACCTTGAAAAAGACAACAGCAGACTACAGCTGCAACTGGAATGGAAGAATAAAAAGTCTGTGTTGGCTATTTTTAACTTTCTATTTTAAACACTGGTATCGGCATTGGTGCCAGCCCAATAGTTCACAATTTGTGCAACCCTAGTATTTTCTTGTAGACTCAATTGTATAAAAAGTACCACAATATTAAAAATTATTCAGAATAAAAAAAACTTCAGCATAAAAGCAAAACCGGAAGGCACTCAGTAGAGATGCAGACCCACGCTCTGAATGCCCAATCACATTTTGAGGAACAGATTAGTGGTGTGATGATTACATTGGTGTGAAAGTGTTTGCCCCCTTCCTGATTTCTCATTTTTTTTGTATGTTTGTCACACTTAAATGTTTCAGATCATCAGACAAAGATAACACCAGTAAACACAAAATGCAGTTTTTAAATGAAGGTGTTTATTATTAAAGGAAAAAAATCCAAACCTACATGGCCCTGTGTGAAAAAGTGATTGCCCCCAAACCTAATAACTGGTTGGGCCACCCTTAGCAGCAACAACTGTAATCAAGCGTTTGTGATAACTGGCAATGAGACTTTTACAGCTATGTGGAGGAATTTTGGCCCACTCATCTTTGCAGAATTGTTGTAATTCAGCCACACTGGAGGGTTTTTGAGCATGGATTGCCTTTTTAAGGTCATGCCACAGCATCTCAATTGGATTCAGATCGGGACTTTGACAATGCCACTCCAAAGTGTTCATTTTGTTTTTCTGAAGCCATTCAGAGGTGGACTTGCTAGTGTGTTTTGGATGATTGTCCTGCTGCAGAACCCAAGTGTGCTTCAGCTTGAGGTCACGAACAGATGGCCGGACATTCTCCTTCAGGATTTTTTTGGTAGACAGCAGAATTCATGGTTCCATTTACCACAGCAAATCTTCCAGGTCCTGAAGCGGCAAAACAGCCCCAGACCATCACACTACCACTACCGTATTTTACTTAGTATGATGTTCCTTTTCTGAAATGCTGCGTTACTTTTACGCCAGATGTAATGGGACATACACCTTCCAAAAGTTCAATTTTTGTCTCATCAGTCCACAGAGTGTTTTTTCAAAAGGCTTGGGGATCATCAAGATGTTTTCTGGCAAAACTGAGACAAGCCTTTGTTCATTTTGCTCAGCAGTGGTTTTCGTCTTGGAACTCTGCCAAGCAGGCCATTTTTGCCCAGTCTCTTTCTTATGGTGGAGTCATGAACACTGACCTTAACTGAGGCACGTGAGGCCTGCAGTTCTTTGGATGTTGTTGTGGGGTCTATTGTGACCTCTTGAATGAGTCATCGCTGCGCTCTTGGGGTAATTTTGGTCGGACGGCCACTCCTGGGAAGGTTCACCGCTGTTCTGTGTTTTCACATTTGTGGATAATGGCGCCCACTTTGGTTCGTTGGAGTCCCAAAGCTTTAGAAATGGCTTTATAACCTCAGACTGCTAGATCTCAGTTACTTTGTTTCTCATTTGTTCCTGATTTTCTTTGGATCGCAGCATGATGTCTAGCTTTTGAGGATCTTTTGGTCCACTTTGTCAGGCAGGTCCTATTTAAGTGATTTCTTGATTGGGAACAGGTGTGGCAGTAATCAGGCCTGGGTGTGACTAGAGAAATTGAACTGAGCTTTCCAAAGATGTGATAAATCACAGTTAATTTATGTTTTAACTGGGGGGCATTCACTTTTTCCACACAGGGCCATGTAAGTTTGGACTTTTTTTTTAACCCTCAATCATAAACACCTTCATTTAAAAACTACATTTTGTGTTTACTTGTGTTATGTTTGTCTAATATTTAAATTTGTTTGATGATCTGAAATATTTAAGTGTGAAAAACATAGAAAAAAATGAGAAATCAGGAAGGGGGCAAACACTTTTTCACACCACTGTGAAAGCAATGACTTTTTAGAGTGTGCCTAGGTCTTCTCCTGTACCAAGTTTGGTGATTGTAGCTTCAGCTATAGACGGACTGAGCATAAATGCCCTACCCTTGTGCCAACTTTGTTGCCGTGAATAATTAAGGTGCTTAAAAAGTACAAAAATATTCAAAAATCTTTCAAACAAAAAGTTTGTTAGATTAAAAAATGAGGTGTATAAAAGATACAATTTTTTAATATTCAGAATGAAAATGAAAGTAAAGCTATTCAAAATAAGAGACGTCTAAACAAAAAAAAAACATTACACTGACAATTTAGCATGCATACACAGTATCAAAAATATGGACGCAGATGTAATAAGGTAAAGAATACATTTAAAACACTACACCGCAATTTTTTTTAACAGTTGAACCTCTGTCTTTTGTTGTTCCAGTACAGTAGCAGTCAGATCTTAGAATTAGCAGATCTAAATGGAATTTAGGCGTCCATGCACACCCTTTTAATTTGATTTACCCACCAAACTGCAGCCGTTTTATGCATGTACATACTAAGACAGGCCTAATTAATTAGCAGCCCACAGGCCACGTGCCACGGGCCCAGACCACGCCAAGGAAATACAAATTTAAGAAAAAAATGTGAAGGAATGACAGTCTGCAAGCGTGCACACCAAAACACGTGTGACCGTCATCTACATAGAGTTCAGAAGCGCCCCGCCCGCGTGGTCATTCCAGTCTGCAGGCAGAGTGTCTCGCTAGCGTCACTGTCCAAGAGAAGCATGAGCTTATTAAAGTACTTTAAACACGGGGAAAAAAAAGCAGGAGAGGTATGTAAGCAGTGGAGGCATTGATGGTAACGAGAACTTTAATCCGTCAGCAGCCTTCAGTCAAACTAAACGTGGCAACATTTGGATTTCAAAATAAGGGAGGTTTTCCCTGCTGTCTGGCTGGTGAGGAGAGTTCTAAAAAACTATAAATATATAGAAATATTATTACAGAAATAACGGCATCTTTGGTAATTTCATTAAATACAGTTTTATTAATTTTTTTTTTTTGAAATCAAGAGTTAAATTATTCTGTTCTGACTCTGCAAAATTATAGTCAAAAGTGTAAATTGTATAAGGAAAAAAGTCAAAATTTTACCACAATCTGTTTCAAATTTATTAAAAAAAACTGTAATTTTATTTAAAAAAAATAGACATTAGCCATAAAATAATCCACAAATTTATAATAGTCTCATATGGTAAATGGTAAATGGCATTCACTTATATAGTGCTTTTTTTTTATCATCTGTAGACGACCAAAGCGCTTTAGAGATCCTGCTATCCACCCATTCACACACGCATTCACACACTGATGTACAAGAAAAGTCAACTTTACAAGAGGAAATTACAAATTTGAGGAAAATGGTTTCAAATTTAGATAAATTTACAGAGAAAAGTAGAAAACTATAAGAAAATTGTTATAAATTTTGGAGAAAAACCTTAAAGATTGAAGTCATTGCTCAAGTTTTTAAGTGGGTGCTTTTTGTACCCTTAACTCTTCTAGAAATTTTTGGTTGACTGTGTGTAATGCAATGTGTAGTTATAAAAAGAGGTTCCTACTCACACGTGGCGATTTAAAACAAAAACCACAACAGTGGATGTGCAATGTTTGTTAATGTTATCAATCTTTTCTAGGAGGGTTTGTGCACTGAAGTGTTTGACAGTTCTTTTTTTATTCTGCTAAATGCGCTTTGTGATGTGCCAAGGTCAGTTATGACTAGGATGTAGTATTTATTTCAAAAGGGAAACAAATGTTAATGCTACTAACAGTGCACATTGAGTTTGTATGCACTTTGAGGTATGCCTGAGTAAGATGTGACCAAAATGGTTATTTACAGAATTGTATTTTTTTTCATTCTGGACATCCTGGCAGATAAGCACATCTGTCGCAAGGTCTGTGGTGGACTTTTGCCAGTAGGTGCATTGTGACATGCACTACACAAAAAGCAGAGATAAGCAAACCTATCATCTGGTCAGTCACTGCAACAGATACTGGAGTCAGTTTGTCTTGGCCTGTCCTTGCTACTGATAATACCTCTATCTGCCAAGAATATGCCGCTAGTCTGGCAAAAGCTAGTGCTACTCAAATACTTTGCAAGCAGTTTCTTGAAATGGTCAATCAGAAAGGAACTCATACCGGCTCGGACGTCAGCTGGGTTGGCAGGGTCGGGAGTTCCTGGCAGCAGAGGGCAGGGGACGGAGCTGTGTAGAGGAATCTGATCAGACCTAAATGAAACAGTCATTGTCGCCCGCGACAGACTGCTATGATGATGATGATGATGATGACTTTTTTCATTCTATTTATTTAATTGTTGTTCAAGAGGAAAAAATATTTCTACTACTTCAAGTTCTGCTCAACCCCAGCACTGTTATTGTGTTTTTATGCACTTTTGATGTGCCTTTGTTACGTGCCATGCGCACATTTAAAACCAAGACAATGAATAAAAAGTGCATATTTTTATCATGTTGATCTGTTTATTTGAGATTTGTCATATTCAACAGATCGCTGAACATGTGCGGCCCAGTTACATGTCTTGATTTCAAAATGTGGCCCAACTGATTCTGTAATTGAATAGCCCTGGACTAAGACATGTTTCTGATGTCAGCTGATGAAGGTCTTTGCTCTCTAGATGGCGCCACAGTCCCGAGCAGGTCCACACACATCTGTAAAGGAGACGCGATGGAGCGCATGCTCACATTTCCACCGCAGATTTTTTTTCCCTCCCGAGTAATTTTCTCCTTGTTCTATTGCAGCAGCTCCTCGTGCCTCAGGAGAAAAACCTCAAAATAACAATAAACAGAGAAACAGAGGGGGTGTACTGCCTGTGGGTGGGAGGCTCTTTTTTTAGGACATTCATAGAAAAGAAGCATTTGTATGCTTGTGCCGTGGTGCTTTAACAAGCTCCGGAGGGATGGTTGTTCTGAGACTGTAAAGTCTGCTGTACGTCATTGTGTGCACACCACCTCTCCCTCTCAGAAACTAGGTCATATTGATCGTCTGCCTGTGTGATTGGTTGTGTGGTCTGGATGCTCACATCACAGCTCTAAACTCCTCAGTTCGTGGGAAAATTGTTCGATCTGTGTGATGTTTTGTCGAGTACTTTGTGTGAATTCAAACCTTTTGCTCTGAGAGCTTTTTATTGTTTTTGCCTCATATGGTTTTGCAATTTAGGAACCTTGTTTCAGCTGTGTTTTCTTGTCCAGCAAATTACCCTTAAGAAAAAGTAATCCATCCATCCATCCATCCATCTTCTACTGCTTTTCCGGAGGTCCGGGTCACAGAGGCAGCAGTTCAAGCAGAGAAGCCCAGACTTCCCTCTCCCCAGCCACCTGCTCCAGCTCTTCAGAGAGGATACCAAGGCATAGTCTCTCCAGCGAGTCCTGGGTCTGCCCTGGGGTCTCCTCCCAGTGGGACGTGCCTGAAACACCTCAAGTAGGAGGCGTCCAGGAGGCATCCTAATCAGATGCCCATACCACCTCAACTGGCTCCTTTCAATATGGAGGAGCAGCGGTTCTACTCTGAGCCTCTCCTGGATGACTGAGCTCCTCACCCTATCTCTGAGGGTGAGTCCAGCAATCCTACGGAGAAAGCTCATTTCAGCCGCTTGTATCTGCGATCTCGTTCTTTCGGTCATTAGCCAAAGCTCGTGACCATAGGTGAGAGTAGGAATGTAGATTGACTGATAAATCGACAGTTTTGCCTTAGAACTAAGCTCCCTCTTCACCACAATGGACCGATACAACATCCGCATCAATGCAGATGCTGCTCCGAGCCATCTGTCAATCTCTCGCTCCATTTTCCCCTCACTCGTGAATAAGACCCCAAGATACTTAAACTCCTCCACTTGGGGCAGGAGCCTGTCCCCAACCCGGAGAGGACAATCCACCTTTTTCCGGCTGAGGACCATGGACTCAGACTTGGAGGTGCTGATTCTCATCCCAGTCGCTTCACACTCAGCGGCAAACCGTCCCAGCAAGTCTTAAAAGAATTCAGAATTCTCCAAGTCTTAAAAGCACCAAAGTAGTTTTCTGCTACAGTATGTATTGCTGTCGGTGTGCTCTCTGGGTTCATGAACCCACTTTATGTTATGAGCAGTGGGTTAAAAGGAATAAATGGCATGCTAGCAATGCTAAGCTAATCGGCCTAATGGTGATAATACATAAAATAAGCCAGATAAGCAGTAGGAACATAGACCAGTCCGGTGAAATACACGGATCATGCCACACGAGTCGGGATCGGGAACAGGCTGTGTGCACGTTTACCTTCAGGAGACTGCTCTCTTCTGCTCATATCACAGTCCAAAAGTGTAGCTTTCATGCCTGCTGCAAGAAAGAGTTTTCCACAGAAGTCATTGCATAGAGGTGGGCCTGGTTCTTGTTTTGGGCCAGAGTGATGCTGGACAGTTGGGCTTAGGTGAGAATATTACTAAGAGGAAGAAACCTGCCCTTGTGTCTCTGCCAGAGGAAATAGTTCAGGTAACAGCTGGAGGAATGCACACTGTGTGCCTCGGTGTCAGTGGTCATGTGTACACCTTTGGGTGTAATGATGAGAGGGCCCTTGGTCGGTCCACAACAGAGGAAGGAGCTGAGATGGTGCCAGGAAAAATGGAACTTGATGAAAAAATAGTTCAAGTATCAGCGGGGGATAGTCACACTGCTGCACTTACAGAGTCTGTGTACATCTGTGGAACTTTCAGGGACAACAATGGTGATATTGGTCTTCCGGAAGCCATGAAAACTTGCCCTGTTCCAATTAAAGTGCCCATTACTGAGCCCATTGTAAAAATAGTTTCAGGTAATGATCACTGGGTAATGTTGATGGTGGATGGAAACCTGTACACATCAGGCTCAGCTGAGCAGGGGCAGCTGGGAAGATGGGAAAATGTTCATTTTAATACTGAGAAATCTCTGATCTTAAAACTTTTTCATGGTGTTAGAGATTTTGTGAGTATGCCTTCTTTCAGTATGAAATCTGTGCAACCCTTTATACATGAGGCCCCTGGCCCTCAAAGGAATTATAACAAGTTTTTTGCTTTATATTGACTAGTAATTTGGAGTGGTAAATTGTTGCTGCTCCTCTCCCACAGCCAGTACTTCTAGGATTTTGACGGTTTATATACAGTGCATCTGGAAAGTATTCACAGCGCTTCACTTTTTACACATTTTGTTATCAATCAATCAGACTTTATTTGTATAGCACTTTTAAAACAATAGATGCTGTGCAAAGTGCTTTACATATGTAGATAAAAACAATAGACACATTTAATTACATATTTTCCATGATACAGCCCCACCCCTTCCAACCCTCCCATAAACATACCCACAAACACAACACACACAGGCACATACATCACCCCCCTACTTCTCTTACACACATATAAAATAAAGGAGACATTGCTAGGCACCGAGGCACCACGTGAAGGAGCAACCATCCTGAGGAAACACTGGAGCTAAAACACATACAGTAAATACAAAATAAAACTAAGAACACAAAGAGCAAAGGGAACTAAAAACCCATACTTAGAAACTGAGCTAAGAGCACATCAAAATAAGAAAATCTAAAAGCAAATGGAGCTAAGAAGAATGTAAAAACAATGGAACATAAATGACTACTTCAATAATAGTTAAACGGTTTGTTAAAAGCCAAAATTTAAAAAGGTACAAAAAGAACTAAGAACACATAAAAACAGGAACTAAAAAACCCATACTTAAAAAAAAAAAAAAAACTGAACTAAACACCTCAATAAGAAGAGAAGAAAATCTAAGAACAAATGGTGCCAAAAAGAACTTAAAACAGTGGAACATAAATGACTACTTCAGCAATAGTTAAACAGGTTTATTAAAAGCCAAATTAAAAAGGTGGGTCTCTCTCCGGTTATGGCTGCCACGTAGGACGGACGTGTCTCGCTCTGCTCTGCTCCTGGAGAAAAAAATCGGCAAATAACTCTCTCATTTGGGACAGAACGTATCCCAGCATTTGGGCGAGGATATGTCGGCGAAGCCTAAGGCTGGAAAACCAGGAAAAGGAAAAAGCGAGCCACCGAAACAGTCCAAATTAACGGACTTTCAGGTCTGTGACGCAGTAAACAAAACTCCATATATGGCGGAGGAGGCTGGCAACGGTGCGATATTTGCGGGGAATGGCGCAGATGCGCTGATGGCTGCCATGAGTTCAATGAGAGCGGACTTTTCCTCTAGATTTGATGGGATTATGACAGCGTTGGAAGGAATAAGAAAGGAATTGGGTGACTGTGTAGAACGAACGGCGCAGATGGAGCTCCATCTCGCTAGTGCTGAAGATGACGTCACCCGTCTTCAATTAAAGGTGCGCACTTTGGAAAAAAAAAATAAATCTCTGGAAGATAATATTTTGGATTTGGAATCTCGGTCGAGACAGAATAATTTGAGGCTGGTGGGTCTTCCAGAGGAATCAGAAGGTCGGGACGTATGTTCCTTTCTGGAAAAGTGGATTCCGGAGGTGCTGGGCAGCGAGGAGTTGCAATCAGCAGTGGTTCTGGAAAAAGCACATCGTATTGGCCCACGGAGAGATAAGGGACCGCCGAGGACCTTAATTATGAAGTTTCTTAGCAACAGAGACAGGATGAAGATCTTCAACGCTGCACGTGCTAAAGGAGAGATTAAACACCAGGACCAGCAGGTGCGGTTCTACCCAGATTTGGCCACAGGAATCCAGCAATTGAGGAAGCAGTTTGATCCCGTACGTAAGGAGCTGCGCAACCTTGGGATTCGTCATGGTGTAATCTATCCTGCGAGACTGCTGACCACGTATGAGGGCAGAACCCACATCTTCAAGACCCCAGAGGAGGCGCAGGAGTTCATCAAGAAGATCAAAGAAGAAGAAGAGACTGGTGGGAGCTAAGCATGAACAAAATATAAGGTAGAATAATTAAGCATTTGCACGGGCATCTGACTGACTTGAAGTAAATAGTAAGTTTACAAAATATAGATTGTATTATATATTAAAAAAACAAAACAAAAACAAAACAAACAAAAAAAAAACTATGATGTACAAAGTTGTTAAAAATTTTGGAGTTAAGTTGGAAAACTACAGAGGAGAGTTAATGTTACGTCATTAAAAGCAGTAGAGTTAGGGTGATTGGGAGGATGAAGAAGGAGTGGCTTAGGCTGTTCCCCGTGGGTGTGGAACGGTCGATGGCTATATCGGGAGACAGAATTTTTCTTTTGATTTTGGGGGGTTTGCCACAAGTGTGGGAAGGGGAAATTTGTTTGTGTGTAGTTTGTAGGATGAATGTTCAACCACTCATGTTTTTGCTTCTCTGTATGAGCATGTTTACACTGCAAGGTAATCCCAAACTCTCTATTGATCATGGACCAAAGTGTTAATCTTAATTTAACTTCATGGAATTGCAGAGGTCTACAAAATTTTAAAAAACTTAAACAAGTTATGAATAAAATAAAGGACATGGGTTCAAGAATTGTGTTTTTACAAGAAACTCATCTGATAGAGGAGGATGTTAAAAGAATTAGGAGTAGATGGCAGGGAAGTGTATTCACCTCTTCATTTTCATCCCGAGCCAGGGGAGTTATGACTCTCATACATAAATCAGTTCCTTTTCAAGTGAAAAATGTAATTGGAGACAAATTTGGAAGATATGTAATCATTCAAGGTTCTTTGCTATTAGAAAATATAAATCTTGTGAACTTATATGGTCCCAATATAGATGATCAGAAGTTCTTTGCTAATTTATTTCTCATCTTATCATCACTTACAGGGCAACATATAATAGCAGGGGATTTTAATTGTACATTGAATCCAGGTGTGGATAGATCAACAGGACTGGATTGTACGCACATTGGATGTAGGATGACTATTAATCATTTTATGAAAGAATTGAGATTGTTAGATATATGGAGAGAAATGAAACCACAAGTTAAAGCCTATTCTTGTTATTCCAGTACCTACAAGACATTCTCACGTATTGATTATTTTTTGATTTCCACAGAATTAAGGTCCAAGATTCAAAACTGCTTTTATGATAACATCGTGATCTCTGATCATGCACCCTGTTGTCTAATATATGTAGATAAAAAATTGACAAAGGAATCAGGTAGATGGCAATTTCAGCATAAATGGCTTCAGGATGAGGAATTTGTCAAGTATATAGAAAAACAGATAGACGAGTTCTTTGACATCAATACTACACAAACATCAGCATGTGTAAAGTGGGAGGCTTTCAAAGCTTTTATTAGGGGACATATTATTAGTTATACAGGATCAAAATCTAAGAAGACTCGAGAGGAGAGAGCTAAATTGGAACATAAAATAAAAAATCTTCAGGAAAAAGTGTATGCAGGAAGTGACCCAAGGTTGGAGAATGAATTACTGATTTTGAGAGCTGAATACGACAAAAAATCAGCGAATAGAGCTGCCTCGAGTCTTCTAAGATTGAAACAATCTTTTTATGAACAAGGTGAAAAATCAGGAAAATTATTAGCATGGCAGATTAAACAATTGGAAATTAAAACACCAATTACCAGTATTACAAGTAAGGGACAGGTAGTTATAGATCCTTTAGAAATTAATAGAGCCTTTAGAGATTACTATGAAAAATTATATGATACCAAAAATGAACCTGATTTAACAAAACTAAATGGGTTTTTGAACGAACTATCTATACCGTGTATTCCAAATGAAAACAGGGAGATATTGGAGTCTAAAATTAGTCAAGAAGAAGTTGGGCTAGCCATTGATAATATGAAATCAGGAAAAAGTGCAGGACCAGATGGTCTTCCAGTTGACCTTTATAAAAAATTTAAGAATAAATTAATAAAACCTTTTTTGGAAATGGTTTTAGAAGCATTTCAAAATAATAATTTACCATCATACATAAATAATGCCTTAATTATACTGCTGCCAAAACCAGGTAAGCCCTCTAATAAATGTGAAAATATGAGACCAATAAGCCTATTAAACGCCGACCTTAAGATAATCTGTAAAATTTTAGCAAGACGAATACAAGAAATTTTACCAAATATTATTAATCGAGATCAGAATGGCTTTATAAAGGGTAGACAAGGCTTCCATAATGTAAGAAGACTATTTAATATTATTTATTTTAATAAAGAAGCACCGGATACAGCTCTCCTATCATTGGACGCCGAAAAGGCCTTTGATAGAGTTGAATGGCCCTTTCTTTTTGAAGTCCTACAAAGGTTTGGACTTGGAAATAATTTCATAAAATGGGTTCAAATAATATACAATAATGCTACAGCAGAAATCCTAACAAATAACAATATTTCAAAACCAATAAAAATCAATAGAGGATGTCGACAAGGCTGTCCACTTTCACCTTTACTGTTTACTATGGCAATTGAACCTTTAGCGATAGCGATACGTTTACATTCACAAATATATGGAATTAAAGTTGGACCAACAGAACATAAAATCTCCCTGTACGCCGATGATATAATTTTGTTTATGTCGAATCTAAAAAAATCAATTCCAACCTTGTTGAATTTAATAAAGAATTTTGGGGAAATATCAGGATATAAAATAAATAAAACTAAATCTTCAATATTAATGCTAAATGAGACCCAGAGAAATTACCCAGCCCCTGAGGTAAATCAATTCAATGTTGTAAATCAGTTTAAATATTTAGGAATCCAAATTATGCCTAAGCTAGAATCAGTCGCCAGTGTCAACTATGAAGCCTTAATGTCAGATATCAGTGAGTTAACTCAGAGATGGATGTCACTACCAATGTCGATGATCGGGAGAATCAATATACTTAAAAGTAATATTTTACCTAAAATACTTTATTTATTTCAATACATTCCCTTATCACCACCTTTAGATCTATTCTCAAGAATAAAAAAAAAGTTAGTGGAATTTATATGGAACAACAGGAGGGCTAGATTACGTTTGTCTTTATTATATTTACCATTTGATCGTGGAGGTCTGAAATGTCCAAATTTTATGTTGTATTATTGGTCGGCACAACTGAGGTCTATGACATATTATTTTTCATCAAATGATCTCCCTCACTGGACTGAAATGGAATCATACAATTTACCTTTACCTCTTCCCATATTCATATACTCAGATTCGGCAAAAAAATTACAAAAACAAGTTAAAAATCCATTTGTAAAGCATATGATCAAAATATGGTGTGAAGCTAAAAACTATTTAAAAGAACCACAGTTATTGTCACAATTTAGTCCAATATGGGGTAATCAATATTTTAAACCAGGGAGAGCGGACGCTGTATTTAAAGTATGGAATTTAAAAGGGATACAAAAGATTCAGGATTTATATTTGCCATGTGCAGACAACATAATGTCTTTTGAAGAGCTGAGGATCAAATTTAATCTCAATAGAACACATTTTTTTAAATATCTTCAACTTAGAAACTTTATTCGATCAAATCAAAATAAAGCTCTCACTCGACCTATTTATTCATCCTTGGAAAAAATGATGATGAAAGATAGTAAAAGAAAGGGTATTATTTCAGAGTTTTATAACTCATTGACACTATCTTCAAGTGAAAATTCACTGAAAAGATTAAACTACTGGAAAGAAGATCTGCAAACTGAAATTTCAGAGGAACAATGGGAATTGGCTTGTACAGAAGCTCAAACCAAATCAATAAATGCACGCCTTAAATTGATACATTTCAAATGGTTAATGCGGATGTATGTTACACCGGAGGAGTTAAATAGATATAACAAAAATATACCAGATACATGCACAAAATGCATGGAAAGTAAAGGAACCCTATTTCATTGTTTATGGGAATGTAGATTAATAAGAATGTTTTGGGAAGAGGTGAGGGTAACAATTGAAAAAATAATCTCAAAACAAATCATATTGAATCCTAAACTGTTTTTGTTGGGTCTGTACCCAGAAAAGCATAATTTTAATAAAAGTGAAAGAACATTCATAGACCTCAGTTTGCTTAATGCCAAAAAATGTATTGCACTATTATGGAAAAAGACTCATAGACCAGATGTGACTCAGTGGTTAAGACAGATGTTAACAAACCTTCCATTAGAAAGAATAACATATATACTAAAATCAAAGGAAATTGTGTTTGAGAATATATGGAGACCTTTTATTGATTATGTAAAAAATTTAAACATAACTCTTGAAGAAGAAGGTGAATGATGTGTGTGGACCTTGTAAATTCCAAACTGGTGAACATAATATGTATACTTATGTATTGGATTGTCTAGACTAAACAGAGGAGCATTGTTGAAGACTTGATTTTGTTGGTGGTTGTTGGTGTTTTTAGTGCATTTTTTTTTTTTTGTAGTACTTTAGTGTTAGTGTTTGATTGTTTGTATCATGTTTGTTAAAAAAAAAAAAAAGGTTCAATAAAGATATTGTGGAAAAAAAAAAAAGGTGGGTCTTGAGCCTGTTCTTAAAAACATCTATTGACTCTTCGGCCCTGAGGCTCTCTGGCGGGCTGTTCCACAGACGAGGACCATAATAGTGAAAGGAAGCTTCACCAAAGGTCTTGGTCTTGACTTTGGGAACCATTAAAAGGCCAGTACCAGAGGACCTCAGGGTTCACGAGGGCTCATAAGATAAAAGCAGCTCAGATAGATAAGAAGTCTCAAGACCACTGAGGCATTTAAAAAATACTAAGAGAACCTTAAAATTGATCCTAAAACGCACAGGGAGCCAATGCAGTGATTCTAAAAACTGGTGTAATATGCGCCCACCCCTTGGTCCTCGTTAACACTCGTGCAGCTGAATTTTGGAGCAGTTGGAGATGTGATATTCTTTTTTGAGGAAGACCAGAGAGCAGGGCATTACAATAGTCTATACGACTAGTAATAAAAGCATGCATCAAGACCTCCGTGCTGGCAAGAGAGAGAAAAGGGTCAGCTATATTCCTAAGATGGTAAAATCTGATTTTTGTTACATTTTTAATGTGTGAAATAAAATTAAAGTCAGAGTCTAAAAGAACGCCCAGGTTCTTGACGCAATGTGTAGGTTTTAGACCTACCAATTTTGGTAGAAGTTTCTCTCTCTTGTCTTCAGGACCAATGATTAAAACTTCTGTTTTGCCCTGGTTGAGCTGTATGAAGTTCTCTGCCATCCATGACTTTATATCTAAAATACAGTTCAAAAGGGCATTAATTGGTTTTGTGTCATCAGGAGACATGGCAATGTACAATTGAGTATCATCAGTATAGCTATGAAAATTGATCCCATGTCTCCTGATAACATCCTCAGGTGGTAACATATAAAGATTAAAAAGTATTGTCCCTAAAATTGAACCTTGGGGTAACCCAAATTTGATTCCATGGATTGCTGAAGAACATGTATCCATACTTACAAAATAGCGGCGATCTGTGAGATAGGATTGAAACCGTTCGAGAACAGTACCTGAGAGGTCCACCAGGTGTTTGAGTCTGCATAATAAAATGTGGTGATCTACTGTATCAAAGGCAGCACTGAGATCCGGCAGCACCAGGACTGACAGTTTGTGGGAGTCCATGTTACACCTGATATCATTAACGATTTTTCAAAGTGCTGTCTCGGTGCTGTGGTTTGTCCTGAAACCAGACTGAAATTTCTCACGAGTGTTGTGGTCCATAAGAAAATTGTTTAACTGGATGAAAACAATTTTTTCTAAAACTTCACTTAAAAACGGTAAGTTGGATACAGGTCGATAGTTACTGAGAATATCAGGATCTAAATTACTCTTCTTCAAAAGGGGCTTCACCACAGCTGTTTTAAAGGCAGCGGGGAAAACACCAGTCTGAAGAGAGCAATTTACAATGTTTAAAATCTCATGTTCGAAGAATCCATAAAATGTTTTAAAAAGGGATGTGGGAATTGGATCTAAAAGGCAGGAGGTCAAGTTTACCTGGGAGAAAACTCTGCCAAGCAGCTTAGCATCAACCAGGGCAAAACAGTCCAGCGTTTCCTCAGCTAAAGGTGAGTCCAAGATTCCATTAAAACAGTGTTGTGGTCAGATAAAATGTTGGATCTAATAGAATCAACCTTGCACCTGAAGTGGTCTGCAAAACTCTCACAGAGAGAGTTGGATGGCAGGTTTGTGTTTTTATTAAAATCTGGGTTGATTAACTGATCAATGGTTGCAAAAAGGACTTTAGGGTTATTGCTATGGGTTGAGATTATGTTGGAAAAATACTCAGTTCTGGATATCTTGACTGCATTAAGATAAGATAAGATAAGATAAGATAAGCCTTTATTAGTCCCACAACGGGGAAATTCCAGGATTGCAACAGCACAGGGATAGCAACACTCAGAGCAACAATCAGAAGGCAAGAAAAAAACAAGCAAGCAAGAGCAGCTAATATACATATGTACATATTACTATAAAATATATATATACACACACACACACAGACACACAGTGCAGAGCATTGTAGCTGGATGGAATAAATATATGAATATATGAACACACAGTGCAGAGCATTGTAGCTAGATGGAATAAATATGTAAATATATAAACACCCACAGTACGGAGCATTGCAGCTAGGTGGAATAAATATGCAAGTATATAAACACACACAGTGCGGAGCAATGTAGCTAGATGGAATAATATGTAGATATATAAAAACACAGTGCAGAGCATTGTAGCTAGATGGAATAAATATGTAAATATATAAACACACACAGTGCAGAGCATTGTTGCTAGATGGGATGAAACAGCATAACCGTCTCCTTAGTTATCCTACATGGTATGATTATGTGCCCATACATATTCTCACCCTCCATAGCGACCGGTATGTTCCTAGTTGTATGCCGGAGGGGACCATTGTGTAAGTCTATTGCATCTTTTGCATTCAAAAAACTATTAGTTTGTTACGTCTTTTTGCTATCTCTGCAAGCAGCCCTGCTTAGGTTGTACAGTCTGACAGCCGTTGGTAGGAAGGACCTACGAAACCTCTCGGTTGTGCACCTGGGATGATGTAGTCTGCTGCTAAATGAGCTCCTCAGTGCATCCAGTATGTCCTGCATAGGTTGGAACTCGGACTCCAGCAGAGATGACAGTTTAGCCACCGTCCTTCTCTCTCCTATCTCCTCCATCGGATCAAGGCGCTGCCCCAGGACAGAGCTAGCTTTCTTAATCAGTTTGTTCAGTCTCTTCCTATCGGCTGCAGTAATGCCACTGCCCCAGCAGACCACTCCAAAAGTGATGGCTGATGCCACCACCGTGTCGTAGAATGACTTCAGCAGCGCCCCTTGTACACCAAAAGACCTGAGTCTCCTCAGCAGGAACAGCCTGCGCTATCCCTTCTTGTAGAGTGCATCAGTATTGTGTGACCAGTCTAGTTTATTGTTCAGATGAACACCCAGGTACTTATAGGATGTCACCATCTCGATGTCTGTTCCCTGTATATTTACTGGTGCTGTGAGGGGTTGCCCATGCCTGCGGCAGTCCACCACCAGCTCCTTAGTTTTCCTCGCGTTGATCTGGAGGCAGTTCCGATGGCACCAGTCCACAAAGTCCTGGATAAGCCCTCTGTACTCAGCTTCATCTCCATTGGAGATGAGGCCAACGATCGCAGAGTCATCAGAGAACTTCTGTAGATGGCAGTGTGTTGTGTTGTGTGAGAAGTCCGCAGTATAAAGAGTGAACAGGAAGGGAGCCAGCACCGTTCCCTGGGGGGCCCCCGTGCTACTGATGATCATGTCGGACACACAGTCCCGGGTTCTCACAAACTGAGGCCGGTTCGTGAGGTAGTCCAGGATCCATGATGACAGGTGCTGGTCCACCCCTGCGCGCAGCAGCTTGTCCTTCAGGATCATCGGTTGGATGGTGTTGAAAGCACTGGAGAAGTCAAAGAACATGATCCTCACCATATTCCCGGGCTTCTCCAGGTGGGACAGAGAACGGTGAAGGAGGAAGATCACCGCATCCTCCACCCCAATGCCATGCTGGTAGGCGAACTGGAGTGGATCCATCGCTGGTTCCACCAGGGGGCGGAGGTGAGCAAGGAGCAGTCTCTCCAGGGTCTTCATCAAGTGGGACGTCAAGGCCACCGGTCTGTAGCTGTTCAGGTCTTTGGGGTGGGAAGTTTTTGGTACAGGTACCACACAAGATGTTTTCCACAGCTGTGGTACCCTCCCCAGTTTCAGGCTCATGTTGAAGATATACGTCGCAATCCCACACAGCTGGTCTGCACAGGACTTGAGGAGCTTTGCGCTGATGCCGTCCGGTCCCGGCGCCTTCCTCGCTTTGATCTTCCTCAGCTCCGTCCTCACCTGGGTCTTGGTCAGGGTCAGGATGGGGGGCTGTGTGTTGGGAGTGGGGGGGTGTTGGTGGAGTGGGGAGTGGGTAGCAGGACTTGATTTCTTTAGAGGCAGCAGTGGTTGTTGTGCAGACAGGGGGGAGGGCGGTTGGTCAAATCTATTGAAAAACAGATTCAGGTTGTTCGCCCACTCCCTGCCCCCCGTGGCCTGGGGGGAGGTATTCTGGAGCCCCGAGATGGTTTTGAGGTTTCTCCAGACCCCGCTGATGTCGCTCTGTTGCAGCTTGTCCTCCATCTTCTTCCTGAAGCTGTCCTTGCCTTCTCTGATCTTTCTCCTCAGCTCCCTCTGTACGGACTTCATCATCTCCCTGTTCCCCGACCTGAAGATCCTCTTCTTCTCTCTCAGAAGTGTTTTTATCTCAGGGTTGATCCAGGGTTTGTTGTTTGAGTGACGCCGTATGGTCTTGGTGGGAACGGATTTGTCCACACAGAAGCTGAGGTAGCCCGTGAAGGTGTGAATGAGGCCATCGATGTCCTCACCATGTGGATCGCAGAGCTGCTTCCAGGCGGTGGCTTCAAAACAGTCCTTTAGAGTGTCCATTGTCTCCTCAGACCATAACTCCACAGTGTGCATGGCCGGAGGTTGTCTGTGCACTAGGGGTTTGTACACCGGCCGGAGATGAACCAAGTTGTGATCCGATCTCCCGAGTGGGGGGAGTTGTGATGAGGTGTACGCCTCCTTAGTGTTTGCGTAGAATAAATCCAGTGTTTTATTGTCTCTAGTGTGGCATGTAACATACTGGGTGAACGTGGGTAGAATGGGAGATAGTGAAACATGGTTGAAATCGCCTGAGATGAGGAGAAGAGCATCTGGGTGTTCTGTCTGCAGCCTGCCGGTTACTGAATGGATGACGTCACGCGCTGTCCCAGCGTTCGCCGTCGGATTTGCATAAACAACAATGCAGATCACGTGTGAGTGTTCTCTCGGGAGATATGTAGGCCAGTGGGGTGAAAAAAAAAGACGGATCAAAAGAGAGAGGAAGGGAAAAAGACTCGGAATCGAGCCGCTGTTGCAAAAGGCAGCCTACTCGTGTGGCGCCGAGAGAGAGGAAAAAAAAAAAAAATTACTGTATATTTTGAATTTATTCTGTAGTATTTGGTAATTGATAGTTAATTTGTTTTACCTCCATTTCCTTTCAGCCATCCTGCACTCTCTTTTCAGTTTTTGGATTTGGTTGTTTCTCCATGGAGGCTTTGGTTTATTCCTAACTGTCCTTGTGATTATTGGAGCAACTCTGTCAATGGTTGATCTTAATTTACTGATAAAATTATCAACAATAAAATCACACGATGCAGGTGAAATAACTGGGGGAGTATTGCGTAAGAGTTTGATAAAATCAGCAGCCACTTCAGGTGTCAGATGGCGCTTCCTCACAGTTCACACCGAGGTCTCCCGTTGCATAAAACCAGTGATGTTAAAAAACACACAGTAATGGTCAGATACAGCCAAGTCAACAACAGAGGACACACTCGTGGGCAGGTCATGGCTAATGACAAGATCCACAGTGCGTCCCCCGTTGTGAGTCGGCTGCATAGCATGTTGAGTAAAATTCATGGACGTGAGCAGGTCATTAAAATCTTCTGACATATGGTCACCCTGCTTATCAATGTGTAGATTAAAATCACCAGAAATGAGAATAAAATTATATGAGGAGTGGATTATTGATTAAAAACTCAGAGAACTCATTAATAAAAACATGGCAGTATTTAGGTGGTCTGTAAACTGTGACGCATAAAATTGCTGGGCTGCTAAAGACAAAAGCGTGGTGCTCAAATGCGGTATATTGATCAAACAAAATTTGCTTTACTGTAAGTGAGGAAGAAAAAATTGATGCAGTACCCCCCACCCTTGTTATGTTACAGCATTATTCCAAAATGGATTAAATTCATTTTTTTCCCTCAAACTTCTACAGACAATACCCCATAATGACAATGTTTTTTTTTTTTTTAGATTTTTGCAAATTTATTAAAAATAAAAAAACTAAGAAATCACATTTACATAAGTATTCACAGCCTTTGCCATGAAGCTCAAAATTGAGCTCAGGTGCATCCTGTTTCCACTGATCATCCTTGAGATGTTTCCACAGCTTAATTGGAGTCCATCCATCCATCTGCTACCGCTTTTCCGGAGGTCCGGGTCGTGGAGGCAGCAGTTCAAGCAGAGAAGCCCAGAGTTCCCTCTCCCCAGCCACTTACTCCAGCTCTTCAGAGAGGATACCAAGGCGTTCCCAGACCAGCTGTGAGACATAGTCTCTTCACCAAGTCCTGGGTCTGCCCTGTGGTCTCCTCCTAGTGGGACGTGCCTGAAACACCTCAAGTGGGAGGCGTCCAGGAGGCATCCTAATCAGATGCCCATACCACCTCAACTGACTCCTTTCAATGTGGAGGAGCAGCGGTTCTACTCTGAGCCTCTCCCGGATGACTGAGCTCCTCACCCTATCTCTGAGGGTGAGTCCAGCAATCCTACGGAGAAAAATCATTTCAGCTGCTTGTATCTGCAATCTTGTACTTTCGGACATTACCCAAAACTCGTGACCATAGGTGAGAGTAGGAACGTAGATTGACTGGTAAATCGACAGCTTTGCCTTAGAACTAAGCTCCCTCTTCACCACAGCAGACCGGTACAACGTCCGCATCACTGCAGATGCTGCTCTGATCCGTCTGTCAATCTCTCGCTCCATTCTCCCCTCACTCGTGAACAAGAACCCAACATACTTAAACTCCTCCACTTGGGGCAGGAGCCTGTCCCCAACCCAGAGAGGACAATCCACCTTTTTCCGGCTGAGGACCATGGACTCGGACTTGAAGGTGCTGATTCTCATCCCAGCCGCTTCACACTCAGTGGCAAACCGTCCCAGCAAGAGCTGTAGGTCATTGCTGGATGAAGCCAACAGGACAACATCATCTGCAAACAACAGAGAGGAGATCCTGTGGTCACCAAGCATGACACCCTCCATTCCCTGGCTGCACCTAGAAATCCTGTCCATAAAGATTATGAACAGGATCGGTGACAAAGGGCAGCCCTGGTGGAGTCCAACTCTCACTGGGAATGACTCCGACTGAGTGTTGGCAATACAAACCAAACTCTCACAACGGTCATACAGAGACCGAATAGCTCGTAACAACAAACCCGATACCCCATACTCCTGAAGCACCCCCCACAAAAAACCACGAGGGACGCGGTCAAATGCCTTCTCCAAGTCCACAAAACACATGTAAACTGCCTGGGCAAACATCCCACGAACCCTCGAGAATTCTCGAGAGGGTAAAGAGCTGGTCTGATGTGCCACGGCCAGGACGAAAACCGCATTGCTCCTCCTGAATCCGAGGTTTGGCCAACGGCCGGTCGAGTCCACCTGTGGTAAATTCAGTTGATTGGATATGATTTGGAAAGGCACACACCTGTCTATATAAGGGCCCACAGTTGACGGTGCATGTCAGGGCACAAACCAAGCATGAAGTCAAAGGAATTGTCTATAGACCTCCAAGACAGGATTGTCTTGAGGCACAAATGTGGGGAAGGGTATAGAAACATTTCTGCTGCTTTGAGGGTCCCAGTGAGCATAGAGGCCTTCATCATCCATAAATGGAAGAAGTTCAGAAGCACCAGGACTCTTCCTAGAGCTGACCAGCCATCTAAATTGAGCGATCGGGGGAGAGGGGCCTTAGTCAGGGAGGTGACCAAGAACCTAATGGTCACTCTGTCAGAGCTCCAGCATTCCTCTGTAAGCAATGTACAGAAATATCCTGGATGAAAACCTGCTCCAGAGCACTCTTGACCTCAGAATGGGGCGACAGTTCATCTTTCAGCAGGACGACCCTAAGCACACAGCCAAGATTTCAAAGGAGTGGCTTCAGGACAACTCTGTGAATGTCCTTGAGTGGCCCAGCCAGAGACCAGACTTGAATCCAATTGAACATCTCTGGAGAGATCTGAAAATGGCTGTGCACCGACGCTTCCCATCCAACCTGATGAAGCTTGAGAGGTGCTGCAAAGAGGAATGGGCGAAACTGCCCAAAGATAGGTGTGCCAAGCTTGTGGCATCATATTCAAAAAGACTTGAGGCTGTAATTGCTGCCAAAGGTGTATCAACAACGTATTGAGCAAAGACTGGGAATACTTATGTACATGTGATTTCTTAGTTTTTCATTTTTAATAAATTTGCAAAAATCTCAAAACTTCTTTCACATTGTCATTACGGGGTATTGTGTGTAGAATTTTGAGGGGAAAAATGAATTTAATCCCTTTTGGAATAAAGCTGTAACATAACAAAATATTTAAAAAGTTAGGTGCTGTGAAGACTTTGCAGATGCACTGTCACGAGAGGGAGTTGATTCATTTCACAGTTTTGAGCCTATTTTGCTCCAATTCTGTCTTTAGCTTATGCCAAGCATGCCCTGTTACTGTGCCCAAATGAATTGGTTTCAGATTAATCTGTTCAAGGCATGTTGCCTTCCTTAACTACTCTGGCAGACGTCTGTATTTCACATGACCGCATGCACTTTTCATTCAGGATACACAGCATAGGTTTGCATGTGATCAAAGGCTCGAATGAGAGCAGAGAAGGATTGATAAATGAAATGAGTGTGAAAACATACCGAAGGGAGAAGAGGGAAGGAAAAATTGAGGAAGGAGGCAGAGAAAGCCTTCATTTTAGTACGTGCGTGATGAAGCAGAGTCTCTAGCTGATTGTACATCGAAGCACGTTCCTGCTCATTGCCACCCAGCTCCATTTCCTAGAACAGAGCAAGCAGGCTATTAAAGAGAAGGCACAACAAAAGTAATAACAGCCAGGATGTTAATAATGCCACACATGCATACACACACATATGGCCTATTGACATAACACAGGTCTTTGCCTTTGGTGAAGCCCCTTTTTTATGTAAAAGCTGTTAACAGACCTGTGACTGCATGTATTTTTAATGGGGCCACCTCCAAGAGGATTAGAACCCCATCCTCCGGGTGGGATGGAGGGGTGGAACGTGTGTGCATTAAAAAAAATAGTGCCTTTAAATGTTAAGTTGTCATTAAGGCATTACTTTTTAGAAACAATGACACCGCATTAAAGAAGTCAACATGTCCCTAAATCATTTATCACAGGAAAGACTGAAATGTACAACTTCTTTAATGTATTTTTTTTAGCAATTTACATAAATTTATTTATTAATATACATTTCCCCAAAGAAAGTCCAAATTTATGATAAAAAAGACAGTGAAAGACAAAAATTTTGCAATTTTAGAGAAAAATGTCACAAATTTATGAATTAACAATGGGAAATTTTACACAAAAATTTGTAAATTAAGTCAAAAAGTGTTAGATGTAAGATAAAAGGAAAAAAGTCTTAACTTGCAAATCTGCAAAAAATGCAAATTCTTATAAAATTGGATATTTATGAGAAAAAAAACTTCTATTGCTAATATTGATTTTCATTCTTAATACTCCATTATTTTACCCTAATTTTAAGACTCCAACATGTTTTTGTGGCTTCTTGCAAACTTTTTTCTTTTGTGGTTAAAAAAATTGCTCAAAATGTCACCTTCCATATTACATGTTGCTAACTAACCTGCTCTCTTTAGTTCAGACAGAAGACAGCATATTGTTGTTTTTTTTAAACCATATGCTACCATATGAGTCATTTGAAACATGCCATGTTCAAATGTCTCATGCAAAATCACTCATCCTTGTAGCTTTTTTGAAAATAAGCAGATTCAAACAATGCAGGGTTAAAATTCACATCCTCCTTTCTCAGTTATGGGGTTGCTTTGGGAGCAGGCAGGAGGGCAGCGCCTCGTTTCTTTCCAGCTGCAGTGCTAGGATACCTGGGTAATTACTGTACAGGGCTCACACACATCACTGAGCAGTAACCAGGAAACTGGCCAGCCTGCCACAGACACAGATTTGCTTTCAGTGTCATGAGTCTGCCCGTTTGAAACCTGCCTGTTTCACCAGAGCAGGACCTCTGAACCGCGTCTGCTCATCAAGCTTCAACCACAAATGGGACGGCCATGATCACAGTCTGACGGCACACAGGACTCTTATATTTGTCCACAAAGGTGTGTTTGAAGTTGACGTGTACAACTGCCTGGTGTTTTCTGCCTTGCTAATCCTTGTAACTTCCTGGTTCTCTATCTTCTCTTCAGTCATCATCCTCTTTCTCGTTTTCTTCATTCATCAGCTCCACAAAGTACTCCTTCCACTCTCTCAACACACTCTCATCACCTTTTGGTACTATTACTGTCTCTGTCCTTAATCAACTTAACCTGCTGTACATCCTTTCCTGCTCAATCTCTCTGTCTAGCCAATCAAAATGAGTCATTTTCTCATTTCTTTGTATGGCTGTCACTCCTTGGATTCCTTCCATCACTGGGGTCCCTTTGTTCAAAACCAAGGCCAGGTCCTCTGCTTTCATGAAATCCTGTGTTGGTGGGCCATCTCCTGTGCTGAATTTATGGGCCATTTTTAAACTGCTAAGATCAGTACAGACAAATTGTCAGACACTTTCTGTTCACCTCATATATACATTACCAACAGTCAAGTTACTTGCCAGGCTGCAAAATATTCTTGTACTTAATCTTGACCTGCTGCTACATCTTTTTTTGACCAGATGTGTTTGTTCTTTATGAAGGGCAGATATAATATTACATCTTTTAATACTAAAAACATTGGGGGAACATGTAACTATTCTAAATGACAAATATTGAGTAACCTGCACTTCCACTGGTTACATTTAAGTCAAGGTGTGCAAGAGTTGCACATTTTGATGTAAATGTGCTAAGTTGCAATTAAAGTGAGAAGATTTGATTTGTATATTTTCAACTACTCATGCACTCAGTTGGTCCGCTGTTGTCTGCCAGGCTTTCTCTCTTTCTTTATTTATGGCAGCTGTGCTTCCATTTTTAGATATTATATGCTTCACCTTCTCATGGGTTTCATTAAGAAGTCTCTGTTCTGCAGGTGAAAAATATGCCTCTGGTGTCTTGTCGATTGTCTTAGCCTTAGTAGGATTAGTGATTCTGTGATCGATCATGTGGGCTGCACGGTGGCGCAGTGGTTAGCACTGCGGCAGCACAGTTTACCCTTGGCCGGGGGATTGTGGGGATCGTGGGATCGTGGGTTCGATCCCAGCCCCCGACCAACAGTGATCTGTGTGGAGTTTGCATGTTCTCCCCGTGTTGTGTGGGTTTACTCCGGGATTTCTCCGGTTTCCTCCCACATGCCAAAAACATGCATGTTAGGTTAATTGGCTGTTCTAAATTGTCCCTAGATATCTGTTTCCTATAGGCCCTTAGAATAGAGGGTTAGTATTAATGAATGCGCTTTGAGTGGTCTTTGTGACTAGAAAAGCGCTATATAAGTGCAGGTTAGTTAGTTAGTAGTCTGTTTAAGTTTGGTGTGAACGTGCACTTTATCCCAACTATCTACACCTGGCTTGACATAGCTGTACCTTCTCATACTTACTTGGCAAACGTGATTGAATTGTTTAGGCCAGGATGCGCAGACCAAACTATATCAAGCTGTAATTTTTCAGTTATCATGGGTTTCTGAGCAGCGCGGTGGCGGAGTGGTTAGCACTGCGGCAGCACAGCAACTCACCCTTGGCCGGGGGATCCTGGGTTCGATCCCAGCCCCCAACCAACAGTGATCTGTGTGGAGTTTGCATGTTCTCCCCGTGTCTGCGTGGGTTTACTCCGGTTTCCTCCCACATGCCAAAAACATGCAGGTTAGGTTAATTGGCATCAAAAACTGGGGATTCTAAATTGTCCTTATGTATGACTGCGAGAGTGAATGGTTGTCTGTCTTTCTGTGTTGACCCTGCGATGGGCTGGCGATCTGTCCAGGTTGTACCCTGCCTCTCACCCAAATATGCTGGGATAGGCTCCAGCCCCCCCGAAAAGGATTAAGCGGAAGAAGATGGATGGATGGATCATGGGTTTCTTAGTTCTACTTTTGTGCAATATCCCTCAGGTCTTAATGTATATACTGAGGGCATATTGTAGGGGGAAAAACAGCTAATTACTTATGAGCTGTATGTATTTTTTTTTTTAAATAACCTTTGTACAGTTGCTAAGGGCAAGATAATAAGACCCTGCAATATATTAAGTTAATAGGATATATCAAGGTTTTCCATTTAAGATAGAAGATGGGCTGTATTGTATATATCAAGATACAGTAACTAGCTGCACAGTCTCAGTGTGCTGGGACTAAAAACAGCCATGCAACTGCAAGTGAACTTTCAATGTAAAAGCATGTACAGTAGCTTGTATCTGATCTGAGGAAACGCTGAACACTTAAGATAAAATAAGCCTTTATTACAGCTGTGGAAGACATCCTGTGTGGTACCCGTACTGAAGACTCTGCACCTCAAGGACCTCAACAGTTACAGACCAGTGGCCCTCACATCACACCTAATGAAGATCCTGGAGGGGCTGTTCCTCGCCCACCTCCGCCCCCTGGTGGAACCAGCGATGGATCCACTTCAGTTTTCTTGCCAGCATGGCATCAGGGTGGAGGATGCAGTGATCTTCCTCCTACACCAAGGGAATGGTGTAGGGAAGCCTGGGAGCACTTTGAGGATCATGTTCTTTGATTTCTTCAGTGCTTTCAGCACCATCCAATCAGTGATCCTGAGGGACAAGCTGCTGTGTGCAGGAGTGGACCAGCACTTGTCATTGTGGATCCTGGACTACCTCACAGACCGACCATAGTTTGTGAGAACCCAGGACTGTGTGTCTGACACCATCATCTGAGTACCCCCCCCCCCCCAGGGAACAGTTCTGGCTTCCTTCCTGTTGACCCTCTACACTGCTGGCTTTACACACAACACACCATCTACAGAAGTTCTGTGATGACTCTGCGATCATTGGCTTCATTTCTGATGGGGATGATGCGGAGCACAGAGGACTTATCCAGGACTTTGTGGACTGGTGCCTATGGAACTGCCTCCAGATCAATGTGAGGAAAACCAAGGAACTAGTGGAGGACTGCCGCAAGTGAGGACAACCCCCCACAGCACCAGTAAACGTCCAGGAAACAGAGATTGAGATGGTGACATCTTACAAGTACCTGGGTATTCATCTAAACAATAAACTGGACTGGTCGCACAACACCAACGCGCTCTACAAGAAGGGGCAGTGCAGGCTGTTCCTCCTGAGGAGACTCAGGTCTTTTGGAGTGCAAGAGACATTCCTGAAGACCTACGATTTGGTGGTGGCATCAGCCATCACATTTGGAGTTGTCTTCTGGGGCAGTGGCATCATGGCAGCCAACAGGAAGAGACTGAAAAGGCTGATCAAAAAAGCTAGCTCTGTTCTGGGGCAACGCCTCAACCCAGTGGAGGTGAGAGGAGGATGGTGGCTAAGCTGTCATCTCTGCTGGAGTCCGAGTCCCACCCCATGTAGGACATGCTGAACGCACTGAGGAGCTCATTTAGCGGTAGGCTGTGCCATCCTAGGTGCACAATGGAAAGGCTCCACAGGTCCTTCCTACCTACGGCTGTCAGACTTTATAACCTAACCGGTGCTGCCCGTAGAGGTCGTATTAATGTAAATGTAACAGCTTTGCACAATAGAGATCGTCCCCTCCAATACACAACTACAACAATTACAATTATTATTGAGGGGGGCAACAACACTGTTGATTCAAATGCAAAATATACTGCCTGGGTACATATCTATATTCTGCCAGGTAATTTAACAAACTGTAATGCTGTTGATACCATCTAGCGGCAATGCTCCTGCACTGTGTATACAACTGTGTACATATGTATATTTATTTACTGCTTTGGCTAACCAGTTCTTAGCTTATTATCTTATTTACTATTGCTCTGAGTGCTGCTATCCCTTTGCTGTTGCAATCCTGGAATTTCCCCATTGTGGGACTAATAAAGGCTTATCTTATCTTATCTTATTAGTCCCACAATGGGGAAACTCCAGGACCCACTTAAGCTCACATGGGTCACCAAATAATTGATTCCTTTGTTGTCTTAGACATACGAAAAACAAAAACAAGTACGGCCTTGTACATGCAGGGGCCATTAATAGACATGTATGGCTGACATTGTCTGTACAGGTGCATCTCAGTAAATTTTGAATATCATCAAAAAGTTGATTTAAAAAATGAATTGTTATTGAAAAGTATGTTCATGTACACACTTAACACTTGGTCGGGGCTCCTTTTGCCTGAATTACTGCATCAATGCAGCGTGAGATGGAGATGATTAACATGCATCACTGCTGAGGTGTTATGGAAGCGGAGGTTTCCCTTCACTTCCGCCTCCCAAAGAGAGCAGACGCTTTTTCTTTCTCTCCAGCTCCAGCTCTCTATCTCTCTTCTCCCCTAACTGACTGGATCCCAGCTTGCTATCGTCTGTCTGCGTGTCCCTACTGCTGATTATCGAACGAAATTATGGATTTAATAAGCTGGGCTTTGAACGCAATTGACACTATTTTTTCAACGAGGAAAAGTGCCCCGGGGGAGGCAGTTTGCCCCGCAGGAACAGCGGCCGCGGGCTATTTGAAGGACACAAGTAATTGGAAACTCTTGTGCCTGTGTGATCTCTCTATCGAAGATGTTGAAGATTTATACATCTTCGTAGCAATGGTCATCGGAATCTTACTGATTGGATCTGGGATTGTTCTGGTGTACCGTAAATTGATGAAGATGGACGGAGCCTATCAAAATGCTGACCCGGCGAGGCTTAACCATCAAATTGACCAATTGGGCAGGACTCTGACAGCGGCTAATGGAGAACTGTCTAGGAAAATGGATTACATCATGATCACGCTGAGAGCCGTCCATGAAGAATTCAACGTCCAGCACTGAAGGATTAAAGTACTGAATCTTTAAACTTGCGAGAATTAGATTATGCAAAATTTTGTGAAAACATGGACTCCTTTTTACTTACATTATTATGAGAGTTATGATTGCCCTTAAATGAGAATTAAGATTTTTTTGGACTTATTTTTGTACCCGTAGGTAGATTTGTTCTGCAGTCCGGTGACAAGCCACCAGCTGCTGGTCGCTGCGTGCCAGCAGTGAATGCACTGCGATGCCAGCAGTGAATCCCCCTTTTCCCTTTAAATCTTAAAATGTGGCTGGTGTAAGGGTTTTTTATACTGCTTTTCAAGATTACTCTATTGTTACATACTCAAGGTATGCAAAATATAGACGTCATTTGGGCAAGTCGGGATCTTTCAGAAGGATGGGTGGAAGGGTGATGGTGACTTTGAATATATTGGTATTTGTTAAATGGATATTTTTCATTTTTTTATTCTGTATTTTCTTTTGTTGGAAAATCAATAAAAGATTGTTTAATGAAAAAAAAAAAAAAGCTTTGTCTTTGTCTGGAAGACTCAAATGATGTATTGAGCAGGTGAAGAAGAGATTCAGTCAACTCCAGTTTGTCTAGCAATGTACGATAGCTTTCATCCTGTGTTTGTAATTTGATCATGTCCATATGTCAGACAAAATGGAATTTATTGCCCGGTCCAAACATTTCAAAAGCCACTTTCCCCCCTCCCGTTGTCTTACCAGGTGTTCTTGTGCCTCCAGCCTAACCTTGTGCTGCTGAACCTTGAATAATATTAGCAATTCACTAAGTGCTACAGTGTTTATTGTGCACTTTCAATCAGTGTGACAGATCACCATGATCAGGGAATTACGATCAACAGAATTGCTCATTCTGACTGTTAATTAGTGAAGCTGCAGCCCTGACTGGAATGACAAAACATTTTAGTTTATACATTTCTACAGAACATGATTCATTGTCAGGACTCAGAATATATGCTTTTTTTTTCCTTTTCTAATAGCTGCTCTAGGAGGAAAATTTGCTCCCAGTAATTTCCCAGAAACCTCATCTAGTTTCAGCCGTGCATGCATGTGTCCTGTAAGCTATATATGCTGAACTGTTGAATTTCTTCATTTTAGCAACACTGAAAAATGATATTAGCACATCTGACTCAGTAGATTGACAATTGAATCTTCCTTGGTTGGATTATCAGGTGAAAGCTGGTATATTAACATTAGCATGGTTGAGAGCAGTGATGTCAAATAATTCTGACTATTGGGGCAGAACATGTTACCACTAAAACCCCATTATCATTCATCTTCCTCAAATCACTTTTAGTTTGATAGGCATGGAAGTTTTTTGTGCAGATCGGTGAGTGGCCCTATCTCCTCTCACTCTCACACGTTTGTTCAGCTACTGCAGCACACAGGAGTCCATTACGGAGATGAGGAGCTGGGGCTCAATCAGAGGAGCTGATGGCAACTGGCAGTCCTCCAGATCTGCTGGATCAGCTGCATTAGTGTGTCTGTGCGTGAACCTTATGTTGGATGTGCAGAGGTATATAGGGGGTTAGAAAATGTATTCAAGATAAGAGTAGCATTACCTTATTACATTAACTATTTATGTAAAGTCTGTTTTACTATGTTGCAATGTGAGAATGGAGTGTAGCAATGCAGAAAATCCACCAGAAACCCCCCACCCCCACCCCACCCCACATGTCCACTATTCACTCAGGTCAAGTGTGAAATTTCCATTGTAAGGAGTTCTATTTTGTTCTGCTTTGGCCTCTTCTAACAGTATTCTCAGCCTACAGTGGAGCAGTTTGGGCATGCTTGCCCCAGCACATTGACGTTTCATGAATAAGGCCCACGTGTGCTTCCCTATGAATCTCAGATATGGTGCTTTTGCTAGCTGTTGGAGTTATTGTTAGCCCCTTTCTGTACCACCATATAAAGTCTGGATGAGAACATCAACAATGTACCATTATTGTAGCACAGTTTCTTGGCATCTTGAGCCATCCATCCATCCATCCATCTTCTACCGCTTAATCCTTTCGGGTCGCGGGGGGGGCTGGAGCCTATCCCAGCATCTTTGGGCGAGAGGCAGGGTACACCCTGGATAGATCGCCAGTCCATCGCAGGGCCAACACAGAGAGACAGACAACCATTCACTCTCGCATCCATACCTAAGGACAATTTAGAATCCCCAGTTTTTGATGCCAGTTAACCTAACTTGCATGTTTTTGGCATCTTTGGCATCTTGAGCCATGTTATTCAAGCACTCATTGTCATGTGTGTTGTATAAAATTGGATGCTTTCGTTTTGCCCCCCACCCCCCGCACCTAGAAGTGATATCGCCTGAAACAAAGGATCTCGTTGGTCCAATGTTTCTGCAGCGAAAGTCATCTGGGATCAAGGTCTGTGTGGATATTTTTTGACTCGCACAAATGTTCAACTGCGTTGTGAGCATGCTAATAAGAACCAGTTTAATCTGTTCAAATGATTTTCTGTGATTTTTTCTGATGAAAATTTGTGCTTGTGTGAAACGACCTTATGTTTAGTTGCCAACAAAATTGGTTAAGAAAGATGTGGCATTCCTAAACCTCAAGGCAATGCATATTAAGGTGTGCCAAACAAGTACTTCTGGGCCATTAAGTCAGATTTTTTTCTTGCTGCTGAGATAGGAACTCTTCTATCCTGTTGCAGCATTTTGAAAGTCAGAATCTTCCAACCCAAGTCCAGAAAGACCATCTATTGCAGTCAAAACATTATATAGGAAGATAAATACACATGGAAAAACAAACGGGCCTCTGGCACTTTATTAGAGACATACAATTTTCTGGAAAACTTACTTGGGTAAGTGTATCTTGTTACTACCCACTGCTGTGTGTATGGGGAGGGGGGGTCATCCATGTCATGATTACTCAGCAGGTGTGTGTGTGAGAGACAGCGAGTGAGAGAGAGAATGCATCTTGCCATGGGAAGAAACAGTGCTGTCTCAGGTGTGTGCAGTTTGTTGTATCTGATAACTAGTGTTATGGTGGTGGCGAGACACTGATGTGACTGAGCTGCTGCCCCCATATCCTGTAATGACAAAAAAATATCTACATTCATACTATACTGTGTACAGACAGTGCAATCCACTGATTTTAGCGCCTCTTTGAAAGATGAGTAAAAATGGTCAGAAAAAAAATCCTCCTGTTGTTGCAGTAAGTTTGTTGGTTTATTATTACAGACATAAAGGACTGTTCTACATTTTCTATATTCTTGCACAAGATACCTTGCTGATCCTGATTCCATGCAGGTTCTTTTGAGGTGAAAATGTCTCGTTACATCATCGAATGATCCATGTTTTAAATAATCCACCACATGTGTTAACGTGGTGATTATTGTACTGTTCTGATGTGTCTGTGTTGGAGGGCACCTGTCATCTTCAAGGACAGTCCCCCTCCGTCCCTCCCCTTCTCCTCCTCTGTCCTCTTCTGTTTGACAGCAGTATCCATGGAGGACACCAGTGTATAAAACATAGTTTATCATGATTTGTGTTTTAGCTTTTGGAAAAAAAAATCTGCTGATAAAAATTGAAAGTAGCTGTCTTTAATCTGTGGAAGTTCATTTTCAAACATCCAGGTGTCAGACAAACTTTCAACAGGGAGTTTTATTTAAAAGATACTGGACTAAAATCTAATTAAAATTCAAGACGTTTCGATGTTCATCCAAACACCATCATCACTTGTGAGCAATGTTAGAAGTAACACCACTGTGGGGAGACTTGAATAACGAAACCGAATTGTCTTTCATTTCAGTTTATTCAAGAAATCATTCCACTGTCTGCTCTTATTCTTGAGCAGCGAACAAAGAGGCTGAACACACCAAAGTTCTCTCATTTAAACCTTCTCACATCAAACCATTTCCCTCGCGGGGGAAATCACACATCTATCTTAAAATCTCTTTATTCACATTCATTAGCCTTTTATTTACATAACTCCCCCTTCTCTCCTCTCGAGCCTCAGTGGTCAGGAAGTCTTCTGTCCCCTGTCCTCCGCAGGGGGTCCAGGCTCTGTGGCTCCGCACCGCAGGGGGCTGGCTCTCCTTCATCGTGGTTAAATCACATATGCAGTGTCCAACATATACATGTCTCACAACACAGCCATATAACCCCCCCCCAAACGATGAAGAACAGACTAATTCCCAAAATTTAATAGCACCTTACTCACTACTGAATAATCAACACCAACATTCAGTCTGTGCGCCGCTTGGGCTTCAGCCGTCTGCCGAATCTGCTGTGAGTTGGCCCCGCCTTGCCTGCGGTGCTGTTCTGCTTCGGGTCTGTTGACTGAGGAAGAGAGTGGTTAATTGCCCTCTGCGGGGGCCTGCCTCGTCGAGGCGCCACCGCGACCGGTACAGACACGTCCTTCATGACAAAAGCAGGTTTTAGTCTGTCAATACTGACTGTCTCTTTTCTGTCCCCAAAATCTAGCACAAATTGCTTATCACCTGCCTCCAGCACTCGAAATGGCCCTTCGTAAGGTGGTTTGAGCGTTGCTTTAAGGGCTTCGCGCCTGACAAAAACGAAATCGGCATTTTTCAAAGCCTTGGGGACGAAAACTCGTGGAAAAGCGTGATGAACCGGACCCGGGAGCGTGTCTGCCCCCGTGCCAACTAACGGTCCCAGAGCAGAGAGAGGTGGGGGCTCTGGGTGCTCTGGTAAAAACTCGCCCGGCAGCCTCAGAGTTTGTGCGAATACCAGCTCCGCTGGGGAGGCGTCTAAGTCCTCTTTAGGCGCAGAACGCAACCCTAATAAAACCCATGGGAGTTTATTTACCCAATCTGCATCCGTGAGCGACGCTCTGAGTGCTGCCTTCAAAGACCTATGAAAACGCTCGCATAACCCATTAGCCTGAGGGTGGTAAGCCGTAGTGCGGTGAATTTTGGCTCCTAAGCCGTTGGCCATCGCTGACCACAGCTCAGAGATGAATTGCGGTCCTCTATCGGACGTAATGTCCGACGGAACCCCGAAGCGCGCCACCCAAGCCGTTAAAAAAACGCGAGCCACCTCCGCGGCCGTGGTCGTCGCAAGTGGGACCACTTCCGGCCAACGTGTGGTGCGGTCCACCATTGTCAAAAGATACGTGAACCCCTGTGATGCCGGTAGGGGGCCCACAAGGTCGACGTGCACATGGTCGAACCTTCTGGCCGGAATGCGGAACGGTTCTAACGGGGCTCTTGTGTGCCTGTGAATTTTGGCCCGTTGACAGGAAATGCAGGTTTTTGCCCATTCCTTCACGTGCTTGCGCAGGCACGGCCAAACAAACTTTTCCGCCACTAGTTTCACCGACGCGCGCACCCCCGGGTGCGCCAGTGAATGGACCGAGTCAAAAACACGGCGGCGCCACGTGGCCGGGACCACCGGACGCGGGCGCCCCGTCGACATGTCGCAGATCAGGGGGGGCATACCGGTTTGTAAACACTTGCTCTCCAGCCTCAACCCTGTTGGTCCAGACTGGAGCGCGCGCACGTCTGCGTCCGCCCCCTGGTCCGCTGCCATGGCTGCGTAATCTATACCCACGTGCACCGGGGCTGCGCGCGCCACCGTGCCGCTCTCCTGCGGCGCGGTCACGGTGGCCCGTTCTGCCTCTGCGCGTGTCGGGGTCGTGAACGCGCGTGAGAGACAATCCGCTACTACATTGAATTTGCCCGCGACGTGCCTAATGTCAGTGGTAAATTCCGAGATTGCGGCCAGCTGCCTCTGCTGCCTGCCGGACCACGGGTCTGAAATTTTGGCCATGGCGTATGTGAGCGGCTTGTGGTCCACATAAGCGGTGAAGCACCGTCCTTCCAGCCAGAACTGGAAATGACGAATAGCCAAATGCAGCGCCAACAGTTCTCTGTCAAACGCGCTGTATTTTCGCTCAGCCGCGCTTAAAGATTTGCTAAAGAAAGCCAAAGGCTGCCAAACTCCGGCTACCTGTTGCTCAATAACGGCCCCTATGGCTAAATCTGAAGCGTCTGTCGTCAGCGCGATACGTGCTGCAGGGTCTGGGTGGGCCAGGAGCGCAGCGTCAGCCAAGGCTTTTTTAACCTCTGTGAACGCGCGCTCCCGCTCCGGGGACCATTCGACCGCCTGGGTCGGCTTTTGTTTTTTGAGCGCGGCATATAACGGTTGCATGATTTGAGCTGCGTGGGGCAGGAACCGGTTATAAAAATTCACCATCCCCAAGAATTCCTGTAGTGATTTGACCGTTTGTGGACGGGGAAAATCCGCTACCGCGCGTACTTTCTCTGGTAACGGAACCGCTCCCTCCGGGGAGACGCGGTGACCCAAAAAATCAATCCGCTCAACGCCGAACTGGCACTTGGCTGGGTTAACTATTAAGCCGTGCTCTCCCAGCCTCCTAAAAACTGCTGTGAGGTGCGTTTCGTGTTCGTCCTCTGAAGTACTCGCGACCAAAATGTCGTCGAGGTACACAAACACGAAAGGGAGATCGCGTAACACGGCATCCATCATCCGCTGAAATGTTTGCGCCGCCCCTTTGAGACCAAACGGCATGCGTAAAAATTCGAAAAGTCCGAACGGGGTTATTACCGCTGTTTTAGGAATGTCCTCCGGTTGGACCGGGACTTGGTGATAGCCGCGAACTAGATCAATCTTTGAAAAAATGCGCGCCCCCGCCAGGTGCACCGAAAAATCCTGAATGTGCGGGATGGGATAACGATCGTGTGCCGTAGCGTTGTTTAGCCTGCGGTAATCCCCGCACGGTCTCCAGGAGCCATCGGCTTTCGGTACCATGTGCAGCGGCGAAGCCCACGGGCTCTTCGACCTACGAACGATGCCCAGCCTCTCCAGGCTGGCGAACTCCTCGCGCGCAATGGCGAGCTTAACTGCATCCAAGCGCCGAGCTTTTGCAAACACGGGAGGACCAGAAGTGGGGATGAAGTGTTTCACCCCGTGCTTCGCGACCGTCGCTGAAAAAGTGGGCACAGTGAGCGCTGGAAATTGGGTGAGGAGTGTGTGAAACTTACCACCTGCTGTAGCGACGTGGGTCTGTACTGGTGGCGGGGACACTCGAGCTGAACAGGGGAGAGAGTAAAAAGAGAGTGCATTTACCAGCCGTCTATTAGCAAGATCAACTAACAGATTGTGTGAACACAAAAAATCCGCGCCCAACATGTTGAAACTCACCGCCGCTATCACAAAAGTCCATTCATATGTGCGGCCATGTAAGCATAAAGGCAAGGTCCTTCTCCCGTAGGTGTTGATGTTCGAGCCATTTGCCGCTGTAGCTCCGTCACCGTGGGGTCCAGCTACCCGGTCCGCGTATGTTGGGGTGATGAAGCTCACTTGTGCTCCGGTGTCAATGAGGAACACTCGTCCGGAGCGCGCATCCGTGATGTAGAGCAGCTTGTTGCGTTCTCCGAGGGTCGAAGCTGCTAGCGACCCCCGGTCTTGCCGTTTCCCGAACTCCTGAAGATGCAGGGCGGCACACACCTGCGTGCCTTCTCCGCGAACCTCCGATGGTAAAAGCAGAGATCTTCTCCTCCGCTGTGTCGTGCCCGCGCCTCTGTCGCCGGGCTATTGGCTCCCCCTCGTCGCGGCCGTGTTGCCGCCGTCGTCGGCCAGTCTGGTTCTGCCGCCTCTGGCTCCCCGCTGTCTCGGGTCGCTGCTGTGGTTGCTTGCCCGCCGCAGGCGTCCAGGATCTCGTCTGCCTCCTGGGCCAGCTCCCGGAACTCCTCCAGGGTGTGACACTTTTTGCCGGCCAGCGTGCTTCTCGCATGCGCCGGGAGGTTGGAGAGGAAGATGAACTGAAAAATGAAATCATCGTTGTCCAACCCTCTCAGCTGTATCATCTCCTCCATCAGGGCGCTCGGCCTGTGTCCACCTTGGTCTAGCAAAGACAGGATCCTCCTCGCCCTCACTTCAGCCGAGGGGGTGAAAAACTTGATGAGGGTGGATTTCAGCTTGCCGTACCTGTCGGTCGCGGGTGGCTGCTCCACCAAGCTTTGCACGCACCGAGCTGTGCTGTTGTCCAGTTTAGCGATGACATGGTGGAACTTAGTGTCATCCACCGTTACTCCTGCGAGCGCGAACTGCGACTCTGCTTGCAGAAACCACGACCGTGGGTTATCCTGCCAGAAATCAGGCAGCTTAACGGCCACTGCGCTCGCCAGCTCTGAGCGCTGTGAGTCCGGGACCCTGAGAATTTCTTCGTTCATTCTCAACGTCGTCAGTCACCAATGTGGGGAGACTTGAATAACGAAACCGAATTGTCTTTCATTTCAGTTTATTCAAGAAATCATTCCACTGTCTGCTCTTATTCTTGAGCAGCGAACAAAGAGGCTGAACACACCAAAGTTCTCTCATTTAAACCTTCTCACATCAAACCATTTCCCTCGCGGGGGAAATCACACATCTATCTTAAAATCTCTTTATTCACATTCATTAGCCTTTTATTTACATAACTCCCCCTTCTCTCCTCTCGAGCCTCAGTGGTCAGGAAGTCTTCTGTCCCCTGTCCTCCGCAGGGGGTCCAGGCTCTGTGGCTCCGCACCGCAGGGGGCTGGCTCTCCTTCATCGTGGTTAAATCACATATGCAGTGTCCAACATATACATGTCTCACAACACAGCCATAACCACTACTTTTGCAGTAACGTGCTGTGTAACAAATTACTTTTTAAAAATTCAGTAATGCGTTACAGTTACTGAAATTTGATCAGATGCATTACTCGTTTTATGAATATGGATAGATATTTTTAGCGCAAATAAATGAATATACAAACTGACCCTACCATAGCTGAGGCGAAGCCATCAGTCAGCGTGACCTGTTGCAGACAGCTAAGTCTTCACTACTGAGAAGAGGAAGAGATGAAACTACTTTGTTTTTGTGGAAATAGATTATTTTTCTTTTGTCGCGGTTAAGGGCGAAAGCATATTGGTGGGTTGGAAGCTAAGTGCCGGTTGAGACCTTCTGCAATCTTCAGAAGAGCTTGAAAATGGCAGCAAAGTTCTGACAAAGCTCGTGCTAAGTAATGGCTAGCTATGCTAACAACACCATGTTAGTGGATCTGAACAGCCACTGCTGGATGTAAAGTGGAAATACTCTTGTCTCAACAGCCACGGCTGGATTTCAAGCACAGGTATGCATCTGGACAGTTTGTGACCCAGCAAGAATTAAACCGATTAATTGCCAGATATGTCGTTACAGACCGAAAACATGATAAGTCACTTTCCATTAGACAGCTGAGACTGTGATCCACTGAAGTTAAAACACATTTACTTGCTACCTGGATAAAGATTATTCAAAAATGGATTTTGATCTCTAAAAGGAATTTGAGGGACTGGATCATGTCTCTTATCACAGCAGACATTTGGACTGTGGATAATGGACATTTTCTTTGGATCACTGCACATTGGATTAAATCCATATCATACAGGTAAGATGAACATGGACAGCTTTATGCAGTGTTGCCAACTCTCACTCCAAAATGAGGAAATTACTGGCAATATCATGTTGATTTTCTTCAGATTTTTCCCACAATAAGAGCTCTCAAGGCAGGATGAAATTGACTGAACATGTTCTAAAAGCTCTGTTTAAAATTGTCCATTTTCAGCCTGACATTAATAAGCTCGTAATGTAATCCATTAATTAAATTACCTTGATATGTGTGCAAGATGATTTAAGTATGCATTTAAAAGTAATGTGAAAGTTCGACTTCCGGTTATGGCTGCCACGTAAGACGGACGTGTCTCACTCTGCTCTGCTCCTGGAGAAAAAAAATCGGCAAATAACTCTCTCATTTGGGACAGAACGTATCCCAGCGTTTGGCCGAGGATATGTCGGCGAAGCCTAAGGCTGGAAAACCAGGTAGAGGAAAAAGCGAGCCGCCGAAACAGTCCAAATTAACGGACTTTCAGGTCTGTGACGCAGCAAATAAAACTCCATATATGGCGGAGGAGGCTGGCAACGGTGCGATGTCTGCGGGGAGCGGCGCAGATGCGCTGATGGCTGCCATGAGTTCAATGAGAGCGGACTTTTCCTCTAGATTTGATGGGATTATGGCAGCGTTGGAAGGAATGAGAAAGGAATTGGGTGACTGTGTAGAACGAATGGCGCAGATGGAGCTCCGTCTCTCTAGTGCTGAAGATGACGTCACCCGTCTTCAATTAAAGGTGCGCACTTTGGAAAAAAAAATAAATGTCTGGAAGATAATATTTTGGATTTGGAATCTCGGTCGAGACAGAATAACTTGAGGCTGGTGGGTCTTCCAGAGGAATCAGAAGGTCGGGACGTATGTTCCTTTCTGGAAAAGTGGATTCCGGAGGTGCTGGGCAGCGAGGAGTTGCAATCAGCAGTGGTTCTGGAAAATGCACATCGTATTGGCCCACGGAGAGATAAGGGACCGCCGAGGACCTTAATTATGAAGTTTCTCAGCAACAGAGACAGGATGAAGATCTTCAATGCTGCACGAGCTAAAGGAGAGATTAAACACCAGGATCAGCAGGTGCGGTTCTACCCAGATTTGGCCACAGGAATCCAACAATTGAGGAAGCAGTTTGGTCCCATACGTAAGGAGCTGCGCAACCTTGGGATTCGTCATGGTGTAATCTATCCTGCGAGACTGTTGACCACATATGAGGGCAGAACCCACATCTTCAAGACCCCAGAGGAAGCGCAGGAGTTCATCAAGAAGATCAAAGAAGAAGAAGAGACTGGTGGGAGCTAAGCATGAACAAAATATAAGGTAGAATAATTAAGCATTTGCACAGGCATCTGACTGACTTGAAGTAAATAGCAAGTTTACAAAATATAGATTGTATTATATATTTAAAAAAAAAAACAAAACAAACAAAAAAAACTATGATGTACAAAGTTGCTAAAAATTTTGGAGTTAAGTTGGAAAACTACAGAGGAGAGTTAATGTTACGTCATTAAAAGCAGTAGAGTTAGGGTGATTGGGAGGATGAAGGAGGAGTGGCTTAGGCTGTTCCCCGTGGGTGTGGAGCGGTCGATGGCTATATCGGGAGACAGAATTTTTCTTTTGATTTTGGGGGGTTTGCCACAAGTGTGGGAAGGGGAAATTTGTTTGTGTGTAGTTTGTAGGATGAATGTTCAACCACTCATGTTTTTGCTTCTCTGTATGAGCATGTTTACACTGCAAGGTAATCCCAAACTCTCTATTGATCATAAACCAAAGCGTTAATCTTAATTTAACTTCATGGAATTGCAGAGGTCTACAAAATTTAAAAAAACTTAAACAAGTTATGAATAAAATAAAAGACATGGGTTCAAAAATTGTGTTTTTACAAGAAACTCATCTAATAGAGGAGGATATAAAAAGAATTAGGAGTAGATGGCAAGGAAGTGTCTTCACCTCATCATTCTCATCCCGGGCCAGGGGAGTTATGACTCTCATACATAAATCAGTCCCTTTTCAAGTGAAAAATGTAATTGGAGACAAATTTGGAAGATATGTAATCATTCAAGGTTCTTTGCTATTAGAAAATATAAATCTTGTGAACTTATATGGTCCCAATATAGATGATCAAAAGTTCTTTGCTAATTTATTTCTTATCTTATCATCACTTACAGGGCAACATATAATAGCAGGGGATTTTAATTGTACATTGAATCCAGGTATAGATAGATCAACAGGACTGGATTGTACGCACAATGGATGTAGGATGACTATTAATCATTTTATGAAAGAATTGAGATTGTTAGATATATGGAGAGAAATGAAACCACAAGTTAAAGCCTATTCTTGTTATTCCAGTACCTACAAGACATTCTCAAGTATTGATTATTTTTTGATTTCCACAGAATTAAGGTCCAAGATTCAAAACTGCTTTTATGATAACATCGTGACCTCTGATCATGCACCCTGTTGTCTAATATATGTAGATAAAAAATTGACAAAGGAATCAGGTAGATGGCAATTTCAGCATAAATGGCTTCAGGATGAGGAATTTGTCAAGTATATAGAAAAACAGATAGACGAGTACTTTGACATCAATACTACACAAACATCAGCATGTGTAAAGTGGGAGGCTTTCAAAGCTTTTATTAGGGGACATATTATTAGTTATACAGGATCAAAATCTAAGAAGACTCGAGAGGAGAGAGTCCAATTGGAACATAAAATAAAAAGTCTTCAGGAAAAAGTGTATGCAGGAAGTGATCCAAGGTTGGAGAATGAATTACTGATTTTGAGAGCTGAATACGACAAAAAATCAGCGAATAGAGCTGCCTCGAGTCTTCTAAGATTGAAACAATCTTTTTATGAACAAGGTGAAAAATCAGGAAAATTATTGGCATGGCAGATTAAACAATTAGAAATTAAAACACCAATTACCAGTATTATAAGTAACGGACAGGTAGTTATAGATCCTTTAGAAATTAACAGAGCCTTTAGAGATTACTATGAAAAATTATATGATACCAAAAATGAATCTGATTTAACAAAACTAAATGGGTTTTTGAACGAACTATCTATACCGTGTATTCCAAATGAAAACAGGGAGATATTGGAGTCTAAAATTAGTCAAGAAGAAGTTGGGCTAGCCATTGATAATATGAAATCAGGAAAAAGTGCAGGACCAGATGGTCTTCCAGTTGACCTTTATAAAAAATTTAAGAATAAATTAATAAAACCTTTTTTGGAAATGGTTTTAGAAGCATTTCAAAATAATAATTTACCATCATACATAAATAATGCCTTAATTATACTGCTGCCAAAACCAGGTAAGCCCTCTAATAAATGTGAAAATATGAGACCAATAAGCCTATTAAATGCCGACCTTAAGATAATCTGTAAAATTTTAGCAAGACGAATACAAGAAATTTTACCAAATATTATTAATCGAGATCAGAATGGCTTTATAAAGGGAAGACGAGGCTTCCATAATGTAAGAAGACTATTTAATATTATTTATTTTAATAAAGAAGCACCGGATACAGCTCTCCTATCACTGGACGCCGAAAAGGCCTTTGATAGAGTTGAATGGCCCTTTCTTTTTGAAGTCCTACAAAGGTTTGGACTTGGAAATAATTTCATAAAATGGGTTCAAATAATATACAATAATGCTACAGCAGAAATCCTAACAAATAACAATATTTCAAAACCAATAAAAATCAATAGAGGATGTCGACAAGGCTGTCCACTTTCACCTTTACTGTTTACTATGGCAATTGAACCTATAGCGATACGTTTACATTCACAAATATATGGAATTAAAGTTGGACCAACAGAACATAAAATCTCCCTGTACGCCGATGACATAATTTTGTTTATGTCGAATCTAAAAAATCAATTCCGACCTTGTTGAATTTAATAAAGAATTTTGGGGAAATATCAGGATATAAAATAAATAAAACTAAATCTTCAATATTAATGCTAAATGAGACCCAGAGAAATTACCCAGCCCCTGAGGTAAATCAATTCAATGTTGTAAATCAGTTTAAATATTTAGGAATCCAAATTGTGCCTAAGCTAGAATCAGTCGCCAGTGTCAACTATGAAGCCTTAATGTCAGATATCAATGAGTTAACTCAGAGATGGATGTCACTACCAATGTCGATGATCGGGAGAATCAATATACTTAAAAGTAATATTTTACCTAAAATATTTTATTTATTTCAATACATTCCCTTATCACCACCTTTAGATTTATTCTCAAGAATTAAAAAAAAGTTAGTGGAATTTATATGGAACAACAGGAGGGCTAGATTACGTCTGTCTTTATTATATTTACCATTTGATCGTGGAGGTCTGAAATGTCCAAATTTTATGTTGTATTATTGGTCGGCACAACTGAGGTCTATGACATATTATTTTTCATCAAATGATCTCCCTCACTGGACTGAAATGGAATCATACAATTTACCTTTACCTCTTCCCATATTCATATACTCAGATTCGGCAAAAAAATTACAAAAACAAGTTAAAAATCCATTTGTAAAGCATATGATCAAAATATGGTGTGAAGCTAAAAACTATTTAAAAGAACCACAGTTATTGTCACAATTTAGTTCAATATGGGGTAATCAATATTTTAAACCAGGGAGAGCGGACGCTGTATTTAAAGTATGGAATTTAAAAGGGATACAAAAGATTCAGGATTTATATTTGCCATGTGCAGATAACATAATGTCTTTTGAAGAGCTGAGGATCAAATTTAATCTCAATAGAAAACATTTTTTTAAATATCTTCAACTTAGAAACTTTATTCGATCAAATCAAAATAAAGCTCTCACTCGACCTATTTATTCATCCTTGAAAAAATGTTGATGAAAGATAGTAAAAGAAAGGGTATTATTTCAGAGTTTTATAACTCATTGACACTATCTTCAAGTGAAAATTCACTGAAAAGATTAAACTACTGGAAAGAAGATCTGCAAACTGAAATTTCAGAGGAACAATGGGAATTGGCTTGTACAGAAGCTCAAACCAAATCAATAAATGTACGCCTTAAATTGATACATTTCAAATGGTTAATGCGGATGTATGTTACACCGGAGGAGTTAAATAGATATAACAAAAATATACCAGATACATGCACAAAATGCATGGAAAGTAAAGGAACCCTGTTTCATTGTGTATGGGAATGTAGATTAATAAGAATGTTTTGGGAAGAGGTGAGGGTAACAATTGAAAAAATAATCTCAAAACAAATCATATTGAATCCTAAACTGTTTTTGTTGGGTCTGTACCCAGAAAAGCATAATTTTAATAAAAGTGAAAGAACATTCATAGACCTCAGTTTGCTTAATGCCAAAAAATGTATTGCACTATTATGGAAAAAGACTCATAGACCAGATGTGACTCAGTGGTTAAGACAGATGTTAACAAACTTTCCATTAGAAAGAATAACATATATACTGAAATCAAAGGAAATTGTGTTTGAGAATATATGGAGACCTTTTATTGATTATGTAAAAAATTTAAACATAACTCTTGAAGAAGAAGGTGAATGATGTGTGTGGACCTTGTAAATTCCAAACTGGTGAACATAATATGTATACTTATGTATTGGATTGTCTAGACTAAACAGAGGAGCATTGTTGAAGATTTGATTTTGTTGGTGGTTGTTGGTGTTTTTAGTGCATTTTTTTTTTGTAGTACTTTAGTGTTAGTGTTTGATTGTTTGTATCATGTTTGTTAAAAAAAAAAGGTTCAATAAAGATATTGTGGAAAAAAAAAAGTAATGTGAAAGTTACTTTTCCAAGTAACTAGTTACTTTAATCATGCAGTAATTGGTAAAGTAACTTGGTTACTTTTGAAAAGAAGTAAATAGTAACTGTAATTAGTTACTATTTTTTAGTAACTTACCCAACACTGGTTGTAAGACTGCAGCAGGAAGCATCTCTGGCCAATAAATACCTCACATGTCATGTGACTTCCTTGTAGGTTATTTATTGGCCAGAGATACTTCCTGCTGCAGTCTTACAACTGATGATGGGGTTTCGATGAACATCAAAACATCTTGAATTTTAATTAGTTTTTAGTCCAGTGTTTTATAAATAAAACTCCCTGTTGATAGCTGTCTTTAAAGTACTTGTCTCCCTCTGATGTGATTGTGTCTCTGTGATTTCAGCATGGACTGCTGGCCTTCAAGTTCATCCTGACCTTCCTCATTCCAGACGTCCCCAAACACATCCAGGTTAAACTGGCCCGGCTCGAGTATGAATCGCTGGAGGCCCTCAAGAAAAAGGTAAAGGTCTGATTCAGCACATCTGAATTCTGCTGCAATTTACAACTTCATTATTGTTTTCACAAACATCTTTTAAACCAGAGGTCCACAAACTCTAAACTGGTACACACACACACCAGAGTCCCAGCGTCTTCACACACACACCATCTTTATGAGTGTGCACAGTCACCTTGAAGGGTGAATCACACAAATGATGGGTTTAGAATAACAACACACATCTACATCAGGGTATAAAGAACGCATGCAGCCTGGTGTGTGGAAACTGATGCAGTAACTCATGGATGTGCCTCCCTGGCTCATTCTATCGCAGAGCTCCTGGAGATCCACTGGCTGTAAGGTGTAGTATGCAAGCTCCTTTTTGTGTGAGAGGAGAAGTGAATTTAGGAAAATGTGTCCATTTTTTTCTGAAGTAGTCAAAGCACAACAACTCCTAGGGCCCTATTACAGCCATCAACAGTATGTATTTGTGGCACACTTCCCATTTTGCACTGGTGGATTTGCCAGTTTATGCCAGTGCATTGTCTGTTTTTCATGATCTGTGTCACATAATCTAATTACCTGTGGGCTGTGCGCCTGCTTTGCGCTGCAAGGGGGATACTCATTTAACCACTTGCACTCCGTTGTTCCGCGGGTGGGCAAGTCTCTGCGTCCTAGGACGCATGAGGGCGCACAAGAGCGCACTCGTGCGCGCTCGGACGCATAACGCATGATATACTGATGATGGTGCAGATGGAGATGGTGCTGGCCTCCAAGCGCCACTGGGAAAAAAATGCTGCAGACACAGAACAGATTAGTTCATCTGATTGACCTCTCATTCGACTAATAAGAGCTTTGAATTGGGTTTCTGAAACCATGAAGAGCCAATGAAAGAAAACCTAGGAAGGAGGACCCGCCTCCCAACGCTTTGAATGCAGTGAGCCAATTGAAGCAGAGAAGTTCGTGAGCTGTTTTTTTTTAAGGCTGGGTGAAGACTGGCTGCTGGAGCGGATCAAAAAAGGGCACAGGAAGAGCCCCACAGACCCAGCAGCATAGAGACCATCCACAAATGCAACCTGTGTGACAGGGAGTGCCATTCGTGGATCGGCATGTTCGGCCACAGGCGGTGCTTATTTTGTATTGGTTCCAGCAGAGTAGGCGTTATGATTTCTTCCATGGTCATCATAGACCGACGGAGGCTGACGACGAAGGCTGAGTGACACACACGCCTTCGCCAGTCTTTTTTTAATTCCTACTGTTATTTGTTTTGAAAAATCGTTTTCCAAAAACCGCAATCATGGAAGCACAAAACCGCAATAATGGAATTATGTTTTGATCGAGTCGCGAGACCAGAACCAGAGCGGACCAGCGTCGCGTTCGTCTGACAATGAGGAAGAGAAGTTCGCTAAGACTCCGCTGTGAAGAGGTAAGGTGTTATAAGCTAAATTATTATTTATCCCTGAAAATTGTAATCAAAAATGACTTTTGACCGATCGGTAAATTACAGCTGTGTGGTTCACGAAGTCTGAAGTTCGTGCGCCGCGGTACAAGGGGTTGCTCGCAGTGTACAGGCTGTGAACGCCCCCCCACCCCCGCTATTCTTCTGCAGCGAGGGGGGGGGGAGCCGCGATGATTGCACTGCTGTCCCACATCACCACATGAGGCTAATCCGTTGTGTAGCGATGGCCGAAGTCCATCCTCTGTAGCGAGCGGGGGGGGGGCAACCCCCCCACACACACACAGTAGCGAGGGGGGGGAATCCGCTGTGACAGCGTTGCTGTGGAAACATGCAACGAGTGTAATCCGTCATGTAGCGAGGGCAGAACTCCGTCCTTGGTAGCGGGGGGGGGACGACCCCCCCCCCACACACACACACACAGACACAGCCCTGAGTGTGACCTTTCCTTTGAGCCTAAAATGAAGCTTCTACATTGAATTATTCAAAAGTTACAGACGTTTTTCCAAACTGTGCCATTTGGCACAATTTGGCACAGTTCCAAAACGCCTGGGAACAGCCTGAGAACAAAGTTGTGTAAAATATTCATTTTTTGTGGTATTGTTACCAAATTTGGATCTCAGCTGGATAACACTTGGTTCTACATTTCTGTTGCATTTTCCAGCCGAATCGGACAGCTGTGTGTTATTTGCAAGCATTTGTATCCAAAAAAACACCGTGTCCAAATTTTTTTTCTTCAAGTTCAGTATGTTTAGATGACTGTAACTCAGTGGCCGGAGCACGTAGAGAGATTATGTTTTTTTTTGCCAAAAAATTCAAAATGTTTTCTTTTAAGTGAAACCAACCCCATGAAGATGCTGCAAAGGGTTGAAGAACAGCTTTCAATTTAGTTTGGGCACGTTATTTTTTGGCATTTTTAGGAAAATTGCCCGGAGTGCAAGTGGTTAAGGGAGGTGAGGCACTAGAGCAATCTCAACGCATTGGTACAGCTGTGGACAAAATTGTTGGTACCCCTCTGTTAATGAAAGAAAAACCCACAATGGTCACAGAAATAACTTGAATCTGACAAAAGTGGTAATAAATAAAAATTCTATGAAAATTAACCAATGAAAATCAGACAATGCTTTTGAATTGTGGTTCAACAGAATTACTTTAAAAAACAAACTCATGAAACAGGCCTGGACAAAAATGATGGTACCCCTAGAAAATAATGTGACCATAGGGACATGTTCAACCAAGATGTGTCCTCTAATTAACATCACAGGTGTCTACAAACTTGTAATCAGTCAGTCGGCCTATTTAAAGGATGACAAGTAGTCACTGTGCTGTTCGGTGACATGGTGTGTACCACACTAAACATGGACCAGAGGAAGCAAAGGAGAGAGTTGTCTCAGGAGATGAGAAAGAAAATTATAGACAAGCATGTTAAAGGTAAAGGCTATAAGACCATCTCCAAGCAGCTTAATGTTCCTGTGACTACAGCTGCACATATTATTCAGAAATTTAAGATCCACAGGACTGTAGCCAACCTCCCTGGGTGTGGCCGTAGGAGGAGACGGATAATACAAATGGTAACAAAAGAGCCCAGAACAACCTCTAAACACATTCATGGTGAACTCCAAGGTCAAGGTACACCAGTGTCAGATCGCACCATCCGTTGTTGTTTGAGCCAAAGTGGACTTCATGGGAGACGACCAAGGAGGACACCACTGTTGAAAACAAATCATAAAAAAGCCAGACTGGAATTTGCCAAACTGCATGTTGACAAGCCACAAAGCCTCTGGGAGAATGTCCTACGGATAGACGAGACAAAACTGGAACTTTTTGGCAAGGAACATCAGCTGTATGTTCACAGACACAAAAATGAAGCATACCAAGAAAAGAACACTGTCCCTACTGTGAAAGATGGAGGAGGTTCTGTTATGTTCTGGGGCTGCTTTGCTGCATCTGGCACAGGGTGTCTTGAATCTGTGCAGGGTACAATGAAACCTCAAGACTATCAAGGTATTCTAGAGAGAAATGTCCTGCCCAGTGTCAGACAGCTTGGTCTCAGTCGCAGGTCATGGGTCTTGCAACAGGATAATGACCCAAAACACAGCTAAAAACACCCAAGAATGGCTAAGAGCGAAACATTGGACTATTCTAAAGTGGCCTTCTATGAGCCCTGATCTAAATCCTATTGAACATCTGTGGAAGGAGCTGAAACATGCCGTCTAGAGAAGGCACCCTTCAAACCTGAGACAACTGGAGCAGTTTGCTCATGAGGAGTGGGCCAAAATACCTGCTGAGAGGTGCAGAAGTCTCATTGACAGTTACAGAAATTGATTGCAGTGATTGCCTCAAAAGGGTGTGCAAGAAAATATTAAGTTAAGGGTACCATCATTTTTGTCCAGGCCTGTTTCACGAGTTTGTTTTTTAAAATAATTCTGTTGAACCACAATTCAAAAGCATTGTCTGATTTTCATTGGTTAATTTTCATAGAATTTTTATTTATTACCACTTTTGTCAGATTCAAGTTATTTGTGTGACCATTGTGGGTTTTTCTTTCATTAACAGAGGGGTACCAACAATTTTGTCCACGTGTGTATTTTAGTGCATTTTATGACTGTGCTTTTGATAAGGAAAAAGGAGGTCTGTCGTTAGAAGTGCATTGTTAATGCTATTTCAGCAGTGTGTTTTGAAAACACAGCTCCCACTGATATGAGGAAACACATTATGCACTGATCTTTTCAGTTATTTTATGAGGCAGAGTTGTAACAGTTATACTCTAATCACCCAGTATTTCAATTATAATATGATGATACGCCTAATTGTTTTTTATTTCATCTACATTTCCATTTTATCCATGAATTTGCAGAAGGAGTATTAGATTAGGCATATTTATGTTTTTAGGGGAATTGATGAACAGGGAGCATGCCTGTTTTACTTTTCATCACAGTCTGTACATTCAGAAGAGGTGTTGAGGTAGGAGGTCCCTTAGCTGGTGTGGCTTCTGTGAGGTGCATGGTCTGGGCACAGACCATGGTTCGGTGGCTGCACTGGCCAATGTTTGATCCTTTCTACTCCTCCCTGAGATGAAAGGAGGCAGCGGTGGAACTGTCAGTCTGAAGATTTTAAACTACAGTCCTCTCTGCTCTGACAGAGTAGTTTGTCCACATACATAATCTGTATCATTTCAGTCCTAGTCACCTCCTTCGATCATGCCCGTTCGTGCAGGTCCCCGTCCTGGTTAATGAAAAACGCACACACACACTTAGCTGTTGTTTTCAATAAAACAAAATCCTGAGTATCTTTATAATGTACCAAAAGTCAGTTTAGAAAGCCAAGGGTCAGACCACCAAGGTCTCTGCCTTTGACCGGCACCTGATCCACATAGCACCGGACTCCCATGGTTCCTTCTGCAGGTGGTGAGCCCACTGGAGGGCGGACTCCTCCTGGGTCCCATGAGCAGAAACCTAGCCACCAGATGCTCGCCATTGGGGCCCTCCCCCAGACTTGGCTCCAGGGCGGGGCTGAAAGAAAAACTTGGGTGTGGGAGGAGTTCGGTGAGGCCATGGAACAAGACTCTCGATCAGCCTCGAAGACATTCTGGCAAACTGTCCAGCGACTCAGGAGGGAGAAATGGCTCCCTGTCCACACTGTGTATGGTGCAGATGGGGCGCTGCTGAGTTTGACTTGGGATATCGTAGGGCAGTAGAAGGAATACTTTGACGATCTCAGCACTGACATGCCTTCCACAGAGGAAGCAGACCTTGAGGACAAGCCCATCACAGGGGCTGAGGTCACCCATGTGGTTAAAGAACTCTTTGGTAGCTGGGCCCCAGGGGTGGATGAGACTCGCCCTGAGTACCTCAAGGCTCTGGATGTTGTAGGGCTGTCATGGTTGACACGCCCCTGCAACATTGCGTGGAGTTCAGGGACAATGCCCTTGGCATGGCAAACTGGGATGGTGGTTCCTCTCTTTAAGAAGGGGGACTGGAGGGTGTGTTCCAACTTTAAAGGGATCACACTCCTCAGCCTCCCTGGGAAGGTCGATTCCAGGGTACTGAAGAGAAGAGGCCGGCTGTTGGTTGAACCTCGGATTCAGGAGAAGCAATGTGGTTTTTGTCCTCCTCTTTACCCTCTTGAGAATCCTCAAGGGCAGTTTGTCCAACCAGTCTACATGTATTTTGTGGACTTGGAGAAAGCATTCGACCGTGTCCCTCATGATTTTTTGTGGGGGAGTGCTTTGGGAGTATGGAGTATTGAGCTTGTTGCTATGAGCTGTTCAGTCTCTATATGACCATTGCAAGAGTTTGGTTCGTGTTGCCAACACTCAGTCAAACTTGTTTCCAATGAAAGTTGGACTCCACCAGAGCTTCCCTTTGTCACCGGCTCTGTTCATAGGTGTAGCCAAGGAATGGAGGTTATGTTTGGTGACCAGGGGATCTCATCTCTACTGTTTGCAGGTGATGTTGTCCTGCTGGCTTCATCGAGCAATGACCTATAGGTCTTATTGGAGTGGTTTGCTACTGAGTGTCCACCGGCTGGTATGAGAATGAGCACCTCCAAGTCCCAAGTCCATGGTCCTCAGCCGGAAAAGGGTGGCTTGTCCTCTCCAGATCAGGGATGAGCTCCTGCCCCAAGTGGAGGAGTTTAAGTATCTTGGGGTCTCATTCACGAGTGAGGGGAAAAGGGAGCGAGAGATTGGGGGGGCGGCTGTGATGCAGGTTTAGTGTGGCCGACTACTGATCAGAGGGTCAGGGGTTCAATACCCGCTCTGTCTGCAGTCTGTATGTTGAAGTGTCCTTGAGCAAGATACTGAACCCCCAGCTGCTCCTGGTGGGTCAGGCCAGCGCCGGTGCATGGCATGGTAGCTCTGCTGCCATCGGTGTGTGAATGTGTGGATAGCAGGATCTGTAAAGCGCTTTGGTCATCTTGAGATGAGAAAAAGCGCTATATAAGTGGAAGCCATTTACCATTGACAGATGGTAAGACAGATGGTACCACTGCAGAGGCAGCAGCCTCTGCAGTGATGCGGACATTGTACCGGTCTGTTGTGATGAAGACAGAGGTTGAGCTCTAAGACAAACATGTCAATTTACCGGTCAGTCTATGCTTCTACCTCACCTACAAGTGACTGAGGTGAGCTTTCTTCGTAGGATTGCTGGACTCGCCCTTGGAGATGGGGTGAGGAGCTCAGTCATCCAGGAGAGGCTCAGTATAGAGCCGCTGCTCCTCCACATCGAAAGGAGCCCACTGAGGGGGTTCGGGCATCTGATCAGTAGGGCTGTGAATCTTTAGAAGTCACACAATTCAATTCAGTTCCAATTTTTGGGGTCACGATTTGATTCAGAATTGAGCTTTGATTCAAAATTATTTTCAGTTCACATTTGGCTCTCAGTTCAGTACAAAAAGCCACTAATCTCAGAAGAAAAAGTGCACTGCACTGCAAAAAATGGTGAGGTAAGCTTGAAAGCAAAGTACAGTGTGTTGATGTTTTGGGGGGTTAGATTTTTTTTTTAAAAATTACATCAACTGATTTGCAATAAAATACTGTTAAGTGAAAAAAGTAGGCGTAGGTTAGTAACTGTTTTTTTTATTATTTCTTGAAATCTTGTGAGTTTCAAAAATGAAATTGTACACAAATGAAATAAATTCTGAAAATTTCCCTCCTTAGCATATCACAATTCCTAACAACTTTTACACAGTGTGTAGGTTTGGTCGCCCTCCAGCATTCTGGAAATACAGGCTATTCATTAAAAAACAAAAGTAACTTCTATCACAAATACTTTGAACATCCATTTAAATAGTAGTGCTACCTGACTGTATGCAGTCAATGTACAGTTACAAATACAGTAACTTAATGCAATGAACAAATTCAATAAGAACTTAATGCAGTTGATGCATAAGATTAGTAGCATTAATTTTAAACCTGCACAAATATAAACTTTAAGTATCTAAATTCTTCGGAGACTTAAAAAAGAAATTAAAGTTATAAAACAAAATAAAGTGCTGTTACAAGATTTCATGATTTTTTTTTTTTTTTTTTCCGTTCAGAATTTGCTGGGAGTTTGCTCGTGGTGCAGTGTGCGTTGTTCAGCAGGAGGACTTACAACTTTTTCCGCTTCTTTCAACTGGGTGATGGCGGTTAATGTGAGCCCTGGCGTTTGTGGTGTTACCAAAGTACTCGACTTTCGTTTTGCAAATTTTACATATTACATGTGTCATGTCAAGTGCTTTCTTTCCTGACATGTGGTAGAAACAAAAATGCACCCACACACTTGCCTTCATTGAAGATGGGACTGGCTGAATTTCTTGCTGCTCCATATTTTTCTTTATTACGACTGTTTCATCCGACTGCTAGCTAGTAAGCTGCTCTGTATGGTTCTCCTGTGTCGGCAGCGTCAATGTGTAATTGCGTGTCCCGAAGCGGCAATATGTGTCACGTGGTGGGACCCCGGCGCCACTGCAAAAAATAAATAAATAAATAATAATAATAAAAATTGATTCTTAATTTTTATGAATCAATTCTGGATTGTGTAAAATGAGAATCTAGATTCTTATGTAAATCGATTGTTTTCCAACACCCCTACTGATCAGGATGCCTTCTGGATGGCTCCCACTTGAGGTGTTTTGGGCACATCCCACTGGGAGGAGATCATGGGGAAAACCCAAAATGCACTGGAGAGACTGTCTCCCAGCTGGCCTGGGGACGCCTTAGTCTCCCCTCTGAAGAGCTGGAGGACGTTTGGGCTTCTCTGCTTGAACTGATGCCTCTGTGACCCAGATCTCCAGAAACGCTGCAGAAAATGGATGGATGGATCTTTATAATGATTATATGTTTTAAAACTGTTGGTTTTTTTTTTAACAACTTAAATGCATGTACAATAAAATAATTCCTGTCATCTCAGTGTACAGTGGATATAAAAAGTCTACACACCCCTGTTCAAATGCCAGGTTTTTGTGATATAAAAAAATGAGACCAAGATAAATCATTTCAAAACTTTTTCCACCATTAATGTGACCTTTAACCTGTACAACCCAATTGAAAAACAAACTGAAATCTTTTAAGGGGAAAAATAAAAAATAGAAAACTTATAATAACCTGTTTGCATAAATATGTACACCCTGTTATAACTGGGGATGTGGCTGTGTTCAGAATTAACCAATCACATTCAAACTCATGTTAAATTGAAATCAACACACATGTGCCACCATTTAAAGGGCCACTGATTAACCCCAAATAAAGTTCAGCTGTTCTAGTAGGCTTTTCCTGACATTTTTATGGTCACATCTTACAGCACAAGCCATGGTCTGCAGACAGCTTCCAAAGCATCAGAGGGATCTCATTGTTCAAAGGTATCAGTCAGGAGAAGGGTACAAAAGAATTTCCAAGGCATTAAATATACCATGGAACACAGTGAAGACAGTCATCATCAAGTGGAGAAAATATGGCACAACAGTGACATTACCATGAACTGGACGTCTCTCCAAAATTGATGAAATGACAAGAAGAAAACTGGTCAGGGAGGCTGCCAAGAGGCCACCAGCAACATTGAAGGAGCTGCAGGAATTTCTGGCAAGTACTGACTGTTTAGTACATGTGACAGCAATCTCCTGTCTAGGGTGGCAAGGATGGAAGCCTTATCTTTTGAAGAAAAAACATCCAAGCCTGACTATATTTACAGAGGGCTTATCCAGGACTTTGTGGACTGGTGCCATCGGAACTGCCTCCAGATCAACGCGAGGAAAACTAAGGAGCTGGTGGTGGACTGCCGCAGGCATGGGCAGCCCCTCACAGCACCAGTAAATATACAGGGAACAGACATCGAGATGGTGACATCCTACAAGTACCTGGGTATTCATCTGAACAATAAACTAGACTGGTCACACAATACTGACGCACTCTACAAGAAGGGACAGCGCAGGCTGTTCCTGCTGAGGAGACTCAGGTCTTTTGGTGTACAAGGGGCGCTGCTGAAGTCATTCTATGACACGGTGGTGGCATCAGCCATCACTTTTGGAGTGGTCTGCTGGGGCAGTGGCATTACTGCAGCCGATAGGAAGAGACTGAACAAACTGATTAAGAAAGCTAGCTCTGTCCTGGGGCAACGCCTTGATCCGATGGAGGAGATAGGAGAGAGAAGGACGGTGGCTAAACTGTCATCTCTGCTGGAGTCCGAGTTCCACCCTATGCAGGACATACTGAATGCACTGAGGAGCTCATTTAGCAGCAGACTACATCATCCCAGGTGCACAACCGAGAGGTTTCGTAGGTCCTTCCTACCAACGGCTGTCAGACTGTACAACCTAAGCAGGGCTGCTCGCAGAGATAGCAAAAAGACGTAACAAACTAATAGTTTTTTTTTTTTTTTTTTTTTTTTTTTTTTTTTTTTAATGCAAAAGATGCAATAGACTTACACAATGGTCCTCTCCGGCATACAACTAGGAACATACCGGTCGCTATGGAGGGTGAGAATATGTATGGGCACATAATCATACCATGTAGGATAACTAAATAGACGGTTATGCTGTTTCATTCCACCTAGCAACAATGCTCTGCACTGTGTGTGTTTATATATTTACATATTTATTCCATCTAGCTACAATGCTCTGCACTGGGTGTGTTTATATTTATATATCTATATATTTATTCCATCTAGCTACAATGCTCCGCACTGTGTTTTTATATATCTACATATTATTCCATCTAGCTACATTGCTCCGCACTGTGTGTGTTTATATACTTGCATATTTATTCCACCTAGCTGCAATGCTCCATACTGTGGGTGTTTATATATTTACATATTTATTCCATCTAGCTACAATGCTCTGCACTGTGTGTTCATATATTCATATATTTATTCCATCCAGCTACAATGCTCTGCACTGTGTGTCTGTGTCTGTGTGTGTGTGTGTGTATATATATTTTATAGTAATATGTACATATGTATATTAGCTGCTCTTGCTTGCTTGTTTTTTCTTGCCTTCTGATTGTTGCTCTGAGTGTTGCTATCCCTGTGCTGTTGCAATCCTGGAATTTCCCCGTTGTGGGACTAATAAAGGCTTATCTTATCTTATCTTATTTTGCAAAAACACATTTGAAATCTCCCAAACACGTGGGAAAATGTGTTATGGGCCGATGAAACCAAGGTTGAGCTTTTTGGCCATAATTCCAAAAGGTATAGTTGGCGCAAACACAACACTGCTCATCACCAAAAGAACACCATACCTGCAGTGATGCATTGTGGTAGCAGCATCATGCTTTGGGGCTGTTTTTCTTCAGCTGGAACTGAAGCCTTAATCAAGGTGGAGGGAATTATGAACAGTTCCAAATACCAGTCAGTGTTGGCATAAAACCTTCAGGCTTCTGCTAGAAAGATGAAGATGAAGAGGAACTTCATCTTTCAGCATGACAATGACCCAAAGCACACATCCAAATCAATAAAAGAATGGTTTCACCAGAAGAAGATTAAGGTTTTGGAATGGCCCAGCCACAGTCCAGACCTGAAGCCGATTGAACATCTGTGGGGTGATTTGAAGAGGGCTGTGCACAGGAGATGCCCTCACAATCTGACAGATTTGGAGTTTGTTTTGGAGTTTGGTTTTGCACAGAAAAGTGGGCAAATATTGCCACTTCAAGATGCACCATGCTGAGAGACTCCTACCCAAAAAGATTGAGTGCTGTAATAAAAGCCAAAGGTGCTGCAACAAAGTATTAGTTTAAGGGTGTGCATATTTATGCAAACAGGTTTTTGTAAGTTTTTTATTTTTCCCCTTAGAAGATTTCAGTTTGTTTTTCAATAGGGTTGTACAGGTTATAGGTCACATTAATGGTGGAAAAAGTTTTAAAGTGATTTATCTTGGACTCTTTTTTTTTTTTTTTTTTTTTTTACATCACGAAAACCTAACATTTGAACAGGGGTGTGTAGACTTTTTATATCCACTGTATAAAACTCCCCATCAGAACATCTGTGGGATGTTCTGGATCAGCATGTATGCATTTGGGATTCTGCACCTACAAATCATGCTGAGCTTGATGCAGCAGTGCTGCTGCATCAAATTGGCAACTTAGTGTCATCAGTTCCACACAGAATTAAAGCTTTGCTGGCAGCAAATGGAGGTCACTAGTTTTACTGCATATTTGTATGTCTGGATCAGTGGTCTCCAACCTCGGGCTCTTGGAACATGTAGGTTTCTGTGGGAAATTCTACAGTTTCACTTCTTATTTGGTCAAAAAAATTGCAAATAATTTGCTGTTGTTGTGCATGGGTGCAAGGGTGCCTACGGAACACATGCACAACAATGACAAATTATTTGCAAATCTTTGGACCGATTAAGAAGTGAAATTAGAAAATTTCTCACAGAAACCTGAACATTTCAGGAGCTCCAGGTTGGAGACCCCTGGTCTAGATGATCTGAATATGTGCATGAATAACCATTAGTTAAAAAAACATAATGAAGTGTATCTTTATTTTTGTTCAATTCAATTTATTTATTCTGAAATTGATACAATGTTGATTTTTAATGCTTCTCAGCTTATTAAACAATCAAACAAACTATGTTTTCATATATTACTGTCAATGTTTGGCTTGCATTTGTGGAACTGTTATATAAAGCAGTGTCACGCTTGACATCATGTATTATCATGAATATAGCATCACAGTGGGGTCTTCAGCTCGTCTATTGCTGCTTAGCCCTGAAGACTTAGGTTTTATTATTAAATCAGTGTTTGGAAACATCCTTTCTTGTTCTTCTTCTTCTGCCTGATTGACATAAAATCTGACTTAACACTAGCCAGTTTTCATGACAGAAAACATTCAAAAAAGTTAATCATCTTCTTTCAGTTGCTCCCTTTACGGGTCGCCACAGTGGATCATCTGCCTCCATCTCCCCCTATCCCTGCATCTTCCTCTGTAACACCAACCCTCTCCATGTCCTCCTTCACTTCATCCATGAATCTTCTCTGTGGTCTTCCTCTTTTTCTCCTGCCTGGCAGCTCCATCTTCAACATCCTTTGTCCAATATATCCACTATCCCTCCCCTGCACATGTCCAAACTGTTATGTCAGAAAACGGGAACCAAGAACGAGACCAAATGTTGAACTGAACATAACTTTATTGTTGACTTCCTCTCACAGTACAGGCACTGCCGTCAGGCTGAGAGGAGGCCAAAGAGACCGCCCGTCTTCCTCACAACCCTCTTATACCCCGGGTGGCAGCAGAGCCGGAAAGGTGGAGCCACCACCCGTGTCACATAATAATGTCCCAATAACAACATAACACCCCCCCCCCCTTCAAAAAATGGTCCAAATACACACATTCAATCAAAACCCTCCCCTATCTGGCACCCGAATCATGCACTAAAAAAACTAAACTGAAATACCTACACAATCTTATCACATTCACTCAAAACAGTTAAAACCAGGGGGGAACAGGTGAACTATCATTCCATCCCCACACAGCAAGACAGATTATTCTGCTGTCCAAGCTAAATAAAACAGTCCATATAAACCTAAAATACTGCTGTGTTCCTAAAATAATAGGAAACATAGAACAACCCCTTTTACAGAACTAATTTACAACCCGGTTATCCCCTGTTTCCATACATTATATACATTTCCCAACCATCAGTCTGCCCCAATAGAGAAACCATCTCCCGGAAAACCTTCAGATGGTTCCCCCCCGGTGCACCATCTTTTCTTCGCTCCCGCGGATGACCCACATTGAAGCCCAAACACCTCCTTCTCCTCACGGGCGTGCCGCAGCTCATTGGGATGTCTCCACGAGCCATCAGATAGCTGGAGGTAGCCATCCTCTCCAACGGCCACCACTTGCAGCCGCCCCTGGTCATCTTATCACCGGCGTTTGCCCCAAACACCTCTTGACCGGGCCTCCTCTCTGGGCCGGACCAGATCCGCGACCCCCAGAGGAGCCCTACTCGGCTTCCAGTGTCTCTGTTTGGCACGTCGTTTCACCGTGCCAGCCGGTCCTGCCCCACTCTCTTTCATTTTCACTGCCGGTGTTGTGACCCCCTGCTCACTGGTACCTTTCAGCCGAACTCCAGGAACAGAATGGGCCATCCACTCAGCTGCACCCGCCATCATGGGCGTCCCACCGCACCACCCAGCTCCCTCAGCTAGGGTTACTTGGGAACTGGCACCGGGACCCTCCCGCGATGGCCCTGGGTGGGGTTGGTCCTGCTCATCCTCCAGAATACTAGGCAAAGGTTCATCCCACTCAGCTTCATCCACCACTCGCGGAACCGGTCGGTCTCACAAACCACAGCCCGACCACTCTTCTCCAACGCTGCTGGTGATGGTGAAGCCCAGTCCATAAAAGAGATCACACCCCATAATATTCTCATCACGGGCAGCCACAATGAACTTCAAGCTGAATACCTCCGCTGACTTGTATCGAGCCGTCAGTTCCACTGATCCCACTGAGGCAAATCTTCCTCCACCATACCCACACAGCAGTGCTGAATGACCTCTCATTCGATAATGTGGAAAGAAACTCCTCACAGTAGACCAATTCAACATGGATCTCACCGCCCCCTTGTCAATCAGTAGCAGCACCCTCACCCCGTCCAGTTCCACCATACAATAGGAAGGACCGTCAGTACTTTCGAATACGGTGTGAATGACCGTGGGAGTTGGAGCGGTGGGGGGGGGGGAGTCCTTGTTGCGTCTTGGGTCCCCTCACTTGAACCTATAACATGCCCTGGCAAAATGATGCAGGAGTCCACACTTGCCACAGCATCTTCCTCTTGCCAGACACTCTCTAGCCTTATAATGGTGCTTGGTGGACCCACAACCCAAACACCTGGGCGATCCTGGGGCAGACCTCATTCTCACAGCATTAGCATGTTCTTCATCATCCTCCATACCATCGTCGCTGTCCAGGTCCACTGCCTGCGCTGTCGACTGTGGTTCAGAATGGCGTAGTGCTGCTCTCTCGCCAAGCTCTCGTGATAGCTTGTCTTCTGCCTCACACTGTTGAGCTAACTTGATGGACATAGCTAACGTCAGCTCGCCCAAGTGTGTTAGGAGCTTCGACCTAGTCACCGGGCAAAGGGTATGTTCCGCCAACTGGTCGCGGACCATCTCTTCCTCCAGTGCTTCGAACTGACAGTCCTTGGCTAGCTGACGTAGGTCTGCTACATACTGCTGCACTGACTCGCCAGTCCGCTGGCGGTGCTGTCGAAACTGAATCCTCTTGACGATGACGTTTTCTGGGGCATGAAAATGTCACGCCTTTAGCTCAACCACTTCATCAAAGCTATCACTGTCATCCAAGGTACTAAGGATGCTCTGTCCTTCCATTCCCAAGTTGTGAACCAACAGTGCCCATGCCCGTAACTTCTCCAGTCTACCAAGGTTCAATGCCACCAAGTAATTTTGAAATGCGGCGAACCACCTTGCCCAAGGGACTGGCGGCTCACCAGGAAACTCCAAAAACGGCCAAATTGTAGTAACTCCCGCATCCGTACTTTTACCCTCATCGTCAAATGTTATGTCAGAAAACGGGAACCAAGAACAAGACCGAATGTTGAACTGAACACAACTTTATTGTTGACTCACTCTTACAGTAAAGGCACTGCCGTCAAGCTGAGAGGAGGCCAAAGAGACCGCCCCTCTTCCTCACGGCCCTCTTATACCCCGGGTGGCAGTGGAACCGGAACGGTGGAGCCACTACCCGTGTCACACAATAATATGTCCCAATAACAACATAACACAAACCATCTCAGCCTTGCCTCTCTTACTTTGTCTCCAAACCGCTCAACCTGAGCTGTCCCTCTGATATACTCATTTCTAATTCTGTCCTTCTGAGTCATTTCCAATGAGACCTTCAATTCTGAAGCCTACGGCTCTACCTCCTGTCTTTTTGTCAGTACCACCATCTCAAATCCATACATCATAGCAGGTCACACTTCCATCTTGTAAATCTCCATGGAGAATCCTGCCTGACCTTGTCTGTCAGCCTGTTCATCACCATGACAAACAAGTAGGGGCTCAGAGCCAATCCCTGATGTAACCCCAAGCGTTGAATCCATCTGTCACTCCTACGGCAGTATTCACATTCAGTGCTTTTCGCAAAGTGTTTGACTTTATACATCGCGGTAAGCTGATAAAAATCCTACTGGCTTATGAAAAATGGTACAGTCAGTAAGTAATATGTACTCCAAAACCAAAGCAAAAGTGATCTCCCCAGATGGAGAAACGGTCATTTAATATTGAAGCTGGTGTGTTCCAAGGGGACACTTTAGCTTGTTTGTGATAGCTCTTGATTATGCACTGCACAAAGCAATTGACGGTCAAGAGGAAGAGTTGTGATTTACTATTCATCCAAGGCAGAGTAGAAGAGTTGGTCCAGTTATGCACACTGACCTTGACTTTGCAGATGATATCGTACTAACTAGAGGTGGGCAATATGGCCTAAAAATGATACCACGATATTTCTGTGAATTTTCACGATAACGATATTTTTCACGATGTTGCAGAATGCATTTTTTTCTTTTAAATTTATACAAAAAGGACAGTTTCTATTCAGGAAAAACAAAGCAAAAAACTCTTATTTCTCCATTTTATAAACAGCAGCTGAGATTTAGTTTAAAATATTTTTTAGTTCTGTATCAAATATTACAAGAAAATAATATAAACCATTACATCTTCACTGCACACAGGCGTCAGGTTTTATGCTGAATCACTTTACCTGCTCCCGTTGCATGGACCTGTCCTGGGGCTTTTGGCTCACGTTGCGCTGAATGGATGTTTTTTGTTTCTCTCTCTCTCTTCGGATGGTTTAATAAAACCAAGATGAAGTGGCCAAAATGGAAGTAAAATACTGTCACTTCAAGCGGCACATTGTCCAATGTTAATACTGCTCCAGTGGTGTTGACGTGTGGAAAAAATGCAGACACATTATTCACACTGCTGCACCATTTTTTTTAAAACATAGCAGCAGTCTGAAACAGAAAGTGAAACTTAAATATTTCCACTCACCTGGAGACGGTCTTACTTCGGAACTGCAGCTTCCTGCTGCTATGTTTGCTTTGTCGTTTCTATGCGGTGTGACGTCGTCACGCAGCAGACCCCAAATATCGCGATATTCATTTTTACACCGGTATCAAAATTTATACCAGTATTATTGTGAACAATACGATATGGCCCACCCCAGTAACTAACCAGTGATTCTGTAGACCAGACACAGGTGTTGCTTAACAGCTTACAGTTAGAGGGTAAAAAGATCGACTTGTTACTTAATGCAACTAAGGCTGCGTTCACACTGCAGGTTTTAATGCTCAATTCCGATTTTTTTGCACAAATACGACCCTTATCTGATTTTTTTTTTTTTTTTTAATGACTGTCTGAACAGCACATATCTGATTTTTTTTTTTTTCACACCAGGCCCAGGCCACTTACTAATTCGGATATGTATCTGATATTTTCCAAAGCGACCTCAGTCTGAACTGTCATGTCGCATTTCATCCAACTTTTTCCTCATTGAAGTGAAACAGGCGCTACAATTCTGTGGTGGAGGATGCAGCAAGCATGGCAGACACAGCTGATTTGTGCTCTCTTTTTAGTCAATCTTCTTCCCTTTATCACTGGATTGTAATTTTGTCAGCACCGGCTGCACAATAACTTCAATTTTTTTAAATTTTTTTTTTTGGGGGGGGGGTGTTGGGGCTGAAACCGCCAGACAAGTAAGCACACTGACGGCACATTTACTGGACGCTGCAAATTCCTTTTTCCCTGTAAATGGCACACCGTGAGTCCTGGCTGCTGTAATATCTAAAATGTAAAGTTGGCATGGACATGACTGTGGAGCACAATGGCCAGATAGGGGGACACACAGGAGAGGGGAGTCTGACAGCTCCTCCTTCCTGCAGCAGGACTGGTGTTACGCCGCTGGTACGAGCCGTGTAGTTTATTAGGGCAAGAGCACTGACATTATTAACCTTATTTATATAGGTAACCTCATTTGAGACACAGGGTCTCATTTTAAAGAGAGTTGTTTAATCGATCATTTCTGTTAAAGCAGAGCTGATCATAGCGGCCATCTGGTGCGTAGAGGAAGGGAGCTGGTTTCATATTTATGATTTTAACATTTTATTTTGCTGCACTGCATCAGGGTGAAGAAGTTCTGTCCCCCAAACACAGTGCTGTGTCTGACATTACGTTTTCTTCTGTGCAGGCGGGTCACTTCATAGCTGTAGATAGTTCACACTGGAGTTTGATGGGGGTCGCATTTAAATAATAATGTGAACGCCCACACAAAAAAATCAGATCTCGGCAAAACATTGGAATTGAGCATCAAGACCTGCAGTGTGACCGTAGCCTAAGACGGAGGTGGTCCAGTTTAATATCCTAACTCCAAGATTGTGTTAAACAGAAGTCCACTGCCATCTCTCTTAAACGTCTCCATAGCTCCACAGGTATGTCATGTGGACCAACCATCTTTACACTCTTCGTCCTCTTCATAGCTGCCCTCACTTCCACCTTGCTAATCCTCTGCACTTCCAGATTCACTGTTTCCTTATTATTATTATTATTATTCTTTTAGATTTGATTGGCGGTTGGTAACCAGCTTATAGGTGTATTACCACCACGTATTTCACTCTATATCATCACTCTGTCTGGTCAGGAGCTGTAGTCCTTCTATTATCATTGCCGTGTCCAATCGAACTTCAACTCTATCTTCAGACATTACTCTTCTTCGTCTCCTTGTACTTCACTCAATATCATCACTTCAATCGATATCATCACTCTCCACTGTTTCCTTCATCCATCCTCCTCTCTATCTCATTTGAATGCAAATTATTTTATAAAATCAGGTCTTTTAAGTTGCACAGAATGCATTTGAACATTGGGTGGTAACTCGCCTTTCAGACTCTTTTCTAACCGGTCAAACCACTACACAGACATGAGCTGATGTGACACGTACATCTCCTTATCATATTAGTCCACAGTTTCCCATTTAGCATGAAGAAAGGGCCCTGGATACCTGTCCCAGAGCACTTTACTGAAGACGGATGGTGTGTGTGCTATGCTAATAGTGTATTGATATGGCTCCACAGTAGCTTTCTCTCCACCACAGCTTTTTGTCTGATGGAGACCTAACCAGGCTGAGAGCCTGGGGGAGGAGGGGGGGGAGCTCTGGCTCATTACCTACAGTTGATAATTTGTCATGAAGTAATGTTTGCATAATATATTTCTTCTAATACATGCCACATTGAGGAATGGCATTAGAATCAGTTTAATCAGTGTTATCCTGTGGTGTGTTCTGCAGAGGCAGCTCCATGCAGGGTAAGTGGCCCTAGTGCTCTACTCTGTACTGCATGTCTGCATACTATATCACCCCTTTATAATTTTTAAGACTGATCTAATGTTTTACCTCTGGGAATTTGGTTGTGAATTTGTGATCTTATACAGTTGACTATGTGTTGTTCTGTTTAGCATTAACATTTTGACCATCATAACCCAGATTTGCAGTGATTTAACCATTAGCATGGACGCAAACCCAGTGTGATTATGCATTCTGCAGTGTTTCTTGTAAGTCTGATTGATTTTGCCTCACCAGTGTGCCGTTTGTGCAGTGGATCATTGTATGTGTTTAACCCAGAAATGTGCACACACAACACAAATCAGAGGTTTTTACCTACTACTTAAGAAAAGCATTTCATTACAGCATTGACTGAAGTGGGCAGACATGCAGATTAGAGGACCAAAGGACAGTCATCAGTCTGGTTGGCTAGAACAAGCTTGGAATCAGAAACTGCCTGTTTGCAATTAAGTTGTCTTAATACTTCATTAAGTCCACATTGATGGAGAGATAAATCTACAATTCATTTCCCTGAATTTTCTTGGCTTGTTTAAATTCTGATCCCATTTGCTCCTAATCATCTTTCCTATGAATCCTTTTTGCTAGTTTTAATAAAAAAGCTTTTTTTCCCACAAAAAATTAACATTGGCATGTGACTTTTTTGCTTTAAATTTGTTACCTTTTTTCTTATAAATTTTCAGTTTTTCTTAATTGTTTTCTTATAAATTTAATTTTTAATGTTTATTTTGTGTAAATTTGCTTTGTTTTTGGAAATTTGTTTTCGTTTTGTTATTTTTTTCTCAGAAAATTGTTCTCAGCTTTCTCATAAAGCAGGGGTAACTTAAGGTTAAACCACTATGGGCCTCATATACTAATATCCAGGGCTTGATATTAACTTTTTTGCTCACCAGCCACTGTAGCTAGTGATTTTCAAAAGTAACTAGCCACTCAGCCTTTCCACTAACCACAATTTTGTGGTTGGAAAATTATGTTTCATATGATCAAATTTGACTATCACATGCTAAAATTTATTTAAGGTAGACCATGGCTGGCGAGCCATCTGTTGTGAGAGCTTTCATCTTGTCCGCAATAATCTTGAGGCCATAAAACTGAGGGACGCAGGTGATGTGATGCAGAGTATTTGTAGCCTCAGCTTCAACACTGGCAAAAATAGTGCAGTCATCAGTGAACATGAGTTCCGTCATGAATTGATTGGTGTCAAATTTCATGCCCCTTCACATGATTGTGGAGAACAGGAGGGGATAGACTACATCCCCTTGGCAGATGTTGTCTTGATATTCAGTTCCTCAGAGAGGTTGTCTTGGATCTGGACCAGACTGGTTGAACTCTCATAGGCTGAATGACTGCATTCATGAGTGCAATGATTTTCTGAGGCAATTCTAACAATTTCCACAGGGCCATCCAGTTGACTGAGCCGAAGGCGGACTTAAAGTCAATAAATATGACCATTCGCCACTTACAACGGGGTTTGTTCTTCCATTAGCTGACAAAGGGAGAAGACTTGTTCATAGCATCTTAGTCCAGGTCGTAAACCAGCTTGTTCTTCTCTGTTGGTTTGCTTACAATGTTTTCAGAGCTGTGATTGGATAATCCTCATGAAGACCTTGCCACGATGGAAAGTAGCCTGATGCTACAGTAGTTCTTGCATTCATGATTGTCATCTTTCTTGAGAACAAGGATGAAAATGGCCGTCTTCTATCTCAATGGTATGTGGCCCGATAATTAGGGTCGGCACAGAGCCATCTGAACAGCACTTTGCTTCCAGCATTGATTGTTTCAGAGGAGATTTGGTCCAGTTTAGGTGCCTTTCAATTCTTGAACAAGCCCACAGGTAGTTTAACCTCTTTGAAGATAGGTTCATTATCAACCATTGGAGTGGTGGGAGGGTCAATTGGTGGCAGAGCTGGCAGCAGTCCTTGGGGTGGCTAATGGTTGTAGAGTTTGCTAAAAAAAAAATCTCTCTAACACTGCAGCTGATGACCGGACAAAAGTACAAGCTCACCTTCATTTCCTCCGCAAACTGAGGAGAGCACGAGTCCCACCCCCCCATCATGTGCTCATTCTACTGGGGCGCCATTGAGATAATCCTCACCAGCTGCATCACAGTGTAGTGTGGAAGCTGCACTACCTCCTGCCGGAAGACACTACAACACACAGTGAAAGCAGCCAGCAAACTCATCGGTGCCCCCCTGCCCACCCCACCCGGACATCTATGTCACCCGCCTCACCCGCAGAGCCACCAACATCGCAGGCGACACCTCCCACCCCTCACGTCCCTCTTCAGTCCCCTCCCCTTGGGGAAAAGGTACCAGACCCTCCGGGCCCACTCCACAAGACTGCTAAACAACTTTGTTCATCAGGCCATCAGGACCCTGAACTTTGTCCACCCACCCACCCCCCGGACCATAACGCACTTACCAGCACAATAACTACCATAGCTGTTGGCACAGAAAGACTGACACACCAACAGTAATACATTTGCTGCTGTATGTCTCTGCACTTTACTGCAACCATTTGCACAAATGCCATATCTGCTGCTGTCTGTCATTGCAATATTGATCATGTGCAGTCCTATCTGTCACTGTCTGCACCTACACTACCGCATTGAATTTGCAGCTACAGGTATTACAGCTCTATTTTTCTGTATAGTACATCCGGAAAGTATTCACAGCGCTTCACTTTTTCTACATTTTGTTATGTTACAGCCTTATTCCAAAATGGATTAAATTCATTTTTTTCTCAAAATTCTACACACAATACCCCATAATGACAATGTGAAAAAAGTTTTTTTTTTAATTTTTGTAAATTTATTAAAATAAAAAAAACTAAGAAATCACATGTACAGTATATAAGTATTCACAGCCTTTGCACAAACTTTGCTGATGCACCTTCGGCAACAATTACAGCCTCAAGTCTTTTTGAATATGATGCCACAAGCTTGGCACACCTATCATTGGGCAATTTGGCCCATTCCTCTTTGCAGCACCTCTCAAGCTTCATCAGGTTTTATGGGAAGTGTCAGTGCACAGCCATTTTCAGATCTCTCCAGAGATGTTCAATTGGATTCAAGTCTGGGCTCTGGCTGGGCCACTCAAGGACATTCACAGAGTTGTCCTGAAGCCACTCCTTTGATATCTTGGCTGTGTGCTTAGGGTCGTTGTCCTGCTGAAAGATGAACTGTCGCCCCAGTCTGACGTCAAGAGAGCTCTGGAGCAGGTTTTCATCCAGGATATCTCTGTACATTGCTGCAGTCATCTTCCCCTCTATCCTGACTAGTCTCCCAGTTCCTGCCACTGAAAAACATCCCCACAGCATGATGCTGCCACCACCATTGGCATGGTTATGAACGGTGCCTGATTTCCTCCAAACATGACACCTGGGATTCACACCAGAGAGTTCAATTTTTGTCTCATCAGACCACAGAATTTTGTTTCTCATGGTCTGAGAGTCCTTCAGGTGCCTTTTGGCAAACTCCAAGCGGGTTGCCATGTGCCTTTTATGAAGGAGTGACTTCTGTCTGGCCACTCTACCATACAGGCCTGATTGGTGGATTGCTGCAGAGATGGTTGTCCTTCTGGAAGATTCTCCTCTCTTCACAGAACAACACTAGAGCTCTGACAGAGTGACCATCAGGTTCTTGGTCACCTCCCTGTCTAAGGCCCTTCTTCCCTGATCACTCAGTTTAGACGGCTAGCCAGCTCTAGGAAGAGTGCCGGTGGTTCTGAAGTTCTTCGATTTACAGATGATGGAGGCCACTGTGCTCATTGGGACCTTCAAAGCAGCAGAAATTTTTCTGTATCCTTCCCCAGATTTGTGCCTCGAGACAATCCTGTCTCGGAGGTCTACAGACAATTCCTTTGACTTCATGCTTGGTTTGTGCTCTGACATGCACTGTCAACTGTGGGACCTTGTATGGACAGGTGTGTGCCTTTCCAAATCATGTTCGTTCAACTGAATTTACCACAGGTGGACTCCACTTAAGCTGTAGAAACATCTCAAGGGTGATCAGTGGAAACAGGATGCACCTGAGCTCAATTTTGAGCTTCATGGCAAAGGCTGTGAATACTCATGTACATGTGATTTCTTAGTTTTTTGTTTTTTTAACAAATTTGCAGAAATCTCAAAAAAAAACTTTTTTCACGTTGTCATTATGGGGAATTGTGTGTGGAATTTTGAGGAAAAAAATGAATTTAATCCGTTTTGGAATAAGGCTGTAACATAACAAAATGTGGAAAAAGTGAAACGCTGTGAATACTTTCTGGATGCACTGTATATAGGATTGCTGGGTTTCACTATCATTAATCATTTATCTTTAATTGCACTATGGGAGGTCTGGGTCTATCTTTTGTTGCCATTTGCACTACAGGTTGCATTACTGTACATAGACTGCTGTTGTTGTTTTTCCAGTCTTATTCCTTTTTCTTTTTTTTACATTGCACACACCACTGAAGAGAAACGCCATTTCAGTTCTCCTGTATGTCCTGTACGTATAGTAGTACTGACAAATAAAATCTTTGAATCTTGAATAACTTGCCCATGGTAGCCTCCCAACCGGATTTATCCAAGCCAATGTGGGCATTGAGGTCACCGGCAAGGATGATCATTTCAATCCAGCACATGTTGTAGCCAATTGTAGAAGCCATCCTTGGTGGGATCTGGGCTGGTCTCTGTCAGCATGTAAGCACAGATGATGTGTGTTTTGATGGTTCCGTTGATGCTAATAATCACCAGGTGATCAGACAGTGATTGAAATGCAACATTGCTGTGTGAAGTCCCTTGTTTGGGTTTTTCAGTGAATTGCCTACCCTCTATTTTTTTGTCTCTTGCTCCTGTTTCTTCGTTTTATCTTTTGAACCTCTACTTACATCCTGGTTATGATTCACCAGTGCAAAATGCAAATACTGGTAATTTTTTCCCCGATCTGAAGATTTTGATCAGGAGTGTATACTGTATGTGAGGGTAGTTCAGGACAGTGAGACGGTGGTGAGGTGTGCTATAGGAATGAGAGATGAATTCAAGGTGAGGGTGGGATTATATCAGGGATCAGCTCTGAGGCTCTTCTCGTTTGCTATGGTAATGGACAGACTGACAGACGAGGTCAGGCAGGAGTCTCCATGGACCATGATGTTTGCAGACGACATTGTGATCTGTAGTGAGAGTAGGGAGCAGGTGGAAAAGAACCTGGAGAGGTGGAGGTAAGCTGTGGAGAGAAAAGGAATGCTAGTCAGAAGAAGAAAGACATAATACATGTGTGTGAATGAGAGTAAAGACGCACCAACTGGAGGTATTGAAGGTAGATGAGTTTAAATACATACCTGGGGTCAACCATCCAAAGCAATGGACAGTGTACAAGAGAGGTGAAGAAGAGAGTGCAGGGAGGGTGGAGTGGGTGGCGACGAGTGTCAAGGGTGATTTGTGACAGAAGGATAGCAGCTAGAGTGAAAGGGAAGATTTACAAAATGGTAGTGAGACCTGCTATGATGTGCAGTATGTTTGGAGACTGTGGTGCTGACAAAAAGACAGGAGGCGGCGCTGGATGTAACAGAGTTGAAGATGCTAAGATTCTCATTGGGAGTGACTAGGAGGGACAGGATTAGAAATGAGTATATCAGAAGGACAGCTCAGGTTGAGCGGTTTAGAGACAAAGCAAGAGAGGCAAGGCTGAGATGATTTGGACATGTGCAGAGGAGGGATAGTGGATATATTGGACAAAGGATGTTGAAGATGGAGCTGCCAGGCAAAAGGCAAAGAGGAAGACCACAGAGAAGATTCATGGATGTAGTGAAGGAGGACATGGAGACGGTTGGTGTTACACAGGAAGATGCAGGGATTGGGTGAGATGGAGGCAGATGACAACAGTGGCTGGTGCATAGCACTCTCCTTGATGTCTCCAACATCGTTGGCAGCCATCATTTCTGCTCAGCGTGAGTCGACTTTCATCAGAGAACAGCACTGAGGCCCACTGGTCCCTTGTCCAGCATAAATGCTCCCTGCCCCATGCAAGATGATGACGCCTGTGCCTGATGGTGCGGTCAGGTACCCTTGGTCGTCTGGCATGCAGACCATGTTGATGTAAAACATTCCGAATGGTCTGACGTGACACTTGGGTGTCTCTCATCTCTCTTAAATGTGCCTGGAGTTGAGTGGCATTCATCATCCGGTTTTGCAGGGCACTGTTCACAATGAAGCAGTCATCAGTGTGGGATGTGGCCAAAGGATGTCCACTTCTATGCCTTTCTGTGACTCATCCAGTCTCTCTGTATCTCTGTTGCAACCTGCTGATTACACTCTGTGACACTCTAAGCTCAGTGGCCACTTCCCTCTGAGAACATCCTGTTTGAAGCCTTGCAATGGCGAGGTACTGTTGATCAATTGTTGGCTGTTGTCTTGGTCTCGTGACGTCAAAATGTGAACAGCATGATGAAGAGGACTGTTTAAAGGCCAAATGTCACGTAATTTTTTTTTCTAAATGACAACGAATTTAGATAAAATACACATAGCTTAAACCAAATATTCATACCGGAGACCATATCACCCACCTGTATTTACATAATTGCACAAAATACACCAGGTGAAGGCCCCACCTTGCTTGCTGGCTTGTGACAGCCAGTCCAGACCACGCCCATGTTTTTGACATCACCAGTTGTACCCTGGCTGCCCTGCCTATCCACATTCACACTTATCAACATTGGACAATCATGACGGAAAGTGACAGCGATTGTGAACAAATTAGTTTAGTTTTGTCTTTTTTTTTGTCTTTTTTTTTGTCAGTGGTTCAGACAGTGACAGAGGCATAGAACCTTACAGGTTCGAGCCGTCCGAGATGGAATCAGATGCTTTGTCTGATGACAAAAGTTCCACCGATGACCAGAGAGCAGAACCAGTGGAAAATGTCATTGAACTGGACATTAATCGCCTCCAGAATTGCGAAGCCGAAGGGGGTCTGTCGAGGGCGCCCCATAAATATTGATTTTTGGGAAGCCATTATTATTACAGTGGAGGAGAGCCGCTGCTGTCAAGAAATTGACCAGATCAATATGAAAATGGAGGCGCATACCTGTCAAGGGAGACGTTTTCGCCGTATTTTGGTGGGCGGAGTGGTGGTGGACACTTTTCTGGGAAATGTTTTAAATGTAGTTCGTGTTGTTATTGTCAAATATTTTAAGGAAAATACGGGGAAAAAGCAATTTTAGCAAAAACGGGCGTATTGCCATTTCTGTACGCCCAAAAGGAAAAATATACTGGAAAAAAAATTGAGTGTTTTGCGGAGCACTCCTGTGTGTGATCAGCCACAGCTGGTGCTGGCAGATCGCTCAGCGTGAGCTATTCGCACTACCATGAGAAGTGTGGAGTCACTCATTAGTTTAATTGTCTGGGCGGGCTGATCGCTCAGCGTGAGCTATTCGCACTACCATGAGAAGTGTGGAGTCACTCATTAGTTTAATTGTCTGGGCGGGCTGATCGCTCAGCGTGAGCTATTTGCACTACCATGAGAAGTGTGGAGTCACTCATTAGTTTAATTGTCTGGGCGGGCTAATCGCTCAGCTTGAGCTGTTCTCACTACAATGAGAAGTCATTAGGACAATGGTTTAACACGTTGAGCTGTGCAGCGGTTGCGGAACAGACAGAGATCCCAGAGAGGTGTGCCTTGTTGCTCCGCCGTTCCTTATAGCCGCTTTTTACGGTGTTGAAGTACGGCGAAAACGTCTCACTTGACAGGTATGAAAACATTTCCCAGAGAAGTGTCCCTTATTACCCAGCTGTCCCTGATAGTCCCGTTTTAAGGTATGGGTGAAATATCCAATTTTTTCTTTCTTGTTGCTCACGTCAACCTTCCAGTCTCCATATAAACAATCAATTGAAATACCCCAAGCATCAAACTAGGGTACAATCGATTTCGTCACTTCCGCCTTCTTCCCCAGGCGATTCCAGGGGCCGTGTCAGGCCAAGCGCGGCAGTTTTAAATTAACGAATATTCCGTTGTTACTGAAGCATATGCACCAAGACCCGAACGGATCGGTTCCCTTTTATATCTAGTTTCAAGATATTTTAAGTACCCTGTTACGTGACATTTGGCCTTTAAATACCATTTCTAATTGAACCAGAAAATTTATTGGTCGATTCATGGATCAAACACCTGTTGTGAATTTTGCCCTTAAGCACCTTGTTAGAGAACAGCAAGTTATGCAAAAAGTACTGAAACATTGAACAGTTGGACGTGTTCATTCAAAAGGCTAGAGAAGGTCGAATTAAGTTCACCTGTAAAGGTTATAGTGCATTTTAGGTGCATCCTGAAATTTCACCCAAAAGCCGACTATCCCTAACTTTTTGTGAGTAATATATGTTAAACATCTGAGTATGGTTATCATGAAATATGCATCTTGTCCAATCAAACTGGTCATAACTGTTGTATAGAGTATTTAAAGGGCTGATGACACGATTTTGACATTTTTTAGGATGTTGTGTAAACCCAAAAGTCATTGTTGATGATCAATATAACATTTACAGCTGCACCTGCATAAACTAGTTATCATCAAAAAATAGCAGCTGTTGACTGGACTGTGGTGCCACCCACCGAATTAAGGGCGGCACCCCCATGACGTAAGCAGGAGAACAGACTCCGGTGTTGTTGACTGGAATGACAGCGGCTTTGTAGCTCACAGTTTCTCTGGTTTCTTGTTTTAATTTTACGGCTGTGCCTTCGCGTTGTGTCGCAGGTTTAGATAAACAGCAAGCTGTGAAAGACCACATCACACGCTTCAGCTCCAACTGTCATAAGCCTCCTTGTGCGCTCCTATGCAGGAGGAGCGCATGAGGAGGGGAAGGATTAATGGATTTATGCCCAGCTTTGACCTACTTTCTGTGATCCCACGCTGACTCTCGCCGGTCCGGCCTCATCCCCGCTATCATTATCACCAGCTGATTCAAACTCCCGCTGATCGTGTTTCCTGGTCCTCACCCAGGTGCTTCTTATCACACCATCACCAGCAGTGCGTGTACTTAGCGGCCATTTGCCAGTCATGCAGTGATGGTCCATAGTATTGTCATCTGTGCTGTTAGTCTGCCAGTATTTTCAGCACTCTCACGACGTGTTTGTCACTCCATGTCCGCCGTTGTTCTCGTGCGTCCTTGAAGCGATGTCTGCTCTGGGGCGCACCTGTGGCTCCTCTCATTCGTTCGCTGGGCGATGCCGGCCCCTTAACGCCATCAGCAAGTGTGTCTGTGTTTCTCGTACATCTTCACTTTTCAGGGAACTGTCTTGTCTTTCTGTATTAAATGTGCTGTGGTGAACCCTGCACGCAAATCCTCGTTATTTCCTTTCCCTGCCCTGCGTAAGAGCGCACAGAGGGTCATGATGAATGGATTTACATACAGAATTCACCACAGCATATGTATTGAACATAAGAATGATGACAACAGTTCCCAAAAAGGTGAAGACCCACAAAAATAAACAGAAACACCCACAGTTGGCGTTTGGGGTCGACATCGCCCAGCAAACATGGAGAGGAGACGTGTTAACCACGGTTGCGCCCCAGGGCCGACATTGCTTCAAGAGGCACAACAGAACCACAGCTGTGTGGCGCGGCCAACACGTTGTGATAGCGCTGGCAACATTGGCTGGCTGACAACATGGCAGATGATGCATACAAACCATGAACAGCTGACTGTCAAAGAGAGAGGGCGCGTGTGTTCGGACCGGCGAATCTTGGACAGTGCCCACCTGAAAGTGGCTCAAAATGCACATAAAACACATGTACAAAACAAAAACAACAAGAACTCAAAATATAATCCATAATAAACCCAATGCCTGAGCCACAGAGAATACACTGCTATGATTTTATTGAAAAATCAGGTTTGAATAAATTATATTTATGAACAAATAATTTGTTGCAATATCTGTAACAAAAGAATAACACTGGTGTTCCCCTGCCGTGTGTTTGTCGTTGCTGCTGCGGCGGGCATGTGTGCCTCGCCACCGTCACTCTCTGAGTGTGACTGGCTTGGCACGATGCCCGCTTGGCACGACTCAAACCTATACAGTCTGATGCCCCCAGATTCTTCATTATCATCCCATTCTTCGGAACTACAGTATAATCGTCTGAAGACTGGACAACACAAACTAATTCCAGACTACATGTGCTGGAACCATCGTCGATGTTTTCAACCACTTCCATCCTGTGTGTACAATGGGCAGCCAAGCGCTGTGTTCTCCTGATGACGTGACTACATGGCAGCGGGGTTTTCCAGCCACTGACGTAATTGGTGACGTGGCGCTCATGAAAACGTCGGATATTCACGTGAAAAAAAGCCTGTTTGACTTAGAACTGCACAGACCAACCTAGTTTGTCATATTGTATTATGTGTTGAAAAATTAGAGGAAGTCAAAAACGTGTCATCAGCACTTTAAGGATCACTTTAGGAACATTGTTAACAAACATGCTCCTTTAACCTCTTAAAATTCTGGTGTTCCAACTTTGGAACATTTCACATTGGCTGGAATGCTAAGAGGTTCACTGGATTTAGAAGTCATTGGAGGATTTATTGACAAATTACTTAATTTAAGCCAAATTAAGTCCAAAGGGGTAAATACTTGGGGCACCTGAAGACAGGTACTGGAGAAGCTTCCCGTTTTCTGCATTAATTTTGACTTTCATGATCTGTGTCATTGCAAAGCATGAATGGTGTTTCATATTCTGACTGTCTTTTGAATGTTGCAGTGGACAGAGAGACGCATGAACATGAGTCATTTTGCAAAATTAGCATACAGATAATATGACAATAATAATCTCACTTTGTTACGTTAACCTGATTCCATAAGAGGGTACAATGATTTGGACTTAATAATTGCATAACTGCTTCTAAACTGTGCTGCATTGGAAGGTTAGAAGAAAGTCACTTCAGCTGAGGATTCTAAGATTCACAGATTAGTCTTGCATCCATTTTAAGAGGTTATTTAAGCTTGGCCTTAGATAATTGTCTGAGGTGTCTTTCAGACTGAGTCAGCATTTAGAGCTGAAGACTCAGCAGAATTGCTCCCGGTGTAGAAGGCTGCATGCTCGCAGCCTTCATGCTATACACTGTTTGTAGCTGAAGCCTTGGTGAGTTATTACAGTTTAACAGCATCATAAGTCTCATATACATACAACACAAAATCCACCATTACTCATACAATTTCATTTTGTACCCAGCTTTGTACTGGGATGTTCCCTGGATCCTGTTGGGAGAGAGGAGGATAATGGCTAAGCTGACATCCCTGTTGGGGAACAGCTCCCAACCCCTCTGGGACACTAAGACATCACTGCAGAGCTCCTGCAGCGATAGACTGCTTCTGTGTGATGCAGTGCTATCGGAGGTCCTTCCTGCAGCAATGAGACTGTATAATCAGCCCTGCTTCCAGCAGACCACACACACCAAAAGTTCATTATGTTTACACTGTATATATTTTTATTGTTATAACTTTATTAATATTTATTTTTAATTACTTTTTTACTATCTGAGTTCTCCACTGTACAGTTGATATAAAAAGTGTGCACACCCCTGTTGAAATGCCAGGTTTTTGTGATGTAAAAAAAATGAGACCAAGATAAATCATTTTAAAACTTTTTAATTAATTACCATTAATGTGACCTATAACCTGTACAACCCAATTGAAAAACAAACTGAAAACTGTTATGTCCGTGGGTTTCTACTTTAGATTACCACTCGGAGGAACAAACACAAAGACACACACGGCTGCAGATCATTAGCTTGCTCGTTTACTCAGGCATACGCACACGTACACACATGCACATACACATCCAAGTTCAGTTCAATGAGCACACTCTTATACTATTGGCGATGCCACAGGGTACAGCGCCCACCAATGGGGTGGCATATGCAAATGCAACTCATACAACTCCCATACATCACATCTCCTCCCCACTAAATATTGTACCCACCCCCAAGATACACAAAGCAAACAACTTTTATTATTTTAAAAAAAACACACACTAGCCTTGAGGCTGGGAGTAGACTATCCCAAACCCCTGAGTCAGTCAAGGGTTTATTCTGCCCTTTTGGTGAGACGTGACTCTCTCATCTAACACATAAAAAAGGTCTCTTATTCAAAAATGTCCAATATATGTCTCTTAAAAGTATCTTACACAAAGTTTATGGAACATAACGCTCTGGTGGTTTAGTAATACGAGAAGGATATCTCTTACCAGTCTCTGGAGGTGATGTAGTGTTTCCCTCTGAGGTTACCTGGGGTAGTGGTAAGGGGTCACTCACAGGAACCGGAGTAGCTGGTTCTAGAACAGTCTTTTCCAGCACAGGCAGGTCTGCTGAAATGCACGACGATGCAGCTCCGCCGTCGTCTGTAGAGGTATCCCATTCAACAACCCTGGCCAGCATCTGGTCCGCGTGTCGCCTCCAGTGCTGCGATGCGCCGATGTCGACGGTGTAGGATACAGGGCCAGTCTCTGCTGAAACAACCCCTGGTATCCACTTCTTCTCTCCTCTCCCGTAATCCCGAACAAGAACTGGGTCTCCCACCTTAAACGTTCTGGCTTTTGCATGCATTCCTCGATACGCACACTGTGCCTCTTGTGCTTTCTCTACCTCTGATGTCACGCTAGGCTTCAACAGGTCCAATCGAGATCGCAGCTTGCGATGCATGAAAAGCATAGACGGGGACTCCTTTGTTGTAGAGTGTGGAGTGTTACGGTACGTATGTAGAAAGGCGTCCAGTCGGTGTTGTATGGAAGTGGTTCCAGTGGAACGCTTCAGTGACTGCTTAAATGTCTGTACAAAACGTTCTGCAAGACCATTTGTTGATGGATGGAATGGTGCAGAGCGAATGTGCTTTACTCCATTGCCTTTCATAAAAGTGTCAAACTCGTGTGAGGTAAACTGAGGACCATTATCGCTCACTAACACCTCAGGGAGCCCATAGCGACTAAATAACCCTCGGAGCACCTGGATGGTATTAGCCGTTGTAGTGGAACTCATAAGGTGTACCTCAGGCCATTTTGAATGGGCGTCTACAACCACCATAAACATTTGGCCCTGGAACGGCCCAGCAAAGTCAACATGAATTCTCTGCCATGGGGATCCAGGCCAGGTCCATGGGTGGAGTGGTGCTGGTCCCAGTGCTTTCTGTGTAAATTGACAGGACTGGCATGTTTTTGAGACCTATTCAATTTGAGCGTCAATTCCGGGCCACTACATATAACTGCGGGCGACAGCTTTCATTTTGACAACACCTGGGTGTCCAGTATGCAGTTCCGACAGCAGTCGTGATCTCAATTTTGAGGGAATGACGACGCGCACACCCCACATAAGGCAACCTTGCTGGAGTGTCAACTCATCCCTCCGGCTGATGAATGGCGCCAATGTGCTGGCCACATCCTGGACCCTCGGAAAGCGACCTGTGGAGACCATCTCCAGGACTTGAGCAAGGACAGGATCACCCCTGCTCTCTCGGCAGATTTCTCGACAGTTCACAGGTAAGGCTTCTAGGTGTTTAATATGAAAACTGTCCACAGTACTGATTCTCTCTCTTGATGATGTTGATAATGGAAAGCGTGAAAGCCCATCTGCATTTCCATGACGAGCTGCCTCTCGATACTGTATGGTGTAATTATGGGCAGCTAACAGGAGAGCCCACCGCTGCATTCTAGCAGCAGCCATAGATGGTGTGGCTTTGCACGGACTCAGAATAGTGGTCAATGGGTGATGATCTGTAAGGAGAGTAAACTGCCTGCCATACAGATAATGATGGAATTTACGAACTCCAAATATAATGCCAAGAGCTTCGCGCTCAATATGGGCATAATTGCATTCTGCCTTATTCAGAGTCCTTGATGCAAAAGCTATGGGCCTCTCTTGTCCATTCGGGAAAATATGTGAGATGACACTACCTACACCATAAGGTAATGCGTCACACGCCAACCGAATGGGAAGTTGTGGATCATAATGGGTTAACACGCTTTGAGAGAGTAACTTACTACTTTTGCCTCCTTGAAAGATGCAGCACATTCAGATGTCCATTGCCATTGTTTTCCTTTACACAACAGAGTATTCAGTGGGCTTAGGATAGATGACAAGTTGGGGATAAATCTGCTGTAATAATTAATTAGCCCCAAGAAAGAACATAACTGACTCACGTCTGTAGGTGCAGGAGCCTCCACAATTGCCCTGACTTTCTCTGGTGCCTTGTGTAGACCCTGGGCATCAATGACGTGACCCAGATATTCCAGTGAATCCTTGAAAAATTCACATTTTTCCTTCCGTGCTCGCAAACCGAATTCTTCCAAGCGCCCTAGGACTGCATCCAGATTTTTCAGATGCTGCACACGATCCTGTCCACTGACCAATATATCGTCCAGGTAACAGTGAATGTTTGGCAGACCCTGGAGGACTTGGTCCATGGCACGCTGGAATATCGCTGGTGCTGAGGTAATTCCAAATGCCAGCCTGTTATAACAAAACAGACCCTTGGATGTGGTTATTGTGAGATATTTCCTGGAATTTCCCTCTATCACCATTTGCAAATAGGCATGAGATAAGTCCAGTTTACTGAAATGCTGCCCCCCCCGACAGTGATGCGAATAGATCTTCAATGCGTGGAATTGGGTATTTCTCCGCACACAGGGCAGGATTAACTGTGACTTTAAAATCCCCACATATCCTAACATCTCTGTTCTTTTTCACAACGGGCACAATGGGTGTTGCCCATTCACTGAATTTGACAGCGGATATAATGCCCTGCTCACACAATCGGTCAATTTCAGCCTCCACTTTTGGCCTAGGGGCATAGGGAACGACTCTCGCTTGACAGAACCGTGGCACATGATCCGGCTTCAGCGCTATGGCTACTTCCATGCCTTTCGGAGTGCCTAATTCTTTTTGAAAGACCTCTGCATGTCTTTGTAGCACGCCCTCTAGCGTCTCCTCCCGGACCATCTTTATTTCTTGCCAGTCAATACGAATCCTCCGCAGCCACTCCCGACCAAAAAGTGGGGGTGAACTTCCCCGAACCACATACAGTGGTAGTCTAGCCCTCTGCTTATTCATCCTCACTGAAACGGTGATGACACCCTCTGCTGGAATCACCTCGCCCGTATATGTTTTCAACATTATATGGGTTTGGCGCAAGGGCAAGTCCTTACAGTGTGCATCATACAGTTTTCTTGAAATCAGAGATACGGCAGCACCGGTATCTAATTCCATGATAATCCCTTTACCTTCAATTTTTGGTTTAACACACATGTATGACAAATTACTCTGCTGGGACACCATATGCAGGCTCACTTCAGTGTCTGTAGTGCTACCATCACTAGATATTTCTTTTACATCCAATTGGTGCACCCTTTTTTTCTTTTTAGCTTTATACTCCACTGGTTTCTCCTTATTTATAGTCTCTTTGTTCCTGCACATTTTCGAGATATGTCCTCTCTTACCACATTTATGGCATTTTTGCTCCTTATAAAAACAATCGCTCTCTTTGTGGTTCATTTTTCCACAGCGCGAACATTTCGTGTGTTGTTTGTCATGTGGTGACAGTGCATGCACTTTCAGCGCGTTGCTCAGCTGATGTGTCTCGCGAGCTACTGTCTCCATTGACACGGCTAGTTCCATTGCTTTGGAAAAAGTAAGCTTCTCCTCCGTCAGCAATTTTTTCTGGATAGCTTCTATATTCAGTCCACAAACGAGCCTATCCCTCAATGCATCCTGCAGGTGCATACCAAACTCGCAGTGTTCAGAAAGCTTTTTAATGACTGCTATGTATTGCGTCACAGTTTCTCCCTCTTGTTGGTTCCGTTTATGAAAGCGAAATCACAATTGGCTTTGGAGAAAAGTGGTCTTTCAAAACTTCCGTGAGTTGAGCATATGTCTTAGCCCCCGGCTTATCTGGAGCTACGAGGCTACGTAAAAGTCCATATGTTGACGCACCAATTACACTTAAGAAAACAGCAAGCTTTTTCTCCTCTGCAATATCATTTGCCGTTACAAAATGCTCAAACCTCTCAACGTAGGTTGTCCACTGCTCCACCGACTCGTCGAATGGGTTAATGTGTCCAATAAATCCAGCCATGGCATGCAGTTAGCTAGCGTTTAGCAATCTTGTCACCTGGCGTCCTGTCACCCGGCATCCTGTCACCTGGTGTCCTGTCACCTGGCGCGCTGTCACCTGGCGTGCCGCGCCCAGCCAAACTCCCACCAGGACCAACGTTCCTCTTCCTCCGTCACTCGCAGTCAATACTGCGGCGAGACTTGGAAACCTAAAGTTATCCTTGTCACCAATGATGTTATGTCCGTGGGTTTCTACTTTAGATTACCACTCGGAGGAACAAGCACAAAGACACACACGGCTGCAGATCATTAGCTTGCTCATTTACTCAGGCATACGCACACGTACACACATGCACATACACATCCAAGTTCAGTTCAATGAGCACACTCTTATACTATTGGCGATGCCACAGGGTACAGCACCCACCAATGGGGTGGCATATGCAAATGCAACTCATACAACTCCCATACATCACAAAAACTTTTAAGGGGAAAAAGAGAAAACTTACAATAACTTGGCTGCATAAATATGCACACCCTTAAACTAATACTTGCAGCACCTTTGCCTTTTATTACAGCACTCAATCTTTTTGGGTAGGAGTCTATCAGCATGGCTCATCTTGATGTGGCAGTATTTGCCCACTCTTCTTTGCAAAAATGCTTCAAATCTGTCAGATTGCAAGGGCGTCTCCTGTGCACAGCTCTCTTCAAATCACCCCACAGATGTTCAATCAGATTCAAGTCTGGACTGTGGCTGGGCCATTCCAAAATCTTAATCTTCTTCTGGTGAAGCCATTCTTTTGTTGATTTGGATGTGTGCTTTGGGTCATCATCATGCTGAAAGATGAAATTCCTCATCGTCAGCTTTCTAGCAGAAGCCTGAAGGTTTTGTGCCAACACTGACTGGTATTTGGAACTGTTCATAATTCCCTCCACCTTAACTAAGGCCCCAGTTCCAGCTGAAGAAAATCAGCCCCAAAGCATGATGCTGCCACCACCATGCTTCACTGTAGGTATGGTGCTCTTTTGGTGATGAGCAGTGTTCAATTCAATTCAACTTTATTTATATATATTTATATATTTTTATATATTTTTTTCGGTTCCGGTTCCGCCGGACCGGCGGCGCCACACGAGTCGGCTGCCTGTTACAACAGCCTTTTTTTTTTTTTTATCTTCCTTCTTCTTTCTACACCTTTCACTCTGTATATATATCACGGACGCACGGATCGCCCCGGGGGTCTCCCGGGTCGGCGGACGGAGTCACGGTTTGCAGCGGGAGACGTTACAGCGGGGAGGAGCTAGTGCTAGCTAGCACTTGGCCGCCGCCCGGTGCTAATGGGAAACTCGACATACCGGGAGCTGTAGCGAAAAGGACGCGGGTGCCGGGCTGGAGTTTAGGCGGCGTGGAAGAAATGTAGGACAGAATGGTGGAGAGCGATGGCGGGAACCAAGCGGACCGCCCGTGGAATCTACTGGAGGAAGAAGCCCCCCAGGAGACAGCTAGCCACCAGGGCTGCTCGGAGAGGCGCTTTGGCCACCGGCAGAGTGAAGAGGCCTCGCCGTCACAGGCCCGTGGCTCTGAGAGAGATCCGTCGCTACCAGAAATCCACGGAGCTGCTCATCCGTAAGCTGCCCATCCAGCGCCTGGTGAGGGAGATTGCTCAGGACTTCGGGACCGTCCTGCGTTTCCTGAGCTTCGCCGTCATGGCTCTGCGGGAGACCAGCGAGGCCCACCTGGTGGGTCTCTTCTTCGCTAAGGGGGTCACCATCATGCCCAAAGACTTCCAGCTGGCCCGCTGCATCCGCGGAGAGAGAGCTTAGACTTTCTGCTGCACATTCACCAGCCATGGTGCTCTGCACTGTGTGTCTATATATATACATTTATAGTAATGTGGACATATGTTTACTGGATGTTGTTTTTTCTTGCCTTCTGATTGTTGCTCTGAGTGTTGCTATCCCTATGCTGTTGCAATCCTGGAATTTCCCCATTGTGGGACTAATAAAGGCTTATCTTATCTTATCTTATCTTATCTTATATAGCACATAGCTCATTGCACTTTCAACTGTAGGGGAAACCCCCACAGTTGCAGAAAGACCCCAACAATCAGTTGTGTTTGCGGCAAATATACCTTTTGGAATTATGGCCAAAAAGTTCAACCTTGGTTTCATTGGACCATAACACATTTTCCCACATGGGTTTAGGTGATTTCAAATGTGTTTTTGCAAAATGTAGCCAGGCTTGGATGTTTTTCTTCGTAAGATAAGGTTTCCATCTTGCCACCCTACCCCATAGCCCAGACATATGAAGAAGATGGGAGATCTTCACATGTCACATGTGAAGATGTGAAGAAGATCTTCACACGAGTCACATGTACTAAACCGTCAGTACTTGCCAGAAATTTCTGGAGCTCCTTCAAAGTTGCTGTCAGCCTCTTTGCAGCCTCCCTGACCAGTTTTCTTCTCGTCTTTTCATCAATTTTGGAGGGATGTTCAGTTCTTGGTAATGTTACTGTTGTGCCATATTTTCTCCCCTTGATGATGACTGTCTTCACTTTGTTCCATGGTATATTTAATGCCTTGGAATTTCTTTTGTACCCTTCTCCTGACTGATACTTTTGAACAATGAGATTCCTCTGATGCTTTGGAAGCTCTCTGTGGACCATGGCTTGTGCTGTAAGATATGACGACAAAAATGTCAGGAAAAGCCAACTAGAACAGCTGAACTTTACTTGGGGTTAATCAGAGTAACTTTAAATGGTGGCAGGTATGTGCTGACTCCCATTTAACATTAGTTTGAATGTGATTAGTTAATTCTGAACACATCCACATCCCCAGTTATAACAGGGTGTGCATATTTAAGCAACCAGGTTAATTGTAAGTTTTTTATTTTTCCCCTTAAAAGATTTCAGTTTGTTTTTCAATAGGGTTGTACAGGTTATAGGTCACATTAATGGTGGAAAAAGTTTTGAAATGATTTATCTTAGTCTCATTTAATTACATCACAAAAACCTAACATTTGAACAGGGGTGTGTAGACTTTTTATATCCACTGTACACTTGGCTGCTGTTGTTAGTTGAGGGACTAATAAAGGAATATTTTCTCTTCCCAGCAATGACTGACAGGTCTTGTTGGGAAGGTTTGCAACTTGCGAGTGTGAAGTGGCCGGGATGAGAATCAGTACCTCAAAGTCTTGAGTCCGTGGTGCTCTGCCGGAAAAGGGTGGATTGCCCTGTCCAGGCTGGGGATAAGGTCCCATCCCAAGTGGAGGAGTTCAAGTATCTTGGGATCTTGTTCACGAATAAGGGACGAATGGACCAGGAGATTGACAGAGGGAATGGAGCAGCATCTGCGGACGTTGTACCGGTCTGTTGTGGTGAAGAGGGAGCTGAGCTCTAAATCAAAGCTGTCGATTTACCGGTCAATCTACGTTCCTACCCTCACCTACGGCCATGAACTTTCGGTTCTGACCGAAAGAATGGGATCACGGATACAAGCAGATGAAATGAGCTTTCTCCAAAGGGTGCCTGAACTCACACTTAGAACTCACACAGAGATAGGATGAGGAGCTCAGTTGTCTGGGAGAGGCTCAGTGTAGAGCCGCTGCTCCGCCACACTAAAAGGAGATGGTTGAGGTTGTTTGGCTATCTGATTGGGGTGCCTCATGAACATCTCCCACATGAGGTATTTTAGGAACATCCCACTGGGAGCAGACTCCAGGGCAGACCCGGGATGCGTTGGAGTGGCTGTCTCCGAGCTGGCCTGGGAACACCTTGGTATCCTCTCTGAAGAGGATACCAAGGATACTCTGCCCAAACAGCTGACTCTGTGATCCAGACCCCGGATAAGTGGTAGATGATGGATGGACGGATTATCTTATCTTGGCCACAAACTCATTTAATGCTTTATGGGTCTCATTAGCCCCATTTCCTTTTACCAGGAACAAGGAACTATTTTGGAGGGACTTCCCCATGTTCACGTTTCCATTACCAGGAACTTCTCCATTAGGGGGAGTTTTCAGGAACCTTTTGCGTCCAAAAGATGGCCCTAGTCAGGAGTAAGTACTTAAGAGCGGCCCCTGAAAACTGCTGGGTGAGGTATAGGATTGACTCATTGCTGATTGGTTAAAACTCAGCCAGCATGTTTCGCTACTTGGGCTGGCTTCATGAACAAAAAACACAGAAATGAAACTGAAATGAATAGTGGCTTATTTTAACAAATAATGACAGTAGTGATGATCTACTACTTAAAACGTAATGCTGCCATGGTCGCTGAGGGTCTAAACAACTGTTTGGTATAAGTGGAGGACACCGAGCATTACAAGCGGAGCGGTACGGCGCATAGCACCAGCCGTACCGCTCTCCTTCGTGGGGCTACAAGCACACAGCCCGGCCAACGGGAGACGGTACTCCCCAGTGGCTTCTCCCCATGCGCTTGTGTGGCTATTACAGCCTTATGTCTAAAAAAGTAAAATGCTGCCGTCGTGGAGAGGAATGGCGAGATGCATATTCAGCCACAAATGCATCAGGGTTGCAGGAATACAGCAGAGAGGCAACTCACAGGACTGGGACACAGGCTGTAGCCGGACAGTGAGTCTACACCGTTGGCCAGCCGGAGGTGGAATCGCCACTGGTGCTACACGGGCTGTTTATGCTGTTTAATCGATCGATTCTGTTAAAGCAGAGTTTGTGACAGCGGTCATCTGTAGTGTAGAGGAATAAGTGAAACTGGACCCTCTTCTCTCTTTAGTCAACTGGCATATTTATTCAGTTTATTTTGAAGCCCCTAAAACGAGGAGAGTTTGTATAAAAATGGTTGCAATTCCCAAACTGTAACTCTATTTCAGATGTGAATACTGCCAAATTAAATCTGAGAGTCTGCACTTTAAGCCCATATTGGTTATATAACTGCATCTTAAATATGTTTTGGTAAAGAGCTAAAATAATACTTGTCAGTGTCCAAATGTATATGGCCCTAGCTGTAATAACTGTGCCATCCTTGGAAACAACAACTATAATCAAGCATTTGCAATAACTGGCAATGAGTCTTTTACATCACTTCCCGTCAAATTTGACACGGTTATCACACTGGAGTCAACCCATTCAAATACCCATGTAACTTTGAACTAAGATTCTAATGATAGAAGTTTAACCTCAATTCTAGTGTCCAAGAAAATATCTGATACTCAATAATAGGCTTTTGTGTGTCCTGTGTTTCAGAAAATGCTGGAAGCCTCGGGGCTCAGTAAGACTGTCCATTGAGGAGGAGTGGCGGGCCTGCAGATCCTGATCATGTTTACTTCTACACATGTATGTTTTGGTACATAAAGGTGTGTTTGTTTGCTTTTCGTTTGGTTTTTTTTTTGGGGGGGGGGGGGGACATTTCTGTGATATTTTCCACTGTATCTCTTATCAGGGTGATCTTACTGTAAAACCGCTTTATTGTCAATGGACAGAAGAACAGAAGGAGAACATTTTAGGAGCGAAGCTGCATGCCAGACATACTGTAATGAGGGTTTGTGTTGGAGCTGGGCCACATGATCAAATGATGGATGTGTGACATACTGTAGAATGAGAGGGAGTTTGTTGATGACAGAGCTTTTTGTGTTCTGTTCTGTTCTTCTTCAGCCACTGAAGTCACTTTGGGTTAATCGGTACTGTAGTCTGGGGAGATGCTAATTTAAGTCTGTCAGCTTACAGGTGTAATAAATTTATAAATAATGAATGTAGTAAACACATCACCAAAGTCTCATTCTGTCAACCCAGTGACTTTACTTTCAGTAAAACAGCTGATGCCTTTCAGTGTTAACACTACTTGTGGTTGGATGACTTTATATTCTGATGTATGGAAGTACAGAAAGGCCAAAAACTGGCTAACATATTTTTTTATTTAAAAGGCACTAATCGTTCATTTTGACAGTGAAAAAGATATAATTGTATTATTTTTTTTAAAAGGTATATAAACAATACCTCACGCATTCCTTCCAACAAGTCTGTTAAATGTTTCTTGCTGTTATTAAAACATGTCCAGCTTTCCATCCAAGTTCAGTATCTGATTAATTGACTGAAGAAAATACGATATGTCTGTTTCTATCAACCATTATTTCACATAACACAGAATACAGTGATGTACTCTATTCTACCCTCACTGCACAAAATGGTTGAAAAAACATTGAAAAGACGGCTTTGCCAACAGTCTAAAAAACATACGGATTTGACTGAAAATAAAGGATGAAAAGCTGCCTTTTTAAGGTCATTGGACAGGCGTCTTCATATAGATGTCTCTGTATAGTCTAAATTTTCTTGAAATATTAAGATGAAAAGCTGCCTTTTTAAGGTTGTTTTTTTTCTTAAAAAAAAACAAAAACAACATGTAGTCACCAACATCTTGATCCTTTCTGAGGCACGTTCACGAACATCTCTGGGCAAGAGGCAGAGTACATTGTGGACATATCACCAGTCCATCACAGCACCTGGTATTCCTAAGCAGTCTCCCATCCAAGCACGAACCAAAGTAGACTCTGCTTAGCTTTCAAGCGCAAACAAGACCAGGGGTGTCTGGGCACACCCAGAGCCCAAGGTGTGAACATCAATAAAAAGACACAGCAAAGAGAGAAATTTGTCGAATGTAATTGCATTTAGTGCATTGAATTTAATTACACTTAAAAAGCACTATTAGTGCTTAAAAAGCACTAATAGTGCTTTTTAAGTGTACAGCACAATAGCACTAGCACTGGTTTCAGATTGTTCCAGATATTATGTAACAAGCATTATGCCAAATGTCGAACTAAAAAAAGCTGTTAAAAATAGCCATCTATCTATAAATGCATGGAATGTCTGTCTGTTCCACGCATATCTCTTGAACTGTTCATCAGACTGGCGTAAGATTTTATAATGCTTTGCTAAGGTTACGAGGGTGTGCATCCCAGAGTCTGGAGTCACTCAGTCAAAATATGTAATTTTTATCAATAAAAGTTTAGCCACCACTCTGTCTCTTCATGCCCTGGCTTCAGGAAGTGTGGGCAGGGTTTCGGATTGAGTCTGTACTGATTGGATAATATGCAGCATCACGGCCATACTGATTGGCTAATACTCAGCATCACAACCATGCTGATTAAATAATACACAACATCACGACCAGTCAGTCACCACAGTGTTCACTGAACAAAACAAGGAAGTGAAAAACGACAAATTTGACTTGAAAAAAGTAATACTGAAGATTTATTACTTAAAAAAAATTATACCATAAAGTTGCCTTGATTGCGTAGGTCTAAAGCAGGAGTCACCAACTAAAACTGCAAGAGGTCCAATAAGTCAGTCCTCTTCCCCAGCCGAGGTCCTAACTAGGTGTGGAAATCTTCAGGCACCTCATGATTCCATTATGATTCGGAACTCCGACTTGATTCTAAAACAATTCTCATTACATCTTGACACATTTTTTTTTCTATTCAAGATTTTTCCCTCCCACTGTGTGACAACTTGGCCCTTTTAAAGCAAAGTATTTACAGTGACCCATGAATTTACTTCCAACATCTTTTATTAAAACAGAAGAGAAATCTGACACATGGTGGGCAGTGGTGGCCTAATGGTTAGGGATGTGAAATGGTGAGCAGAGGGTTGTGGGATTGATCCATGGACCAGCAGGATTAGATCTGGATGGGACAGATAACATGGCAGTGTTTGCCTCACCCTCCTTAACCCCACTGTGGTGCCCTTAACCTGAGCTGCTCAGTGGCCACAGGTCAGTCTGTGGTTGTACTGGGCAGCTTCCTGGTGTGAATGTGAACAGGGCGTCCTTGAAAAAGAGAGGTCTCCTCTCAGTGAAACTACGCTGTATAAATAAAGGTTAAATAATAAAATAAACATGGACAGATTTATCTCAAAATGTGCTTTTAAGAACCGTCATCATTTCATGGACATTCTTTCAGAAGACCACAGCTGTGTCCAGACAGGCCAGGATCATTTAACTTGCTTTCACACATTATTTTATTAAGCTCATGTTTTAGCTGCTTTTAGCGCTATGTTAATTTTTAAACAAAAAAATATTAAAATGAATTCTTTGTTCAATTTCAAACAAAACGTAATATAAAATTTTATAATACAGGAGAACACTAAATGTGTTTGTTGACTCCAAATAAATAGATCTAAAATTCTAAAATCTACAACTAAAATCCTAAAAATGTTTTACAGGAGAACACAAATTAAACTGTATTGCATTAAAAAAAGATTAATATCTAAAATAACACAATTTCACAAAAAGTCCACCTCTATACAATATTTTCAGTGCAGAAAATACAGTTTCAAACTGTAAGACAAAAAAACGGACACAAAATATAATTCCAGGACAGAATTCCTCGACATTTTTTTTCAGTCTCAACAGTAAACTCTGTTACAGTATGGAGGGAGAGGGGAGGTGGAACTTTTTATGGTCAGTAACATGGAGCTTTTACTAAGTTTTTACGTGATAACCAGTGACCTCAGCTCTGCATCCCAGTGTGGACTACTCTTGGCTCACAATAGCGCTTCTTTTTGTGGGTACAGATCGGTCTGTCTGGGGTGGATGTCGGCCTTGTGTGTGTGTGTGGGGGGGGGGGGGGCCTTGGGGGCACCCGCAGCTAACCTTATTTTGCAACCCGCTGCATACTCTCCGGAGCAGTTGGAGCCACAGAGTCTCTGCAGAGAGTGGCATTCGTGGTACAGCAAAGAGGGCAGTTTGCTGCAGGAGAGCGCCCAAGGGTTCGTGCCATAATGTTTTGGGCAGTCGCCGATGCAGCAGTTCAGTTCAGCTTTTTCCGCTCTTTTCCTCACCAAAATAAAACAGTCTCCCTTTTCCCCAAATTGTATCAAAAGGCTTCGGGGTCTGGACGGAGGACTCTCAGGGTCTGGATCCAGACCGGAGTCCACCAGTTGGTGACCCCTGGTCTAAAAGATAATTGGGCATACAGTATGTGGAGAACAGAGGCACGCGAGCAGACTGGGCGTAGCGTCAGTGGGGACCCGGGTCTGACAAAGAACACCAGTGTATCCAACACAGAACATGCCTGGAGAAGCAGTGGCCCGTAACAACCTGGCTCAAAGACACGCTAACTGATGGCGATAAAATAAAGTTATTTTCAATAAAGTGGAAAAAAAAACCAATATAATGCATGGAGTGTGCTTTTACTGGGAGGCACAGTCAACAGCAAAGTGTGATTGATCATGGAAAACAGCTGAGCTCTGCGCTTCAAGTGATCAGCTCATTGGATCCACCTCCTCCGGTATTCTGATATTTTGACATACAGCCGTGGACAAAATTGTTGGTACCCCTCTGTTAATGAAAGAAAAATCCACAATGGCCACAGAAATAACTTGAATCTGACAAAAGTGGTAATAAAAATTCTATGAAAATTAACCAATGAAAATCAGACAATGCTTTTGAATTGTGGTTCAACAGAATTATTTTAAAAAACAAACTCATGAAACAGGCTGCTAGCTGTAGCAGTGAAGAGGCTCTTTGCAACAGGTTACGTTGACTGACAGCTGCGTCAGCTACGTAGGGTCAGTTTGTATTTATTTGTGCTAAAAATATCTATCCATATTAATAAAACGAGTAATGTGAGTAATGCATCTGATCAAATTTCAGTAACTAACACATTACTGAATTTTTAAACAGTAACTTCGTTACATAGCACATTACTGCAAAAGTAGTGGCGTTACAGTAACACTTGATGATAGAAGAAATTCAATATTACACTGAACGCATCACTGAATATAAACTAAAATAATTATAATGATGACTGAACAACTCCCATTCCCCAAAGTGCAAAATACACTATTAGGAATATAAGCGATAAAAGATCAGACAAATAAGTGATCTGACAAACAAATAAACAAGGGATCTGAAACAGTTGTTAATATTGGATGTCCCATTCATTTTCAGTATTTAGGTATTCTGTAATTAATATTCAGACGATCAAATAAATCTTAGTGCCATTTACTCCCTTTTATATTTATCAAAGTCTAACATGTGATTGCCTATATATAGCCTACACCTCTTTGTATTCAACTTTCAAACACACCCTACATTCGGACCTATAAAGCCTAATTGGGAAACCTGTTTCAGACAGGGATACTTGCGTTCCACAGGCAATGCACTAGTTTTTATAAAGTGCTTTTAACAAAGACTGCCAGTGGTTGTAGAAGTGTATTTGACTTTTGAGAGACAGATCCCCACCAACATCACCAAATGCCAAAAACTATTTGAGGTTAAATTTGGGCCAAATTCTGTGGACTAAGCAGCACAATTATTGGACTTTTTTGCCTAATTTTCAACAACTTTTTTTCTGATTAAATATGTTCTGTGGTAGATGGATTTAGGGCTGGGTGATACAATGAATATATTTGTTATATTGATACATTCTACTATGCACAATACAAAAAATGTTTTTATCTCAAAGTTCGAGCATTTTCACAGCTGTCAGCTTCTCCCCCCACTCCTCTCTCCTTTCACACAGGCGTTTCCCCACCTCCCCACGGCATGTTTCATTTCAAGGTCGTTGCCAGGTCTGTTTTTTTCCTGCAATTTTGTTCTTTAGAAACTGCTTCTTTTGAGCCTGTTTTCATGGAGCAGAGACATTTGGGGTTTTTTTATGCACAATCTGGCAACACCCGCAGAGTGCGGGGAGAGGGGGGAAAATGAAAGGACACACACACACACACACACACACACACACACACACACACATACTGGCTGCAGTGCAACAGACTTGAATAAAAGAAGAAAAAAGGACCAGCTCTGAAAGTAAAAACTGAGCAAAATACAGTTTTGTGCAAATTATTTCTCATTACCACTAATTTATTTCACCACTTTGAGATGTCATCCACTATAATATCAAGAAGCATTAAGAATTGCTCTCAACATCCTAGGTAGCCCCTACAAAAAAAATAAATAAATAAATAAAAAAAAAATTAAAAAATAAAAGGAACCAGCCCTAAGAAAATGACTATATAGCTTCTTCATTTGGAAAATTTATCCCATACAACAAAAGTGCAAAGTAGAAAGAGATCACAACTGTGGTCACAAATTATAATGCCAAAGACATGGCCCTTATTGTTAAAAACATGACCAAACAGAAAAAGTGAACTTTAATTTATATGGTTTTAAAATATCTTTCTCTAGAATTCTTGCTTAATGCACTTTTTATTGTGTTGAGTGTATTTTTTTATAATGGCTTTATTACAGGCCATAATAGGAAGGCCTACCATTCTTTATTCTGATTTGTCACAAATTTATGAGTGGGGCTGTCTGACTGGTTCAATAAAGTTTGCAAAATTTAACTTGATTTGCTCCCCCCCCCCCCCCATGCAATTTAAAACAATCCAATACATGGGTCTGTTTCTATTATTATGCCCTGTCATTTTATGCAAAGGTTTTACATTTATACACAGTTTGGAGGAGGTCTCAAGATATCGTGATGTTTCGTGTATCGCAATAAAACCCTAAATGTATCGGAATACATGGTAGAAGCCATATCACCCAACCCTAGATGGACTTAACATTGCCCAATTTTCAACATCTATTTTTGGGTTAAATATGATCCATATTAGATGGACTAACACAACCCAATTTTCAGCGTCTATTTGTGTGCTAAATTATGGCTTGGACCGACAGACCTGATTTAGCCCAAAATACATATAAATTATGGCTTGTTCTGGTGGGATGGGAGGGTCCCATTCACTCTAGCTGCTATCCTTCAGGCACAACTCACCCCTGACATTCATCTCCACCCACTCCACTCAGCCTGCACTCTCTTCTTCACCTCTCTTCTGCACTGTCCATTGCTTTGGATAGTTGACTCCAGGTTTTTAAACTCATCTACCTTCACTACCAATGCTCCTTGCATCTTCACCATTACACCTGCCTCCCTCTCATTCACACATGTTCTGTCTTGCTTCTACTGACTTTCATTCCTCTTCTCTCCAGAGCTTACCTCCACCTCTCCAGGTTCTCTTCCATCTCCTCCCTACTCTTGCTCCAGATCTCAATGTCATCTGCGGATGTCATGGTGCATGGAGAATCTTGCCTGACCTCATCTGTCAGCCTGTTCATCATCATAGCAAACAAGAAGGAGGCTCAGGGCTGGTCACCCTGATGTAATCCCACCCCCACATTGAATCCGTCACTCCTACAGCACACCTTACCACCATCTTGGTGTCCTCATACATGTCCTGCACCACCTTCACATACTTCTCAGCCATGTGTGGCTGATCAGCTTTATGCCCTTACGTAGTTACTACAGCTCTGAGCATCACCCTTGTGATGAGTGTAATGGACCCATGTTTAGAGCTAAGTTTCTCAAAGCAAAAATGCAGTGCAGCAGTGAAGACAATTTTTCCCCAGCATGTCAGAAAAAACACTGCCCTTTTACTTAGAAATGTTGAGTACAAATAAAAAAAATTAAGTATGCCTGTTTCCATGCTGTTATGTCTGAATAACATGAGACGGGAGCCTCTCTCAACTGAACACCAAACTTCTTTAATTATTATGAACAACACAATATATACTACAGCCGTAGCCCGCCTGACGTCATTAACCCCAACCCGTCGGCCAGGCTACAGCAAGCCCCAAGAGTCAAATCCCACATATAACAATCCCCCCCAGAACAGAAAAACTAAGCACAATGTCGTCTCCCTGTTTGTCTTTCATATATATATAACACTAAATGTGCAAAACTCAGCCAACCTAAGGGCGCCTGGGTAGACTACCAGAACACTCCAGCGTGTTGGAGCAGATTATTCTGCTGCTTAGTCCCAACACACATCAATTATTGCTGTCTTTAATACATAATCCTCCAGGTACCTGGGCCTCTGACGAACCCTAGCCGGGAGTCCCCTAGGTGGGGACTCTGCACCAGGCACCGTCGGCTGTGTCTGTGAGTTCTCACCACCCCAGTCCATCCAGTCCCACCTCACGTCAGGCTGTCTCGTCGTAGTTCCAGTCTTCTGTTCCGGTGGTCACTTTCTGAGTCTCCTGGAGTGCCACCGCGACCCATCTGTGAGCTTGAACGTGTCCTGGCCCCGTTGCCTCATGATCCGCAGGGGCCCCGTCCAGAGCGACTGCAGCTTATGTGTGTGGTTAGAGTGTCTAATCCAAACTCGGTCTGACACCTTCAGTCCATGAGCTCTCGCTCTGCTTCCTGTCAAATCATCGCTTCATTTTATGCTGTTGTGCAGTGACCTGGTCCCGTTTAGAGTCCATATTCCTTGGGGAGTGAGTCGTGGGTGGCCTATGTCGATCCAAAGGTAGAAGCAGTTCATGTCTTAGCATGAGAGCCACCGGGGAGCATCCTGTAGCAGCATGGGCTGTTGCCCTGTAGTGAAGCGGTGTACTCTGGAGGGCGTCCAGAAATGCAAAGCTGTCCGCTAAATGGGCTCTCAGTCCATTTTTCAGGGTTTTGTTGAAACATTCAACGCCCCCATTGGCCTGGGGATGGTAGAAAGCGGTTTTAATGTGTTCCACGCCCCTACCGCTCAAGAACTCTTCAGACTCCCCAGAGGTGAACTGCGGGCCATTGTCAGTCACAGTCACGTTCGGGACCCCTCACCTGGCAAACAGCGATGAGAGGAAACCCGTAACCACATTCATCATGACCGAGTTAGTGGGTAACACCTCCTTTGAGAACAAGTCGTAGGCCACAAGCAGGGGTGCTGCATGCAGTTTGCCACAAATGTCCAACTGTATGTGTTTCCAAGGGCCTTCCGGGTATGACAGCAGCCACAGGGGTGAAGGGGGTGGCCCACCGGTCTTCCTGCTCTCCAAACACGGAACACAGTTTTTCACCATAGCTTCAATGTCCTTGTCAATACCCGGGCCCTGTGCAGCGTATTAACCAGATCTGTCTCTGTTGGATGGCCGTCATTGTTGTCGTCCGATAGTACAGAGTTGACCGTGGCACAGGACAGGAGATCTGCCACTACATTTTCCTTGCCAGGAGTGACCTGGGTGGTAAAATTGTAGGCCCTCAGCCGCTCCGTCCACCTGTGGATCTGCAAAGGTCTGTCCCCCGAACCCAACATCTCCAATAATGTCATCAGTGCTCGGTGGTCTGTCCGTACAGTGAAAAGGCGCCCATAGAGGTAAATAAGCCACCGTTCACATGCCCAGACGCAGGCGAGCGGCTCTCTCTCACCAACGGCGTACTTTTATTCAGCTGCTGAGAGAGACCTCGATGCCAATGCCACCGGGCGTTCAGTGCTGTCCTGCACCTGGGACATAACCGCCCCCACCACCGAGCCAGACGTGTCGCAGGTCACAATGGTAGGCTGTTTTGGATCAAAATGGGCCAGCACCGGAGGGGAAGTGAGTTGCCGCTTCAGCTTAGTAACTTCCGCTGAACAGGCTGGGGTCCATTGCCATGGCGCATCCTGTTTCAACAACGCCGGAGGCAGCTAATCGTTTCCAAGTAGTGGGGAATAAAATGCCCATAAAAGTTCACAATATCCAGAAACAAGGAAATCTGTGCAGGTGTTGATGGTTCTGGGAGGCGCAAGACTGCCTCCATGTTTGAATGTAAGGGGCACAGCCCCCCGCCCCCCCCCCCCCATCAACTGGAACCCCACAAACTCGATGGAGTCCATCACAAAAATGCACTTTACTCCATTCAGGGTGACTCCATGTTCCTGTAGCACTATCAGCACCCATCCCGACCAGTCATCGTGTTCCTCACTTGACGTGCCATGTACCACGATGTCCTCAAGATATGCCACCACACCCTTGAGGCCAGCCAGGATCATGGACATTATTTTCTGGAAACCGCTGGGTGCTGAACTCAGACCAAACGGCATGCGGGTGTACTTGAACACACCCATGTGGGTCACGAATGCTGCAGGTTCCTGCTGGCTGGGTGGAGGAGCACCTGCAGGTAACCCTGGCGAAGGTCCAGCTTCATGAACACTTGTGAACCGCTGAATGTTGCAGTAAGTTCCTCCATCATTGAAACCGGGTACTTGTCCGGGACGATTGCCTTATTTACCGTCCTGAGATCGATACATGGGCGGATGCCACCCACCTTTTTTCTTGGCCACCACGATATTTGATATTCAATTCAATTCAACTTTATGTAGCGCCATTTCACAGCAACAGTCATCTCATAGCACTTTCAACTGTAGGGGAAACCCTCACAATTGCAGAAAGACCCCAGCAATCAGGCGATCACCTGTGAGCAAGCACTTGGCGATGGTGGAAAAACTCCCTTTTAACAGGAAGAAACCTCCACCAGAACCAGGCTCAGGGAGGGGCAGTCATCTGCTGCGACTGGCTGGGGGGTAAGGGGATAGAAAAGATGAAAAGAACAGACATGTAGAGAGCAAACAGCATGATGGGGACTCAATCTATGGGAGAGAACAAACAAATGTTAATGACCAGCAAAAAAAAAAAAAAATTTCATTGAGAGTGAAGAAAGGAGTGAAGCCCAGTGCATTATTGCAGGTCCCCCGGCTGTCTAAACCTATTAGCAGCATAACTAAGGGAGGGTTCAGAGACACATGATCCCTCCCTAATTGTAAGCTATATCAAAAAGGAAGGTTTTAACCCTATTCTTAAAAACAGAGATCCAGTCTGACTCCCGAATCCACATTGGCAGCTGGTTTCATAGGAGAGGAGCTTGATAACTGAAGGCTCTGTCCCCCATTGTACTTTTAGAGATTCTAGGTATTACAAGTAATCCAGCATTTTGGAAGCGTAGTGCTCTGTTAGGATAATATAATATCCAGGGTGACACATCCACTCTTTCAATGATGGCCGCTTCCAGCAGTTTAGTCAACTCTGCCATAACATCGTCCCGCAGGGCAAGGGGAAGCCGCCGTAGCGGTTGAATTTTTGGCGTCACACTTGGGTCCATGGGCGGGCGGTGGTGGAACACACCGATGCATCCCAGGCCTCTGAACAGTGCCGGCCAGTGGACATGCCATTTGGGGTATACTGTCAGTACCGTTGAGCCCCTGGATCCTTGATGGAAAATCCCAATTCACCCAGCAGAACTATCCCTAGCAAGTCCGCCCCCTGGTGCAAGATTTGGAAAGTGAACATAGGAATCGTCTTCGACCCACATTTCACTGAAAAGTTGACCATGCCCGCCATTTCGATCTCAGCGTGGCCGTATCCAAACATTCTCACTGTCCCAGCATTGATGGTTTTATTTGGGAAAAGTCTCTTCAAAGTAGCCATGCTTAGAATGGACCTGCCGGCCCCTGAGTCCACCATAAGTGGCACGTCGACTCTGTCGAGTTTTAGTATATACCATTTCAATGGTCCCTTCTTTGCGCGTGCCACACACACCAGTGTCGTGTTTCTGGACTCCGCCGCCAATGATTTAGCGGTGATAGAATAGGCCCTGTCCCGTGCCCCAGTCCGCTGCCTCTTGGGGGTCCGCCCTGGAGAATTAGCCACCTTGCTAACGACTGTGTTTGGTGGGGAAACCTGAGTGGCTACACTCCCTTTAGCCAACACTGGCAAACTCCGCTGAACTGTGGACTCACTCTGCCTAACCAGTTCGAACATGTTTTCCATCAATAGAGGATCTCTAGTTAGCTTTAGCTTGCTTTTCAGCCACACGTTATTAGTACCGTGGGCTAGCTTGTCCTAGACCAGCTCCTCCTCGATAGGCTCAAAGGCACACTCTTGCTAGGCTGCATAGCTCCGTAAAAAAGGAGTGAGTGGACTCATCCGTTTGCTGATGGCAATCAAAAAACTCATACCTCCGCACCGTGACGGTGGAATGATCTCCAAAAACACAGTCCATCAATTCCAGTCTTTCTGCGAGCCGTTGCCACACAGCCCAAAGAATATCTGTTGGCCCTCCTCACCGAGGTGGTGGACCATCAGGCTCTTCCGTCTCTCCTCATCGGCGTCACCCAGGCCAGCTGCAGCCACATACATGCCAAACATCTCCCTCCAGCGAGCCTACGGCACAGCTGGCGTGCCAGGAGACTGCAGAAACGGAGGTGGTCGTTTGATACACGCCCCCATTTTAATCCTCGTCGCCAAATGTTATGTCTGAATAACATGAGATGGGAGCCTCTCTCAACTGAACACGAACTCCTTTTATTATTATGAAAAACACAATATACTGTATACTATCGCCGTAGCCCGCCTGACGTCATTAACCCCAACCCCTCGGCCAGGCTACGGCAAGCCCCAAGAGTCAAATCCCACATATAACACGTTGTTGGTTTTTAGATAAAATAGTCGTGAAACACATGGATGACACTGGAAAAAAAAAATTGGAGTGGCATTTACTTAAAAAAAAAAACAAAAAAAAAAACCTTGTCAGATATTTTCACTTTCTAATAAAGGTTACTCAGGTTTTGCTTAAGTAAAGATTACTTGGTACCAAAAGTATATTTTACAAATATATTCTAGTAAAGTTTATGTAGAACTTTATTTTTCAGATAAATTTATTTATGCTTTGGTAGTAAAATTTTGCTTAGCTCTCCTTAGTTTGTTTCACCTCTTAATCATTGCAGATTTAATGCATTTAGTACATGCCAAGCCGTTTCTTCCAAGACAATGTATGTATTATCAAACCATGTGAAGACACATGGTGCAAAATATCTGTTGTTTGATTACTCATCCATTGGCAGACAAATCTTCTGCACTATGTGTGTCTTTCACGAGCCACCGGGGGGCGCACATCCAGGGGGCAGCATGTGTTTTGTACAGCGCACCAGAAGGGGGTGTATCTTCAACATCACATGCTCAGTAAAGGTGTTAACGAAGATAAAAGTTACCAATATCAGCCAACAGAAACAGCTTTGACATGTGCACAGCACCAACACACATTAAACGGAGGAAAACACGTTTATTTTTTCTGATATTTAATGTTATCCATCAGCCCCTCTCTGCCACACAATAAGTAACTTTTACTTACATTTGTAAGGTCAATAAATTACTTTTTTCTGTTTAATAAATGCTACTTGATTTGAAAAGTAACATTTGTATAAAGAAAGAAGTATACAAAATTACTATCAAACATCAAGTAACATCAAATTTTGATATTTTAAATAAAAATATTTAAATAATATGTAAAATTTAAAAAAGAAACAATGTAATAATTACAAAGTCTAAAAGTCTCTTTTCAGTGTAATTATATTAAGGCAGTATTAAATGGCTGCTGTGACATTGCTCTGTTATGGCCTTCCTTTGCTTCCATACATACCAACTATTGGTTTTTTTAGCTGTCTTATGTTAACGTGAGGGAGTCAGTGTATTAATGAGTTCATATCAGTCACCTCTGTTATCTCTGACATGAAGTTTTAAACTGTGTGCTCTTGTTAAATCCCTGGTGCCTTGAAACGCGTTGCACAGTGTTAGTATTTATTTTCTATGCTTTACACAAAGCCCTCCGGTATTTACATGGCAACATGTATTGAATGTGTAACAGCAGACTGAATCCTTCTACCTTTGGCTTCAATAAACACCTAAACAAGGAAATGAAATGTGTGTCCAGCTGCTTATTGGATTTCAGAAGCGCTGCAGGCCTGGAACGTGCTTGACACAGAGGCCCCCGTCTCTGATTCATTTCCTCACACAAAGACAGGAGGGCTCAGAGCCTCAGATTTACAGAATGATTGACTCTGGAAAAACGCACAGCAGTAACATCTGGGCTCAAAGCTCCTGGGTTACAGGAGTAGTGGTGAGGAGCGCTAACGTTGCCAAACGTGGCAAAACCTTCCACAGTGTCATTGTGACAACGGAGTGTCACCACTGGTATGGACCTCTTTAATTAGATGGTATATTATATGTGCAAGGGAATTTATAACTTTCAAGTATTAAAATATATTATAATTTATAAAAATACACACAGAGTTGGAAGTTATAAATGGTATTTATTTGTGGGCTGGATACCTGTTTTCTTGGTGAGATGAAGTCCACCTGTAAGATAAAGAGTTAATATTAATAATTAAGTCAATTGTGTGAGGCAAATAAAAACACACTTATCTTTGCCAGCATACTTCCTGGTGGTGTCTCGAGCAAAAGATTCCCCGGGGGTGTTATGTCCATATCTCGGGAAACAAGGAGGAGGAGGAGGATGCAGTTGAACGTACTTTATTATAAACAGAACCTGTGTACAATGGACGCTCCGTGCAGGCCAAGGGGTCCACGACGAAGAGACAGTCTTTTCCGCCCTTACCCTTTATACCCCTGGTGACGCCACCACTGGAAAGGTGGGTCGTCACCTCCCACTACAACCAGGGTGCCACGGCCGCCATATCAGTACACCACATTTTCCCCTCCCTGTAGAAAAATGCCAAGCACACAGATTAGGCACTCCCGAATTTAAACCCGACTCATACACTAATGGCAAAACACATATGTACAGAAATAAACAGGCCAATCTATTCACACAAAATAAACTAGAGGGGCCAGGTGGACTACTGGCTCCCCCTACACGGCCAGGCGGATTATTCTGCCGCCTTGATCATTACAGACCACAAGAAAAAAAAAAAAAATAGCCGTCAACCTAAAACCAAATTAATCCCAGAACTTTACATATATATATTCTCAAATTTACACAACACAGCAAACCATAACAGATAATATGCACTCTCTTATTGACGGCCCTCTCCCACCCCAATACACCCACCCCACAATCAGGGACATTAACATCAAAACACATTTTCTATTATTTTCTTACAAACAGCTTTGAGGATTTATGCTTTTTTTTATTATTTTTTTTTTTTTTACAGTTGAGGCCAACTCACAATAAGAACACTCAGAACATATTAATTAGATGACTTAGGGTCCTAAATTAAAACAAGCACATATTAAACAACATCCCTTCATTTTACCGGCCCAGTGAGAAGGGCCATCCTCTGGGTCTCCATCCAGTGGATGCCCAGCGCGCCTCCGTTTCTTGGCCTCCAGGGATGAGCTGCGCTGGCGCCTCATCTCCTTCATGCGCTGCAGCTCGTTTGGGTGTCTCTACGACATGTCCAATAGTCCCAAGTAACCATCTTCCCGGGTAGCCACCACTCACAGCTGCCCCATTCATCTCGTTGCTCTCTTTTCTTATGGACGCCCCTCAGCCGAGCTTCCACCCTTGGTCGGACCTCGTCACCGATGTGCAGGGGAACTCGATTGATGCAGTGAATATGGGACTACACTACATCCTGCAACACCTCGACTCCCCAGGGACGTACGCCAGGATCCTGTTTGTCGACTTCAGCTCAGCGTTCAACACCATCATCCCAGGCATTCTTCATCAGAAACTCCTCCAGCTCAAGGTGCCCCCCTCCACCTGCCAGTGGATCTCCAGCTTTCTGACTGACAGGTGGCAACAAGTGAAGCTAGGGAGATTTGCATCCAGCTCCCGAAAAATTAGTACTGGCGCCCCCCAAGGATGTGTCCTTTCCCCACTGCTCTTCTCCCTCTACTCCAACGACTGCACCTCAGAGGACCCTTCGGTGAAGCTCCTGAAGTTTGCGGACGACACCACAGTCATCGGTTTGATCCGGGATGATGATGAGTCTGCATACAGGCGGGAGGTGGAGCAGGTGATCCTCTGGTGCAGCCAGAACCATCTTGAACTTAACCCAGCCAAAACGGTGGAGATGACTGTGGATTTCAGGCGACACCCCCCTTCATTCCCCCCACTCACCATCCTCAACAGCACAGTGTCCACTGTGGACTCCTTCAAGTTTCTGGGTACCACAATCTCCCGGAACCTGAAGTGGTCCTCCCATATAGACACTGTCCGGAAAAAGGCCCAGCAGAGGTTGTTTTTTCTGCGTCAGCTCAAGAAGTTTGATTTGCCTCAGGAGCTGCTGGTTGTCTTCTACACCGCCATCATCCAATCTGTCCTCTGCTCTTCCATCACTGTCTGGTTTGGATCTGCCACTAAACAGGACAAGACCAGACTGCAGCGGATCATTAAGTCTGCGGAGAGGATCATTGGTACCGACCTACCCTCCATTGAGAACTTATATCGGTCCATAACCAGGAAACGGGCGAGAAACATCTGTGCTGACCCATCACACCCCGGCCACAAACTGTTTGAATTTCTATCTTCTAGTCGTCGTTACAGATCACTGAAGGTCAAAACCACCCGTCACAGGAACAGTTTCTTTCCTCAAGCCATCACTCTGATGAACTCCTAACATTCACCTAGTCCTACCTGTTGCTGTACTCATGACTTTTCATCCATTATTACATTGCACATAACTCTCACACTGCTTTTTACTTCATTCACATTATATCACTGAATCTGAGTTCACATTGAAATACTGTGTGACTGTATATTTTTTATATATTTCTGCAAAGTGTGGTTAGTCTGAGTAAATAACTGCAGATATTCCTGTATATATTTGCATCCTTTTATAGTAATGTGGACAGACTGTAATTTACTGTACATACTCTGTTGTCATTGAATCCTTATTTAAATCCTCCACCTGAACAACGAGAGCAAGTTTTTAGCCAAAGTCAAATTCCTTGTATGTGTTGTGCATACTTGGCCAATAAAGCTGATTCTGATTCCGCAGTCCACCATGTCATGACCGGGCCTCCCTTCCAGGTCGGGTCAGTCCATCAACCCGGTCCAAAGCCCTCCTGTAATGCCAGTGTTCGGCACGCCGTAGGAACCGCACCCGTTGGTCCTGCCCCACTCTCTTTTCTTTGACTCCAGCAGCCGTCCTCCCGGGCGTCCCGCTGTGCCGTCCAGTTACCACATCCAGGGCAACCTGGACACTGGCATCGAGACTCTTACCATGCTGGGTCTCCGTGGCGCCGGTCCTCATCACCTTCCAACATGCCAGGCCAATCACTGTCCCAAACCGCATCATCCTCCACATGCAGAGCAGGCCGGTCCCATAATCCACAGCCCGACTATTCTTCTCCAGCACTGCTGGCGATCTTGAATCCCAGGCCGTAAAACATATCACAACCTAAAATGTTCAACCCCGAAGCGGTCACCACGAACTGGACTCTGGTCATCACTGCTGACTTATACCTCACCGTCAACTCCAGCGATCCCACTACGGTCATTTTGTTCCCTCCGTAGCCAAAACACGGTGTTGTGAACTCCCTCAAACGGTAATGTGGGAACAGCCTCCTCACAGTGGGCCAACTCAGCACTGAAGACACTGCTCCCATGTCCACCAACAGCAAGACTTCCACACCGTCTAGCAACACATTGCAGTAGATGTACCCATTCGTGCTCTGAGAGACGGTATGCACCACCGTAGGAGCCACAGCGGGGAAATCCATTCCACATCTTCGGTCCTCCCGCTCAAAATTCTTGCAGGCTCTGGCAAAGTGATGTAGCAGACCATATTTGCCACATCGCTTGCCCTTCGCCGGACACTCTCTTGCCTTGTACCAGTGCCTTGTGGACCCGCAGCATAACATTTTGGCAGACCTAATTTTTACAACGGCGGCATATTCTGCCGTCCTCGTTGTCCGAGTCCACAGCCAGCATCCTCCAATCTGGTTCTCCCCACCTCGACGTGTCTCTCTCATGGAGGTCTTCAGACAGTTTTTCTGCTGCCTCACACTGCTATTTCAATAGCCGTGGCTAACGTCAGTTCACCTGGGTAGGTCAGGAGCCTCGACCGTGCTGCAGAACAAAGAACACGCTCCGTCAACTGATCACGGACCATTGCATCCTCCAGGGCTCCAAAGTGGCATTCCCCCACCAGCTGACATAGGTCTGTGACAAAGCGCTGTACCAACTCTCCCGTCCACTGGTGGCGCTGCCGAAACTTTATCTGCAGGACTATGACAGTCTCAGGGGCGCAAAAATAGCACGCCATTAGCTCCACCATGTCCTCATAATTATCGGCCTCTCCTAACGTGCCAAGGATCCGCTGACCCTCCATCCCAAGACTATTAACAAGGATAGCCCTCGCATGCAGCTTCTCGAGCTCACCGAGGTTAAGGGCCACCAAATAATTTTGAAACGCCACGTACCACCTAGGCCAGGGTACAGGCAGCTCGCCCGGGACCTCCAAAAATGGCCGAGAAGTGGTCACAGCTCGTTCCATACCTTTGTTCTCCTCGTCGCCAAATGTTATGTCCATATCTCAGGAAACAAGGAGGAGGCTGAGGATGCAGTTGAACGTACTTTATTATAAACAGAACCAGTTTACAAAGGATGCTCCATACAGGCCAAGGGGTCCACGATGAAGAGACAGAGTCTCTTCCACCCTTACCCTTTATACCCCTGGTGACACCACCACCGGAAAGGTGGGTCATCACCTCCCACTGCACCCAGGGTGCCACAGCCACCATATTAGTACATCACAGGGGGTGCGAGCACCTTATAAAGTGTGCCAGGAGGGAAAAGTATGCAGTAGATCAGAAGTGGGGGAAGTTGGTGGTAGATTTAAATGCAAATAATGGTTTATACTACTTATGGGTGTTTATTATGTGTGAGTTTGTAAATATTATGTAGATATTATTTATATGTTTGAGTATTTTAAGGTATTGTTGGGTATATGTAAAATGTGTATATTTATTGCCTTACCCGTGGCTAATGGTATGTTCTAACCAGGCTAATTATCTCACTGGGTATATGAGCAGGTGATTTTCATTTGGAGGTTGTTGGGTGTCGATTGTTTTAAATTGGAGTTGTTTGCCTGCACAGTGTCTAAATAAATGGAAAATGTTTGTTGCAAACTCCTGAAGTCCAGCTCTTCTGTGAAACGTGCCTTGACCTCTCGAGCCATATGACAGTCATGCAGCATCTTAATTATTGCCGATTGCTGCTCAATAACTTGACTGACCTGGATCACGCACAGCGGCCAGCCTCTGACCCACAGGGTTAAAACATTCATGACATTTCAGTTTTTGTATTGTCTCAGGGAGCCTCAACATTGTAGAGAGGACCCTTGAGTAAACCATTTGGTGAAAGTGGGGAGGATCAACTCTAAACTTAACCCTGTGGGGACGAGGGACAGAAATGGTAATGTCTGGAAAGCTCCCCAGTCAGTACTGAAATATCAGTGTTCAATCAGATCACTCTATCATTACCCAAATCTGCTTGCATAATTTGGTTAGCATCTTTTAGTTTTGGTTCAACCTCCCATTGACTTCCCCCTTTAGATTCCCTTCAATGAATGGTATAAAAAGAAGGGAAAATGGACTAGGGAAGACAGTAATAGTCAATAATTCCATATCAGAAAAAGATGGGATGGGATGGAAAATGTATGGAAAAAATGCAGTGATTCTTGATTTCCTTTGAAATTTAACAGAGGTCAGGTGAAACATGAAATCAGGTTGTTTATGGAATGTGACATTCAACTGGGTTTAATTACTTTAACTGTAGAGGATTCATTTGAAAATCTGAAGACCTAGACATAGATTTTTTTTTAAAGGTATTGAGCATTTTCCAGGGATTAATATTATGTTTTGACAAGTGTGTGTGTGTGTGTGTGTGCGCACACAAACACACACACACACACACATACAGTGGGGCAAAAAAGTATTTAGTCAGCCACCAATTGTGCAAGTTCTCCCACTTAAAAGATGAGAGAGGTCTCCAATTTTCATCATAGGTATACCTCAACTATGAGAGACAAAATGAGAAAAAAAAATCCAGAAAATCACAATGAAGGATTTTTAATGAATTAATTGGTAAATTCCTCGGTAAAATAAGTATTTGGTCACCTACAAACAAGCAAGATTTCTGGCTCTCACAGACATGTAACTTCTTCTTTAAGAGGCTCCTCTGTCCTCCACTTGTTACCTGTATTAATGGCACCTGTTTGAATTTGTTGTCAGTATAAAAGACACCTGTCCACAACCTCAAACAGTCAGACTCCAAACTCCTCTGATGAGATCTCTCTCATCTTTTAAGAGGGAGAACTTGCACAATTGGTGGCTGACTAAATACTTTTTTGCCCCACTGTACAGTTGAAACCAGAAGTTTACGGTGCATCCAGAAAGTATAAAGGGGATGTATTGCCGGCTGGCTGGCACAGCTGTTGGCACTGCCGAGGACACAGTCCAAGGACCGATAATTTTTTCACACATAGGCAGTTGTTCAGAAATCCTTATAAGAACTCCTGATACAAAGATATACAGTGATGATATAGAGTGCAGTCTTGTGTGTAGCAGAATGGAATGTACGCACTCTGTTGGACAGAACAACATCACAGCGCCCAGAAAGACAGACCATGGGTACATCTTCTTTTGGAGTGGGAGATCAACTCAAGAAAGGAGAGATAGCAGGAGTGGGCTTTGCAGTTCGAAAGGAGATAGCAGCAATGCTTGATGAGGAACCGGTGCCAATCAACGACAGGATAATGACTGAGACTCCCACTACAGCAGAAGATGTATGCCACACTCATCAGTGTATATGCCCCAACAATGAGCAACACAGAGGAGGTGAAGGAAGAATTCTACAGTGATTTACATGAGACTATCAGGCGTGTACTGACTGATGACAGGCTGACACTCGTTGGAGATTTTAATGCCAGAGTTGGTTCGGACACTGAGAAATAGAAAGGAGTGCTAGGCAGTCATGGAGTAGGCAAGTGCAATGCTAATGGAAAACTTCTATTTGCACTATGTTCAGAGTACAACCTTGTGATAACCAACACTCTATTTAAGCACAAGGACACACACAAGAAAACATGGATGCACCCAAGATCCAAGCGCTGGCACTTATTAGACTACATTATAGTCAGGCAGAGAGACACAAGGGATGTACCGTATTGGACACCAGAGCAATGAGAGGTGCGGACTGTGGTACTGATCATGTTATGCTGAGATCTAGATTAAGGATTTGGAGGTGAAAACAGCACTGCAGGACGGGTGCAAAGCCACCACGGAAGCTAAACACTAGTGCACTGAAAGGCCAAAAGAAGCAGGAAGAACTTACACAGGAAATGGATGAAAACTTGAAAGACTGGGACAGCAACAACTCAGAGAATGACATAGAAGAGAAATGGGCAACACTGAAGATATGGTGTATCAGACTGCAAGTGATGTATTAGGCCACCCTGAGAGGAAACATTAAGATTGGTTTGATGAGCATGATGAACACCTGAAGAAACTACTAGAAGCGAGGAATACAGCTAGGCAGGAAAACCTACAGTGTAACACAAGGTCGAAGAAGAAGAAATACTCAAAGGCTCAGAGTGAGCTACAGAAGTACACCAGAGAGATGAAGTCCAACTGGTGGGATGAAAAAGCGGAGGAACTTCAAACTTCAGCAGACAGAAAGAATATGAAAACATTCTTCACAGGTTTGAGAGAAATCTACGGCCCTAAACCAAGAGGACTGATCCAACTAAAGGCTATGGATGGTGAAACGGTTTTGCAGGAGAAAGACAAGATCCTGGACAGATTTGCAGACCACTTTGACGAACTACTAAACAACCCTGGAGATCTCACTGAAGAGGCTAAAGAAGCTCTAGTGCAGCGACCAGCTGTATCAAGTCTGGATGAACCACCAAATTTTGATAAACTAATGGCAGCTATCAGGACAACACAGGATGGTAAAGCTCCAGGAAGGGATGGAATTCCAGCAGAAGTGTGGAAATTTGGTGGTGTTCAGCTGACCAACTGCCTGCACAAGCTCATCCAAGCGATATGGGATGCCCAGAAAGTACCTCAAGACTGGAAGGATGCAAGTATTGTGTCTTTGTTCAAGAAAGGTGACAGGAAAGATTGTGGAAATTACCGAGGTATATCACAGTTAGCCACTGTTGGTAAGATTCTCTCACTTGTACTACTGAACAGACTCAATGAACACATCTCGCAGAATGTACTGCCGGAAACCCAGTGCGGTATTAGAAGTGGAAGAAGCACAATGGACATGATTTTCTGCTTGAAACAGCTTCAAGAAAAGTGTATCGAACAGAACATGCCACTTTATGTAGTCGTCATAGACTTCAGTAAAGCCTTCGATACTGTTTTGCAACAAGGACTTTGGCAGGTACTCAAGAAATATGGCTGTACAGAGAAGTTTGTCAGCCTGATCGAGGCATTCCATACAGGTATGCAAGCAAACGTGGCAATGAGTGGTTCAGTATCTAAAGACTTTTCAGTAAGCAACGGGGTGAAACAAGGGTGTGTGCTGGCACCTACACTCTTCTCGCTATATCTGGCAGCCATGCTTGAGGTGGCCTTCAAAGACACTTCAGAAGGAGTATACATTCAAACAAGGAAAGAAGCAGACTTGTTCAATGTGGCACAGTTTAAAGCCAAGAGTAATACATCAATAAAGGTAGTAAGCGAAATGCTCTTTGCCGACAACGGTGCTCTAGTTGCACACAGTGTGGAAGATATGCAATCTTTAGTGGAGAAATTTGCAAGAGCAGCTAGCCAATTCAGCCTCCAAATCAACATCAAGAAGACAGAGTGCCTTTATCAACCACCAAAGTTCCAATTATCAACATCACTACCAGAAGAGATAAGCATTGGTATAGAGCCACTAGTCAAGTGCAAGACTTTCAAGTATTTAGGGAGTACTGTTTCAGAGAATGCTAGGCTGGAGGATGAACTATCTCTCAGAATGGGAAGAGCGAGCGCTGTGTTTGGAAACTTGAGGGAGAGACTGTGGAACAATCGACATGTGTCTATCCGTGTGAAATGCAAAGTGTACAGAGCGACAGTACTGGCTACTCTATTGTACAGTGCTGAAACTTGGACTGTCTACAGAGTGCAGGTGAAGAAACTCCACGCATACATGATGAGACACCTTCGAGTCATAATGAACATCTCATGGAAAGACAAGATAACCAACAAGTTATCAGTAAAGTGTTGAAACAACAGTAAAGTGTTGAAACGAGCTGGTCTACCATCAATGGAGGGCATGCTAATACAGATGAACCTGAGATGGCTCGGACATGTTGAGAGGATGGACCACCAGCATCTCCCTCGGCAGTTACTCTACTCACAGTTATGCGAGGGCAAACGCAATCAGGGTAGACCAAGGCTCAGATTTAAAGACACTGTAAAAAGAAACTTGAAGAAGTTGGACATAGACAGGAGTTCCTGGCAGTGGAAGGCTAAGGACAGAGCTGTGTGGAGGAATCTGATCAGACCTAAATGAAACAGTTTTCTTCTTCTTTTAGATTTGATTGGCAGTTGGCAACCAGCTTACAGGTGCATTACCGCCACGTACTTCACTCTATATCATCACTCTATCTGGTCAGGAGCTGTAGTCCTTCTATCATCATTGCTGTGTCCAATCGGACCTCAACTCTTATCTTCAGACATCACTTTTCTTCATCTCCTTGTACTTTGCTCTATATCATCACTTCACTCTATATCATCACTCTTCACATCTTGCCACGGCCAAGATGTCAGCCACCCAGGCAACGAGTTTACCAAATGAAACAGTCATTGTCACCCACGACAGACTGCTATGATGATGACGTGGCAGTAATGCACCTGTGCTGGTTGCCAACCACCAATCAAATCTAAAAGAAGAACTGTTGGCAGTTGCAGGGCAGTTTCCATAGTTACCCAGCATTGAGTGGCAAACGTGGCAGCTTTAGTTTGTATGCAGCAAAATATAAAATCACACAAAATATTTAGTCACAGTAGTACACAGTTCTTTTTAACTTTAGATGTTAATATCACACTGTTTACTTGACTGTAGGTAAGAGCACACAAGTGAAGAACTGGTTCTGAGCCTTTATTTATTTAGCTATTTTTTGTCAATTAATACAAGATGGAATGATAAAATTAGCTCTCTACGATGCAAACTTCTGTACTGCTGTGACTGAATACTGTGTATTTTTTCGTTTGAAATCTGTGTGTGTGTCTGTGTGTCACACCTCATAGGACATCCTATGATGTCCTATGATCTCGGGCTTCATAGGACACATAAGCCACATTTTCACTATATAGTTCTGCGCTACTCTTTTCTTTTCTTTACTACTTGTTTCTCCCGCGGCTGCGCCTCCATCACAACCGCGGAAAGCCGAGTATTGCTGGGGTGGGCGGGATCGAGGTGGCGCTACACTGCTGACGTATAAAGGACGAGACTGACTCCTCAACAACACAGAAAAAAATAGCGGATTACGAGCGGAGGATTTCCACGGTTTTTAACACAATGAATGTCTTTAACGAGACAAGAGAATTTTACAGGAGAAGACGATGTGGATTGAGACAACACACGTTGGAGCAGGAGAGGAGAATAGCGGTTGCCCAGGAGGAATCTGAAGCAGCTGCTTATGAAGCAGAGATCATTTCATTTGTTCAGTGTTCATGTGCATACATATGTCAAACGTGTTTTTTAAATAAAATGTTGTGCACTTTTAAACTACGTCGCCTCTGTTGTTCAAAACGGTTAAATGTTAACAGACGGTTAATTAAATGCTGAAACACCGGGGTAATTTAAAATTATGCAGAAGCTTAATCCTAAACCCCTTTAACTTACCAAATAATTTATAATATTATAAAAAAGCCAATCCAAATCTAGACCCATTTTGTGTATTGTGTAATAATGATACACTGATGATAAACTGACTTCCCAAAAAAAGCAGCAGCTATACAACGCACTTTTGGTTTGATGGAATTGCCAATTGACCTTGGAATTATATGTGGAAACTTGTTATACTTCCAGTTAACTTTAACTTACCAAATAATTGATATTATAAAAAAGCCAATCCAAATCTAGGCCCATTGTGTATCATTTGAGTATCATTTTCCCCATCTATTGTTATTTATAAGGGTTATCTGTTCAGTGGTGGCTAATTACACACTAAAACAATGTAGAAATGACTCCAAAAAATAAAATGCTGCAGCTAGACGACTCACTTTTGGTTTGATGGAATTGCCAATGAACCTAGAAATTTTATGATGAAACTTTTTTTAATCCTACTAAATAATGTGACATTGTCACACTGCCCAACACCAAATTATAATTTTCTTTTTCAAACCAAAGATCACTATGGATCTATTGAATCACAATAGCATAGGTTTATCATATACATGTCAACGTTTACAACATCAAAAATGTTATATTTGGGTTTACATGTATGGGTATTTTCGCTTTATATTATACTAGACTGCTTATATTATTGGAATTCTCAGAATTTGGAATGCCGATAGAACATTCAATTCACATGTACTTACCTTTTACCTAATTCAACTTTTACCTTTATCAGTGTGTACTGCTGAATGTAAATTACACCTGTGCAACTGCTTACAATTTTACTTAAAAACTGTACCCAATGTAGAGCAATGGATACAGCAGTGGGTAATATTTATTAAATTTAACAATAACAATTACATTACCATTAAAAATCTTGACACCTTTATGGCTGAACAGCAGGATTAGGGTCATATGAGGCAATGGAATGTGTATGTAATTATTCGCCTTTATCATCCAGTGTTATAATATACAAACCACACTTTTATCCAAAAGACTAACATTTTATTACATTACAAATATTCCCAAAACATGTTAACAAATGGGGAGCTTTCAGTACTTCGACCAGACTGCCAAAATGGTTTAGGAAGGCTCCGTGGAAGGAAGCCGTCTCTGTCAGCTCATCCCTTCTTAATGCGGCTAACTGCAGGTGTCTTTCGCGCTGTTCGTGCTGCCGTTGATGCTGTTCGAGCATCCTTTCATGGATCCGCATCTCCTCAGCATGATTCTGGGCCATCAGTGATGCAAGGTCTGCAATGTTGCTGGACCTTTTCAGCTTGCCTATATGAAAGACAGAAGTCATTGTATTTAGATAACACTGGATCAAAACATGTCAGAAAAAATATTATGGAATTAAACTGTTGAAAGCCTGTGGTAGGATGCTTCGTTGCTGTATTTAAGCTCAACTGTCATGTTGCTGCCCCTCAGTAGAGTGGACTATAAGCAACTTCTGTGGTGATGTGGTTAGGCCCCCCTTCATTTCAAAAAGGATTAATTGTAAAAAGTATTTTGATTTAATGGGTTATTTTTAAAAGAATTTCTTTGTACTGTGGCCTCATAAATCAGAATGGGTTAATAGTGTTAGCTGACTTGAAGAATTTCAATCAAGCATTTTGATTTGAAGTCTGTACATGTGCTCCTTTTTTTTTGTGAAAATACAACAGTATTTCCACCACCAACACACCTATAACACTGGGCCACTGTGGCTATGAACACCCCTGAATCTAGTATTTTTATAAACGTAGAAAGACATTTTAAATTCCTTATTATGCGTCTATAGAAAATAACAATCACATATAAAAACAACCGGGTAGTAATTTTCAGTTTGTTGTGCCTTACCAGCACTTGACCGGGAGATGCCGGGGCAGTCCAGTGAGGCGGACCCCAAGGGATTTGAAAACTGTGTATAGAAGGAAAAAACACACAATAAAGCTCACAAAGTGCAACATGTACCTCAAACACAAAACTTTTTAACCAGAATACAATAAGCTTACGTCAGCGTTTTGTTCACGTGAATACTGAAATAAAAGCGCGATTCAGCAGCTTGATGCGAGGTAGCAGCAAGGTACAGAGGTAGCTAGCTATTAGCGGGCTAGCCATCACCACAATTGCCCACAATCAAACAACTTTCTTTATTGCTTAAATAAAGTGCGCTTTTGACCGAAAGGCAAGAAGACGGACAATAACAAAACAACACTCACCGTCACCGTTTTCCAATTGCGTGGCCGTGTCGAGTCCAAATTCTCTGCCATAATAGCAGGCCGGACACTTCCTGGTATATTTTTTCACTGCGAGTTGCCCCACCAACTCGCTCTGGATGTAGTCATCGGCTACGAGGGACAGAAAAGTCCGCACCTCCTCGTTTGTTCATGGAATAAACTTGCGCGTGGACATCGTTATATGAGAACACAATTGTGAATCCAGTCACCGCAGTTACTCGCTGAAATTACAAATGGCGGTCGTGTAGCTTCAACAGAAAACAAAACGGACGCGTTTGGTGACGTTACGCCCTGACCAATCAGCGTTTAGCAGTCGATTGACGTCAATTCACACCTCGCTTTTCGCTCGGCTGTACCCTGCCTCTGAACAGGCACGAAAATCGTAACGGTTAAACCGTGAGGACTTGGGTGGAAATGGCGAAAAACCGAAACAAGTAAAAAAAAGTAAAGCCAAGGTGATACTGGTGGAAATGGGGCTATAGAGACCATGTGTCTTTGAACTCAGACAGATGTGTCTTTATGATGTCACATAGACCATGTGTCTGTGTCTTTATGATGTCATATAGTCCATGTGTCTTTGAACTCAGGCATCATAGGACACATAGACAAATGTGTCTTTATGATGTCATACAGACCATGTGTCTTTAAAGTGCTACAAATTTACCTGAAAAAGGTAACAAATTTACAGGGATTTAACTGGGATTCTGGGAACAGATGGAGATGGAGAGGCAATAAGAATCACGAGGAGGGCTCTTTTCTCTTTTTTTAAATAACACAGGATTAAGTCATAGAATTTAGGGGTCGGGCTCAGATGACATAATGTTGCACACTCTTGTACAGTAGGTGGCGGTATGCACCTTTTTTTTTTTTTTTTTTTTTGTTACTTATTTGTACCCGTAGGTAGACTTGGTTTGCAGTCTGGTGACAAGCCACCGGCTGCTGGTCGCTGTGTGCGCGAGCGCCCTAAACCTACATGTTTTTGGTGTGCGGGAGGAAACCGGAGAAATCCCGGAGTAAACCCGCGCAACACGGGGAGAACATGCAAACTCCACACAGCTCACTGTTGGTCGGGGGCTGGGATCGAACCCACGATCCCCGCGATCCCCCGGCCGAGGGTAAAACTGTGCTGCCACAGTGCTAAACCACTGCGCCACCGTGCAGCCAAGCAGTTTGCTATCCGCCAGTAACCGAGAGAAGAAGGAGGAAGAATTAAGGTACGACAGACAAGGGATGCACAGACAGGAAACACGTGGCAGTGCGCCATGCACGTGCTGAGTCACAAATACAGCCTCACCTGTTGGTTGCAACATCTGTTGATTGGCGTCAATGCTGGACACACTCTCCTGGTTCCACGAATCACACTCACACCATCTGACAACATGTTTCCATTCACCTTGCAACGATCTGGACTGGACTGGATCTGGACTGGCGATCTGTCCAGGGTGTACCCTGCCTCTTGCCCAAAGATGCTGGGATAGGCTCCAGTCCCCCCACGACCCAAAAAGGATTAAGCGGAAGAAGATGGATGGAAGACCACAGGACATGTCTCCAAAAGTTAAGGTCTTTGTCTCTGTGTGCATTTGCAAACTGTAATCTGGCTTTTTTGTTGCTTTCGGAGTAATGACTTCTTCCTCACTAAGTGACCTTTCAGCCCATGTCAGTACATGACTCATTTCACTGTGGATAATGACACTCTTTTATCAGCTTCAGCCAGCATCTTCACAAGGTCTTCTTTCCTGTTCCTGGTAGGAACACTGAAAAGACTAGAACTGGCATGTCTTACAGCCTGAGTCTCAATAGCTAATCACAGGGTGCTCTGTTAGTTATTGTCTACATTTGTGCCCTGTTATTGGCTAATGGAAATCAAGCTGTAAGACATGCGTTTTTTATTTTTTTTTTCTTTCGGCGATCCTACCAGGAACAGCAAAGTTACACAGTGCCATTCAATCAATCAAAACAAAGTGCTTTACAAATTAAAAATATGACACAAGTACACCGCCCACACACTCATCTGTGTGAGACCTGGCCGAGCGCCAAGGATCCAGGTGTAGAAGCACCATCTTAGGGAGCCATCAACACCAGGGAAGTGTCAAGTCTGCAGCTACAGGAACATCACCTCTGCCACTGCCCAAGACCAATCATTGGGTGGGCCAAGGCAGTTACAAGCAGAGAGGAAATAGAGAGTGCTAACTGTCATACAAGCGCTTGTTTATTGGCCAGCGAGTGTCCGCTATTTTGTTTTTGTGTAACTGCGTCCCTGGACACAGCAAAGTCAACATGGCATCGAGCTACTTTCAAGAAGAAATTACGCCAGCACCTGATGCTTATTCCTATTCTACTGCTTCTACTGGTACAACGCGAAAAAAGACTTCAGGTTCTAAAGGAACACAATGTTCTGTTATCAACTGCTTTAATTATTCAATGATTAACAAGAATGTGAGCTACCACAGCTTTCCCAAGGATAGCAAAAGGTGAGTTGCATCATTCTGTCTGTAAGTTGAGTTTTAATTACTAATATTTGTGAATTAGTTTTGAATTCCCGTTCAGTTGACTCTTACGTCATCATATTTCATGTGTTTCAGTTTCTGTTGACAGTGTTGTCATTTTTTCTGCTGCTGTCAGAATGGCCTGTATAGTTTGAAAAACTTCACTGATGATTGGTCAATGATGATCTAGCTCCATGTTTGGATAAGCAAACAAGTACCAGTGGCAGTGTGTTAAAGTTGGTATGCAAAGTACAACTACATGAATACAGAATATTAATATCTATTTTTATAGTACATATACGTATATATACAGTATATATACAGTATATATATATATATATATGGTTAGATGTTTTCATGATTTGTCACAAGGTCTTGCCTTACCTGTTACCAGTATAGTGTTTTAAAAATTAGTAATTGATGAAAATTATCAAATATTATTATATTATAATTATATCAGCATGTCTCGTATACATATTTAGTGTACACAATGTGTGTAGACCTTGTGACTGTAGCTATACTTTATATATAATGTATACACTATTTGGATTGACATTTTTCAGTTCGACTTTTTATGTTACTACACCTGTGGATGCATGTTGGGTTGACTAAAATATATATTATTATACTTGTCAAATTGATATTGTCAGTAGAAATCATAACAATTTCACCGTGTTAATGACGAACTGAAGTATTTTTAATATACAATATAATTATAGGCTACTTATCCTATTATTTAATAAATGGAAAACCCACTATGAACAAGATGCACCAATAAAGATATGTAAAATATGATGAAATGGTCCGTTTTGAGTACTTTTGACACATTCATTTGCAATGGACTGCCAGTTATCAAAACTTATCATGTTAGTTATTGCTAAAAAAACCTGAAAAAAAAAGATTAACATGATTGTTTTTTTAACCAATATTAATTTTAAATAAAGTGATAGCAATACCAGTCGGCCAATTCAGGCTGAAGGTAAAAAAATAAATATTTATTTATTTATTGGGGGGGGGGTGCATCTTTCATGACACATGAGACATGAGCTGTCAAACAGTCAAAGTGATCTAACACTACTATTCAATGGCTATTGGCACCCAATCGTGTAATTTCTATATATATAATCTTAGTATATTTCTCTTTTATGTATTGTATTGCACCTCACAAGTTCACAATATCTACCATATATCATTAACAGGCGCTTAAAAGTCACAGAAACTGTGCTAAATTTGCAGCAAAGCCTGCAGAACACAATACAGTCATGACACTGGCCGGGGACACTGGGCGCCCAGTTACACTAAAACAAAATGGCGGCACTAATTACAGATAATCGCGTCAGTTGGCGCTCTCTATTTCCTCTCTGGTTACAAGTCAGTGCCCTGCAGCCAGAGCCTGGCAAGCCCCTGTGGGAGGGCCACCTATGAGGAAACACTGGAGCTAGAACAGGATAAGATGAATAAAACTATCATTAACAAATAATAATAATAGAATACACAATTTGTTAATAAAAAGATCATAACCCCCTCCCCCCATTTAAACTCAAACAGTTTAAATCTAATAGTATTTAATAACAAAGTGAACAATTATAGCAAGGACAACTTAAAATAAGTTTAAAATCATTTCCCCACTAATAAAGGCTTATCTTTTCTTAAAATCATAAATTAAGAAAATTAAAATGGGAAACCAATCAAAAGCTAAGTTAAAATAGTAGGTCTTGAGCCCGCTTTTAAAAACATGAACATTCTCAGCAGCCTTGGTGTTCTCCAGCAGGCTGTTCTACAGACGTCGGCCATAGTAACCTCTATCTTTGTCTATGTCATCGAGCGACAAGAAGGGGAAATATGTCTATGATCGTCACTCTTTTGAATGCACGATACATTCTGGTTGCGAGAATTTGAAGCATTGGCTGGGTGTGCTGAGTGAGTTGGGACTATGGCGTTGGGACAATCCCAGGGTCGGCGGCCTCACTCCACACACCAGTGAGGAGGAGACGCAGGCGGTGTGAGAGTACAAGGAAGCGGGGTAAACATGGAGGATTACGTACTAGGATAATGACTAATCCATACAGGCCGGCAGTTCCTACCATCATACTGGCCAACGTACGCTCCCTGGATTGTAAAAAGGATTACATCAGACTGTGGCGATCTTCCCAGTGCAGCATGAGGAACTGTTGTGTGCTGGTTTTTACAGAGACATGGCTGAGTCATAACATTTTGGACGCTCCCATTCAGCTGGAAGGGTTAACACTCCACAGAGCGGACAGGACAGCTGCCTCAGGTAAGCAAAGAGGTGGGGGGCTGGCTGTTTACATTGATAATTTGTGGTGCCAGGATGCAAAGGTGATCATTCATTGTACACCTAACATCAAGTACATGACTGTGAAATGCAGATTGTTTTATCTGCCGCGGGAGTTGGCGGCTGTCCTGATCGTAGCTGTCTATGTGGCTCCAAGTGCTAATGTGAGAGAGGCTATGAGTGACTTATATCACAACATCAGTTTGCTGCAGACAGCCCACCCAGATGCTTTTATCATCATTGCAGGTGATTTTAACCGGGCGAGCCTCAAGTCTGTCTTACCTAAATTTCGTCCATGTGAACGGTGCTACTAGGGGAAAAAACACACTAGATCATGTGTATACAAACATCAGGAACTGCTACAGAGCAGCCGCTCTCCCCCACATTGGAAACTCTGATCACCTAGCTGTTATGCTTGTACCTGCATACAAGCCAATGGTGAAACAAATTAAACCCGTTTCCAGAGAAGTGAGATTGTGGCTTCAGGAGGCTATTCCAACACTACAAGACTGCTTTGAGAACACACAGTGGGAGATCTTTAGAGAAGCTGCAACAAAGGACGGAGTCACTGATCTGCAGGAATATGCAGAATCTGTTATGGGTTACATAAATAAATGCATAAATGATGTAATGGTTATCAAAAGCATCAAGAAACGAGGAAATCAGATGCCTTAGCTGAATGGAGAAGTAGGCTCCTTGCTTAGGGTGCAGAATTCAGCTTTTAGGTCAGGAGACTCTGCTGCATATAGGCTGGCAAGACAAAATCTGTCCCGGGGCATCCGGGAGGCCAAGAGATTGTATGGGCAGAAGCTAAACAGCTACTTTACGGACAATAAAGTTTCACGGTGGTTGTGGCAAGGTTTTAATACAATCGCTGAAAATAAGCCCCCTCCCCCACAGGCTAGTCATAAGGATGTCACACTCCCAGGACAGGCTCAATGACATTTATGCACGTTTTGAAGTCAGAAATGGCAGCAATAATGATGAGGTACAGATACCTCTATCATCATCATCATCCATTTCAGGTGACAGCCGCCTAGGTTAGAAGAGTCTTTGCCAGGGTTAATTCACGCAAAGCAGCAGGACCTGACAGCATTCCTGGATGTGTGGTGACAGAGTGTGCTGAACAGCTGAAATATGTTTTTGCAGACATATTTAACACCTCCCCCTCTCAGGGTGCTGTGCCAACCTGCCTGAAGAGGGCCATCATAATCCCCGTGCCAAAGAAACCAAACCCTGACTGCCTTAATGATTTTTGTCCTGTGGCATTAACACCAGTAGTGATGAAATGTTTCAAACGGCTTGTTTTGCAGCACATTAAGGCCCAGCTCCCTCCAGAGTTGGACCCCCTGCAGTTTGCATATAGAACTAACCGCTCAGCTGAAGACGTCATATCCTCTGTACTTCACCTCATCCTATCACATCTGGAGGAGAGGAATACCTATGTTAGGCTCCTCTTTGTGGGCTATATTAATCATATATTCCATAACCTACATATGTTGAAGCATGTGGGAATGTTTGGTGATTACATATGTAAGGCGACTTCACACCTCAGAAAGGACAAAGACTCAACCGCCAGTGAAGAACAAAGACGTTCCCAGACACTGCGGTGGAGACCGGAGGAGCTGCCCTCACCCCCCAGGGCCATGAGGAGGAGTACGGAGACAATGGGGGGATTAAGATAATGAGGGATGTCAGCCTTTGATATGCATGTCTTTTGTTATGTGCAAGTATAAGTTCACAGAGCCGGAGGTATTCGGCCTCTTTTCTTGCTTCTGCTTCTGCACTTAGATGAGACTTGTTAGAGGAGCTGATAATAAACTTTGGTTTATATATCACACCGCCTCGTTCTTCCAAGCTCTTCTACACTGGTGACCCCTGACGCGAGTATGGACCTGAGGCGTTCCCCCGCGATCGACTCATCTGTGGCGACCCAGGCAGACGCCGGCGCCCACGCAGACAGAGGAACGGATGGACGACGTTCCCCCCCGGCAGAAGTGATAGAGAGGGCTCAACCGAGCACCAGCGCCGCTGAGAGAGCCGAGGCAAGGCATTCTCACCCTGCGGACACAGCAGTGATGGTCTACACAAATGCCGTCGCTGTCAAGCTGCCGGACTTCTGGCAGGAAGACCCCGCCTCGTGGTTTCAACAAGCTGAAGGCCAGTTTACACTGGCGGGCATCACGGCCGACGATACGAAGTTCTATCACATCGTCGCCAAACTCGACGCCGCCACTTCGAGGTGTGTGCGGAGCATAATCCGGCGGCCGCCGGCCCAAGACAAATATGAAATACTGAAAGCAACCATTGTGGCAAATTACGTCCCCTCAGCCGAAGAGAGAGCCGAGAGGATCCTGGCGGTCTACGGCCACAGAGGACGCAGACCTAAAGCCCTCATGGAGGACTTGCTGCAGCTTAAAGAGGAGGACAATGACAACTTCCTCTTCCAATTCATATTCCTCAGCACGCTGCCGCCACACATGAGAGGGACGCTCGCCAACATGCGATGCAACACCCAGCAAGACTTCCGCGTGCTGGCCAATGAAGCTCAACGACTCGTCAACGCCTGCAGGGAACAGACACCCACAGCAGCATCCGCAGACCTCAACGCTGATGCCCAGAGCCACGGCGAGCCTCAACCCACGGAGCAGATCCAGCCCGCGGTGACAGCGACACGGCCAAAATGTAACAGACGGAGCGATGTTTGTTATTACCACCACTGCTTCGCCGAGAAGGCTCACAAATGTGTTCCCCCTGCAAATTTAAACGCCAAAGCCGAGAGCCGTTAACGGCAGCGGTTCTCGGCGAGAAGAGTAAGCTGTTATATGTGACGGACGGACACACCGGCAAGCAGTTCCTTATTGACACAGGAGCTCAACTGAGTTTCGTCATGCCCTCCCAAGCAGATCGAGCCATGGGCACCCGAGGCAACGGAGCGGTGGCAGCCAACGGCTCCAGCATTGACACTTTCGGCAAAAAGAGCTTGCACCTCCACATCCACGGCCGCAACTACAGATGGACATTTGTGGTAGCGGCGGTGAGTTTTAACTTGTTGGGCGCAGACTTTTTGTGTGCACACGGGTTATTAGTTGATCTAGCGAATAGACGCTTGGTTAATGCACTGTCCTTTGCTTCTATTCCCTGCTCAACCCGAGTTTCTCCACCACCTGTGCAGGCTAGCGTCACCACGGCAGGAGGTAAGTTTGAGCAACTCCTCACCCAATTTCCAGCACTCACAATTCCCAAATTCTCAGCCACTGTGGCTAAACACGGGGTTGAACACTTTATTCCCACAACGGGCCCACCCGTATTTGCCAAAGCTCGCCGCTTAGACGCGGCCAAACTCACCATAGCTCGGGACGAGTTTACTACCCTTGAAAAATTAGGCATTGTTAGACGCTCGAAGAGCCCCTGGGCCTCGCCACTCCACATGGTTCCGAAATCCGACGGTTCTTGGAGACCGTGCGGAGATTACCGCAGATTAAACAATGCGACAGCGCATGACCGCTACCCAATTCCTCACATTCAGGATTTTTCACTGCATCTGGCGGGTGCGCGCATTTTTTCAAAAATAGACCTGGTCCGCGGTTATCATCAAGTCCCAGTTCGAGCAGAGGACATTCCTAAAACAGCGGTAATAACCCCTTTCGACCTTTTTGAATTTTTGCGGATGCCTTTCGGCCTCAAAGGCGCTGCTCAAACTTTTCAGCGGATGATGGACGCAGTATTACGCGACCTTCCTTTTGTTTTCGTCTACCTCGACGACATGCTGGTAGCCAGCTCGTCTGAGGAAGAACACGAGCAGCACCTCACTACGGTTTTTCAGAGACTAGAAGAGCACGGGTTAATAATCAATCCAGCCAAATGCAAATTCGGCGTGTCGCAAATTGATTTTTTAGGACACAGAGTTTCTCCGAAAGGGGCAGTTCCACTTCCAGACAAAGTTCATGCGATAAAAAGTTTCCCACGGCCACAAACGGTCAAATCGCTGCAAGAATTTTTAGGAATGGTTAATTTTTACAACCGTTTCCTCCCCCACGCAGCTCAGCTCATGCAGCCCTTATATGACGCGCTCAGAAAACAGAAAGCTTCTAACGCGGTCGAATGGACCCCGGAGCGCGAACGCGCCTTCGCGGAAGTAAAGAGCGCTCTAGCTAATGCCACATTGTTAGTTCACCCCGATCCCTCGGCCCGCATTGCACTAACCACAGACGCTTCGGATCTAGCTATAGGGGCAGTTGTAGAACAATATGTCAGCGGGATCTGGCAACCTTTGGCATTCTTCAGCAAAACGCTAAACCAAACTGAGCGTAAGTACAGCACTTTTGACAGGGAGCTGCTAGCGCTTCATTTATCCATCCGCCACTTCCAGCTCTGGTTAGAAGGGCGGAGTTTCACGGCTTTTGTAGACCACAAACCGCTCACCTTTGCGATGACTAAACTTTCAGAACCATGGTCAGGCAGGCAACAAAGGCAGCTGGCTGCGATTTCAGAGTTCACCACAGACATTCGACATGTGGCAGGCAAACTTAACGTGGTAGCAGACTGTCTCTCTCGCGCTGTGACATCGCCAGAGCACGAGGAGACAGATTATACTGCCTCAGCCGCAGAACTCTTCACTAACGCGGACACATACGCAGCACCAATCCATGCAGGGATAGATTATGCAGCCATGGCAGAGGAACAAAGCAGTGACGTGGACGTGCGCGCACTCCTGTCTGGACCAACAGGGTTAAGGCTGGAGGAAAGGGGTTTACGCGACGGCGTGCCCCCCCTAATATGCGATATTTCAACCGGCCGACCTCGCCCGTTAGTCCCAGCCACATGGCGCCGCCGTATTTTCGACTCAATTCACTCCCTCGCGCACCCAGGTGTGCGCGCCTCGGTTAAAGTGGTCGCCGAAAAGTTTGTGTGGCTGGGCCTGCGCAAAAACGTAAAAGAATGGGCAAAAACTTGCATTTCTTGTCAGCGCGCCAAAATACACAAACACACAAAAGCCCCTCTGGAGCCTTTTCCAATCCCTGCTAGAAGGTTCGACCACGTTCATGTCGACCTCGTGGGGCCACTACCTTCCTCCCAAGGTTTCACACACCTGTTAACAATGATAGACCGCACCACGCACTGGCCAGAGGCAGTCCCTCTGGCGTCAACTACAGCGGAGGAAGTCGCTTGCGTTTTTTTGACAAACTGGGTGGCACGTTTCGGCGTCCCATCGGACATCACGTCCGATAGAGGACCTCACTTTGTCTCGGAGCTTTGGTCAGCCATGTCCAGCAGCTTAGGGGCAACAATTCACCGCACCACCGCTTATCACCCTCAGGCTAATGGGTTATGCGAGCGTTTTCACAGGTCTTTAAAAGCCGCCCTCAGAGCCTCACTAACGGATACAAATTGGGTAAATAAACTTCCCTGGGTTTTATTGGGGTTGCGTGCTGCGCCTAAAGAGGATCTAGACGCCTCTCCAGCAGAATTAGTTTTTGCACAACCTCTCAGGCTCCCGGGTGAATTTTTACCAGAGAACCCAGAGCCAGGGCATCTTCCAGCCTCGAGGTTTTTAGGCAGCAATGGACCGGACTCTCTCCCCGCACCGGCACATCACTCTTTTCCACGGGTTTTTGTCCCCCAAGCTCTAAAAAACGCTGAATTCGTTTTTGTTAGGCATGAAGCTTTAAAACCAACTTTCCGCCCAGCATACGATGGGCCATTCAGAGTGCTGGAACCTGGTGATAAACACTTTGTGCTTGATTTTGGGGATAGAAAAGAAACAGTCAGCATTGACAGACTTAAACCTGCCTTCTTGTTGAGAGACGAGCCTGCACAGTTGGCGAGAGCACCTCGGCGGGATAGACCCCCCAAGAGAAAAGACTCAGCCCCCCTGCAGGGAACAAATAATCACTCTCCTCCCCAAGCTGCAGATTCCTTACAGGAAGGTCCCAGCAGGACGCCTAAGCGGACCCACAGCAGATTCGGGAGAAGATTAAAACCCAGACGGCACAGGGACTGATGCAAACTACTCAACAGTTGTTCACTAATTGTGCTGTAACAGTTTAGGACTGACTTGTGATTTTACTATGCTGTTATGATTACCACTGAACTCTCTTAGGAGCATGGCTGCTGGAAAGTTTCTTCTGCGGCAAGAGGTATAGCAGTTAGTATGTCATAGTAATTATCTTAAACTGTGAATTTTTCTATTGTCCTTTTCTTAGTCGTTTGGGGGGGCTGTGGGCTATATTAATCATATATTCCATAACCTACATATGTTGAAGCATGTGGGAATGTTTGGTGATTACATATGTAAGGCGACTTCACACCTCAGAAAGGACAAAGACTCTCAACCGCCAGTGAAGAACAAAGACGTTCCCAGACACTGCGGTGGAGACCGGAGGAGCTGCCCTCACCCCCCAGGGCCATGAGGAGGAGTACGGAGACAATGGGGGGATTAAGATAATGAGGGATGTCAGCCTTTGATATGCATGTCTTTTGTTATGTGCAAGTGTAAGTTCACAGAGCCGGAGGTATTCGGCCTCTTTTCTTGCTTCTGCTTCTGCACTTAGATGAGACTTGTTAGAGGAGCTGATAATAAACTTTGGTTTATATATCACACCGCCTCGTTCTTCCAAGCTCTTCTCCACTCTTCATTGATTTCTCCTCTGCATTTAATACCATCATTCCAGCGCAGTTGGTGGAAAAACTTCGGTTGCTGGGGATGGACCCTAGCACATGTGGCTGGATTCTCAACTTCCTGATGCAGAGGCAGCAGCGAGTCAAGGTGAACAGTTCTATCTGAAACATCAGAACTGAGTACAGGATCTCCTCAGGGCTGTGTCTTGAGCCCCCTGCTGTTTAGCCTGGTCATTCATGACTGTACTGCCACATTCAGCACCAATCACATCATTAAGTTTGCTGATGATATGACAGTAGTTGGTCTGATTAACGAAAACAATGAGTCTGCATACAGAAGGGAGGTGGGTCAGCTAACAACATTGTGCAGATTACATAAGCTTCACCTTAATGCGGAAAAGACTAAGGAGATGATGATCGACTGCAGGAAGGTGAGCAAGCACCATCACACACCGCTGTCTATTGGGGGCACTTTTGTGGAGAGGGTGAACAGTGTTAAGTTTCTGGGGATTACCTGGCAGATGACATGACCTTTAACACCAGGGTGGCAGTGGCTCAGGAGGTAGAGCAGGTCGTCCAATAACCACATGGTTGGCAGTTCGAATCCCACTCTCCCCGGGTATCCTGCTGTTGTGTCCCTGGGCAAGACACTTCACCCCAATTGCTCCTGGTGGGTCTGGAAGCGCCATGTTAGGTAGCATGCTGCCATCAGTGTGTGAATGGGTGGATAGCAGGATCTGTAAAGCACTTTGGTCATCAAGAGATGAGAATAAAAGAGCTATATAAGTGAATGCCATTTACCAACACCACAGCCATTATTAAAAAGGCACTAAGTAACTCACCACTTTTTACAGAGGCACCCAGGAATCTGTCCTTTCATATGGCCAGACTACCTGGTTTGGGAATTGCACAGCTTTGGAGAAGCACCAGCTGAATAGGGTTGTAAAAACAGCCAATAAGATCATTGGTGTCTCCCTCCTCTCCTTGGAGATTTACAACAAATGCTGTGCTAACAGGGCTGTCCCTGTACCATACTTCCCACAGTTTTTCTCTTCTGCCCTCAGGGAAGAGGTGCAGGCATCTCCAGGCCAGGACAGCTAGAATGTTGAATAATTCTTTTTCACGTGCAGACAGGATTATAAATGGACTGTGCCCTATTCCCCTACCAGCTGCTTTTCCTCCCCTTACGCGCGTGCACACACACACACACACACACCTCTGCTAGCTCATACAGGTATTTGTTAGGTTCGTCTGACCATAGTATTTTTTTTTTCCACAATATCTTTATTGAACCTTTTTTTTTTTTTTTAACAAACATGATACAAACAATCAAACACTAACACTAAAGTACTACAAAAAAAAAAAAAAAATGCACTAAAAACACCAACCACCACCAACAAAATCAAGTCTTCAACAATGCTCCTCTGTTTAGTCTAGACAATCCAATACATAAGTATACATATTATGTTCACCAGTTTGGAATTTACAAGGTCCACACACATCATTCACCTTCTTCTTCAAGAGTTATGTTTAAATTTTTACATAATCAATAAAAGGTCTCCATATATTCTCAAACACAATTTCCTTTGATTTCAGTATATATGTTATTCTTTCTAATGGAAGGTTTGTTAACATCTGTCTTAACCACTGAGTCACATCTGGTCTATGAGTCTTTTTCCATAATAGTGCAATACATTTTTTGGCATTAAGCAAACTGAGGTCTATGAATGTTCTTTCACTTTTATTAAAATTATGCTTTTCTGGGTACAGACCCAACAAAAACAGTTTAGGATTCAATATGATTTGTTTTGAGATTATTTTTTCAATTGTTACCCTCACCTCTTCCCAAAACATTCTTATTAATCTACATTCCCATAAACAATGAAATAGGGTTCCTTTACTTTCCATGCATTTTGTGCATGTATCTGGTATATTTTTGTTATATCTATTTAACTCCTCCGGTGTAACATACATCCGCATTAACCATTTGAAATGTATCAATTTAAGGCGTGCATTTATTGATTTGGTTTGAGCTTCTGTACAAGCCAATTCCCATTGTTCCTCTGAAATTTCAATTTGCAGATCTTCTTTCCAGTAGTTTAATCTTGACCATAGTATTTTTAACTGATATTTTATTGTCATATTTTATTTATGCTGTTGTTTTTAAACTTATTTTCTACATATATTGTGGTACTGTGTTATGGTGGGGGATCATAATTTTGTTTTTTACGTGCAAGCGTACATACTGAATGACAAAGAAATCTTGAATAGTAACTAAAAGCCGCCTCACCGTGGGTGCGTGTTCTGATGGTAGGGATAATTAAAAGGCCATTGCCAGAGGGCCTCTGGGACCGTGGGGGCTCATATGTTAAAAGCAGTTCTGATAAATAAGAAGGCCCAACACCGTGCAAACATTAATAAACCAGTAAAAGAACCTTAAAATCGATCCCAAACGGCACGGAGAGCCAATGCAGTGATTTCAAAACCGGCGTGATGTGAACCTGCCGTCTTGGTCTTTGTGCACGTGCAGCTGAATTCTTTAATAACTGCAGATTTGAAATTGTCTTTTTGGGAAGACCAGACAGCAGGGCGTTACAGTAATCAACATAACTGGTGATAAAAGCATGCATCAGAATCTCCTGTTTGCTTGAGAGAGAAGTGGGTGGACTGGCTATGTTCTTTAAGTGGTAGAATCCTGTTTGTGTTACACTTTTAATCTGTGGAATAAAACCAAGCTCAGAGTCCAAGATGGCACCCAAATTCTTAACATACTGGGATGAGGTAAAGGACAGACTATGTAATTTTGGTAAAATTTTCTCTCTGAGCTTCAGGACCAATGACTATAACTTCAGTTTTGTCCTGGTTGAGCTGATTCGAGGTGATGCGGACCCATTCAGGCATCACTGAAAATGACATTTACCCGGTCAAACATTGAAATGATTTTAGAAACAGTTTAAGGTTGAAAATCTTATACGATTTTGCTTTAAGAGCTTAACTAAAGGCAGTGTGCATTTCTTTGCAAAGTGTCTTAATATTTTCAACAGTATACATGACTTATGGCTATTTCACAAGTTTGGAAACAATAAAACACCATTATGCATAACATGGGACCTTTAACCTAAAGAGAGCTGGATAAAAAAGAAAATTGCTGACTGGGTAAGATCCTATGATACTTCAAATAAACTGCATGGAATGAGTTGTGAATTTAGTGCCAGAAGATAACGAACTGGTCTCACCCAGACGGGCGCACATCCATGCGTGTACACACACAAACTGATCAAGAATCACTCAAGAGACGGCGAGTATGAGACAGTATTCCACATTTTATTCTTTGATATTACCATAGCTATATGTAACGTTGGACAACAGGTATCAACTACAGAATAATACACTGAATATTTCTGTCTGTTCCAACTCGTTCCTTTCCTTCTACTGCTTTTTGGTCCAGTGACATTCCTGCACCTGATGCTTTTCTCTTCTCTCAGACACTGATATACATGCACGTCATTTACCTGGATACAGCCGAGTATGACAACAGAGAACTGACACTATGAAGAAAATGTTTTTTTTAAATTTTATTTTTAGCCAAGACACCCATACAGTATTACTATAGTAATAATTATCATAAGGCTAGATGACTGTACAGCTCTGCACCAGAGGGTCCACCGCGCTGTTCTAGATCAGGAGAAAGATTACTGTATTTACAACTCATATTTACAACTGCTTTGTATAAACAAATCGTCAGATGACCAAAAAAGAGAGAACAAAAATATTTTGAGACATTCTTTTTCTTTCGAGTAAAAAGTGAGGCTGCGGGTGTCTACAATTAAAAAAAAAAGGAAACAAATGTACACACGTGGACAAAATTGTTGGTACCCCTCTGTTAATGAAAGAAAAACCCACAATGGTCACAGAAATAACTTGAATCTGACTAAAGTGGTATTAAATAAAGATTCTATGAAAATTAACCATTGAAAATCAGACAATGCTTTTGAATTGTGGTTCAACAGAATTACTTTAAAAAACAAACTCATGAAACAGGCCTGGACAAAAATGATGGTACCCTTAACTTAATATTTTGTTGCACAACCTTTTGAGGCAATCACTGCAATCAAATTATTTCTGTAACTGTCAATGAGACTTCTGCACCTCTCAGCAGGTATTTTGGCCCACTCCTCATGAGCAAACTGCTCCAGTTGTCTCAGGTTTGAAGGGTGCCTTCTCCAGACGGCATGTTTCAGCTCCTTCCACAGATGTTCAATAGGATTTAGATCAGGGCTCATAGAAGGCCACTTTAGAATAGTCCAGTGTTTCGCTCTTAGCCATTCTTGGGTGTTTTTAGCTGTGTGTTTTGGGTCATTATCCTGTTGCAAGACCCATGACCTGCGACTGACACCAAGCTGTCTGACACTGGGCAGCACATTTCTCTCTAGAATACCTTGATAGTCTTGAGATTTCATTGTACCCTGCACAGACTGAAGACACCCTGTGCCAGATGCAGCAAAGCAGACCCAGAACATAACAGAACCTCCTCCATCTTTCACAGTAGGGACAGTGTTCTTTTCTTGGTATGCTTCATTTTTGCGTCTGTGAACATAGAGCTGATGTGCCTTGCCAAAAAGTTCCAGTTTTGTCTCGTCTGTCCATAGGACGTTCTCCCAGAAGCTTTGTGGCTTGTCAACATGCAGTTTGGCAAATTCCAGTCTGGCTTTTTTATGATTTGTTTTCAACAGTGGTGTCCTCCTTGGTCGTCTCCAATGAAGTCCACTTTGGCTCAAACGACGACGGATGGTGCAATCTGACACTGATGTACCTTGACCTTGGAGTTCACCATGAATATGTTTAGAGGTTGTTCTGGGCTGTTTTGTTACCATTCGTATTATACGTCTCTTCCATTTTTCATCAAGTTTCCTCCTGCGGCCACGTCCAGGGAGATTGGCTACAGTTCCATGGATCTTAAATTTCTGAATAACGTGTGCAACTGTAGTCACAGGAATATCAAGCTGCTTGGAGATGCTCTTATAGCTTTTACCTTTAACATGCTTGTCTAAAATTTTCTTTCTAATCTCCTGAGACAACTCTCTCCTTTGCTTCCTCTGGTCCATGTTTAGTGTGGTACACACCATGTCACCAAACAGCACAATGACAACTTGTCACCCTTTAAATAGGCCGACTTACTGATTACAAGTTTGTAGACACCTGTGATGTTAATTAGAGGACACATTTTGATTGAGCATGTCCCTATGGTCACATTATTTTCAATCTTTTCTAGGGATACCATCATTTTTGTCCAGGCCTGTTTCATGAGTTTGTTTTTTAAAATAATTCTGCTGAGCCACAATTCAAAAGCATCGTCTGATTTTCACTGGTTAATTTTCATAGAATTTTTATTTATTACCACTTGTCAGATTCAAGTTATTTCTGTGACCATTGTGGGTTTTTCTTTCATTAACAGAGGGGTACCAACAATTTTGTCCACGTGTGTAAATGATTCTCTACAGATAGCTGCAACACACAGTATAGCTTATTGCCAATGCCCTTAAAGAATTCCCCAATTCCCTCTTTACTTTCTCTCATTTGTTCACCTTTTTTTTGCTTCTGCAGTTCCTACTGATTTACAAACCTCCCCCTCACAAAAAAGAACACTGCATATTACTCAACAAAATGTACAAGTCTTAAAAAATAAACTTTACTTTTCATCACCCAGTATATACAGGACATGCTGCACACTCATGTACGGGTAAGCTTTGGTGGACATGAGAGAGCAGAACAACAATGACAAGCCTCTGAATTACCTGCATGTTCATATAAGTCACATTTACAGAAGGTGGCAATCAGACTGCTAAGCTGGACTTTTTGTGCATTTCATTTACAATGGAAAGCCTGTGACCATGATGGTACCTCTACCATGCTTCACCTTCCTCATGCACCAACAAAGCAAGGGCTCATTCCATTACAAATGCCTCCGACCTGGACATTTGAAGTCATGTGTCCTAATTTGGAGGACAATCACGTGGGTTATAGATGCGACTAGACCTTTAAATACATTTTAATTTAAATTCAAGCCTGGTTACTGACAACCTTATCATGGGACAAGTCTACAAAATCATCTCTAACAGAGATGTTCATCAGTAGGAAATAAGACAAGATGACTTTTCAAAGACTTCATTAGTAATCACACTCAGGAAAAAAATGGGATCAAGTGGGACCTACACTTTGGAATCATGACAGTAAAAAAGAAAATACCAAGAAATAAACTGCTATTCAAAAAAGAGTGTTTCAGAAGAACCTCAATCCAACTGCATGGTAGAGGCAGCTTCATGGCTTAGGGCTGCACTGCCGAGTAAGTAATACCAACAGTCTGGTGGGCTGCACTGCTGAGTAAGTAATACCAACAGTCTGGTTGCTTTTCCCTGTAACTGTGATTATGTTTTCATAAGTAAACATCAATGCAGAAATCCTGGTTATCTCCAAACGCTTCACAAATCTTCTCCATCAAACTTTATCTAGGGTTTATTAGTAGTCAGACAACAAATACTCTATCAGCAAACAACACAATGTCATGTAGGTAAAAAATAAAAGCTCATTTTAAATATATGGTCAGCAGTAACTTTCAAAATGTGTGAGGAGCATCACTTTGCTACAACGTTAAACTCAAGTCATGTCATTCTAACATAAGTTCTCAGCGTGTTTCCTCTGAACAGACTTGCTCTGATTTAAAGGGATGTGACCAACTGAGCTTCATTCATCAGAGGATGAATAGTTCTTGGAAACGACAGAACACAGATTGTCGGAGTGCAATAGGGAGTTCAGAGTTGAGTGAAGATCAGACATTTCCTCTTCTCATAGATGGAGGAAGTCAGGTAAGACTTGTGTTACTGTAATCCACTTTATACTCAAGTTGACGCTGACATTCAGAGTAGACCAAGGGTTACAGAGAACAAAGTGGTCTCACAAAAAAAATAATAATAAATAAATAATGGTTTACATTAACATGGAGGTGATCATCCCTCTTCTGTTAGCTGCCTGCTACAGCATGGGAACTATTCTAAAAGTCATGATGTTAAGATTTCAAGTTCTCAACTACACTACTTCATCAGGAGTGTTTGGACCACTTATTTGAAGAAGTGGGAACCATGTGATGAGAATGAAGGATTTTTTTTTTTTTTTTTAAGAGCTAAAGGTGTTGTATGTCTTGAATTTAAAAACTTTAAAATACTGATTCTGTTCACACACAAGACTTCTGATATTACAGAAAATTCATGTCAAGGCTTCTGAAGTGTTCACCACATCTTTCACTATTTAGTGCTTCTTTTAAAAAAATAATTAGTTCTACAATTAAAATGTCATACATGTCTGGGGCATTTTTGGGTCTTGTGCATTAGTAACATCCTATGCATGAGACATTATGATTAAAGGTACCTGACAGCTTTATACATGTGAAGACAGGATATTGAGTAGAGCCCAATCGATATACTGTATCTGCTAATGATTTTAGCCATTTGCTGATCTATCATATCAGCCATATATACTGTATGTATATACAGTTAGGTCCACATATATCTGGACACTGACAAGTTTTGTTATTTTAGCTGTTTCCCAAAATATAATCAATATGGACTTAAAGTGCAGACTCTCAGTTTTAATTTGAGGGTATTCATATCCAAATTGGAATTGCAGTTTAGGAATTGCAACTATTTTTATATGAAAACTCCTCATTTCAGGGCCTCAAAGGTAATTGGACAATTGACTTAAAGCTACTTCATGGGCTGCATGGGCTATTCCATCATTAATCCATCATCAGTCAAGCAGGTAAAAGGCCTGGAGTCGATTCCTGATCTGACATTTGCACGTGGAAGCTGTTGCTGTGAATCCACAATATACAGTCACAGGAGGTCTCAATGGAAGTGAAAGAGACCATCCTTAGGCTGAAAAAGAAAAAAAAGAAGAAATCCATCAAAGTGATGGTGGAAATGTCAGGAGGGGACAAATCAACAGTTTGGTACATTCTGAGAAATAAAGAGCACACTGGTGAACCTGGGAACTCAAAAAGCCTTGGATGTCCATGAAAGGATGATCGCAGGATCCTTTCCATGGTGTACAAAAAAAACCAAAAAACAAAACAAAAAACTCTTCCAACATCTGCCCAAGTGAAGAACACTCTCCAGGAAGTTGGTGTATCAGTATCTACGTCTACCATCACGAGACGAATTCAGGAGAGTAAATACAGATGGTTAATCACAAGGTGCAAACTACTAATCAAAAATAGAAAGGCCAGATTAAACAAAAAAATATTGAACAAAGAGAGCCCAGTTATGGAACAGCATTTTTGGACAGATGAAACTAAGATCAGCCTGTACCAGAATGATGGAAAGAAGAAAGTATGGAGAAGTCTTGGAATGGCTCATGATCCAAAGCACACCACATCTTCTGTAAAGATGGTGGAGGCAGTGTGATGCGTGGGCATGCATATCTTCCAATGGCACTGGGTCACTGGTACTTATTGATGATCTGACAGAAGACAGAAGCAGCCGGATGAACTCTGAAGTGTACAGGGATATACTGTCTGCTCAGATTCAGTCAAATGCAGCAAAGGTGATTGGATGGTGTTTCACAGTACAGATGGACAATGACTCAAAACATACTGCAAAAGTAACCCAGGATTTTTTTTTAAAGCAAATAAGTGGAATATTCTGCAATGGCCGAGTCAATCACCAGATCTCAACCTGATCAAGCATGGATTTCACTCGTTTAAGACAAAACTTAAGGCAAAAAGACCCACAAAACAGCAACAACTGAAGACAGCTGCAGTAAAGGTCTGGAAAAAGGATCAAAAAGGAGGAAACCCAGCGCTTGGTGATGCCCATGGATTCCAGACTGCAGGCGGTCATTGCCTGCAAAGGATGCTCAACAAAGTATTAAAAATGAGCATTTTATTTATGGTAATACTGTGGAGCCCATAATTATAACTTATGTGACTCACATGTGGATGGCTGAATTCAGCCAAGAGAGACTTTGAGCTAGCCATGTGTATTGACTTCACACCTCAAGAGGACGATGTGTTTGCACCCCCTGGGGACTCAGGAGAGAGGAGAAGATTACCCGGCCTGACCTTTTGGGGGTCAGAGAGGAGAACAGAAGGACTCTGGGTGTTCTATTACAGATGAGAGGATGTAACTGAGTATTGTGACTTTTGTGTGATGTATTGTTCCAGATAAGTGTATAAATGTATGTGTGTGACTGCGTCCTGTTCTTTTCACTCCGATCAAGAGAGGACGTAGGATGAATGGGAATTAAAGCAGATACTGGAAAATCATCCAGTTTCCTCAATTCTTGACTCCTACAATTGGTGACCTACGCATGAATCTGAGCACGCCGAGGCTGGAGGACAGCCTCGTAATCGATATGGAAGAGCTGGGAGACAGCCACTCAGACCCGGATTCACCGGGGAATGCCAGCAGGGGCACAAGACTGATTAAGCTCCCCAAGTTCTGGCAAAACAACCCGCACTCGTGGTTCCAGCATGTGGAGTTGCGGTTCCTGCTTGGGGGAGTTTCAGCGGATGACATTAAATTCCATAATGTCATCGCGACGCTCGACAGCCGCACGGCTCGGTGTGTGCGGAGCCTGGTGCAGCAACCACCCGCTGTCGGCAAATACGACGTGCTGAAAGCCACCCTCATCAGGAGCTTCGTGCCGTCGGCGGAGGCAAGAGCCAGGCAGCTACTGGACCTGCGCGACAGAGGTGGACGCAGGCCGACTGTCCTCATGGAGGACATGCTACAGATGATCGGGACGGACAACGACGCGTTCCTTTTCAAGCATATTTTCCTGAGAACCCTCCCAGCGCACATGACAGGTTCCCTGTCCAGCAGACGGCGTGTGAACCAGCAGGACTTCCGCGAGCTGGCCCAGGAGGCGGAGCGGCTCCTCAACACCTGCGACGAGCAAGAGACCTCCGTGGCAGCGGCAAACCTCGGCACAACGGCTGGGGGCAGTGTGGAGCCAGAGGCAGCAGATCCCACCCCAGCGACGACGGCGGCGACGAGATCCCGAGCCAGGGGGCATGACAACCCCTGCTATTACCACCGTTGCTTCGCCGAGAAGGCGCACAGATGCATCCCGCCGTGCAGTTTCAAAAGGCGGGGAAACAACCGGGCCGGGAGTCGTTAGCAGCTTCCAATCTCAGCGAACGGACCAAGCTGCTTTATTTGACAGATGCGGGCTCCAGGCGGCAATTCCTCGTGGACACCGGAGCCCAGAGGAGCTTCATCACTGCAACTTATGCAGATCGGGTGGCTGGACCCCGCGGAGACGGAGCAACAGCGGCCAACGGCTCCAGCATCAAGACTTACGGACAGAGAACCTTGTCTCTGTCCTTCCACGGCCGCGCTTACGAGTGGACCTTCATCGTAGCGGCAGTGAGCTTCAATATGTTAGGCGCTGATTTTCTGTGTTCACATGGTTTGTTAGTTGATCTGTCCAACAAATGCCTAGTAAATGCACTCTCTTTCTGTTCTATCCCTTGTGCAGCTCGGGTGTGCCCGCCGCCAGTACAGACCAATGTCGCCGCAGCAGGTGGTAAGTTTCACACCCTTCTACACCAGTTTCCAGCACTCACAGTTCCCACTTTTTCAGCTAAGGTGGCGAAACACGGGGTGGAGCACTTCATAACCACGAGTGGCCCACCAGTTTTTGCTAAAACTCGGCGCTTGGATGCAGCTAAGCTCTCCGTGGCACAGGAGGAGTTCGCCAACCTGGAAAGGTTGGGCATAATTCGCCGCTCGAAGTCCGCTTTGGCTTCCCCCCTGCATATGGTGCCTAAAGCTGACGGCTCGTGGAGACCTTGCGGTGATTATCGCAGGTTGAACAATCCCACAGCTCAGGATCGCTACCCAATTCCGCATATCCAGGATTTCTCAGTGCACCTGGCAAAAGCGCGCATTTTTTCTAAAATAGACCTGGTCCGCGGTTATCATCAGGTCCCGGTTCGACCAGAGGATATTCCCAAAACAGCGGTAATAACCCCGTTCGGACTTTTTGAGTTTTTACGCATGCCTTTTGGCCTTAAAGGCGCCGCGCAAACCTTTCAACGGATGATGGACGCAGTGCTGCGCGACCTTCCGTTTGTTTTTGTCTACTTGGACGATATTTTAGTAGCCAGCGCCTCAGAGGAGGAACACGAGAAACACCTCACTACAGTTTTTCAAAAGTTGGAAGCACACGGGTTGATAATCAACCCGGCCAAGTGCCAGTTTGGCGCAGCGCAAATTGATTTTCTGGGGCACCGTGTCTCACCAGAGGGAGCAGTTCCTCTGCCGGCAAAAGTACGCGCGGTGGCTGAGTTTCCCCAGCCACAGACAGTGAAAGCGTTGCAGGAATTTTTGGGGATGGTGAATTTTTATAACCGTTTCATACCCCACACAGCACAACTCATGCAGCCGTTATACACCGCGCTTAAAAAAACAAAAGCCTGCCAGTGTGATCGAGTGGTCCCCGGAGCGGGAGCGCGCGTTCACAGTGGTAAAAAAAGCACTCGCTGACACAGCACTGCTGGCGCACCCAGACCCGGCAGCTCGCATAGCGCTAACCACAGACGCGTCAGAGGTAGCGATAGGGGCCGTGGTAGAGCAGCAGGCCGCCGGAGTTTGGCAACCTCTTGCCTTTTTCAGCAGGTCCCTGCGCGAGCCCGAGCGGAAATACAGCGCATTTGACAAGGAACTCCTGGCGCTCCACTTAGCCATTCGACATTTCCAGTTCTGGCTGGAAGGGCGGCGTTTCACCGCGTTTGTCGACCACAAACCGCTCACTTTTGCGATGTCCAAAACTTCAGAACCGTGGTCAGGGCGGCAGCAGAGACAGCTGGCCACAATTTCTGAATTTACCACCGATATTCAGCACGTAGCCGGTAAAATCAATGTGGTGGCAGACTGTCTGTCACGCGCAGTAACAGCACTCGTCCGCGCGGAAACGGATTGCGCGGCCGCTTACCCAGAGCGCGGTAACAGCGCGGTAACAGCGCGGACACGCGCGCGGCTCCGGTCCACGTGGGAATAGATTATGCAGCCATGGCGGCGGAGCAGAGCGAGGACGCGGACGTGCGCGCGCTCCTGTCTGGACCAACAGGGTTAAGGCTGGAACGCAAAAATCTACAAACCGGTTTCCCCCCGCTTATCTGCGATGTATCCACAGGGCGACCGCGCCCGGTGGTGCCAGCCGCGTGGTGCCGTCGCGTTTTTGACGCCGTGCACTCCCTAGCGCACCCAGGGGTGCGAGCTTCGGTGAAAATGGTGGCGGAGAAGTTTGTTTGGCCGAGCCTGCGCAAGCACGTGAAAGAGTGGGCTAAGGCCTGCATGGCTTGCCAGCGGGCTAAAATTCACATGCACACTAAAGCGCCCTTAGAACCGCTCCACATTCCGGCTAAAAGGTTCGATCACGTGCACGTGGACCTCGTGGGCCCCCTACCCACATCACAAGGGTTCACGCACCTCTTGACGATGGTAGACCGAACCACTCGTTGGCCAGAAGTGGTCCCGTTAACATCGACCACAGCGGCAGAGGTGGCACGCGCTTTTTTAACAGCCTGGGTAGTGCAGTTCGGGGTCCCGTCAGATATTACGTCTGATAGGGGATCTCAATTTGCGTCGGAACTGTGGTCAGCAGTGGCCAGCGGCTTAGGAGCGGCGGTACATCGCACGACCGCTTATCATCCCCAGGCCAACGGTTTATGCGAGCGTTTTCACAGGTCTTTGAAGTCAGCCCTCAGAGCGTCACTGACGGACACAGATTGGGTAAACAAACTACCATGGGTTTTATTGGGGTTGCGTTCGGCACCCAAAGAGGATCTAGATGCCTCACCAGCAGAATTGGTCTTTGCACAACCGCTCAGGCTGCCAGGCGAGATTTTACCCGACCACACGGCACCAGGGCCCTCCCCGATCCGGGGGTCTCTGAGTAACACGGGAGCAGAAATGCTCCCGGGCCCCGCTCATCACTCTTTCCCGCGTGTGTTCGTGCCCCAGGCTTTACGAGACGCAGAGTTTGTTTTTGTCAGGCACGATGCGCAGCAGCATAGCCTCCGCCCACCTTATGACGGTCCATTTCGAGTGCTGGAAACCGGGGAGAAATATTTTGTGCTAGATTTAGGGAGCAGGAGGGAGACGATCAGTATCGATAGATTAAAACCTGCTTTTGTGTTGCATAACGAGTCTGTACGGCCGGCGGGCACGCCTCGACGCGGCAGGCCTCCAAAGGGGCAGCCCCGGGACCCCCCACGGGGGGGCAAATAACCCTTTTCCCCCTCACTCCACAGATGCACAGCAGGACGGCCCAATACAGAGCAGGAGACCTGCATACAGCAGATTTGGGAGAAGATTGAAACCTAAGCTGCATGCAGAATGATGTGTTTTTTGATCAGGTTGTTTAGGTTGCTGTGAGATTCTGTTGGGGGGGTGACGTGCTGTATGACTGTTGTATGACTGTATGTGTGTGTGTGCCCAGTCTTTCGCGTGGAAGGGGGGAGTGATGTGGAGCCCATAATTATAACTTATGTGACTCACATGTGGATGGCTGAATTCAGCCAAGAGAGACTTTGAGCTAGCCATGTGTATTGACTTCACACCTCAAGAGGACGATGTGTCTGCACCCCCTGGGGACTCAGGAGAGAGGAGAAGATTACCCGGCCTGACCTTTTGGGGGTCAGAGAGGAGAACAGAAGGACTCTGGGTGTTCTATTACAGATGAGAGGATGTAACTGAGTATTGTGACTTTTGTGTGATGTATTGTTCGAGATAAGTGTATAAATGTATGTGTGTGACTGCGTCCTGTTCTTTTCACTCCGATCGAGAGAGGACGTAGGATGAATGGGAATTAAAGCAGATACTGGAAAATCATCCAGTTTCCTCAATTCTTGACTCCTACAATACTAATTTGTTCCATTACTTTTCAGCTCTTGAAATGAAGAGATTTTATATAAAAATCATTGTAATTCCCAAACTGTAATGTCAATACAAATTAAAGCTGAGAGTCTGGACTTGAAAGCCATGTTGATTATATAACTGTATCTTGAATATGTTTTGGTTAACAGCTAAAATAACAAAACTTGTGTCACTACCAAAACATACATGGACCTAACCGTATAGTGTATGTACTGTATATATACACTCCAGATCAAAATCTTAAGACTGGAGGAAAAAATTACAAGCATTCACATTTCATGCAGGTAGATTATAACCAGGATGTAAGTGGAGCTTCAAAACATAAAAAGAAGAAACAGTTGCAAGAGACAAAAGAGAGAGAGTAGGCAATTCATTGAAAACTGCATATAAACTCAAACAGGCTGTTCATCAGCTGACCAAACGTTTAAGACCATAGCCCCAAAAAATGCAACCAGACCATCAATGATTCCAGTCTGGCAAAATCACCCTGATGGTGCTCAGATCTGACCAATGGCCTTGACCTCAAGCACACCCTTGAAACAGACCCATCTAGGGTAGGATGTGTTTAACCCTAGAACACTAACGTTAAAGTTAGCAACACTATCGAGTTACTAACGTCGGGTGATTTTCACCTGACGTTTGTGTTCTCGGGTTAAGGTCAAGGTCAATGACCTAGAAGGAGTAACATTTTTGTGAAATCATAAATAGCCAGATCCCCTGACCTTTGACAGTGACTTTCACCTCAACCTGCATGTACCTACATGAGGATCATTGTGAGCAAGTTTGGTGAGAATCGAGGTAACTGCCTAGGAGAAATAGTAACTTTTCTGAAATCATATAAATGCCCAGATCTCCTGACCTTTTGACCTTGAGCACAACTTGGATGCAGACCCATTTGAGTATCATTGTGATTGAGTTTGATAAGCATTGGGGCAAGTCCATAAGAGAAATAGTGATCCCTGTGAAATGTGGACGGAAAGACGACAGATGCCCCGTCATCGCATTAGCTTCTTGCAGATGTGCTGGAATGAGCAAAAAACAAAATTGAGTGTCAAAAAAGGACAGTGGTGAGTAGCCCCACCATTCTTGTTGATCACTTCAAAAATTCATTTAGACATGCTTGATGCCACTGTTTCCAGGAGGCTGGTGGCAACGTTTCTCCAACGCTACTGGCATGACAAGGAAATCCCACTGGAGACGTTTTCTGCATGGCAGAGTGGAGGAGGCTCCATCATGATGTAGACTGTTTTTCCCTTCAATGGAACAATGGCAATGCAGGTTGTGCTCGGGCGTCAAACAGCGGCTGGCTATGTGGAAATGTTGCAACGGGCAGCCCTCTTGACTGAGGATGCTGGTCTGTGCTGTAATGACTGGGTCTTTCAACAGGACAATGCTGCAGTTCATAACACCTGCCTGACAAAGGACTTCTTCCAAGAGAACAGCCTCACTCTTTTGGACCATCCTGCGTGTTCTGTTTTTTCGTTTGTTTGGTTTGGTTTTTTGGGGGGCGGGGGGGGGGGGGGCGCTTTGGTCTTAAACTTTTGATCAGCTGATGAAAAGTCTGAGATTAAATGCAGTTTTCAACTACAAAAGCACTCAAGAGAGTGCATACCTCCATCAAGGCTCCTTCAGTCCCTCATGAATCACCTCCAAAATGTAATGGGTTCATATGCAGGCCACGAGCCAGTTCTGGTGAAAACTGCATCAAAGTCTATCCAGTAGTTTTGGAGCATTCTTGCTAACACACTGTGAGAAGATAAGAGCCTTGTTGGAGGTATGCATTCTTGGATCGTCGTCAAAATGTAATGGCTTCCTCCGTAGCCCAAGGACCACCTCTGGTGAAAAGTTCATCAAACCCATACAGTGTTTTGGTGTAATCCTGCAAACAAACAGACAGACAGACCACCCACCCTGAAACCATAACCTCCTTGGCGGACAGAATAAATTGCCTACTCCATCTTTTTTGCCTCTTGCTCCCGTTTCTTCTTTTTGCATTTTGAAGTTTTACATACAACCCGATTACGATCAAACAGCAAGAAATAAGAATACTTACTTTTTAAAATAAATTTTGTCTTAAGAATTTGATCAGGAATCTCTCTCTCTCTCACACGCTCACGCACACACAAAGCAGCAAGAAAAAGTATGTGAACCTTTTGGAATTTCATGCTTTTCTGCATTAATTTATCATAAAATTTGACGTGATCTTCATCTAAGTCAGGGGTTACCAACTAGTGGACTCTGGTCTGGATCCGGACCTCAAGAGTCCTTCGTCCGGACTCTGAAGCTTTTTAATATGTGGGGGAAAATTATATTGTTTTGTTTTAACCAAACAAAAAAGCAGAATTAAAGTGTTGTATTGGTGGCAGACAACCAGACATTTTAACCCAAACGAGGTTAAAAAGATAAAAACGTTGTTGACATAAATAAACCTCCAAAGGAATTCTGTACTGTGGAATTAATTATATTTTTTGTCCCTTTTTAGACTTAGTTTGAAACTTTTTTTAATACTGAAAATATCAGTACAAAGGTGGACTTTTGTGAGATTTAGTTTTTATATATAGTATATATATAGTTTAATATTAGTCTTACGTATGTAATTTAGTTTGCGTTCTGTGAAACTTTCCATTTAAGATTTAAGTTGTAGATTTTAGAGCTATTTATTTAGAGTCAAAAACATTTAGTGTCCCCTTGTATTATTATGATTAAATTATTTGATTATGATTAAATAAATTATATTTGAAATTGAGCAAAGAATTTTTTTTTTTGTTTAAAAAAGCAATACAGAACTAAAAGCAGCTAAAACATCTGCTTAATAAAATGTGTAAAGCAAATGATACTGGCCTGCTGGAGACGGCTGTAGTCTTCTTAAAAAATGTCCATGAAAAGATGACAGTTCCTGAAAGCACATTTTCAGATGCCTAAAGATCCCCAGACCTAATTTGGACCTCAGCTGGGATGGAGGACTGACTTATCGCACCTCTTGCACTTCTAGTTGGTAACCCTTGATCTAAGTCAAGGGTACTGACAAATGTAATGTGCCTAAAATATCAATGCAAAAAAATTCTGATCTTTCATGTCTTTATGGAAAACCAGCGTAAAAACCTCAGTGTTGGTGGAAAAAAGTATGTGAACCCTTCGGTTAATGATCTCATAAAAGCTAATTGGAGCCAGGTGTTGGCATGCCAGGGGCCTCATGTACAAAGGGTACTTAAGCACAAAAACATGGCGTACGTCCTTTTCCATGGAAAATTTCAGATGTATCAAGAATGAAATGACCGTGGAAATATGTGCAGCCCCACGCCAACTTCATGGCTGGCGTACGTACATTTCTGCTGTTATTGGTCCGTTGGCGACACTTAGAGGTGATGTTGGGAGACTGATAATGACGTGAAAATTATTGTACACACCAGAGACACATGATGAACAAACACCTGAGTGTGAGCAATTAGATGAGTGGATATAAATGCAAGCGCAAAGAAGTGCAGAAAATGCCTCTTAACAACAGTGGTGTTAGCATTATTAGAGGATATTGCAAACTGCACAGTGAGAAGAGAAAGGGTATTTAGAGAGAGAGAAGATTTTCTGGCTCAGGACGATGACTGGCTTTTCAGCCAGTTTAGGTTTCCATGGGCAGTCCTTGTGGAACTGTGCTCAGAGCTACGGCCACTCTTGGAGTGCAACACGACGAGAAGCCGTGTGCTGCCCATCCCAGTGCAGATGCTGACAATTCTGGGGTTCCTGGCAACAGGGACATGCCAGAGGGAGCTGGCAGACCAATGCAGCAAGAGCCGGTTTTCCTAATGATTTTAATGAACAGCATTATTGGGAACAAACTACAAGCTGGCACTGTGTGGAAGGGTGGCTTCTTAGTGAGTAAATTCATGTAATTGTCCTAAATAACCCACCTCATGCACAACGCCCCAGATATCATCTTGTTATTCGAGGCTTCATTACATCTCAGTGGTATGAGTAAGTGACTTTCTTTTTATGCTGATTAAACTACAGTTTCACAGCATTCTACCAAGCCCCCAATTGCCTCTGTGTGTACAGTATTTATGTCAGTAAACACATGCATAAAGCTTGAAATGCAACAGTGTCACCCTTTCCCGGCGCACTTCATTCATTTACAATAGTAGTGTGTGTAATCCATGTAAGTTCTATATAACTACAAAGGATGAGATTTGCACTTTGGACATAAAATATGTACTTGTAAAGTCTAATATGATCTGCTTTCAACTGACAGGCGACCATGGCTACCCACGAAATAGGTTCATATTGTCTTCTTTTTCATTACTGTTTTCCTTTATTCAATCAGCTGATCCACCCGGCTGGTCACACATCACAGCGATCAGCTGACCCTTCTGAGGACAACTGCTGATGCCAGTCGAAACATGTCAAGGTTAAATAAACTTCTCCTTCTTATCCCTGTCTGAATAAATGAAAACAGTAAACTAATCTCATAGGACTGTGACAGGTTACTGAATTACCTGTATCCAGCACTAATGCCGGAGGACAGCATGCCAAACAAAATGTTTTTAACGTGCCTCTACCTCATTCAGGAGCGCCTCCAACTCACAGTCCGTGAAATTCCATTAAATCCATTATTTTTGATCGTGCATACAGGAGAATCAAATATGCAGCGCTTGATTCACATCTATTTGCATCTAATTGCATATTCAAATGGAGGCATGTCAAGGGAGGAGTTCGGTATTTCCTCACGTGCGTTCAATTTGAAGTAGATTGGGATGTACAAAGGAAATGTGCTTGGATTCCTGTGTACGCACGGTTTCATACATGTGGATTTTTTTTTTTGCTTACAGCATTTTTTTGCTTTAAACATACAGTATGTCATCTTTCAGTAAGAAATCCACCCAAGTCTTTGTACATGAGGCCTCTGGACTCTTGTTAAGAACATGAGTTTGGAGGTGTGGACTAGAGCTACTTTGACTGATAAAAATCACTCAAACTTTTAGTTTGCTCTGTACAAGAAGAACATGCTTATGTGAGCTATGCCTCACCAAAAAGAGCTTTCAGAGGATCGAAGATCAAGAATTGTTGACTGTTAAATTGTCAACCACTTATTAATTCTAGGGTTCAGATACTTTTTTCCACCAGCACTATGAGGTTTTTATGACGGTTCTCAATAAAAGACATGCAACATAAGATTTTTTTAAATTATTATTTTAGGCACATTATATTTGTCAATACCCTTGACTTGTCTCACATTTTATAACAATGCAGAAAACCATGAAATTACAAAAGGTTCACATACTTTTTCTTGCCACTCTGTGTGTGTGTGTACAGTCATGTGAAAAAATTAGGACACCCTGTATAAGCCTGTGGTGTTGTTTGTTTGTTTGTTGTTGTTTTTTTACACATTTGGACATATGGATATTTAATAATGTTAAAAATACTGGGAGATTCACGTAATACAACTAAACAAAAATAAATTCACGTCTTTTTTTTCAAATTTTCTGTAAAATGTAATTCTAAACAAATAGTGAGGAATAAACTAGGCCACCCCCCATCTTTTTTAGGACACCCCCACATTCATTCCCACTTAAAATGGCTAAAATAAATTTAAAAAAATGCAAATAAAAACAAAAACAAGGTTAGACATAGATATGTGAACATTTCTTAATAAAGGACTGAATACTGAAAGGGGTGTCCAAATTTTTTCACATGACTGTATATATGTATATATATATATATATATATATATAGTTGTGAAGAAAAAAATAAAGATACTAACACAAGTTAAAAAATGACTACAAACAGGCAGGAGTGAGCAGTGAAGTGGTGGCTGGAGGAGGTGCCATGACCTTCAAAGGAGTGTTTAAATTCACTACCTGATGGGGGTGGTAGTGGTGTTGTGGAAGGGTGTGGAGCAGTGGGGAAGGTGGTGGTCCACAGCAAGCTTCAGATGACCTGGCAACAGCTGGCGGGAGCTGAGGTACAGAGCAGCCCATCCGTGGAGCCCCCGCTCCGCTGGATGTTGACTGAGATGGTCTTCTCACACAGAGGTAGTTGGAGCATGCTATTTTTCAGGGCACCCAGGTTGCTGTGAGCACTAATGCTGCCCAGTCCCACCCGCACAGTTTTGTGTTGGTGGTGATGGTGGTGGTGGTGGAGGGAGTGGGGTGTGGTGGTGGGGAGTGTGATGGTGTCCAGGCTCCCAGTGGAGCCTATGCACATCCTCCAGGCAGACTTCTCCTGAATTTTCACGCTGTGAGGGTCTATGATGAACTTACCCATTCCTGCTCCCTGGCCCCCCCGCCCAGTGCGATGCTGCTGCAGCTGTGAGCTGAGGCACAGACTCATCAGCTTCAGACTCTCTACCAGCTCCGAGCTACAACTGACAGCACTGGAGGGGCGGGGCTGGTTGCTGAGGGAGGGGTTAGTAGTGCTACTGTTGTTACAACAACTGGAGGGGCTGTCCTGTCCTCGATTCCCTCCTCCTCCTCCCCCTCCTCCTCCTCCTCCACTATCCCGTCCACCATTGCCACCATCTCCTCCAGTGTTTCCATCAGCTCCAGGAGGACTCCCCTTATCTGGGCCAGAAGAACCTCCTCCCTCCGCGGGGGGTTTCCCCTGCCCCGAGCTACTGCCTCCCCCATTCCCCCCTTCGCTGCCTGGCGGCCCCTCGCTGCTATCCCTCCTATTCCAGCTGTAGTTAAACCCTGAGTCTTTATCCAGACGGCGCCGATGGCTCTCGGAGTCATCGTCACTTGTCTCAGAACTGGAGCATGACGAACCCCTCCCCTGGCTCTTGCGCCGATGGTAGCGTTTCTGCGTGGGCCCTGGGGATGATGACGAGCTGGCCCCGGAGCCCACGGCGCTGCCTGCCATGTTCATCTTGAGGCGGCTGAGTTTAGGTGGCAGGCCTTCATCCATGTCAAAGTCATCATCCGACTCGCCCTCCTCCTCGTAGATCTGGTTAAGCACCGGGGCGCTCTTTCTGGACGTGAGGCGGTTGGTGATAGAGGGGGGCTTCCGCCGCAGGATCACCTGGGTTGGGAGGGGAGATGGTTCTTGTTCCTCCTCCTCCTCTTCATCTTCCTCTACCCTGAAAATTAACATGACATTAAATCAATTTCTCATGTCAACATGTCCGTAAAGGGTCCATGGCATGTTTTCTGAATTATTTTCAATGTTATGATGAATTATCATCTTAAGTGACCAAAAACGTAAAAAGAAAACTTGGTATATATATTATGTACTAATTCTATTAAAAAAAAAAAAAATTGAAAGAACCTTAGTGAACAAGCCCACATGCCCCACGCATCCCCATATCAGAGTTCTCCCTGAACAATGTAATGCATGCCTTCTTCTGATGCAAATTTAAACCTGGCATGTAGCCAAAAGAATTGGTGTCTTTTTCAACAGAAAAAAGTTCCTATTCAAGACCTTTCAATTGTTGGTTAACCTTGCAAGATAACCCCTCATTAGATGCATGTCAAAATGGAACTCATCTAAGGTAGTAATGAGTTTAAACTTCTGTATAAATTGGAAGCCAGAATAGGGACTTGAGTCTGAGACTTGGACTCAAATCACACTTAAGTTGTATATGACTTCAGATTTGATTTGAACTTGGACTCAAAAGACTTGAGACTTGACTATGACTCATGATTTGGGTCTTGTGGACAATCTTTTATTTTTAATGTTTTGGTTAAAAATATCCAACACAGTGAATTTCCTTTAGTAATAAAAGACAGGTGATTTTTACTGTTACAACAACACAGAAAATTGGATCCACAAAATATGACTGTTTCTCAAGAAAAGAACTGTGACTTTTGGGGAAAATGCAGCTGTTAAATGTAAAAAGGAAACTGTGTTTTTATTACTGCATTTCATCAGCCTGTTTAAAGTAATGATATCCAAGTGCTGACCAGTTCTATTACTTAATGCTAATAGATGAAGGACAGTGTGATGCATATTATAAATTCCTTAGATGTTACAACCATAAAGTGACTTAAGATTTGACTTGGACTTGAGCGCCGAGACTTCAGTCTTGACTTGATCTCAAACACTTGGGGTTGGACTCGGGCTTGCAAAAAATGACTTGTGAACATCTCTGCTGGAAGTCAACCCAATCAGAAATGTAGAAGCTATACTGGGCACGACATAAAATGGACAGAAAAATAGTAAAAGTACCCCTCCCCACCAAAAAACTGAATTCCTTACTAGATTAATCTCAAACTTGAACTCATCCAAGGTATTGATGAGTTAAAGTTTCTGTATAAATTTGAAGTCAATTTGAGCAAAAATATAGATGCTATACTGGTGACAACATATAATGGACAGAAACAAAAGTTTAGTTGATAATTTATCTTGTGTCATTTTGGCCTATTTGTTTAATTTTGGGGCAGAACTGTGCTAGTCGGAAGGACCAGTGCAGTTTTCTACCGAACCAGGAATTCCAGTGGTCGACATGGCCCAGCGGATCAGCTACTATCATTAACTTAGCTGATGGATGGCGGTCAGTCATTTTGTAAATTTTCTATAAAATTGAATCACCCCACTAGACATCTGTGTTCCCACCTGGTTCATTAATCTACAGTCAATAACATATAGCAAATCGTTCTAATTCATTCCATTATATTTTGTTAGGTGGCCCCAGTCGGGTTTTCTATCACGTCACTACTCTTTTCAGGACAACTTGAAAGATCGGGTTGCCTAACATTCTCTTTACTCTCAGATTGTGGCTGTTTTGATTGATTTTCTATATATTCTATTTACTACCACTACACATCTGCGTTCATCTACAAAAACTTGACGATAGGGGTGGGTTAAAAAAAAAAAAAAATCGATTCAACAATTCAATCCACGTTTCACTGAGCCAATATCAATCCACAAATTGATCTTTTAATATAATGCTTTTACAGTCTGTGAAACACAAAAGACAAGCAGCCGGCTGACATGTCGGTGATGGACAATCATGTGAGAGTTCCCTGTGCTGCACGCTCACATTACTTCCATGTTTACATTTGGCAGCCACAGAGCAGACTTGTCAACATTAATTTATCAACAAAAGTCACGGCTAAATACTGTGCTTAACAGTTCCTAAATATTTTTGATAAGGTGGGGATAAACGGTTTTGTACTACATGCAGCGTTGTGTTGGAACATAAACAAAAGTCGATGATTGGTAAACAATTTTCAAATGGAAAACACAGAGAATGGACAACAGACAAGACAGAAAAGGAGGAATTCTTGAGGGAGACTGCTGCAGCTGCTGGGGTAAGTAAAATATTGGGGTTTTTTCTAACATTTGTGTTGTAAATTAATAATTCATCCAGCATGATGGTGTTTTCTTTTACAAACTATGGATACAGTAGCTAACTGTTGGTTAAGAGCTGTAAATACAGCAGGAAAAACAAGTAATGAACACGTCAACATTTTTCTCACTAAACATATTCGTGATGGAGCCATTGACTTGAGATTTTCACCAGATATCAGTAACAACCCAAGTAACCCATACATACAAAGAAATCAAGGCAACTGTGTTCACAAAACAAGTTATATTTAATAAAGTGGAATGACACAGGGAATAAGTATTGAACACACGATGAAAAAGAGGTGCAAAAAGGCATAGAAAGCCAAAAAAAACCAAACAGCTGAAATCCATCAGAATTTAGGAAGCAATCCCATCCCTATCGGTGCAAATTATTTTCAGCTGGTTAAATCCTGACTGATAGCTTTTAAAAAGGTCCGAATATCAGATTGTCACACCACAAAGAACTCATGATGGGTAGAAACAAAGAGCTCTCTCTAGACCAGGGGTGTCCAATCATGTGCCATGGAGGGCCAAGACCCTGCAGGTTTTCTCTTCAACTCAGTCTCTTCAGCAGGTGTTTTCGCTGATTAGCAATCAGTGGGAAGAAGTTCAGTGAAATCTGCTGTTGAAGACACTAGTTGGAGGTAAAGCCTGCAGGGCCTTGGCCCTCCATGGCACATGACTGGACACCCCTGCTCTAGACCTCTGCAACCTTATTGTTGCAAAACATAATGATAGCATTGGTGACAGGCGCATTTCTGAACGTTCCAGTGAGCACTGTTGGAGCCATCCTTCGAAAGTGGAAAGAACATCATTTTACCATAAACCGACCACGACCAGGAGCTCCTCGCAAGATTTCTGACAAAGGAGTCAAAAGAATTATCAGAAGAGTTATCCAAGAGCCAAAGACCATTTATGGAGAGCTCCAGAAAGACCTGGAGTTAGCAGGTACTGCTTTTTCAAAGAAAACAATTAGTAATGCACTCAACTGACATGGGCTCTATGCCTGCTCACCTCACAAGACTCCATTGCTGAAGAAAAAGCATGTTGAAGCTCATTTAAAGTTTGCTGCACAACATTTGGGCAAGCCAGTAAAATACTGGAAGAATATAATCTGGTCAGATGAGACCAACATTGAACTTTTTGGATGCCACAACACAGCATGCTTGGAGGAGAAATGGCACTGCACATCCCATCATGACGTGGGGGTGTTTTCCAGCACATGACACAGGCAGATTTCATATAACTGAAGGAAAGATGAATGGACAAATGGACAGAGACATCATTGATAAGAATCTGTTGCCATCTGCCAAGATGCTGAAGATGAAATGAGGGTGGACATTTCAGCAAGACAATGATCCCAAACACACAGTCAAGGAAACTCTCAAATGGCTCCAGAGAAGGAAAATAAAGCTGCTAGAATGGCCCAGTCAGTTACCTGACCTGAATCCAATTGAAAATCTATGGAATAAACTGAAGATCAGAGTTCATAGAAGACACTCATGGAACTTTCAAGAATTGAAGACAGTTTATGTGGAAGAATGGGCTAAAATCACTCCTGAGCAATGCTTGCATCTGGTTTATCCATACAGGAGGCATCTGGAAGCTGTTATTACCAACAAAGGCTTTTCTACTAAATATTAAATGAATTTCACCAAGCATGTTCAATACTTATTCCCTGTGTCATTCCACTTTATAAAATATAACTTGTTTTGTGAATACAGTTGCCTTGATTTCTTTGTATGTATGGAATACCTGGGTTGTTACTGATATCTGGTGAAAATCTTAGGTCAGTGGCTCCATCAGAAATGTTTAATGAGAAAAATGTTGACGTGTTCAATACTTATTTTCCCCACTGTGTGTGTTTGTGTAAAAAGTCTACACACCACTGTTCAAATGCCAGGTTTTTATTATGTAATAAAATGAGACCAAGATAAATTAATTCAAAACTTTTCCCACCATAAATGTGACCTATAACCTGTACAACCCAATTGGAAAACAAACTGAAAACTTTTAAGGGGAAAAAGAAAAAAAACTTACAATAACTTGGTTGCATAAATACGCACACCCTTAAACTAATACTGTGTTGCAGCACGTTTGGCTTTTATTACAGCACTCAGTCTTTTTGGGTAGGAGTCTATCAGCATGGCACATCTTGATGTGGCAATATTTGCCCACTCTTCTTTGCAAAAACGCTCCAAATCTGTCACATTGCGAGGGCATCTTCTGTACACAGCCCTCTTCAGATCACCCCACAGATATTCGATCGGATTCAGGTCTGGACTCTGGCTGGGCCATTCCAAGACCTTAATCTTCTTCTGGTGGAGCCATTCTTTTGTTGATTTGGATGTGTGCTTTGGGTTATTGTTGTGCTGAAAGATGATGTTCCTCTTCATCTTCAGCTTTGTAGCAAAAGCTTGAAGGTTTTGTGCCAACACTGACTGGTATTTGGACCTGTTCATAAGTCCCTCCAGCTTAACTAAGGCCCCAGTTCCAGTTGAAGAAAAAGAGCCCCAATGCTTGATGCTGCCACCACCATGCTTCACTGTAGCAGTGGCGTAACCAGAAATTTGTGAAGGGGGGCTGAGCCCCAACCACCACCACCATTCTGAACACCCGGGGTGAAGCTTTAGCTTCAGCCCTGTCATCTACAGATTTCTTAACATTTTCAATGCAAACTACTCAAAACCTGCTCTTTATTTACATTTTCTTTTTTCTCCCCTTTTTTTCTTGGGGGGGGGGGGGCTGCAGCCCCCTCAGCCCTCCCCCCTGGCTACGCCCCTGACTTAGGTATAGTGTTCTTTTGGTGATGAGCAGTGTTGTGTTTGCACCATATATACATTTTGGAATTATGGCCAAAATGTTCAACCTTGGTTTCATCGGACCATAACACATCTTCCCACATGTGTTTGGGAGATTTCAAATGTGTTTTTGCAAAATGTAGCCAGGCTTGGATGTTCTTCTTCGTAAGATAAGGCTTCTGTGTTGCCACCCTACCCCATAGCCCAGACATATGAAGAAGACGGGAGATTGTTGTCACATGTACTAAACAGCCGGCACTTTCCAGAAATTCCTGCAGCTCCTTCAATGTTGCCGTCAGCCTCTTGGCAGCCTCCCTGACCAGTTTTTTTTTTTTTTTCCTTGTCTTTTCATCAGTTTTGGAGGGGCGTCCAGTTCTTGGTAATGCCACTGTTGTGCCATATTTTCTCCACTTGATGATGACTGTCTTCACTGTGTTCCATGGTATATTTAATGCTTTGGAAATTCTTTTGTACCCTTCTCCTGATTGATACCTTTGAACAATGAGATCCCTCTGATGCTTTGGAAGCTCTCTGCAGACCATGGCTTGTGCTGTAAGATGTGACTACAAAAATGTCAGGAAAAGCCTACTAGAACAGCTGAACTTTATATGGGGTTAATTAGAGGCACATTAAATGGTGGCAGGTGTGTGCTGACTCCCATTTAACATGAGTTTGAATGTGATTGGTTAATTCTTGGGATCAGTCCGCCAACGTCTCCGCCTTTGACCGCCACCTAATCCACATAGCACCGGACCCCCATGATCCCTCCTGCAGGTGGTGAGCCCACTGGAGGGCGGACCCATGTAACTCCTTCAGGCTGAGCCCGGCCGGCTCCCATGCCCGGCCGGCAAATTCTGAACACAGCCACATCCCCAGTTATAACAGGGTGTGCATATTTATGCAACCAGGTTATTGTAAGTTTTTTATTTTTCCCCTTAAAAGATTTCAGTTTGTTTTTCAATAGGGTTGTACAGGTTATAGGTCACATTAATGGTGGAAAAAGTTTTGAAATGATTTATCTTGGTCTCATTTTTTTTTACATCACAAAAACCTGACATTTGAACAGGGGTGTGTAGACTTTTTATATTCACCATGTGTATGTGTGTGTGTGTGTGTGTATGTGTGTGTACGTGCGCATGATATTTTAATTCTGCATTTTAGTAAGCTGTGAAGACTGATTGCAAACATATCTGACCTGAACAGGGGGGTTCTCTGCTTAGTTGCTGCTGAGGACGCGGGTGCGGGGGCCCTCATGGTGCTGAGAGTAGGCCCTGAGAGTGCAGCAGACGCTCCCTGAAATGGGAAGGAAAGCACAGAAGGAACATGATGCATTAAATCTGAGTCTCATTGATATTACCCAAGACTACAGACAGACAGACATAAGTAGGAGAAATGGTAATTTCAGGGATGGCAACAGGAAATTCTGATTTCAGCTGAAATCTAATTTGGTTGATTGACTTATGGGGGGGGGCCGGGGGGGCGCAGCCCCCCTGAAGCTGAGAGGTTTTCAGTAAAACAGAAGTAATTTAGACTGAAAAAAATGATTAAAAAAAAATGAAATACTAGACTTGGATAAATTATTAAATTTAATGAAAAGTTAACTTACTTTTTCTTCAATGTTGTCTCAATGTCTTTAGTCCAACATATTTAACAGTTCTATAAGAGTTTATTACACTATTTACACTGGTCACCAAGTCACTTCTAATGTGAAACTTTCTTCCTTTTGGCAGCAAGCTGTGTCAGTCTCTGAACTTTGAACTTCATCTCCTTTTCTGGTTTCTTCAGAAACTGTCCGAGTGTTTCTGTTACCTCGTCGAACTTTGAGCCAATTTTCACCTTTACCGTCACTTTTCTCTCAAGCCAATTCCATTGGAACTTATTTTTGACACTTTTGTCTATTTCTAGCACTGATGACTCCTGATCCTTCGATAAAAATCTCATAATTCCGCTGAAAACAATACCGAAAGCTCAGAATTCCAACACGAACCAGGGATGTGATTTGGGGTTGGAGAAATTATCTGAAAATTTAGCAGGGGGTCTGGGGGACACAGTCCCCCAGCGTGGTCCGGAGCAGAGCCCTAGTGGGGGTGCAAGGGGGGCGAAGCCCCCCGAAGATCCTGGGTTTTTATGATTTTTAAGTACCAGAACTGTGCTTAAATGACATAAAACAAACAGCTGAATGCCACTTATTACTGTATAATACTGACTTATGTTCCAAGAAGACAGCATTCCTAAAATATTCCAACAAGCATTATCCATCATATGCTTTAACACTTGATCAAATCAAAATCAGTTAATTTTATCTATTCCATAATAGAAATAAAATTCCAACATACCATTACTTTTTATAATTTCAGCATTCATTTCAGATCACCAGTTTCAATCTCCATTGAGTCTTGAGCAGTTCATTTTGCACAATCACTGATGTAGCCAAGTCTTAGAAATATTCAAAAGTTATGAGTCATTGTCCACTGTGCACTGTCAATTTCAAACTGTTTGGAATCATTAAAGTAATGTAACTAAATTGTTTTGCTATTTTTTCCTCCTCAACATCAATGTCAGGGCGCTGCAGGAGTTTTGGGGGGATGGTTAACTTTTATTATCGTTTCCTCCCTCGCGCAGCCCAGCTCATACAGCTGTTGTACGCCGCACTCAAGAAACGGAAACTGGCGGACAGAGTCGACTGGACTCCTCAGCAGGAGCATTCTCTGAGGTTAAAACAGCTCTGGCAAACGCTGCACTACTGGTGGCTCGGACATGGGCATAGTGGCTGTCGTGGAGCAATGCGCTGCCGGTTCTTGGCAGCCGCTCACCTTTTTAGCAGGTCTTTGCACGACAGTGAGCGTAAATACAGCGCGTTCAACAGAGAGTTAATGGCTCTCCACCTGGCCATACGCCACTTCCAGTTCTGGCTGAAAGGGCGCACTTTTACTGCGTTCGTGGACCACAAGCCGCTAACGTACTTAATGTACTTTATCTTCCTGGAAGATAAAATAAAGCGGAATTCGGCGAATTAGAGGAAAATCACATCCCTGAGATCGCCGCCATGAATTTTTGACAAAACATACAACGAGTCATTTGTCGTCTGCAACTATCCAATCGCAGGGCTGTTTACAATACAGCAGTAGCTTGAACACAACACATCCGGGTTATCGCGGGAGACTTCCGGGGAAGCGCCGAGCGCTTATGTAATCGTGTTGATTTTCGCTAAAATCGGTAACAATAAGGTACCTTACCCCCCCCTAAAATTTTCTCAACGGATTTAGACGATTCACAGAAATGATCAATTTGAAAATAAATCGGCGGAAATCCGCGTTTCGGCGGAAAATTGCCATCCCTGTAATTTTATTCTAATATCTCAATTTAAGTTTGAATTCAACTTTATTTATATAGCGCTAAATCACAACAAAAACTCATCTCAAGGCGCTAGATACATAAGACATGAATCATTAGTAATTCAGAGAGAACCCCAACAATCAAACGATCTCCTTTGAGTGAGCACTAGGCAACAGTGGGTAGGAAATGCTCCCTTATAAGAAGAATCCTCCGGCAGAGCCAGGCTCAAGGAGTAGCAGCCATCTGCCAAAACTGGTTGTGGGGTGAGGGGAGAGAAGAAAAAAAAAAAAAAAAAAAAAAAGAAGAGACATACTATTCAGACAGATAAAAACAACAAAATACAGACCGAACAACACTCGTACAGATACATGTGCGATGTTGAGCCAAAAGCTTTGATTAGTCTACGATTACAGCTTGTTAAGGCTTTTCAAGTTTTTCAAGCTAGCTAGCAAGTCTCACAGCTCACAATAGTGTGCTGGAATTTTGTTCCATTTCTACTGACAGAACTAGTGTAACTGAATCTGGTTTGTAGGTCGCACTGCTCGGACACATCTTTTCAGCTCTGCCCACAAATTTTCAATGGGATTGACATCAGGGCTTTGTGATGGCCACTCCAAAACAACTTTGCTGTCCTTGAGCTACTTTATAACTAATGTGGTGGTATGCTTAGAGTCCTTGTCCATTTGGAAGACCTATTGTGCCCAAGCTTTAACTTGCTGTCTGATGTCTTGAGATGTTGCTTCAATATTTCCAGTTTTTTTACTCCTGATGCCATATATTTTGTTTAGTGCACCAGTCCCTCCTGCAACAAAACACCCGACAACATGATGCTGCCACCCCCGTACTTCACATTTGATTTAGTGTTCTCAGGCTTGCAAGCTTCCCCCTTTTACCTCCAATTCATTATTGCCAAACAGTTCCAATTTTAGTTTTATTAGACCACAGGACATGTCTCCAAAAATAAGGTCTTTGTCCCTGTGTGCATTTGCAAAATGTATGTTGCTTTTGGAGTAATGACTTCTTCCTCAATGAGTGGCCTTTCAGCCTATGTCGGTACAGAACTCGTTTTTACTGTGGATAATGACACTCTTAACAGCTTCAGTCAGCATCCTCACAAAGTCTTTTGCTTTTGTTCAGGGGTTGGTATGCACATTTCACGCCACAACATGTTCATCTCTGGGACACAAAATCCATCTCCTTCCTGAGTGGCATGATGGCTGGACATTTCCATGGTGTTTTTCTTGCATATACAGTGGGGCAAAAAAGTATTTAGTCAGCCACCAATTGTGCACATTCTCCCACTTAAAAGATGAGAGAGGGCCTTCCGGTTATGGCTGCCACGTAGGACGGACGTGTCTCGCTCTGCTCTGCTCCTGGAAAAAAAAAAAATCGGCAAATAACTCTCTCATTTGGGACAGAACGTATCCCAGCATTTGGGCGAGGATATGTCGGCGAAGCCTAAGGCTGGAAAACCAGGAAAAGGAAAAAGCGAGCCGCCGAAACAGTCCAAATTAACGGACTTTCAGGTCTGTGACGCAGCAAACAAAACTTCATATATGGCGGAGGAGGCTGGCAACGGTGCGATATTTGCGGGGAATGGCGCAGATGCGCTGATGGCTGCCATGAGTTCAATGAGAGCGGACTTTTCCTCTAGATTTGATGGGATTATGACAGCGTTGGAAGGAATAAGAAAGGAATTGGGTGACTGTGTAGAACGAACGGCGCAGATGGAGCTCCGTCTCGCTAGTGCTGAAGATGACGTCACCCGTCTTCAATTAAAGGTGCGCACTTTGGAAAAAAAAAAAAAAATCTCTGGAAGATAATATTTTGGATTTGGAATCTCGGTCGAGACAGAATAATTTGAGGCTGGTGGGTCTTCCAGAGGAATCAGAAGGTCGGGACGTATGTTCCTTTCTGGAAAAGTGGATTCCGGAGGTGCTGGGCAGCGAGGAGTTGCAATCAGCAGTGGTTCTGGAAAAAGCACATCGTATTGGCCCACGGAGAGATAAGGGACCGCCGAGGACCTTAATTATGAAGTTTCTTAGCAACAGAGACAGGATGAAGATCTTCAACGCTGCACGTGCTAAAGGAGAGATTAAACACCAGGACCAGCAGGTGCGGTTCTACCCAGATTTGGCCACAGGAATCCAGCAATTGAGGAAGCAGTTTGATCCCGTACGTAAGGAGCTGCGCAACCTTGGGATTCGTCATGGTGTAATCTATCCTGCGAGACTGCTGACCACGTATGAGGGCAGAACCCACATCTTCAAGACCCCAGAGGAGGCGCAGGAGTTCATCAAGAAGATCAAAGAAGAAGAAGAGACTGGTGGGAGCTAAGCATGAACAAAATATAAGGTAGAATAATTAAGCATTTGCACAGGCATCTGACTGACTTGAAGTAAATAGTAAGTTTACAAAATATAGATTGTATTATATATTAAAAAAACAAAACAAAAACAAAACAAACAAAAAAAAAAACTATGATGTACAAAGTTGTTAAAAATTTTGGAGTTAAGTTGGAAAACTACAGAGGAGAGTTAATGTTACGTCATTAAAAGCAGTAGAGTTAGGGTGATTGGGAGGATGAAGAAGGAGTGGCTTAGGCTGTTCCCCGTGAGGTGTGGAACGGTCGATGGCTATATCGGGAGACAGAATTTTTCTTTTGATTTTGGGGGGTTTGCCACAAGTGTGGGAAGGGGAAATTTGTTTGTGTGTAGTTTGTAGGATGAATGTTCAACCACTCATGTTTTTGCTTCTCTGTATGAGCATGTTTACACTGCAAGGTAATCCCAAACTCTCTATTGATCATGGACCAAAGTGTTAATCTTAATTTAACTTCATGGAATTGCAGAGGTCTACAAAATTTAAAAAAACTTAAACAAGTTATGAATAAAATAAAGGACATGGGTTCAAGAATTGTGTTTTTACAAGAAACTCATCTGATAGAGGAGGATGTTAAAAGAATTAGGAGTAGATGGCAGGGAAGTGTATTCACCTCTTCATTTTCATCCCGAGCCAGGGGAGTTATGACTCTCATACATAAATCAGTTCCTTTTCAAGTGAAAAATGTAATTGGAGACAAATTTGGAAGATATGTAATCATTCAAGGTTCTTTGCTATTAGAAAATATAAATCTTGTGAACTTATATGGTCCCAATATAGATGATCAGAAGTTCTTTGCTAATTTATTTCTCATCTTATCATCACTTACAGGGCAACATATAATAGCAGGGGATTTTAATTGTACATTGAATCCAGGTGTGGATAGATCAACAGGACTGGATTGTACGCACATTGGATGTAGGATGACTATTAATCATTTTATGAAAGAATTGAGATTGTTAGATATATGGAGAGAAATGAAACCACAAGTTAAAGCCTATTCTTGTTATTCCAGTACCTACAAGACATTCTCACGTATTGATTATTTTTTGATTTCCACAGAATTAAGGTCCAAGATTCAAAACTGCTTTTATGATAACATCGTGATCTCTGATCATGCACCCTGTTGTCTAATATATGTAGATAAAAAATTGACAAAGGAATCAGGCAGATGGCAATTTCAGCATAAATGGCTTCAGGATGAGGAATTTGTCAAGTATATAGAAAAACAGATAGACGAGTTCTTTGACATCAATACTACACAAACATCAGCATGTGTAAAGTGGGAGGCTTTCAAAGCTTTTATTAGGGGACATATTATTAGTTATACAGGATCAAAATCTAAGAAGACTCGAGAGGAGAGAGCTAAATTGGAACATAAAATAAAAAGTCTTCAGGAAAAAGTGTATGCAGGAAGAGATCCAAGGTTGGAGAATGAATTACTGATTTTGAGAGCTGAATACGACAAAAAATCAGCGAATAGAGCTGCCTCGAGTCTTCTAAGATTGAAACAATCTTTTTATGAACAAGGTGAAAAATCAGGAAAATTATTAGCATGGCAGATTAAACAATTGGAAATTAAAACACCAATAACCAGTATTATAAGTAACGGACAGGTAGTTATAGATCCTTTAGAAATTAATAGAGCCTTTAGAGATTACTATGAAAAATTATATGATACCAAAAATGAACCTGATTTAACAAAACTAAATGGGTTTTTGAACAAACTATCTATACCGTGTATTCCAAATGAAAACAGGGAGATATTGGAGTCTAAAATTAGTCAAGAAGAAGTTGGGCTAGCCATTGATAATATGAAATCAGGAAAAAGTGCAGGACCAGATGGTCTTCCAGTTGACCTTTATAAAAAATTTAAGAATAAATTAATAAAACCTTTTTTGGAAATGGTTTTAGAAGCATTTCAAAATAATAATTTACCATCATACATAAATAATGCCTTAATTATACTGCTGCCAAAACCAGGTAAGCCCTCTAATAAATGTGAAAATATGAGACCAATAAGCCTATTAAACGCCGACCTTAAGATAATCTGTAAAATTTTAGCAAGACGAATACAAGAAATTTTACCAAATATTATTAATCGAGATCAGAATGGCTTTATAAAGGGTAGACAAGGCTTCCATAATGTAAGAAGACTATTTAATATTATTTATTTTAATAAAGAAGCACCGGATACAGCTCTCCTATCATTGGACGCCGAAAAGGCCTTTGATAGAGTTGAATGGCCCTTTCTTTTTGAAGTCCTACAAAGGTTTGGACTTGGAAATAATTTCATAAAATGGGTTCAAATAATATACAATAATGCTACAGCAGAAATCCTAACAAATAACAATATTTCAAAACCAATAAAAATCAATAGAGGATGTCGACAAGGCTGTCCACTTTCACCTTTACTGTTTACTATGGCAATTGAACCTTTAGCGATAGCGATACGTTTACATTCACAAATATATGGAATTAAAGTTGGACCAACAGAACATAAAATCTCCCTGTACGCCGATGATATAATTTTGTTTATGTCGAATCTAAAAAAATCAATTCCAACCTTGTTGAATTTAATAAAGAATTTTGGGGAAATATCAGGATATAAAATAAATAAAACTAAATCTTCAATATTAATGCTAAATGAGACCCAGAGAAATTACCCAGCCCCTGAGGTAAATCAATTCAATGTTGTAAATCAGTTTAAATATTTAGGAATCCAAATTATGCCTAAGCTAGAATCAGTCGCCAGCGTCAACTATGAAGCCTTAATGTCAGATATCAATGAGTTAACTCAGAGATGGATGTCACTACCAATGTCGATGATCGGGAGAATCAATATACTTAAAAGTAATATTTTACCTAAAATACTTTATTTATTTCAATACATTCCCTTATCACCACCTTTAGATCTATTCTCAAGAATAAAAAAAAAGTTAGTGGAATTTATATGGAACAACAGGAGGGCTAGATTACGTTTGTCTTTATTATATTTACCATTTGATCGTGGAGGTCTGAAATGTCCAAATTTTATGTTGTATTATTGGTCGGCACAACTGAGGTCTATGACATATTATTTTTCATCAAATGATCTCCCTCACTGGACTGAAATGGAATCATACAATTTACCTTTACCTCTTCCCATATTCATATACTCAGATTCGGCAAAAAAATTACAAAAACAAGTTAAAAATCCATTTGTAAAGCATATGATCAAAATATGGTGTGAAGCTAAAAACTATTTAAAAGAACCACAGTTATTGTCACAATTTAGTCCAATATGGGGTAATCAATATTTTAAACCAGGGAGAGCGGACGCTGTATTTAAAGTATGGAATTTAAAAGGGATACAAAAGATTCAGGATTTATATTTGCCATATGCAGACAACATAATGTCTTTTGAAGAGCTGAGGATCAAATTTAATCTCAATAGAACACATTTTTTTAAATATCTTCAACTTAGAAACTTTATTCGATCAAATCAAAATAAAGCTCTCACTCGACCTATTTATTCATCCTTGGAAAAAATGATGATGAAAGATAGTAAAAGAAAGGGTATTATTTCAGAGTTTTATAACTCATTGACACTATCTTCAAGTGAAAATTCACTGAAAAGATTAAACTACTGGAAAGAAGATCTGCAAATTGAAATTTCAGAGGAACACAATGGGAATTGGCTTGTACAGAAGCTCAAACCAAATCAATAAATGCACGCCTTAAATTGATACATTTCAAATGGTTAATGCGGATGTATGTTACACCGGAGGAGTTAAATAGATATAACAAAAATATACCAGATACATGCACAAAATGCATGGAAAGTAAAGGAACCCTATTTCATTGTTTATGGGAATGTAGATTAATAAGAATGTTTTGGGAAGAGGTGAGGGTAACAATTGAAAAAATAATCTCAAAACAAATCATACTGAATCCTAAACTGTTTTTGTTGGGTCTGTACCCAGAAAAGCATAATTTTAATAAAAGTGAAAGAACATTCATAGACCTCAGTTTGCTTAATGCCAAAAAATGTATTGCACTATTATGGAAAAAGACTCATAGACCAGATGTGACTCAGTGGTTAAGACAGATGTTAACAAACCTTCCATTAGAAAGAATAACATATATACTGAAATCAAAGGAAATTGTGTTTGAGAATATATGGAGACCTTTTATTGATTATGTAAAAAATTTAAACATAACTCTTGAAGAAGAAGGTGAATGATGTGTGTGGACCTTGTAAATTCCAAACTGGTGAACATAATATGTATACTTATGTATTGGATTGTCTAGACTAAACAGAGGAGCATTGTTGAAGACTTGATTTTGTTGGTGGTTGTTGGTGTTTTTAGTGCATTTTTTTTTTTTTGTAGTACTTTAGTGTTAGTGTTTGATTGTTTGTATCATGTTTGTTAAAAAAAAAAGGTTCAATAAAGATATTGTGGAAAAAAAAAGATGAGAGAGGTCTCCAATTTTCATCATAGATATACCTCAACTATGAGAGACAAAATGAGAAAAAAAAAAAATCCAGAAAATCACATTGAAGGATTTTTAATGAATTAATTGGTAAATTCCTCGGTAAAATAAGTATTTGGTCAATAACAAAAGTTCATCTCAATACTTTGTTATATACCCTTTGTTGGTAATGACAGAGGTCAAACGTTTTCTGTAAGTCTTCACAAGGTTTTCACACACTGTTGCTGGTATTTTTTCCCATTCCTCCATGCAGATCTCTTCTAGAGCAGTGATGTTTTGGGGCTGTCGCTGGGCAACACGGACTTTCAACTCCCTCCAAAGATTTTCTATGGGGTTGAGATCTGGAGACTGGCTAGGCTACTCCAGGACCTTGAAATGCTTCTTACGAAGCCACTCCTTCGTTGCCCGGGTGGTGTGTTTGGGATCATTGTCATGCTGAAAGACCCAGCCATGTTTCATCTTCAGTGCCCTTGCTGATGGAAGGAGGTTTTCACTCAAAATCTCACGATACATGGCCCCATTCATTCTTTCTTTTACACGGATCAGTCGTCCTGGTGCCTTTGCAGAAAAACAGCCCCAAAGCATGATGTTTCCACCCCCATCCTTCACAGTAGGTATGGTGTTCTTTCTCCTCCAAACACGACAAGTTGAGTTTTTACCAAAAAGTTCTATTTTGGTTTCATCTGACCATATGACATTCTCCCAATCCTCTTCTGGATCATCCAAATGCTCTCTAGCAAACTTCAGACGGGCCTGGACATGTACTGGCTTAAGCAGGGGGACTCAGCTGGCACTGCAGGATTTAAGTCCCTGGCGGCGTAGTGTGTTACTGATGTAGCCTTTGTTACTCTGGTCCCAGCTCTCTGCAGGTCATTCACTAGGTCCCCCCGTGTGGTTCTGGGATTTTTGCTCACCGTTCTCATGATCATTTTGACCCCATGGGGTGAGATCTTGCGTGGAGCCCCAGATCGAGGGAGATTATCAGTGGTCTTGTATGTATTCCATTTTCTAATAATTGCTCCCACAGTTGATTTCTTCACACCAAGCTGCTTACCTATTGCAGATTCAGTCTTCCCAGCCTGGTGCAGGTCTACAATTTTATTTCTGGTGTCCTTTGACAGCTCTTTGGTCTTAGCCATAATGGAGTTTGGAGTCTGACTGTTTGAGGTTGTGGACAGGTGCCTTTTATACTGATAATGAGTTCAAACAGGTGCCATTAATACAGGTAACGAGTGGAGGACAGAGGAGCCTCTTAAAGAAGAAGTTACAAGTCTGTGAGAGCCAGAAATCTTGCTTGTTTGTAGGTGACCAAATACTTATTTTACCGAGGAATTTACCAATTAATTCATTAAAAATCCTTCAATGTGATTTTCTGGATTTTTTTTTCTCATTTTGTCTCTCATAGTTGAGGTATACCTATGATGAAAATTGGAGACCTCTGTCATCTTTTAAGTGGGAGAACTTGCACAATTGGTGGCTGACTAAATACTTTTTTTCCCCACTGTAATTATTTGAACAGATGAATGTGGCACCTTCAGGCATCTGGAAGTTGTACCCAAGGATGAACCAGACTTGTGGAGGTCTAGAATTGTCCTCCTGGTATCATGGCTGATTTCTTTTGATTTTCCCATGATTCCCATGACCGATTTCCCCATTTTGCCATGATGTCACACAAGGAAGCATTGTGTTTAAGGTGTGCTTTAAAATACATCCACAGGTGTGTGTGCCTCCAATTAACTCAAATGTTGTCAGTTAACCTATCAGAACCTTCCAAAGCTGTGACATCATCTGGGCTTTCGCAGCTTGTTTAAAGGCATAATAATCTTAGTTTATGTAAACTTCTGACTTTGGAAAAGTAATAACTCTCAAAAAAAAATGATCAAATATAATAATTACTAGGCAAACAGAAATTAGTTTGGTAATCCTAACTGACCTAAAATCAGAAAAGTTCAGTTTGATTTAATGTCAGACAGTTAGGAACAAAAGGTAATGTGATCTTTTTATACAGTGCATTTAAATATCTGGTTTCAACGGTATATTTGGAAAGTCTAATCAAAAGCACTGTCAAATAAGGGTGTTCCATATCCTATCGTTCACGATAATACCGGTATAAATTTTGATACCTGTGTAAAAATGAATACTGCGATATTTAGGGTCCGTATTTATAGAAACAGCAAAACAAACATGGCACGGGAAGCGGCGCTCCGTGCTTGAAACATCGGTGTCTAGTTGTGAGGAAGTAATTTTGTTTTAAGGCTGTTTCAGACTGCTGCCATCATTTTTTTAAAAAACAACAAAAAGATGGTGCAGCAATGCGGACAATCTGCCCACATTTATTTCTGCATGTCAACAACACCGCTTCAGGGAAAAGTTTTACTTTGCCCCAAAGTGGTGTTGTTGAAGTCCTAAGTGTCCGGAGGTTTATTTTTGTTCCACTGTGGCTGCTCCAGCTTGATTTATTCAACCAACTGAGAGGGGAAAAAAAATCCATTAACAGCCCGAGGAGTTGTCTGTGCAATGGAGATTTCTAACGTGGGTAAATTAAGAGAAAGAGAGGCAGGAGGTCTGATGCAGCGATCATTTACCTGCCGAAGTGTCTTGTTTGGGGAAACAGCAGACAGGTAGGCCAGCATATATTCAATATGAAATATAAAAATGACAAAATAATAATAGTTTTAAATCAGCCCACTCCGTCCCTGTTTTATTTAGACTCTTCCTCACCCGGTGAAATAACATACTAGACTAAATTAATTTAATATAATATGTTAAAAGGAGCAAAAGCCCCTCATGCCCCGGAGCACAGAAATAAGATGAAGACAGATGTGGTGAATGTCGTCTGTGGTTATACAGTATTATCCTGCTGTAACTGCTTATAGTTTGGGCTTTACGTTTTTAAATGTAATAAATCAAGCTAAATAAAGCTAAATTGCTCTCACATTCATAAGGCAATGTTTTCAGGACTATTCAGATGTGTTAAAAAAAATCTGCAGAATTTCCTAAACTACAGGTTTTATGAAGTCTGCAGTACCAACTTTACTCTCATCTGCTTGTTATTGTTCTCTCCTAAATTTGTTTTCTTTTCTCAATGTTTTACTCACTTTTTTTAAACATCTTTTCATAAATTACCTTTTTTTTAAAATTTGAATGTTTTTGGTGACAAATTTGTGACCTTTTTCATTCAAAATTGTAACTTTTTACCTAAAGCCTCTTACCTTGTGTTTTTATTCTGAAAAGGTGAAGAAATCAGAAGCAGCACCAGATTTAAATTAAGATTAGTCAATCAGTGCTTTAATAATCAACAGATCAGTTGATTATTAAAAATTATAAAGGTTATAATTACATTTATAACTAGTTTGATACCCGTTATTTTAAAATGTTGGTCTACTAAAACTGTAGTGGTTTCTGATTTCAAACAACAGGGTGGCCTAGGATGAAGTCAAATTCCCGATCTGAATTTTTTTCCCAGTCCACCCCTCAGTGCACTTAACATGTAGTGGTTTATAATATTTTCTGGTGATATTTGATACAGAATTTAAATGAAAGTTTGAAACGTATTCTAAACTGCTAAACTGGAGAAGTAAGAGTTTTTGTTTTGTTTTTTACTGAATATATTAAACATAATTAAAGCTGGCCTGTGAAAGCGTCCTTTATAAATTTGAAAGAAAAAAATGTTTTCTGTGATATCGTGAAGAGTATTGTTATCGTGAAAATTCACAGAAATATTGTGATATCATTTTTAGGCCATATTGCCCACCCCTACTGTCAAATAGTAAAGTTTTCAGCTTCTTCGTAAAGGTTTAGATTAGATTAGATTTATTGTCATTACACATGTATGAATACAAGGTAACGAAACACAGTTTAGCATCCAATCAGAAGTGCAAAGGACAGCAGTGCAGTATATACAGTAATTGACAGTATGTGCAATTTAAGCAAATATATGCAAATATATGCAGCAGTGCAGAAAGTTAAGAGTACCGTTATGTGCAAATAATGTACAATAAGTTAGGTGGGCAGTTATGTACAGGTGAGGATGGTAAGAGATGATGGTAAGAGAGTCAGCGGGGAACTAAGTTCAATAACGTGACAGCTGTTGGAAAGAAACTGTTCCTAAACCTGCTGGTTCTAGTCCGAAGGCTTCTGAAACGCCTTCCGGAGGGGAGAAGCTGGAACAGTCCATGAGCAGGATGGTTGGAGTCCCTAAGAATGCTGCGTGCCCAGCGCAGACACCTTTTCCTGTAGACGTCTTCTATAACTGGAAGTGGAGTCCCTGTGATGCGTTGGGCGGTTTTCACCACCCGCTGCAGCGCCTTACGGTTAGCGACAGAGCAGCTCTCTATCACACAGCGGTAGAAGTTGCCCAGGATGTCAGTTGACAGACGGTTCTTCTTCAATGTCCTCAAGAAGGAGAGGCACTGATGGGCCTTCTTGATCAGGCTGGTGGTGTTAACTGACCAGGACAGGTCCTCCAAGATGTAGGTCCCCAGGAATTTGAAGCTGGGGACACGTTCAACAGCTATGCCATTGATATGGTTGGGGTCATGTGTCTCTCCCCTCTCCTTCCTGTAGTCCACTATGAGCTCCTTGGTTTTGCTGGTGTTAAGGAGCAGGTTATTGTCAGCGCACCAAGTAGCCAAGTGCTCAACCTCTGCCCTGTAATCTGACTCACCGTTGTCCCTGATGAGTCCGATCACCGTGGTGTCATCTGCGAACTTCATGATGGAATTGGATCCATACATAGGCCTGCAGTCATGGGTGAAGAGGGAGTAGAGGAATGGGCTGAGCACACAGCCCTGTGGTACACCAGTGTTGAGTGTGATGATGGAAGAATGGTTGGGGCCTGACCTAACATGCTGGGGTCTGTTGGTCAGAAAATCCATGATCCAGTTGCAGGTGGAGGTACTGATTTCCAGGTCCCCAAGTTTAGTGATCAACTTGGAGGGGATAACTGTGTTGAATGCTGAGCTGAAGTCAGCAAACAGCATTCTTGCGTAGGTGTTCTTGTCATCCAGATGTGAGAGTACACAGTGCAGCGCTGTAGAAACCGCATCCTCTGTACTCCTGTTGCTCCGGTAGGCAAACTGGTGAGGGTCCAGTGTAGGGGGCAGGCATTTTTTGAGCTGTACCAAGATCAGTCACTCAAAGCACTTCATGACTATGGGCGTCAGTGCCACAGGGCGATAGTCATTTAGGCCCGATGGTGTTGAATGTTTCGGCACTGGTACTATAGAAGTGGTCTTGAAGCACGCTGGTACCACTGCCTGGGCCAGGGACAGGTTGAAGATGTCCGTGAAGACCCCTGCCAGCTGCTCAGCACATGCCCTCAGCACACGCCCAGGAATGCCGTCAGGGCCAGCAGCCTTACTTACGTTGATATGACTCAGTGCGTTACGGACGTTGTTGTGGGTGAGTGTGAGGTGGTGGAGGTCATCAGAGGGTGGGAAATTGATATTCTTTTCGTTATTGTCCTTGTCAAAACGAGCATAGAAGTCATTTAGCTCACTGAGAAAGGACACAGTCATGGCTATAGGTATGGAGTTGCTGGGCTTATAATCAGAGATAGCTTGAATGCCCTGCCACATGCATCGGAGGTCAGAGTCCCCAAAATGTTCCTCCATCTTCAGCTTGTAGCTGTGCTTGGCCTTCTTGATGCCCCTCTTCAGATCTGCCCTGGATGAACTGTAGGCCTGTGCATCACCAGATCTAAAGGCATTGTTACGTGCCTTTAGCAGAAGCCGCACTTCTCTGTTCATCCACGGCTTCTGATTTGGGTGAAGGTGGAGAGAATGGTGGAGAGAAAGGTGGAGAGAATGCTTCACAGACCCAGGCTGGTAATTGGTTCCATCAGTGAGGAGCCTCATAATTGAATGCTATACCTCCCATAGTACTATTAAAGACCCTAGGGCAGGGATGTCAAACTCATTCCATCGAGGGTCAAGACCCTGCAGGTTTTCTCTTCCACCCAGTCACTTTGGCAAGTGTTTTCAATGATCAGCAATCAGTGGCAAGAAATTCAGTGAAATCAGTTGTTGAATACACTGGTTAGAGGTAAACCCTGCTGGGGCTTGACCCTCCATGGAATGGGTTTGACATCATTGCCTAGGGATCATGAGAAGTCCTGCATAATAAGATACAATCAAGTCTAAGATAAAATGTTGACAGATTATGTATTGTTTTTTTATATGTCAGGAGGGGAATTTTAAATTTGATACTGTACTTAATAGGAAGCCAATGGTGGGAAGTTAATATGGGAGAAATTTGATCTCTTTTAGTCCCTGTTAATACCCTTGTTGCAGCATTTTAGATTAACTGGAGATTTAGGATAACCTGATAGTAACAAATTACAATAATCTAATCTAGAAGTGACAAAGGCATGGATTAGTAGTTCTACAGCAGAAAGGAAATACTGCACATCAGGAGAATATTCCACAGTACCGGTGTTTATGCTCTCCAGAGACAGAGGTGGAGGTGACAATATAAACAGAAGCGAGTTAGCCAGCAGGTTAGTCTCTCAGCTTCAAACAGACCAACGCTGCCTAGCCCTTTTCTCACAAATATCCAGTTCCTTGGAAACCAGATTGATGAACTAAAACTGGCTATACAACCCGAACAACCATAGGAGACAGCTCTGTGATGATGATCATCAAGGTGGCTACAGCCCAAGATCACTGACACTGCAGCTGAGTTAGCATGCTGCTAACTACACTGAAGCACCGGACAGAGGAATCTGGTAAAAGCTGTGGAAGCAGTATTTGTACACGCGTGGACAAAATTGTTGGTACCCCTCTGTTAATGAAAGAAAAACCCACAATGGTCACAGAAATAACTTGAATCTGACAAAAGTGGTAATTAAAAAAAAATTCTATGAAAACAAACCAATGAAAATCAGACAATGCTTTTGAATTGTTGTTCAACAGAATTACTTTAAAAAACAAACTCATGAAACAGGCCTGGACAAAAATGATGGTACCCCCAGAAAAGATTGAAAATAATGTGACCATAGGGACATGTTCAACCAAGATGTGTCCTCTAATTAACATCACAGGTGTCTACAAACTTGTAATCAGTCGGCCTATTTAAAGGGTGACAAGTAGTCACTGTGCTGTTTGGTGACATGGTGTGTACCACATTAAACATGGACCAGAGGAAGCAAAGGAGAGAGTTGTCTCAGGAGATTAGAAAGAAAATTATAGACAAGCATGTTAAAGGTAAAGGCTATAAGACCATCTCCAAGCAGCTTGATGTTCCTGTGACTACAGTTGCACATATTATTCAGAAATTTAAGATCCACAGGACTGTAGCCAACCTCCCTGGACGTGGCCGCAGGAGGAAACTTGATGAAAAATGGAAGAGACGGATAATACGAATGGTAACAAAAGAGCCCAGGACAACCTCTAAACACATTCATGTGAACTCCAAGGTCAAGGTACATCAGTGCCAGATCGCACCATCCGTTGTTGTTTGAGCCAAAGTGGACTTCATGGGAGACGACCAAGGGGGACACCACTGTTGAAAACAAATCAGAAAAAATCCAGACTGGAATTTGCCAGACTGCATGTTGACAAGCCACAAAGCTTCTGGGAGAATGTCCTATGGACAGACGAGACAAAACTGGAACTTTTTGGCAAGGCACATCAGCTCTATGTTCACAGACGCAAAAATGAAGCATACCAAGAAAAGAACACTGTCCCTACTGTGAAACATGGAGGAAGTTCTGTTATGTTCTGGGGCTGCTTTGTTGCATCTGGTACAGGGTGTCTTGAATCTGTGCAGGGTACAATGAAATCTCAAGACTATCAAGGTATTCTAGAGAGAAATGTGCTGCCCAGTGTCAGACAGCTTGATGTCAGTCGCAGGTCATGGGTCTTGCAACAGGATAATGACCCAAAACACAGCTAAAAACACCCAAGAATGGCTAAGAGCGAAACATTGGACTGGCCTTCTATGAGCCCTGATCTAAATCCTATTGAACATCTGAGGAAGGAGCTGAAACATGCCGTCTGGAGAAGGCACCCTTCAAACCTGAGACAACTCGAGCAGTTTGCTCATGAGGAGTGGGCCAAAATACCTGCTGAGAGGTGCAGAAGTCTCATTGACAGTTACAGAAATCGTTTGATTGGAGTGATTGCCTCAAAAGGTTGTGCAACAAAATATTAAGTTAAGGGTACCATCATTTTTGTCCAGGCCTGTTTCATGAGTTTGTTTTTTAAAATAATTCTGTTGAACCACAATTCAAAAGCATTGTCTGATTTTCATTGGTTAATTTTCATAGAATTTTTATTTATTACCACTTTTGTCAGATTCAAGTTATTTGTATGACCATTGTGGGTTTTTCTTTCATTAACAGAGGGGTACCAACAATTTTGTCCACATGTGTACATACAGATGTGCCTCAATAAATTAGAATATCACTGAAAAGTTAATTTATTGCAGTAATTCAATTCAAAAAGGTCAACTCATATATAGACTAATTACACACAGAGTGATATATTTCAAGTGTTTACACCACGTTCCAAATTATTATGCAAATAGGATTTTAGTGTCAAATATTCAATTTTTTGTTTTTCAATTAAACTCATGGGTGGTATTGTGTCTCAGGGCTCTTTGGATCACTGATATCAATCGACACCTGTCATGATTAGTTTGCCAGGTGAGCCCAATTAAAGAAAAACTACTGAAGAAGGATGTTCCCCATTATTAAGCCACAGGTTTCAAACAATATGGGAAAGAAAAAGGATCTCTCTGGTGCCAAAATGTGTCAACTAGTACAATGACTTGGACAAGGTATGAAAACATTAGATATTTCATGAAAACTTAAGCGTGATCATCGTGCTGTGAAAAAAATTATGGCTGATTCAGAGCACAGACAGGTTTGTGCAGATAAAGGCATAATGAGGTAGGTTTCTGCCAGACAAATTCATCGGATTAAGAGAGCAGCTGCTAAAATGCCATTACAAAAAAGCAAACAGGTATTTGAAGCTGCTGGTGCCTCTGGAGTCCCATGAACCTCAAGGTGTAGGATCCTCCAGAAGCTTGCAGTTGTGCATAAACCTACTATTCGGCCACCCCTAACCAATGCTCACAAGCAGAAAAGGTTGCAGTGGGCTCAGAAATACATGAAGACTAATTTTCAAACAGTCTTGTTTACTGATGAGTGTCCTGCTACCCTGGATGGTCCAGATGGATGGAGTAGTGGATGGCTGGTGGTGGCCACCCTGTCCCAACAGCACTGAAACAGCAGCAAGGAGGTGGCGGAGTCATGTTTTGAGCCGGAATCATGGGGAGAGAGCTGGTAGGCCCCTTTAGGGTCCCTGAAGGTGTGAAAATGACCTCAGCAAAGTATATAGAGTTTCTGACTGACCACTTTCTTGGTACAAAAAGAAGAACCGTGCCTTCCGTAGCAAAATTATCTTCATGCATGACAATGCACCATCTCATGCTGCAAAGAATACCTCTGTATCATTGGCTGCTATGGGCATAAAAGGAGAGAAACTCATGGTGTGGCCCCCATCCTCTCCTTACCTCAACCCTATTGAGAACCTTTGGAGCATCCTCATGCAAAAGATCTATGAGGGTGAGCAGCAGTTCACATCAAAACAGCAGTTGTGGGAGGCTATTTTGACATCTTGCAAAGAAATTCAAGCAGAAACTCTCCAAAAACTCACAAGTTCAATGGATGCAAGAATTGTGAAGGTTATATCAAAGAAGGGGTCCTATGTTAACATGTAACTTGGCCTGTTAAAATATTTTTTGATTGTAATTACTTTTGATTTCAGTAAATATGACCTCCTGATGCTGCAAATTCAACAAATGACCATTTTCAGTTCTTTACAACCAATAAAATATTTTGAAACTCTGTTGTACATAATAATTTGGAACAGTGCATTTTGAGTTTTTTTTTTTATTTTTGCAAAAAAAATAGTTATCATTGGGAGGTTCAATAAAATTTTAATTTTGCTCTAACGGTTGGTGACTTGAAAATTATACTGACTTGTCATGGTTTGGTAGTGATTGGACCCAAATGCTGGACATAAGTTGACAGTGTTTATTGGGGGCTGGTCTGCCAGATGCAGCTCAAGGGCTAAACAGAAAATAAATGCAACTCGTAAGCTACAATAAAAGCTACGGCAAAAAACAGACAGGACTAAGACATGACTCAAGGCAGGATACGAGACAAGGCAGAACATGAAGCGTGTTCACGCGGATATGACAACAGGAACCTGAGATGAACAGAGGTGGAACAGAACTTAAATTGACAAGGGGGCAATTAAGACAACACGTCACAGGTGAGGAGACCAATCATGACTGACAACTGACACATAAAGAAAACAGAGGTGACAGGATGGGTGGGGCTACACACACAACCACAGAGGACGCACAGAAACATGAACAGAGAATCAGGGGAGACAAGACCATGACAATAACAATACTAATAATAATAATCCACTGCAAACCAAGAACAGAATCAAGACTAGTAACAAATAATAATAAATACAGAAAATCCTAAGATACAAAGTCAAAGTGAGGACGTGGACTGGGACCCCAAGTTCAGGTGACAAGGAAAATCAATACCAAATCACAGTGAGGACCTGGAGCCCAGTCCACATCCTGACACTGACTGTCATTTGCATTGACTATTGAGGAAAATTAGAGACAAATATTATTTGCATAATAAATTGGAACGCGGTGTATTTTTTAAAAAATTGTGATGATTATGGCTTACAGCTACTGAAAACCCAAAATTCAGTTTCTCAAAAAATTATAATATTCCCCTTGAGGTCACTTAAAAAATGTAGTGGGTTTGTAACATCCAATGTCTGTGGGAAGACTACTATAAATTTGATCTCTAACAGCTGAAATTTTATTGGTAAAGAAATCCATGAAATAATCACTATTAAGCTCAGAAGGAATTCTGGGTTTAACTGAATCTTGACTCCTTGTCAGTCTGGCCACAGCATTAAAAAGAAACTTGGGATTATTTATGTTTTCTTTGATTAATAATGAATAGTAAGATGTTGTGTTCTTGAAAGATTTTTTTGTAGCTTAATAATTTCTTTTTCCATGCTAAATACAATTTATCTAATTTGGAGGAGTGTCACTTTCTTTTCTTTCTCGGTTATAGATTATGGGTTGTTGTGTTGTACCATGGGGTTAAAGACCTATGATTACTCTTTCCTTTTGAGAGGAGCTGCTGAGTCTAATGCTACTGGAGCACATCTGTGACATGATTGATGATCTAACATACAAGTATTAAAATGGTGATTAAACTCTTGTTTTAATGTCACACTGCATAAGTGAGTGTAAGGAAATGATCTCTTTAAATTTAGCTACAGCATAATCAGGTAAGCATGTACATAATATTATTTGTCTTTGGGCATCAAATAATCTACAATGGTGAATTCGGACATGAGCAAATCGTGATCTGACAGAACAGAGTTATGAGGTAATACGCTGTAGTTTAATTGTCAATATTTATGCCATGATAGTACAAGATTAAGGGGGTGGCCGAGATAGCAGGTGGGGTTTCTGACATTTTGTAAAATACTGAATGACTGATGGATTGAATTAAATGACTTATTAAGACTACTGTCTTCTATATTGGTATGAATGCAAGAGTGAATGGTTGTTTGCCTCTCTGTGTTGACCCTGCCATGGACCGGCGATTTGGCAAGTGTATAACCTGCCTCTTACCCAAAGAGACTGGGATAGGCTCCAGCAACCCCTATGACCCGAAAAGGATGAAGCGGTTGAAGATGAATGAATTAATGAATGAATGTCTTTAATATCAGTGTGAATATAAAGTTACCCACGAGGAATAAAGTCATCCACGAGGAGTAATTTGTCTGAAATATGTTTGCTCATATTTTTTGTGGGGGAAGGAAAAAGTTCAAAGCAACTTAATATATTTACAGATAAATGATGAAAACAAGCATACCTGCGCTGACGATCCTGGAGAGTCAATCTCCATGCTCTCTTCCCGCCGGCCCAGCTCCACAATGCCCTTGGAGCGATGTCCATTGAGAAGGTTCTCTGCACTGCGAGCAGGAGACTGGGGTCCCCCGGAGTGAGAGATTGATGAAGCGGCCAAACTGTCCTCAATGTCCTGGTGCATATCCATCCTAGTGGGCCAGGACTGCCTGTATAGACCATACAGGGAGACACTGTAGATTTATATTCAGAGATTTCTTGAATCAGTTAAAGATTTATGTGCAAGATCTCACAAGTCAGTCCTTTGCTATGTTGACCTAATCAGACAGTGAGCATTTAGTACCATCTTGAGGTACTCAGTTTTTATTAATCGTATACAAAAAAAAAAAAAAAAGCTGAATTTGTATCTGCAACATTTACTTTTGTTAAAATATCACAATACTGGTCTCTGAATTGATACATTCTATTCAGATCATTGACACAAACTATTCTGATACTACACTATCAATTATTTTATGAATAATTTCTAAATAGTACTTTAGTTTTACTTCCAGTTTTTCATCCTTCATAGAGAAAGGGATTTGAATTTAATGGCAATCATTTCGATTTTATTTTGAAAGCTCATCTTTAATTTTGGCAGTTCCCACTTCCTGAAGTTAGATGGAGCAGCAGTTGGCTCCATTCTCATCTGCTCAGAGAGTTCATGATTTTTAATTTGATAATGTGAGGCTGAAGAAAAAGATGGGTAAAGTGTCTTGCCCAAGGACACAATGGCAGGATGGCTGAGGAGAATTAGGATTCGAACTGCCAACCCTCAAGTTACTGGATGACCCACCCTATCTCCTGAGCCACTACCGCCCAAGTAATTACATAATGAGAAAAAAAAAAAAAAATCCTGAACAGAAAATTAAGAGGCATCAAGATGGGTCAATAACACAACATAACAAAAATAATTTTTTTGTAAGCTGTCTTGTGTTTTTTCAACTGATTTAAGACAATTTTGCACCGCTGAATGTGAAAAGGACATCCATTTCTCTCGATCAGATCAGGTTTTTATGTTAAGTTATAAGCAGTTGTACAGGTGTACTGTAAATTGAATAGTAGACATTGATAAAGGTAAATACATGTAAATTGAATGTTATGTCATCATTGTTCAAAATTCAGAGAATTTCAAGAAATAAAGAATTTTGCATCATATAAAGCGAAAATACCTGTACATGTAAACAAAAACGTAAGAAAACATGTGGCCATAGTTCAAAAAGTTGACCTGATTGTGCAAAACCAATGTGATTTTTGGATTCAGCACATCAAAATTGTCCTAAATCAGCTAAAAAAAATACTTGGTGTTGACCAGTGTAATCTCTATTATTGCATCAGAGCAAATCATATAAAACTGAACCTTGAGAGGGCTACAGACTCCCACAACTTGGACACAGGAAATCAGCAAGCTGGTTCAAAAAGAGTAAATTTGCGACTCCTGTGCTTATCTTCAGTGCAATGGTGTGGTTGTGGAGCCATCAAGGATTTGTTTCATTATCCAGCTTGGACTGTGAGTGGCTATTCAAACTACTTAAAAGAACAACTGTGTACTATTAATACAGTGAGACAGTCAGACCAGGCCAACGACACTAAAGCAGTTATCACTGTCAAAAGATAGAAGACTGGAGAGCTGTCCCCCTGAAGCACCCTTCACTTCCTAATTTGTTCCTCCACTCTGTTACTCTTCCTGTTAAAACTGGAGGACCAATGATGGCGAGGAAGCAAAGAGGAAATACTTGGACAACTAAGGGATAAACAATTTTATATTTTTTTTTTTCTTTCTAATTTTAGCAACATGACGGCTAAATGAAATCAAACGTTCGTCATTTGCCTCTCTGGGGATCTAGAGGAATTTGAGACATGACAGTAAGTTAGATTAAAGAGACCAGATCGTCAGTGTCTGAGTAGCTTATTCCGACCTGACGAAATTACCCTGAGAGTTCCCGGATCTCCTGACCTCTGACCTTGACCGCAACCTGGATAAAGACCTACCATCATTGTGGGTGAGTTTGGTGGCCATCGGGGAAAATGCCCAGGAGGAGTAGTAATTCCTGTGAAATGTGAACGTACGGACAGACAGACAGTTGGACGATGTGTCATTGCATTAGCTCCTTTTGGCTTCACCAGAATGAGCAAAAACTGAGGGTGAGTCTTGGGTAATTGTAGCTGAGGGCTGTAAAGTGCATCCATTTGGGCTGCAGACTGAGGCAGTGGAGCAGAACAGGCCAATTTGGTTCTCCTGGGCTCATAGCTTCATTCAAATACTCATTATGATGGCAAGCCGTAAGGTTTTCTTATTCAAAACAGTGTTTCCTCTACTATTATATTGCCCCCCTGCCCCCCGAAGGTCAAGCCAATTTTATTTAATTTTATTTTCTATACAGCACCAGATCACAACATAAGTCATTTAAGGTTACCTTACCTTGGTCTTTTATTGAACAAACTAAATAGCCTTACGTTATTTATCTTATTTACATGACGGCGTGTCATTTCTGTCTCTGCCCCAATGCACACACATAGATGAACAGACTCCCACCAGTGGACAGAGTGGGCGTCGGAAAATATGTTGCACCATCCACCTGAAAAGCAAACAAAAATATCTGCTTTTTTAAACACTCCCTGAGAGGTGAAGATGGCAACACTCGCCCTCCTGCGAGTAGCACTCCTACTAAAATGCGCCCAACATTTCACATAATTACAGTGTTCTTTTTCATTCACATTAGCACTCAATAGCTTTATACACTCCTGATCAAAATCTTAAGACCAGGGGAAAAATTACAAGTATTCACATTTGGTGCTGGTGGATCGTACCGTTTACATCAGCATAGTCTGCATGCTAGAAGACCTGCAAGGGTACTTGACCACATCATCAGCCACAGGCATCATCGTCTTGCATGGGCCAGGGAGCATTTACACTGGACAAGGGACCAGTGAGCCTCAGTGCTGTTCTCTGATGAAAGTCAATTCACGCTGAGCAGAAATGATGGCCGCCAACCATGTTAGAGACATCAAGGAGATTTCTATGCATCAGCCACTGTTGTGGTGGCATTACACTCTGGGCAGATGTGTCTAGTCCAGGGGTCGGCAACCCACGGCTCCAGAGCCGCATGCGGCTCTTTCATCCCTCTGCTGTGGCTCCCTGTGGCTTTGGAAAATAAATAATGAGTATTTAATTAAAATGTATCTTATTTTAGTTCACTAGTTTTTAGCATGTAATTCTAAATTTGAAGATTATGGTGATCTTGTAAAATCTAAATAAAACGTGTTAAAGTTTAATCACCATCAGTTCCGTTTGTTTCTGGACGAGCTGGAAAGCACATATTCTGATCTCCTGCTGCACAACAAAGTCTGGTGGCTGTCCAGAGGGGAGGTGCTGAAATGCTTTGCTGCGTGTCTGGAAGAAGTGAAAACTTTCCTGGGCAGCAAAGGGCTCAGCTTTCCTGAGCTGGAACAGCCAGAGTGGCTGGAAAAGCTGCACTTCATGGTAGATATGACAGCGCACCTGAACACGCTGAACACAACTCTTCAGGGGAACGGACGCACACCCTGCACATGTTGGAGGAGGTTTTGGCATTCAAGCGCAAGTTGACGGTGCTTGCCAGAGATTTACAGAAAGGTACAGTGTCTCACTTCCCCAGTTTGAGAGAGTTCAAACAAGCTCACAACATGATAAATTCGGAGTATTTACATTCTGCAATCATCGCAATGCAAACATCGTTTGGGAAACGATTCTGTGAGTTCAGAGTTCAGTTTGACAGCTGAGTGCATGCACCAGTAAAAGGACGGCACACAGAAGAGGACGGCATTTTTGGTTTGCTGCCGGTGGATAATTTAAGTATGGCGTTTTTTTCATAAATGCAAGAAGGACTCAAATAGATATTGAGTATTTTACTTGAAAGTAACCTTCAACCCAACGTCTTTTTTTTTTTTTCGGAGTTCAAAATGTTTTTGTTGCATGCAGAAATGTAATTTCATTTTCTCTGCAGGAGTTCATTGATTTCATAAACACAACACATTATAGTTTGTTTATACTGTACATAGCGTAAAGGGAAAAAAAAGTGTTTCAGTTAGGCCCAGAAATATTTGGACAGTGACACAATCTTCATGATTTGGGCTCTGCATGCCACCACATTGGATTTGAAATGAAACAACTACAACGGAATTGAAGTGCAGACTTTAAGGTTTAATTCAAGGGGTTGAACAAAAATATATGATTAAACATGTAGGAATTGTAGCTATTTTTATACAAACGCTCCTCATTTCAGGGGCTCATAAGTAATTGGACAAATAAACATAACCCTAAGTAAAATGTTACTTTTCAATATTTTGTTGAGAATCCTTTGCAGGCAATGACTGCCTGAAGTCTGGAATCCATGGACATCACCAAACGCTGGGTTTCCTCCTTTGTGATGCTTTGCCAGGCCTTTACTGCAGCTGTTTTCAGTTGTTGCTTGTTTGTGGGTCTTTCTGCCTTAAGTTTTGTCTTGAGCAAGTGAAATGCATGCTCGATTGGGTTGAGATCTGGTGATTGACTCGGCCATTGCAGAATATTCCACTTCGTTGCTTTAAAAAACTCCTGGGATGCTTTTGCAGTATGTTTTGGATCATTGGTGAAGCACCGTCCAATCAACTTTGCTGCATTTGGCTGAATCTGAGCAGAAAGTATATCCCTATACACTTCAGAATTCATCCGGCTGCTTCTGTCTTTTGTCACATCATCAATAAACACAAGTGGTCCAGTGCCATTGGAAGCCATGCATGCCCATGCCATCACACTGCCTCCACCATGTTTTACAGAAGATGTAGTGCTTTGGATCATGAGCTGTTCCAATTCTTCTCCAAACTTTCTTCTTCCCATCATTCTGGTACAGGTTGATCTTAGTCTCATCTGTCCAAAGAATGCTGTTCCAGAACTGGGCTGGCTTCTTCGGGTGTTTTTTGGCCAAGTCAACTCTGGCCTTTCTATTTTTGAGGCTGATTCATGGTTTGCACCTTGTGGTGAATCCTTTGTATTTACTCTCATGAAGTCTTCTCTTTATGGTAGACTTAGATACTGATACACCTACTTCCTGGAGAGTGTTTTTCACTTGAGTGGATGTTGTGAAGGGGTTGTTCTTCACCATGGAAAGGATTCTGTGATCATCCACCACTGATGCCTTCCGTGGACATCCAGGCCTTTTTGAGTTCCTAAGCTCACCAGTGCACTCTTTTTTTCTCAGAATGTACCAAACTGTTGATTTGGCCACTCCTAACATTTCTGCTATCTCTCTGATGGATTTCTTCTTTTTTTTTTTTTCCAGCCTCAGGATGGTCTGTTTCACCTCCATTGAGAGCTCCTTTGACCACATGTTGTGTGTTCACAGCAACAGCTTCCAAATGCAAACGCCACACCTGGAATCAACTCCAGACCTTTTAACTGCTTAATTGATGACAGGTTAAGGAGGGAAGAGCCCATGCAGCCTTGTTAATTTTTTTTTTTTTTTTGCAGCCTTCTGAGTCAATTGTCCAATTACTTTTGGTCCCTTGAAAAAGAGGCGGCTACGTATTAAAGAGCTGTAATTCCTAAACCCTTGCTCCAATTTGGATGTGAATACTCTCAAATTACAGCTGAGAGTCTGCACTTTAACCACTTGTGCTCCGTTGTTCCGCGGGCGGGCAAGTCTCTGCGTCCTATGACGCACGAGGGCGCGCGAGAGCGCGCTCGTGCGCATGACGCATGATAAGGATATTGATGGTGATGGTGTAGGTGGTGTGCCCTCCAAACGCCACTGAAAAAAAAATCTGCAAACACAGCTGCGAACAGATTAGTTCATCTGATTGACCTCTCATTCGACTAGTAAGAGCCTTGAATTGGGTTTCTGAAACCTTGAGGAGCCAATGAATGAAAATCTAGGAAGGAGGACCCGCCTACTGTGAACGCAGGAGCCAATTGAAGCACAGAAATTCAGGCTGGGTGAAGCGATATTTACTGCTGCAGAAGGATTCTGTACGAATCTACTACAGACCCAGGCTCACCCAGCAGCATGGAGAACACCCACAAGTGGGACCTGCACTCATTCCAGCAGAATAGACGGAGGCCGACGACAAAAGTCGTAAATCATTCGCCAAAACGGCAATAATGGAATTATGTTGATCGGGATCGACGAGCGGAGCAGCGTCGTGTTCGTCTGACGCGTGGGAAGAGCTGTTCGCCACGACTCTGCTGCTTTGAAGAGGTAAGGTGTTATAAGCTAAATTATTATTTATCCCTGAAAACTGTAATCCAAAAATGACTTTTGACCCATCGGTAAATTACAACTGTACTGCGCACGAAGTACGAAGTGCGTGCGCCGCGATAAACGGTTCATTTGCCGTGTTCGGACCGTGAACACCCTGCTCCTCTTCTGCAGCGGGGGGGGGGGGGGGGGTCACGGTCCGAACGCTCCCCGGTCCGCGGGGGGAAGCATATCAGTCTATTCCATCATGTAGCGATGGCCCTCTTCTGTAGCGGGGGGGGGGGGGGAGCCTTCACGGTCCGTTCACGGGTCCCCCCCACACACACACACACACAGTAGCGAGGGGGGGGGGGGCCGCTGTGAAAACATGCAAGGAAAAAAAAAAAAAAAAAGAAAAGAGTGTATTCCGTCATGTAGCGAGGGCCGAATTTGGTCCTTGGTAGCGGGGGGGGGGACGACCCCCCGCCCACACACACACACAGAGACACAGCCCTGAGTGTGACCTTTCATTAGAGCCTAAAATGAAGATTCTACATTGAATTATTCAAAAGTTACAGACGTTTTTCCAAACTGTGCCATTTGGCACAATTTGGCACAGTTCCATAACGCCTGGGAACAGCCTGAGAACAAAGCTGTGTAAAATATTCATTTTTTGTGGTATTGTTACCAAATTTGGATCTCAGCTGGATAACACTTGGTTCTACATTTCTGTTGCATTTTCCAGCCGGATCGGACAGCTGTGTGTTATTTACAAGCATTTGTATCCAAAAAAACAGTGTCCAATTTTTTTTTCTTCAAGTTCAGTATGTTTAGATGACTGTAACTCAGTGGCCGGAGCACGTAGAGAGATTATGTTTTTTTTGCCAAAAAATTCAAAGTGTTTTCTTTTAAATGAGACCAACCCCATGAAGATGCTGCAAAGGGTTGAATAACAGCTTTCGATTTACTTTGGGCACGTTATTTTTTGGCATTTTTAGGAAAATTGCCCGGAGTGCAAGTGGTTAAGCCCATATTGATTATGTAATTGTATCCTGAATATGTTTTCGTAAACAGCTAAAATAACAAAACTTGTGTCACTGTCCAAATATTTTTGGGCCTAACTGTATGTGCAATGTCATTTCATTTTGAGTGTCAAAAGGGTTTTGTGGCTCCCAGTGTTTTCTTTTCTGTGGGAAACAGGTCCAAATGGCTCTCTGAGTGATAAAGGTTGCTGACCCCTGGTCTAGTCAATACAGAACTGCCCTAAACCTTGTGAATGGTACAGTGACAAGCAGATACTACCCGAGTAACATCATTAATCCAGTCATTGTGCCCTTGAATGAACAACACAGGCCTAATTTCATCTTCATGGACGACAATGCTCCAGCTCATCAAGGTTGCATCATTAGGGAATGGCTGTTGGAGGCTGGGATACCTCAAATGGAGTGGCCTGCACTTTCTCCAGACCTGTATTTCCACAGAAAAACTATGGGATCAGCTGAGTTGCCATGTAGAGGCTTGTAACCCTGCACCCCACAACCTCAATGACCCGAGGGCCGCCCTTCAAGAAGGTTGGAATGCCATGCCTCAGCAGACAATAAGTTAACTTGTGAACAGCATGAGATGTTATTGTCAAGCTGTAATTGATGCTCAAGGGCACATGACAAGTTATTGAGACATTGACATTTTTGTTGTGGTATACCCACTACTGTTGTTGGCTTTTGTTTCAATAAGTTATTTGAGATGAGGAATAACCATTGCATTCTTCTACCTAAATGCCCTACTTTCATGATATAATATCACAAACCTTTTACATTTTGTATACAGTATTTTTGGGACTATAAGGCGCACCGGATTATAAGGCACACTATCAATGAACGGTCTATTTGATGGTCTAATTTCATACATAAGGCGCACCGGATTATAAGGTGCATTAAAGCGAGGTAGTCGGAGCCGGGAAAAAAATTTTTTTTGCCTGCATGGAAAGAAAATCCTATCTATAGTCATTATAGACACATATAGTGTGATTGTCTGCGAGTGTGAATGACCTGTTCCACGAGCAGGCGGAACGTTTTTAGTCTGTGGCTGTTCATCGCCATATTGGCCAGAATACTTGCTCGGTACTTTCCGGCGGAGAGCGAGCCGTATTTACAGCCGTAAATACGTATTTACTGCTCCCATTTACAGCTAAACGGGAGCAGTTTCGATGCCGAAATTTCACATACAAATCCTAATATACGTGTTCTATACACCATCGGCTTTTGGGTATCGACTACCTCGCGAGGTAGTCGGATCCGGGAATATTTTTTTTTTTTGCGTGCATGGAAAGAAAATCCTATCTATAGTCATTATAGACACATATAGCACGATTGCGAGTGTGAATGACCTGTTCCACGAGCAAATGTACGTTTTTTGGTCCGTGGCTGTTTACATCGCCATATTGGCCAGAATACTCGCTCGGTACTCGATACAGCTCACTCTCGATACTGCTCGCGGCAACCCCGAGAAGCAAACAATGCAAACAAATGCCGGGACGCTTGAATTCTTTCGTCCCGAAAATATCATTTTTGAATATTAATTACAGCTAAACAGGAGCAGTTTCGATCCACGATCCATTGGCAGCTAGTGGCGTAACTCGCTAGCAATTTAACTTTGAACGACCTGTTGACACCAATATAGCGGTTGGAGTTCTTTGGTTAATCCACCCGGAATGATGGCCAAGCTCCGAATTAGTTTGCTTCACTTGGGTTTTGACAGTATCGGTGAGATGGGCGCGCATGGAGGGGCAGATCAATAGGGATGGAGATTTGTGGAAAAAGCCATCCGGCCATTATGCTGAAGCACATATTACTCCGCGAGGCTCCTGACTACCGTAATGCTCCGACAATCCATCAAGCGGTTCGGCTTCGTAGCTTACCAAAGTCATACTAAAACATTTTTTGACAGACTTTTGAGTGCCGTGTACCACATAAAATCGGTTCGAGGTCAGTAAGCACAACCAGAATTAATACATAAGGCGCACCGGATTATAAAGCGCACTGTCGATTTTTGAGAAAATTAAAGGATTTTAAGTGCGCCTTATAGTCCAAAAAATACGGTAATTTCACCTGAAAGCCAAATATCCCCAACTTTTTGTGAGTAGTGTATCTTTTTTTCCTTGATTCTAGTTTATAGGTGGAGGCATAACATTTAGCTCAGCACAAGAAGTGAGTTTTAAAAATTTTCTTCACTCTTCTGCTGTAACTATTACTAATTAGCTTCATTTGCACATAAGATGATCATTTGAAATTATATTAATCAGAAATTGTTTGGTATGCTTTTAATCTTATTCCAAAATAAATAAAAAGTAATACTATGGAGAAAGGCTATCGTCAACCAATCAGACAACCAATCCACTGATTATCAAATTAAATATTTAAAAGCCAAGAGAACAGGTGAAGGTGAAGAGGGAGCTGAGCTCTAAACCAAAACTGTCAGTTTACCGGTCAATCTACGTTTCTACCCTCACCTATGAGCTTTGGGTAATGACCGAAAGATTGAGATTGCGGGTACAAGCGGATGAAATGAGCTTTCTCCGTAGTATTACTGGACTCACCTTTAAGACCCTTTTTCACTAGCACATACTCAGCTCGACTCGCCTCGACATGGTGTGGTTGGTTTTCCATTACAACTAAGTACCACCTAAAAGATACTTAAAATCACAAAACACTCACCATCTTCCCCGTGAGCAGCCATCAGCTCGGAGACCTCCTGGTGTACTTTTTCATTTTGGCTCCCTCTGCCGCAGCAGGGCCGACGGGACTGAAAAGTTCATCGGCTGAAAAGTTGATAGTTGTCAAATTTGACTAAATGTAGTTTATTTTTCAAGTGCAGGGATCCAAGCGCTGCAACACCGATGGAAGAACTGTGCGCACCGTCAGGGAGACTGTTGAAAAATAACCACATTTGGTCAAATTTGACCACAATATCAACTTTTTAGCCTGTGAACTTTTCATCCCTGGCGCTGGTGGAGCGTTCCGCAATGAAATACTAGGAGGTCTCTGAGCTGATGGCTGCTCATGGGGAAGATTGGTGTGTAGCCATTTACTTCATTGGTTACCACAGGAATAATAAAAACTCACGGCCGAATTTACAAATGGCAGTTTTGAATCTTGTGAAGACGTCGCTCTCATCCACTGACGTTACGCCCTGGCCAATCAGTGGCCTGCAATCTGTTGATGTCACATTTTCAGTTCCACTCAGCACAGTTGGAACCCCACTTAAGTAGGTCCCAAAAAAGTACCTGGTACCAGGTACTAATGGAAAACCCTACAAAACGAGTAGAGTTGAGGTGAGTAGGGCTGAGTAGGTACTAGTGGAAAAGGACCATTAGAGACAGGGTGAGGAGCTCAGTCATCCGGGAGAGGCTCAGAGTCAAACCGCTGCTCCTCCACATTGAAAGGAGCCAGTTGAGGTGGTTTGGGCATCTGATCAGGATGCCTCCTGGACACCTTCTACTTGAGGTGTTTTGGGCACGTCCCACTGGGAGGAGACCCTGGGGCAGACCCAGGACTCGCTGGAGAAACTATGTCTCCCAGCTGGTCTGGGAACGTCTTGGTATCCTCTCTGAAGAGCTGGAGCAGGTGGCTGGGGAGAGGGAATTCTGAGCTTCTCTGCTTGAGCTGCTGCCTCTGCAACCCGGACCCACTGAAAAGCGGTAGAGGATGGATGGATGGATGGATGGATGGATGGATGGATGGATGGATGGATGGATGGATGGATGGATGGACGAACAGACGGACGGAAGAACCGGTGAAGGATATAGATTTATATTATATTAAATTTAAATGATAACAGATTTCCCCAAAACTGTAAGCCTCGGGAAAACAATGCAAAATCTTTTCCAGCTTGCTTTAAAAGTGAAAAATTGAAGATTTTCATGAAAACAAAGATTTTTTTTAAAAAATAATACATCAACAAAGCGTTTAGAAATATGCACAATGTAAGTCTTAATGTTCTTCTAAAAATTACTATATTGATGAAAAAAAAGTTTTGTAATTTTTGGCGGGTCAACAGTAATATAATAAAATATTTACATCCAGCAGACAAACACAGAAGTCCAGTAAGGATGTCACAGCCAATAGCATCGCTAGCTTGATGTTACGTGCCATGTCTTGTTTTGGGTTGCCAAGTAGTGAATTATTCAGCCAAATACCTGAGTCTCAAGGCAAACATCAGTTTCCCAATTGTTCTCAAGCATGGCATGACAAAGGAGCAAGATAAATATGGGTTCTGCTTTTGATGGCTGATGTCTGCTGAAGAGTATCAAAGGGCTGAAAAGTCACGCAGAGCTGACCTTTTTTCTTCTGACAGGTAAGATAACCAGTGCTAGCTATGATGCTAACTAGCTCATTCATCTTCTGCTGCTAATCTGATGGTTAGGGGTGCCGGGGGGGGGGGGGGGAGCAGTTTAAAGTCAATGTAACCAACTAAATTTTATTTCTGACATGTTCACATTATGAGTGTATAATAATATCAGCCAATATACGGCTTGGAATCGACCCCACTAACTGCTCCTTACCAAGCTGACATGTTATGACAGGTTCATTGTATGATCAACATTTGCATCTATGAATGTAACAGCACATACTAATTGTGCAGCAGTCATGTTTTACATAAATACATATTTTTTTAAATTATCAGCTTTGATGTGCAGCTGCTCAGTCTAATAATTTGGTGTACAGTGAAAAAAGTTAGTTGTTTATTGTTGTTACAGATTAAGATAATGTAAAACTTTCTTGATCACCATGGTGGAAATTGAGGTTAAAAACAGTTTAAGTTCTAATAGTAGAATAAACAGGTCTTAATTTATTTTCTTACAAACTAATGTTACTGCACAACATTAGCCACAGGATTTCTTGAATCCCTGAAGTAGCTGGAATTATGTATGTAGAAATTTATGTCAGATTTTTGACTATCCAAGTAATAAACCAAAACATTTTTTCACCCTCTGTAAGGACTTCCTCCATCATGAGGTGAATAAGCACAGATGGGCGTTTGGACAATGTCATCATGATACAGCAGAGAAGAACTTCACCCAACAGTGACTGGAGAGAGGGTCAACAGCTTCTGAAGCCCTCACTGATGTGATGGACCAGTGGGGGTTAAGGACAGAACATCAGTATCTGTCATAAACCCTCCGTGCGCTCTACTATTACGCATGGAGGAGAGAAGTAGAAATGAGGATTTAAGCGCAGGGTTACCACACACACATTTATTGAACAACAGTTCAGGGAAAACCCATACAAATGGCTGAGCAGCTTGGCTAACAAAGAGTTCTCTCAAAATGCTAGGCTGTGCAGGGAGAGAGGGAAGCAGTTGTGCCACACTCGGAAACGCTACCAGCGTGGCAGCACAACTGAACAAAGAAACGCAAAATTTACTCAGCCTAGGCAAACCGGGTCCTCCAGTAGCGGCGAGCATACTCCAACAGTCCTTCGAAGACGTGATGGTTACACGGAGAAAGATGCGACCGTGTGAACCGTACAATGATCCAGCGGTGTTTGTCCAGCTAAAGGCTGCTTTTATACAAACACCGCTGGCCTCACAAATAGGCAGCACCTGGGCGAGGCGTGGGGAGGATAATTACCAGGATAGGGAACAGCTGGTGGAAAGGCCAGGGAGAGTGAGGGGGCGTGGTCGGACCGGCAGACTGTCAGCAGCGTGGGAGAAAGTAGATTGCTGATGCTGGCTAACAGCTGCCGATCAGGCAGTGGCTATGGTTACAGAAATACCCAAAGTGCACATACATAACAGAACCAACCCCCACAGAGAGATCAGGACCGAGCTGGGGAAAGCCAAGCCGGCTCGGCCCATGACAAATATCTGACCTTTAGGTGAGTATAATGCAAAGTTTTACATGTAAAAAGTCACAAAAAGGACTATTAATATGACTGTGTTCTCATAGATCAACATTTAAAAACCACATTCTGATGATGTCAGCAGAAGCTTCTCCTCCACTCCACCTGTGTACGAGGCCTGGACTCAATTAGCAGCTCAGGATAACAACCGCAAGAGGAACCATCCAGTGAGGAAGACAGTCGGCGGCACACCAATGTAAGTTTAGTCTTATTAAAACATTTTACAACCAGTAATGTATAAAGCCAAATCCTTTATTTTGAATTTTTAAATTTGTTTGTTTAGGAGATTCTTTAACTGTTTTTGAAATGCTAAAGAGTGTGTTTTTTTTTAATTTAGTGACAAATCTGGTCAAACCAGTCATATTTATGGATCATTTTACCAAAAGTAGATGCAACAGATATTTGTTTCTTTTTTGAATAACTTCTCAAGATAACAGCCAAAATTTGGCAGCTAAAATAGCTTGGACTTTTCATTTTTATTAAAACCACAACCTGCCTGTGCACTTGGTGTTCCAAGAATGTGGAATTAGAAAAATGTTGTTCCTCTTCTTTAATCAGGTCCAGTCTTGGAGCAGGAATGAATATACAACACAGCCATCCAGTCCTCTTCTATGGCTTTTCTGGGGGTCCAGGTTGTTGAAGCAGCAGTCTGATCAGAGAAGCCCAGACTTCCCTCTCTTCAGCCACCTCCTCCAGCTCTTCAGAGAGGACACCAAGACATTCCCAGACCAGCTGAGAGACACAGTTTCTCTAACGTGTCCTGGGTCTGCCCCAGGGTCTCCTCCCACAACACACACATAAAAAGTAATTTCATTTCTGTACCTGCTCTTTCCTTCACCTACAGTATATTGTCATTCACATTATGTAGACAAAGCAAACTCATTGCAGCACTGCTGTAGTCCTAAAATTGTCTAGTAGTTCACATACTGTCATGTTTTAATGCTGTTAGTCTGTGATGACACTTTCTTAGAGACTGTCCTTTTTTACATCAACAAATTGTCCCCAACTATAGTAATAAAGGTCAACACTATGAGGACAACAAAAGCTTTCCAGAGTGTCCTAATCCTGATTTAATTAATTTCTCTATTGCTCTCCCAGATCTGCCCCATGGACCCTACATCTGGACTGTTTATTTTTTTTAAAAACATTTTCCCCAAAATAAATTCCTGTTTGTTATAAGATGACTGACTTGATCTGAGGTTGATTTTCTTTTACATTCTACTCATCCACCTCCAAAAGTTAAATATTGTGGTGAATTTATTTTTAGAAATAACTCAAATCTAAAAAGTAAAACTTTCATATTTTGCAATAATCCCATATAAATTTAGCCATTTTAAGATTTTTTTTTCATTTGAAATTTGGATGAATATGTCTGAGCTATATATGTCTAGATATAGTCAGCCTCACCTCAACACACAGCTCCGGTTCCGGAACCAGTCTCCTGAAGAGGGGCTGGAGCTTGGCCTTTTCTGGAGTTGCCCTGGGCGAGAGGCGACGAGCAAGGGTGGGTATTCTTGTATCCCCCCACCTTGCTGCCTCTATATTGGAGTTTTCCCCGGTGGACGAAAGGGTTGCTTCCCTGCGCCTTCGGGTTGGGAAATGGGTCCTGACCATCATTTGTGCCTATGCACCAAATGATGTTTCAGAGTACCCACCCTTTTTGGACTCTGTGACTGGGGTGCTGGAGGGTGGTCCTCTTGGAGACTCCATTGTCCTACTGGGGGACTTCAATGCGCACGTGGGCAACAACAGTGAAACCTGGAGGGGGGCGATTGGGAGGAACGGCCTGCCCAATCTGAACCCGAGTGGTGTTCAGTTATTGGACTTCTGTGCTAACCACAGTTTGTCCATAACGAACACCATGTTCAAGCATAAGGGTGTCCATATGTGCACCTGGCACCAGGACACCCTAGGTCGCAGGTCAATGATCGATTTTGTTATCGTGTCATCAGACCTACGACCATATGTCTTGGATACCTGGGTAAAGAGAGGTGCAGAGCTGTCAACTGATCACCACCTGGTAGTGAGTTGGATCCAATGGCAGGGGAGGAAGCCATTCAGACCTGGTAGACCCAAACGTATAGTGAGGGTGTGCTGGGAACGTCTGGCTGAGGTCCCTGTCCGGGAGGTCTTCAACTCCCACCTCCGGAAGAACTTCAACCACATTCCGAGGGAGTCTGGAGACATGGAGTCTGAATGGGCCATGTTCTCCACCTCTGTTGTTGAAGCGGTGGCCCAGAGCTGTGGCCGCAAGGTGGTCAGTGCATCTTGTGGTGGCAATCCCCGAACCAAGTGGTGGACACCAGTGGTGAGGGGGGCCATTAAGCTGAAGAAGGAGTCCTATCAAGCTTGGTTGGCTTGTGGGACTCCTGAAGCAGCTGAGGTGTACCGGCAGGCCAAGCGGAATGCAGCTCGGGTGGTTGCTGAAGCAAAAACCCGGGTATGGGAGGAGTTCGATGAGGCCATGGAACAAGACTTTCAGTCGGCCTCAAAGAGATTCTGGCAAACTGTCCGGTGGCTCAGGAGGGGAAAGCAGCTCCCTGTCCACATTGTGTATGGTGCAGATGGGACACTGTTGACTTCGACTGGGGATATCGTTGGGCAGTGGAAGGAACACTTCGAGGATCTCTTCAATCCCACTGATACGCCTTCCAGAGAGGAAGCACTCGCCTATCACAGGGGCTGAGGTCGCCAAGGTGGTTAAAAATCTCCTTGGTGGCCGGGCCCCGGGGGTGGATGAGATTCGCCCTGAGTACCTCAAGGCCCCGGATGTTGTTGGGCTGTCATGGTTGACACGCCTCTGCAACATTGCGTGGAGGTCGGGGGCAGTGCCTTTGGCATGGCAAACCGGGGTGGTGGTTCCACTCTTCAAAAAAGGGGACCGGAGGGTGTGCTCCAACTTTAGAGGGATCACACTCCTCAGCCTCCCTGGGAAGGTCTATGCCAAGGTACTGGAGAGGACAGTCTGGCTGTTGGTCGAACCTCGGATTCAGGAGGAGCAATGTGGTTTTCGTCCTGGCCGTGGCCCATCGGACCAGCTCTTTACCCTCTTGAGAATTCTTGAGGGTTCGTGGGAGTTTGCCCAACCAGTTTACATGTGTTTTGTGGACTTGGAGAAGGCATTTGAACGCGTCCCCCGTGGTTTTTTGTGGGGGGTGCTTCGGGAGTATGGGGTATCGGGCTTGTTGTTACGAGCTATTCGGTCTCTGTACGACCGTTGTGAGAGTTTGGTTCGTATTGCCAACACTCGGTCGGAGTCACTCCCAGTGAAAGTTGGACTCCGCCAGGGCTGCCCTTTGTCACCGATCCTGTTCATAATTTTTATGGACAGGATTTCTAGGCGCAGCCAGGGAATGGAGGGTGTCATGCTTGGTGACCACAGGATCTCATCTCTGTTGTCTGCAGATGATGTTGTCCTGTTGGCTTCATCCAGCAATGACCTACAGCTCTTGCTGGGACGGTTTGCCGCTGAGTGTGAAGTGGCTGGGATGAGAATCAGCACTTCCAAGTCCGAGTCCATGGTCCTCAGCCGGAAAAAGGTGGATTGTCCTCTCTGGGTTGGGGACAGGCTCCTGCCCCAAGTGGAGGAGTTTAAGTATCTTGAGGTCTTGTTCACGAGTGAGGGGAAAATGGAGCAAGAGATTGACAGACGGATTGGAGCAGCATCTGCAGTGATAAGGACGTTGTACCGGTCTGTTGTGGTGAAGAGGAAGCTTAGTTCTAAGGCAAAGCTGTCGATTTACCAGTCAATCTACGTTCCTACTCTCACCTATGGTCACGAGCTTTGGGAAATGACCGAAAGAACAAGATCGCGGATACAAGCGGCTGAAATGAGCTTTCACTGTAGGATTGCTGGACTCACCCTCAGAGATAGGGTGAGGAGCTCAGTCATCCGGGAGAGGCTCAGAGTAGAACCGCTGCTCCTCCACATTGAAAGGAGTCAGTTGAGGTGGTATGGGCATCTGATTAGGATGCCTCCTGGATGCCTCCCACTTGAGGTGTTTCAGGCACGTCCTACTGGGAGGAGACCCCGGGGCAGACCCAGGACTTGGTGGAGAGACTATGTCTCCCAGCTGGTCTGGGAACACCTTGGTATCCTCTCTGAAGAGCTGGAGCAGGTGGCTGGGGAGAGGGAAGTCTGGGCTTCTCTGCTTGAACTGCTGCCTCCGCGACCCGGACCTCTGGAAAAGCGGTAGAAGATGGATGGATGGATGGATGGATGTCTGAGCTACTTGATATAGAATGGTGATGAATAGTGATGCGCTATTTTTTGTAGATGCCGTACTGTTTTACACAATATTATTTGAAAAAAGATTACTGTTCCACTATAAATTATTTCCAACTTCACTACGGATTATTGATTACAACATTATGTATATATCTAATATATACAGTGTATTTTAGGTTCTTGTTTATCACTGTGTCATAAAAAGGTTGAAAATCCTTTAGTTTTACAGAGGTGAGGTAAACCATTTGTGAATCTGTCACACTGAATCAACAACAGATTTCATCTTCTACAGGTAACTGAAAAGGCACAAATGAATTCAGGCATCCAACGTTTCATAACATTTATTTATACATTTTAAAATAAAAACAAAACACATTTACAACCTAAAATTACCTGGAACTGATATAAATGACTGCTGGAGCTTAATAACAACAGCATTTTTTTAAGCATGCATAGCTAAAACAAATGAACTTAAACAGACCATAAATAGCAGTCAAAGTCCTTACAATCTGATCTAAAGTGTCATAATTACATTGTCAAAACTAGACAGCTATCCAGTTTGATCACAGCTGTGATACATCAGCATTACTGGCAATAACACTATACCATGTAGTTATTTAAAAAAGGTTTACCAGAGATGTGCATCAGAGAGGATTATGTTATATAAACGACTCTATACAGGGAGATGCTGAAGTCCGTACAGAGGGAGCTGAGGAGAAAGATCAGAGAAGGCAAGGACAGCTTCAGGAAGAAGATGGAGGACAAGCTGCAACAGAGCGACATCAGCGGGGTCTGGAGAAACCTCAAAACCATCTCGGGGCTCCAGAATACCTCCCCCCAGGCCACGGGGGGCAGGGAGTGGGCGAACAACCTGAATCTGTTTTTCAATAGATTTGACCAACCGCCCTCCCCCCTGTCTGCACAACAACCACTGCTGCCTCTAAGAAATCAAGTCCTGCTACCCACTCCCCACTCCACCGACACCCCCCCCCCCCCCCACTCCCAACACACAGCCCCCCATCCTGACCCTGACCAAGACCCAGGTGAGGACGGAGCTGAGGAAGATCAAGGCGAGGAAGGCGTCGGGACCGGACGGCATCAGCGCAAAGCTCCTCAAGTCCTGTGCAGACCAGCTGTGTGGGATTGTGACATATATCTTCAACATGAGCCTGAAACTGGGGAGGGTACCACAGCTGTGGAAAACATCTTGTGTGGTACCTGTACCAATAACTTCCCACCCCAAAGACCTGAACAGCTTCAGACCGGTGGCCTTGACGTCCCACTTGATGAAGACCCTGGAGAGACTGCTCCTTGCTCATCTCCGCCCCCTGGTGGAACCAGCGATGGATCCACTCCAATTCGCCTACCAGCATGGCATTGGGGTGGAGGATGCGGTGATCTTCCTCCTTCACCGTTCTCTGTCCCACCTGGAGAAGCCCGGGAATATGGTGAGGATCATGTTCTTTGACTTCTCCAGTGCTTTCAACACCATCCAACCGATGATCCTGAAGGACAAGCTGCTGCGCGCAGGGGTGGACCAGCACCTGTCATCATGGATCCTGGACTACCTCACGAACCGGCCTCAGTTTGTGAGAACCCGGGACTGTGTTTCCGACACGATCATCAGTAGCACGGGGGCCCCCCAGGGAACGGTGCTGGCTCCCTTCCTGTTCACTCTTTATACTGCGGACTTCTCACACAACACAACACATTGCCATCTACAGAAGTTCTCTGATGACTCTGCGATCGTTGGTCTCATCTCCAGCGGAGATGAAGCTGAGTACAGAGGGCTTATCCAGGACTTTGTGGACTGGTGCCATCGGAACTGCCTCCAGATCAACGCGAGGAAAACTAAGGAGCTGGTGGTGGACTGCCGCAGGCATGGGCAGCCCCTCACAGCACCAGTAAATATACAGGGAACAGACATCGAGATGGTGACATCCTACAAGTACCTGGGTATTCATCTGAACAATAAACTAGACTGGTCACACAATACTGACGCACTCTACAAGAAGGGACAGTGCAGGCTGTTCCTGCTGAGGAGACTCAGGTCTTTTGGTGTACAAGGGGCGCTGCTGAAGTCATTCTATGACACGGTGGTGGCATCAGCCATCACTTTTGGAGTGGTCTGCTGGGGCAGTGGCATTACTGCAGCCGATAGGAAGAGACTGAACAAACTGATTAAGAAAGCTAGCTCTGTCCTGGGGCAACGCCTTGATCCGATGGAGGAGATAGGAGAGAGAAGGACGGTGGCTAAACTGTCATCTCTGCTGGAGACCGAGTTCCACCCTATGCAGGACATACTGGATGCACTGAGGAGCTCATTTAGCAGCAGACTACATCATCCCAGGTGCACAACCGAGAGGTTTCGTAGGTCCTTCCTACCAACGGCTGTCAGACTGTACAACCTAAGCAGGGCTGCTCGCAGAGATAGCAAAAAGACGTAACAAACTAATAGTTGTTTTTTTTTTTGTTTTTTTTTTGAATGCAAAAGATGCAATAGACTTACACAATGGTCCTCTCCGGCATACAACTAGGAACATACCGGTCGCTATGGAGGGTGAGAATATGTATGGGCACATAATCATACCATGTAGGATAACTAAATAGACGGTTATGCTGTTTCATCCCACCTAGCAACAATGCTCTGCACTGTGTGTGTTTATATATTTACATATTTATTCCATCTAGCTACAATGCTCTGCACTGGGTGTGTTTATATTTATATATCTATATATTTATTCCATCTAGCTACAATGCTCAGCACTGGGTGTGTTTATATTTATATATCTATATATTTATTCCATCTAGCTACAATGCTCCGCACTGTGTTTTTTATATATCTACATATTATTCCATCTAGCTACATTGCTCCGCACTGTGTGTGTTTATATACTTGCATATTTATTCCACCTAGCTGCAATGCTCCGTACTGTGGGTGTTTATATATTTACATATTTATTCCATCTAGCTACAATGCTCTGCACTGTGTTCATATATTCATATATTTATTCCATCCAGCTACAATGCTCTGCACTGTGTGTCTGTGTGTGTGTGTGTGTATATATATATTTTATAGTAATATGTACATATGTATATTAGCTGCTCTTGCTTGCTTGTTTTTTTTCTTGCCTTCTGATTGTTGCTCTGAGTGTTGCTATCCCTGTGCTGTTGCAATCCTGGAATTTCCCCGTTGTGGGACTAATAAAGGCTTATCTTATCTTATACCACAAGAGTCCTCACTTGACACGCTGTCTGGCTCATAATAACCAAAGGTCTGAGATGTTAGCAGTCTGCAGTATATTGATATTAGCCAGCTGGAAGTGCTGTTTACCTCTACCTGGCAACCGGTACAAGATTATAGTGAGTCAACAGTGCGTGTGACACCTACTGGCCAGGAGGTCAGAATCCTTTATATTGCACCTTTAATAGTAAATCTACATTGAAATCTGCTCCAGGATAAGAATGTTAAACCTTATGCATGCTGCATTTCCCCTCTAGTCCGCATGCGCTTTGGATGAGCCCGGCACGCACATGGTGCTATTCATGCTCACTTTTTTCATCTACCCAGGCCATGCGGTTGACGCATGCATGCAACCATCATTTGTAGTTTCACTCCTGCCCGATAGATAGCGCCAATGCACTGACGCACCAGGATTTTCACCAACGAAGAAACGCTGCTTGCTTTCTGCTGCTTGACTTCCGCTGCTTGACTTCCCAGTTTTCACTCCTTTTTCACAAAGATGCTGCTGCTGCTCAAGTATTTATGCAAGATTCATGTATGTTTATTCTCATCTTCTGCTTCCTCGGTGTCTTCTTCGTCTACTTTGTCTTAGTATTCTGTGCTGATATCACCACCTTGTGAATGGGACGTTCAGTCTTGTGCATGCGCTTTTCAACACGTTCAGGTCGTGGGCAGGCAGCGCAGTCACAAAATTTGGGCTGCACACGGTAGTCTGCGGTCGAGCACTGCGGACACTAGCGGAGTGGAGACAATGACGTAAATTTCGTCACACAAGGTTTCCGGTTACATGTACAGCAGAGGTGCAGCGTGAATCCAGCTTCAGTCTTCCAGCTTAAATACAACATCAGTCCAAGGACGGATAATTTTTTCACACATAAGGAGTTGTTCAAAACTCCTTATAAGAACTCCTTATACAAAGATATAGAGTGATGATAATCAAGTCAGTGGCAGTAATGCACCTGTAAGCTGGTTGCCAACCGCCAATCAAATCTAAAATAAGAAGAACATTTCCCGTCCCCCATAGCCCAGAGAAAATGAGTGCTGCTTTTTACCTGAAGTGTGCCTTCATGTTGCTGGGGCTGGATGAACGAGTCTGGACGTCTTTTTCCTGCTTCTCCCTCAGGATCCTTTCTGCTAGCAAGTAGTACGTGGCAGTGATGTGATTGTATTTGTTTGTCTCCAGGGCCCTGAAAGAGAAAATCTGACACTAGGACCATGGACAAAGCACAGAGAAAGGAAAACAAGACAAAAACAGATTGTAGTGCAAAAGGCAAAGTTAAGTTGGTTACCTGTAAAGCCAATATTATTGGTAACATGCCGTAAATGATCAAACTTGACAATAAAACTGGAAACTTCGAATGTCTCTCAGCATTATTCCAGTGACCCAACCTGTGTACAATTGTGCTCCTCCAGCCATTTTTATTAGTGTTTACTGTATGTGCTTTAGCCCAATATATTCAATAAAGAAGGGGCGGGAATCACGAGGGACCTCGTTTGTAAACGCCCGCCACACAGAAATGTTACCAGCAGAAACCCTGCTTCTGAGATTTTCATAGATACAACTATGGTATAGGGCTACAGCTGATGATTATTTTGGTAGTCGACAAATCTAACAACTATTTTTTTGATTAGTCGACTAATCGCGATTGTTTCTGTCAGATCTGCTTCCTGCTGGCACAGCTCCTGTTCAGGGTGCCAGGTCATGTTTTACCTCAGCTGTTTAAGCCTGCACACATGTGAATATCACTTTGTTGTCATATAATCTAGCCTATGATAAAAAGTTCCCATAGCTAAATAAAATAATGGCCCATCAAACATGAGTTGAAAACTTAAACTTGTCAGTTTAATCAGAAGTGTTTGCAGCAAAACAATTAAATAATAGATGTTAGTGTAAAAATTCAAACAGCAGCTCTGCTGCTCCATAAAGGCTGCTGTAACTGCCTGTTAAAAACAAATTAGAGTCAACTCCATTAAAGTAAAAAAGAAAATAAGCTAGTCCATCCTGTTTGCAACCTTGCTGGGTCTAGAAGTTTAAAAGTTTAATTGAGCGTCAGATGAAAATTAAAAGGACTTTTTCCAGCCTAAAATAAATAATAATAATAAAAGCACTTTAAAAATCAGTGCAGGAATGTAAGCCTTCACTACACATACAGTGCATCCAGAAAGTATTGACAGCACTTCACTTTATCCCCATTTTGTTATGTTACAGCTTTATTCCAAAATGGAATAAATTCATTTTTTCCTCAAAATTCTAAACACCCCATAATGACATCAAAAAACTTTTTTTCAAATTTATTAAAAAATAAAAAAAACTAAGAAATCACATGAACATACAGTGGATATAAAAAGTCTACACTCCCCTGTTCAAATGTTACTTTTTTGTGATGAAAATCATTTACAAACTTCTTCCACCATTAATGTGACCTATAACCTATTCAACCCAACTGAAAAACAAACTTAAATATTTTAAGGGAAAAAATAAAAAAATGACTTACAATAACCTGTTTGCATAAATATCCACACCCTTAAAATAATACTTTGTTGCAGCACCTTTTTTTTTGGACTTATTTTGTACCCGTAGGTAGATTTGTTTTGCAGTCTGGTGACAAGCCACCAGCTGCCGGTCGCTGCGTGCGCAAGCGCCCCTTAACTCCCTAACCTGCATGTTTTTAGCATGTGGGAGGAAACCGGAGAAATCCCGGAGTAAACCCACGCAAACACGGGGAGAACATGCAAACTCCACACAGATCACTGTTGGCCGGGGGCAGGGATCGAACCCACGATTTCATGATCCCCGCGATCCCCCGGCCGAGGGTAAACTGTGCTGCCGCGGTGCTAACCACTGCGCCACCGTGCACCATGCCACCTTTGGCTTTTATTACAGCACTCACTCTTTTTTGGTAGAGTCTATCAGTGTGGCACATCTTGATGTGGCAATATTTGCCCACTCTTCTTTGCAAAAACGCTCCAAATCTGTTAGATTGTGAGGGTATCTCCTGTGCACAGCCCTCTTTAGATCACCCCACAGATGTTTGATCAGATTCAGGTCTGGACTCTGGCTGGACCATTCTAAAACCTTAATCTTCTTGTAGTGAAGCCATTCTTTTGTTGATTTGGATGTGTGCTTTGGGTCATTGTCGTGCTGAAAGATGAAGTTCCTCTTCATCTTCAGTTTTCTAGCAGAAGCCTGAAGGTTTTGTGCCAACACTGACTGGTATTTGGAACCGTTCATAATTCCCTCCATCTTGACTAAGGCCCCAGTTCCAGCTGAAGAAAAACAGCCCCAAATCATGATGGTACCACCACCACCACGCTTCACTGTAGGTATGGTTTTCCTTTGGTGATGAGCAGTGTTGTGTTTGCGCCAAATATACATTTTGGAATTATGGCCAAAAGGTTCAACCTTGGTTTCATCGGACTATAACACATTTTTCCACATGCGTTTGGGAGATTTCAAATGTGTTTTTGCAAAATGTAGTTGGGCTTGGATGTTTTTCTTTGTAAGATAAGGCGTCCGTCTTGCCACCCTAGACCGGAGATTGTTGCCACATGTACTAAAGAGCCAGTACTTGCCAAAAATTCTTGCAGCTCCTTCAATGTTGCTGTCGGCCTCTTGGCAGCCTCCCTGACCAGTTTTCTTCTTGTCATTTCATCAATTTTGGAGAGACATCCAGTTCTTGGTAATGTCACTGTTATGCCATATTTTCTCCACTTGATGATGACTGTCTTCACTGTGTTCCATGGTATATTTAATGCCTTGGAAATTCTTTTGTACCCTTCTCCTGACTGATACCTTTGAACAATGAGATTCCTCTGATGCATCCCCATTTATAACAGGGCATATACGTATATTTATGCAAACAAGTTATTGTAAGTTTTTTTTTAATTTTTCCCCTTAAAAGATTTCAGTTTGTTTTTCAATTGGGTTGTACAGGTTATAGGTCACATTAATGGTGGAAAAAGTTTTGAAATGATTTATCTTGGTCTCATTATTTTACATCACAAAAACCTGGCATTTGAACAGGGGTGCATAGACTTTTTATAGCCACTGTACATGCAATGGAATGGAGCAAACAGAAAATTAAAATTTCTTATTCAGAGAAGCTGAGTAAGGAAGCAAAGGAGTGCTACCTCCAACAAATTTAAGAAATAAACAGGATCGACTGATATGAGCACAAGAAATGGACCACGGATCTCCACCAACTGCCTCGAGTTCCGTTGTCAGATGTGCCTGCCTACCTGGTTTGTGGAGTGAGCACATAAACCCATGAGCAATTTAGAAACTATAAATCTAAATAATGTGTTATTTGGAAGTACCATGTTAGGTAGCATGCCGCCATCAGTGTGTGAATGTATGGATAGCAGGATCTGTAAAGCGCTCTGGTCATCAAGAGATGAGAATAAAAACGCTATATAAGTGAATGCCATTTACCATTTACCATTAGAAGCTCATGTTCAATTAACCAATGGAAAGGTCCGGCTGCCTCAAATCTTCCGGGTGAACGACTGTTGGCACAAAGGTAAGCAATCATTGTTTCTACACAGTTTTCTGCACTAGCATGCATCTCTGCAGCTACAGGCATTTCTAAGTCCCAGCAGTGAAATGCTGGATTTATGTTCAGATTAGTCATATGATGCTTGATAAGTATACACATATTATTTCCAACAGGACATGAAATACTAATCCAGCAGTGTGATTAAACCAGACGCTCGCACTGGCACACCAAAAAAAAAAAAAAAATAAATAAATAAAAAATCTGGTATAATTAGCCACTATAAAAACATACTAAATCAGGACTGACGCTTTTATAGTCACCTGAATGAGGAGAATCTGCTTAATAAAACAATACCAAACATTCTCTGAACTTCAATCCCCAGCTGACATTAAATCCATGCCTAATGAAGGTAAAGTGCGCCCTGCCAGTGCGCACATAAGGGGAACCCCAGCATTGCTGCATGTAGCAGTTTGTGTCCAGGTTTTTTTTTTTTTTGTGATAGTTTTATCAGCATGATAAAACAGCAGACAGTTTCATGCAGCATTGCTTCATGTACCTGTGAGCTCTGCTCGGCAACAACTGGTGGTGCACCTTCAGTCGTCTCTGACTGCTCAGTACGTGTTTTTTTTTTCACTTCATGACCAAGATGTAATGATGGCTTTTTAAATGTCTGGTTAGTATTTGGATTAAATAACGAACATGTCCGAACGGGACACAAAACGGCAAAATTATTAAATTTCAAGGAATATATTACAATATGTCTTGAATATTTGTAAACATGTCCTGTTCATTGACTTGATGTCACTTGGTCCCATTAGATATAATTTAATGTGTTATTTTGACATTTTGTATAACATTAGTTACTATAAGAATGGCCACTTGTCGTTAAATATTAAAATAAAAATGATTTAATTGATTTTTGGGGCATTTGGTGGGCTTTTGGTGTCCCATAAAAATTATTTCATGCTTTATTTGGATGTTTTCTAGGGGGTTGGGGTCCCATTCGGTCCGTTTGGTCCCATTCGCCGTTTAGTCCAACCGGTCTGAGGAAGGGCGGGTGGCTCGAAACATTACTGATAAATAATAAATACTTAATAGTGTGGCGGGTTGATTCAACTCCCCCACAACACACAGGACAGTCAGCTCTCTTCTCTTGGTTCTTCCCGCTGCACTACTGAGATGTAATGTGCCATTCATGTATTGTGATGTAATGTGCCATTCATGTATAGTGTTCATGCGTCCTGCCCTTACTGTGACCTAGAGGCTGAGATCAATATGTAGATGTGCCTTGTAACCTCTTTGTCCTGCACCTGGAGCAGAGGCTAGCAAATCTGCCTATTGTTATGTAGGTCTCTTAAATGCAAATGTCTCATGCCTGTTCTGCAGTCCCTTTGATCGTACCAACTGCTGTGAACCCGCTTTGATGTATTGTCTGAGTTGGGTATAAATACTGCACAGGTTCTGTAACTCGCCCTCTCAATTCCACTTCCTCAACTGCTGCTGCTGGACACAGACTTTGTGTCCTCCTTCTCTGAGAGCCGCTTGGGCTCGCTCCCGGCGCGCATGCACGGCGCTGGGAGCGGAGCTCGTGACGGCGGTATGATTTAATAAACCTACTTAAAACCACAGCATCGCTGCTTATTTTTTCATGCCGCTGCACTGGTGACCCCGAAGACGCACACGCTTTGTGCGACGCAACCTTCTGGTCTGGACATCCACGCTGAACCGGCCGGGGGACACAAGACGTCTCCTCCCTCTCGCCGCTCCAACGCACCATGACCTGAAGGCAGAAAGAACACGCTGCCAGTGAACGCTTCACTGGCGACCCCGAACATGCACACGTTTTGTGCAGAGCAACCTTCTGATCTGGACAGCTGCACTGGTGACCCGTTCTTCATGATGAGATCTGCATGTCTGAGATCTGCTCATCCACGCTGGACCGGCCGCGCTCGCAGCTCCTCCACACGAGAGCGCGGGCACCTCGTCCCCTCTCCACGACGGCGTCATCCATGGCCGGCGGAGAACGCAACGCGTGGACCTGAACGCACCACAGCCGAGCGGTGACAAAGATCGTCTACTCCCTCCCATCGCTCCAACGCATCTGCACGAGCCTGAGGGACAAAAGATCGTCTATTTCCTCCCACCGCTCCAACGCACCATGGCCAAGCTGCAGCCACAGCTCAAACCCGGATTTTATCAGCGCGATCTCCACCAAGATTCTGCACCCTGGTTCTCCTCTCCAGCTGGCCCACCCACGCACGGAACCCCGGCACACGCACCGGGGAGATACGAGGACGGCGCACCACGCACGGGGCAATAAAGGCTACAGAGACCGCCATCGTCCTCCGCCGCTGCACATGCCCGAAAAAAACGGCCAATCGCCACCCTCGGAACCTTCAGGGCTGCTCGTTCACCTGAAGCAAGCACGCAGCTCGCCACTGGATTTTCTAATGGTCTCAGCCACGGCACATAAGGGAATTCAGCCGTCAGCTTTTCCCAAGGAATTTAGGGATGCGCCCGCACCTAAAGCCAACAAACCAAGTCCCTCTGCTTCTTCTTCTTTTTTTTTTTTTTTTTTTTCCTTACAGCCGCTACGCAGCCTCGCCGCTCCTGTTTTCTTCATGGCCACGAGAGGAGTCAGAGACTAATTTTTCTTCTTGTGATCTCCGCACGCGCAACGGGACAGCCCCTTGACGTCGCGGAGCAGCAAGCAATTTTTACGCGGCTCGGACGATTTCACTGTCCCCTGTCGGCACGTACTACCCCATCCTCCCTCCCCCTCCGCCTGCAGCAAGCTTCTCCCACAGCTCGCTCCCATAGGTGGATTATCGAGGTCCCGGCCCTCTGCCGTGTCCTCTGGGGGGAAGCGTGTGGCGGGTTGATTCAACCCCCCCACAACACACAGGACAGTCAGCTCTCTTCTCTTGGTTTTTCCCGCTGCACTACTGAGATGTAATGTGCCATTCATGTACTGTGATGTAATGTGCCATTCATGTATAGTGTTCATGCGTCCTGTCCTTACTGTGACCTAGAGGCTGAGATCAATATGTAGATGTGCCTTGTAACCTCTTTGTCCTGCACCTGGAGCAGAGGCTAGCAAATCTGCCTATTGTTATGTAGGTCTCTTAAATGCAAATGTCTCATGCCTGTTCTGCAGTCCCTTTGATCGTACCAACTGCTGTGAACCCGCTTTGATGTATTGTCTGAGTTGGGTATAAATACTGCACAGGTTCTGTAACTCGCCCTCTCAATTCCACTTCCTCAACTGCTGCTGCTGGACACAGACTTTGTGTCCTCCTTCTCTGAGAGCCGCTTGGGCTCGCTCCCGGCGCGCATGCATAGCTCGTGACGGCAGTATGATTTAATAAACCTACTTAAAACCACAGCATCGCTGCTTATTTTTTCATGCCGCTGCAATAGGAGCTTTTCGGTGTGCGGATCGTCTTTGATTTTTCTGATGTTTTTGGGGTCCAGCACCCGACCAGGTGGACTGTGTGACGTGCGTATCATCTTTATTTTTTAAATCACAACTTACCTTCGTGAAAATGCCATGAACACACAACCACGTGTGCAGGAATATTGTTGGAGCTGATGTCTTTCCTTCTGACGGCTGCAATCCATTCCCTCTGACATCTCTTTTTTTAGCTCGGAGACCCGATTCTCTCCACTGTTCTTCCAAGTTGGGAAGTTAAAAAAAAGTGTATGCCGTTATCAATCTTTTTCCACGCCAATCAAGCGATGTTGAGCAGTGCAGTTGTTGTATTTGATAATGCAGCAAAACTTCCCCATTCTAACGTTGCGTGGTATTCATTATTACTGCAGTTTTAAAGTCAACCAGATCTTTCAACTTGAGAGCTTTTAATTTAAGAAAAAGTGAGCTGCTGTTTCTCATTAAAAAAAAAATCCATAAAGCCGTATATTAAAGCTACTTTCAGCATGGTAGGCCTACAGTTTGGAGTGGTAACTCCTGATCAGGCTTGTGTTTTCAAAATATGTATCAAAATCAATCATCTTGTTCATTAAATTAAGGATATTTTCCTATTGAATAGTTGAAACCACTGAACATGGCGGGGCTCCACTGATGGAAGCCAGATGGAGAGCTGTTTTGCTGCTTAAATGCATGGCAAACAGAAACAGATTCTCGCCGTTATTCAACCCTATGCGGGGCTAAATCGGAGTGCAAGGACTATATTCCTGAACAAAATCTCATGACCAGGGGAACAATTACAAACCTTCGCATGTTGTGCTGGTGGATTATAACCAGGTTATAAGGAGAGCTTTAAAATGCGCGCGCAAAAAAAAAAAAAAAGGTGAAACGGGAGCAACAGACAAAAATAGAGTGGGCAAATTCATTGAAAAATGTATCTAAATTCAAACATGATGCTGATCAGCTGATCAAAAGTTTAAGACCATAGCCAGCCAACTCCCCTCCCTGAGTAGCGCTCAAACGCATACATCATCAGTCTAACCAATCGCTGCACCGCGCTCACTTCCTTGTTTACAGTCAGTATGAATGAAATACTTCAGCAAAAAACAGAGTGTGTGATTAAAAAAATAAACACTAACCCGCAAGCTTTCCCACACCATACCTTCCTCTGTCTCTCCCGGCCCACTGGTGAATGCCACCCTGCGTTTCCGTGCTGACTACGTGTATGAACTGTCGGGTTTGTGTTGAGAAAAGCATGCCTGCCTGAAAAGCACCCCCGTCACAGGAGCACGTTTGAGGAGAAAAGCCATAAAACCTCAAACAAATGAGCAAATATGAAAACTACAGCCGGTGTTGTAACCTTTTATACATTTTTAGAGGTAAAAATCATTACTACATTTTGTCTATGAGTTTCAAAGCTGTGAGCCTCTGGTCTGTGGACACGGAGCAACACACACCCCCAACAAACCGCCAGGACAGCTCCTCCTCCCAGTACGATTCATACTGAAAACAAAGATGAGTATCTGATGAGCAGTGTTGGGAGTAACGCCACTACTTTTGCAGTAACATGCTGTGTAACAAAATTACGGTTTAAAAATTCAGTACAGTACAGTTACTGAAATTTGATCAGATGCGTTACTCGTTTTATTAATAAGAACAGATATTTTTAGCAGGACTAAATGAATATACAAACTGACCCTACCATATCTGAGACAAGGACAAAAGCATATTAGCGTGTTGTAGCTAAGTGCCGGTGGAGACCTACTGCAATCTTGAGAAGTGCTTGAAAACAGCAACAAGCTCCGACAGAGCTAGTGCTAACACCGTGTTAAGTGTATCTACTGTATTCTGAACAGTCACTGCTGGATCTAAAGTGGAAATATTCTTGTCTTAAGAAATATTCTTAGGCCATGTACCGCAGGCTTTTAAAACGGCTGTAATTAAACCCTTACTCAAAAAGCCAACGCTAGATCCAGGAGCTTTAGCTAACTATAGACCAATCTCTAATCTCCCTTTCATTTCAAAAATCTTAGAAAGAGTTGTTGCTACGCAATTATTTGACCACCTGCAGGGAAATGGTTTACTTGAAGAGTTTCAATCTGGGTTTAGAATCCACCATAGTACTGAAACAGCCTTAGTGAAGGTCACTAACGACCTCCTCATTGCATCTGATAATGGACTAGTTTCTGTACTTGTCCTTTTAGATCTTAGTGCAGCTTTTGATACTATTGATCATAATATTCTACTTGATAGATTAGAACACTATGTTGGACTTAATGGAACTTCGTTGCAGTGGTTTAGATCTTATTTATCTGATAGGTTCCAGTTTGTTCATGTAAATGATGAGTTTTCTTTTAGCTCAAAGCTTAGTCATGGAGTTCCACAGGGATCTGTGCTAGGCCCTACTCTTTTTAGTTTATATATGCTTCCGTTAGGCAACATTATTAGAAAGCACTGTACACATTTTCATTGTTATGCAGATGACACACAATTATACCTGTCAATGAAGCCAGATGATACTAATCAATTAGCCAAGTTAGAAGCCTGTCTTAAGGAAATTAAAGTTTGGATGACTTGTAATTTCCTGCTATTAAATTCAGATAAGACTGAAGTCATTCTTGTTGGTCCAAAAAACCTTAGAAATTCCTTTCCAAATCAAACTTTCAGTTTGGATGCAGTTACTCTTTCTCTTAATAGCTCTGTGAGGAACCTTGGAGTTATTTTTGATCAGGATTTGTCCTTCAATTCACATATTAAATTTGTTTCTAAGACTGCCTTCTATCATTTGCGTAATATTGCCAAGATTAGGAGCATCTTGTCTCAGAGTGATGCTGAGAAGCTGATCCACGCTTTTGTTAGCTCGAGATTAGATTATTGTAATTCTTTATTATCAGGCTGTCCTAAAACATCTTTAAAAAGTCTTCAGCTGATCCAAAATGCTGCAGCAAGAGTTTTAACAGGTACTAGAAAGAGAGATCATATCTCTCCGGTTCTGGCCTCCCTTCATTGGCTTCCCATAGAGTTTAGAATTAAGTTTAAAACCCTTCTTCTTACTTACAAAGCTTTAAACAATCAGGCTCCTTTTTATTTAAAAGATCTGATACTACCGTATCATCCTAACAGAGCACTACGCTCCCAAAATGCAGGATTACTTGTAATACCTAGAATCTCCAAAAGTACAATGGGAGGCAGAGCCTTCAGTTATCAAGCTCCTCTCCTGTGGAATCAGCTGCCAATCTGGATTCGGGAGTCAGACTCGATCTCTGTTTTTAAGAATAGGGCTAAAACCTACCTTTTTGATATAGCCTACAATTAGGGAGGGATCATGTGTTTCTGAACCCTCCCTTAGTTATGCTGCTAATAGGTTTAGTCAGCCGGGGGACCTCCAGTAATGCACTGGGCCTCACTCCTTTCCTCACTCTCTACATTTGTTTGTTCTCTCCTATAGATTGAGTCCCCATCGTGCTGTTTGCTCTCTACATGTCTGTTCTTTTCTTCTTCTCTATCCCCTCACCCCCCAGCCAGTCGCAGCAGATGACTGCCCCTCCCTGAGCCTGGTTCTGCTGGAGGTTTCTTCCTGTTAAAAGGGAGTTTTTCCTCTCCACCGTCGCCAAGTGCTTGCTCACAGGGGATCGCCTGATTGCTGGGGTCTTTCTGCAACTGTGGGGGTCCCCCCTACAGTTGATAGTGCTATGAGATGACTGTTGTTGTGAAATGGCGCTATATAAATAAAGTTGAATTGAATTGAATTGATAGGACTCCTTGATAGGAGAAGGAGTCCTATCAAGCTTGGTTGGCTTGTGGGACTCCCGAAGCAGCTGAGGTGTACCGGCAGGCCAAGCGGAGTGCAGCTCGGGTGGTTGCTGAAGCAAAAACCCGGGTATGGGAGGAGTTCGGTGAGGCCATGGAACAAGACTTTCGGTCGGCTTCAAAGAGATTCTGGCAAACTGTTCGGCGGCTCAGGAGGGGAAAGCAGCTCCCCGTCCACACTGTGTATGGTGCGGATGGGACACTGTTGACTTCAACTGGGGATATCGTCGGGCGGTGGAAGGAATACTTCGAGGATCTCCTCAATCCCACTGATACGCCTTCCACAGAGGAAGCAGGGTTTGGGGACGAGGGGGATGACTCGCCTATCACAGGGGCTGAGGTCGCCAAGGTGGTTAAAAATCTCCTTGGTGGCCGGGCCCCGGGGGTGGACGAGATTCGCCCCGAGTACCTCAAGGCCCTGGATGTTGTTGGGTTGTCATGGTTGACACGCCTCTGCAACATTGCGTGGAGGTCGGGGGCAGTGCCTTTGGCATGGCAAACCGGGGTGGTGGTTCCTCTCTTCAAAAAAGGGGACCGGAGGGTGTGCTCCAACTTTAGAGGGATCACACTCCTCAGCCTCCCTGGGAAGGTCTATGCCAAGGTACTGGAGAGGAGAGTCCGGCCGTTGGTCGAACCTCGGATTCAGGAGGAGCAATGTGGTTTTCGTCCTGGCCGTGGCACATCGGACCAGCTCTTTACCCTCTCGAGAATTCTTGAGGGTTCGTGGGAGTTTGCCCAACCAGTTTACATGTGTTTTGTGGACTTGGAGAAGGCATTTGACCGCGTCCCTCGTGGATTTTTGTGGGGGGTGCTTCGGGAGTATGGGGTATCGGGCTTGTTGTTACGAGCTATTCGGTCTCTGTACGACCGTTGTGAGAGTTTAGTTCGCATTGCCAACACTCGGTCGGAGTCATTCCCAGTGAGAGTTGGACTCCGCCAGGGCTGCCCTTTGTCACCGGTCCTGTTCATAATTTTTATGGACAGGATTTCTAGGCGCAGCCAGGGAATGGAGGGTGTCATGCTTGGTGACCACAGGATCTCATCTCTGTTGTTTGCAGATGATGTTGTCCTGTTGGCTTCATCCAGCAATGACCTACAGCTCTTGCTGGGACGGTTTGCCGCTGAGTGTGAAGCGGCTGGGATGAGAATCAGCACCTCCAAGTCCGAGTCCATGGTCCTCAGCCGGAAAAAGGTGGATTGTCCTCTCCGGGTTGGGGACAGGCTCCTGCCCCAAGTGGAGGAGTTTAAGTATCTTGGGGTCTTGTTCACGAGTGAGGGGAAAATGGAGCGAGAGATCGACAGACGGATTGGAGCAGCATCTGCAGTGATGCGGACGTTGTACCGGTCTGTTGTGGTGAAGAGGGAGCTTAGTTCTAAGGCAAAGCTGTCGATTTACCAGTCAATCTACGTTCCTACTCTCACCTATGGTCACGAGCTTTGGGTAATGACCGAAAGAACGAGATCGCGGATACAAGCGGCTGAAATGAGCTTTCTCCGTAGGATTGCTGGACTCACCCTCAGAGATAGGGTGAGGAGCTCAGTCATCCGGGAGAGGCTCAGAGTAGAACCGCTGCTCCTCCACATTGAAAGGAGTCAGTTGAGGTGGTATGGGCATCTGATTAGGATGCCTCCTGGACGCCTCCCACTTGAGGTGTTTCAGGCACGTCCCACTGGGAGGAGACCCCGGGGCAGACCCAGGACTCGGTGGAGAGACTATGTCTCCCAGCTAGTCTGGGAACGCCTTGGTATCCCCTCTGAAGAGCTGGAGCAGGTGGCTGGGGAGAGGGAAGTCTGGGCTTCTCTGCTTGAACTGCTGCCTCCGCGACCCGGACCTCCGGAAAAGCGGTAGAAGATGGATGGATGGATGGATGGATGAATTGAATTGAATTGTCTCAACAGCCACGGCTGGATTTCAAGCACAGGTACGCATCTGGACAGTTTGTGACCCAGCAAGAATTAAACCGATTGATCGCCAGATACATCGTTACAGACTGAAGACGTGATAACAGTCACTCCATCAGACAGCTGAGACTGTGATCCACTGAAGTTAAAACACATTTACTTGCTACCTGGATAAAGATTATTCAAAAATGGATTTGACTTCCAAAAGGAATTTGAGGGACTGGACCACGTCTCTGTCACAGCAGACATTTGGACTGTGGATAATGGACATTTTCTTTGGATCACCGCACATTGGCTGAATCCATAACATAAAAGTAAGATAAACATGGACAGTTTTATGCAGTGTTGCCAACTCACTCTTTTGGAGTGATTCTTACTTTTTCCCTCTCTCACTCCACAAACCCTATTTCTCACTCCAAAATGAAGAAATTACTGGCAATTTCATGTTGATTTTCTTCAGATTTTTCCCACAGTAAGAGCTCTCAAGGCAGGATAAAGCAGACTGAACATGTTCTAAAAGCTCTGTCTGAAAGTCTGTTTTCAGCCTGACATTAATAAGCCCGTAATGTAATCCATTAATTAAATTATCTTGCTACGTATGTGTGCAAGATGATTTAAGTATGCATTTAAAAGTAACATGAAAGTTACTTTTCCAAGTAACTTATTACTTTAATCATGCAGTAATTGGTAAAGTCACTCAACTACTTTTGAAAAGAAGTAACTAGTAACTGTAATTAGTTATTTTTTTAGCAACTTGCCCAACACTGCTGATGAATTTTTTTTCAGGAAAAACACAGACTTTGATAGACAATACAGAAGAGCAGAATAAATAATTTTTTTCTCTGCCCTTGGTACCGAGCAGCCTACTCTCACCTAAAAAGCGTAAAATTGGACAATTTTTCACTCTGAGAAAAGGTGTACAGACATGGAAAAAAAAAAAATCCCATGCAGTGGGTACGTGGCGTTTACACCTTTAAGAAACATGTCTGCCGACACTGTAAGTTTGTCTGCCACCTTCTATTTCCTTCCCTTTCATTCTCTTTATCCATTAGAAATGACACCTGACCAAAACATTTTTCTTAACCTTAACCATCAGAGGAGTGAAAAATGGAAGAAAAAAAAAGTCACTCAAAGCTCAGTGTGGGATGAAAACTCGCAACTTGTTGGTTGAAACTGCAAGTAACTAGCCGTCCGCCATCCCTCACCCACCAATCAAATGAGAGATCAATTAAGTCTTGACCTTAATTCAGTTGAGATTATGTGGAAGGACCTGAAGCGAGCAGTTCATGCAAGGAAACCCACCAACATCCCAGAGTTGAAGCTGTTCTGTACAGAGGAATGGGCTAAAATTCCTTCAAGCTGATGTGCAGGACTGATCAACAGTTACAGGAAATGTTTAGCTGCAGTTATTGCTCCAAAAGGGGATTCACACCAGACAGTGAAATCAAAGGTTCACAACCTTTTCCCACTCATAGATATGTAATATTGGCTCACTTTCCTCAATAAATAAATGACAAAGTAAAATATTTTTCTCTCATTTATTTAACTGGGTTATCTTTATCTACTTTTAGGACTTGACTGAAAATCTGATGGTGCTTTAGGTATTTATGCAGAAATGTAGAAAATTCTAAAGGGTTCACAAACTTTCAATCACCACTGTATGTATATATTATATACTGTACACTACTCACAAAAAGTTAGAGATATTTGGCTTTCGGGTGAAATTTATGAAAAATGTACAACATTCACTCTACAGTGATATCATTTAAGTAGAAACATGCAATTGTGATTTCCTCATCTCAAACAATTTATTGAAACAAAAGCCAACAACAGTGGTGGGCACAGCACAAAAAAACGGAGTGATGGCCTAGAGGTAGAATATCCACCCCTCAACAGAGAGGTCGGGGTTCAAGTCCCAACCAAAGACCATATAAAAATGGAACTTCCTACCATCCAACTTGGTGCTCAGCAAAAATGGAACAGAGGGAGGCAATGTGGACAGCAGTGGCTCATGAGATAGAGCAGGTTGTCCAATAAGCAGAGGGCTGGCAGTTTGAATCCCGCTCTCCCCAGCCATCCTGCCGTTGTGTCCCTGGACAAGACACTTTACCCACCTTACCTCCAGTGTCCATGACACTGGGTATGAATGTGTATAAATGTTCGGTAGTGGTTGGAGAAGCCATTGGCATGGATTGGCAGCCATGTTTCCGTCAGTCTTCCCCAGGGCAGCTGTGGCTACAGTAGTAGCTTACCACTACCAATTTCTGTTTAGAGTGAATGAATAATGGACTCACTGTAAGCACTTTGAGATGTCACTCCTTCTTCTTCTTTTAGATTTGATTGGCAGTTGGCAAATCTAATCCATTATTATTATTATTATTATTAAAAATGTCAATGTCTCAATAACTTGTCATGTGGCCTTGGGCATCAATTACAGCTCGACAACGATGTCTCATGCTGTTCACAAGTTGACTCATTGTCTGCTGAGGCATTGTATTCCATTGTAATCATCCATTCTTACATTGCACATAACTCTCACACTGCATTTTACTTCATTCACATTATATCACTGAATCTGAGTTCACATTGAAATACTGTATGACTGTATATTTTTTCATATATTTCTGCAAAGTGTGGATAGTCTGAGTAAATAACTGCATATATTCCTGTATATATTTGCATACTTTTATAGAAACGTGGACAGACTGTAATTTACTGTACATACTCTGTTGTCATTGAAATCTTATTTAAATCTTACACCTGAACAACGAGAGCAAGTTTTAGCCAAAGTCAAATTCCTTGCATGTGTTGTGCATACTTGGCCAATAAAGCTGATTCTGATTCTCTTCTTGAAGGGCGGCCCTCAGGTCATTGAGGTTGTGGGGTGCAGGGTTATGAGCCTCTACACGGCAGCTCAGCTGATCCCATAGGTTTTCTATAGGATTCAGATCTGGAGAAAGTGCAGGCCACTCCATTTGAGGTACCCCAGCCTCCAGCAGCCTTTCCCTAATGACACAACCTCAATGAGCTGGAGCACTGTCATCCATGAAGATGAAATTAGGCCTGTGTTGTTCATGCAGGGGAACAATGACTAGATTAATGATGTTATTCAGGTATTATCAGCTTGTCCGGACTTGACAGAGCATCCGCCCCACAACCAGGAGGTTGGGGGTTCAAGTCCCGGTGGGGTCGTACCAAAGACCATATACAAAAAAAAGGTACTTCCCACCTTCTAGCTTGGTGCTCAGCATAATAGAATGGGGGAAGGAGAAGTAGTTTATGGCAGTGCCTTACATGGCAGCAACCCCTCTGATTCTACATGTGATTAACATTGTAGATAGGAGAAACATAATTTTGTTCTACTGTACATGATTAGCTGTATGGACTGAATGACAATACAGATAGCTTCTTCTTCTTGTCATTGTACCATCCACAAGGTGTCGGACAGTTCTGTATTGACTAGACACACCTGCCCAGACTATAACAACAAAGGCTCGTCTGGTGACAACAGCGACTGATGCATAGCGCTCTCCTTGACGACTCCAACATCGTTGGCAGCAATCATTTCTGCTCAACGTGAATTGACTTTCATCAGAGAACAGCACTGAGGCCCACTGGTCCCTTGTCCAGTGTAAATGTTCTCTGGCCCATGCAAGGCAATGTCTCCTGCGCCTGTGGTCAGGTACCCTTGTAGGTTGTCTAGCAAGCAGATCACGCTGATGTAAACGGTTTCGAATGGTCTGACGTGACACTTGAGACACTGTGACACTGTTCACAACAAAGTGGTCATCAGCATGTGATGTAGCCAAAGGACGTCCACTTCTATGCCTTTCTGACATTTCCAGAAAAGCATAGAAGACTGTTTAAATACCAGTTCTAACTGAACCAGAAAAATTTATTGGCTAATTCATGGATCAAACACCTGTTGTGAATTTTGCCATTAAGCACCTTGTTAGAGAACAGCAAGTTATGCAAAAAGTACTGAAACACTAAACAGCTGGACATGTGCATTCAAAAGGTTAGAGAAGGTCAAATTAAGTTCACCTGTAAAGGTTATAGTGCATTTTAGGTCCATCCTGAAATTTCATCCGAAAGCCGAATATTCCTACCTTTTTGTGAGTAGTGTACCTCAAATGCATGTCAAGTGCTAGTGCATGTACTCATAGATGAATGGACATCTGTATTCGTTCCATTCCTGAGACTACCTCTACCAACCATTCCAAAGCTGATGAAATATTCCATTCTGCACAACAGTAGGGAGGGCTCACACTTATCAAACATTTCCAAAGTTAGGGGTCAAACCTTGGTCAACATTGAACAGGCAATACAATGCGAGTGCACCCTAAGACTATCTCTACCAATCATGTTAAATTGGGGGACTGTTCCATTCTGTACAACAGTACATACTGATTACACCAGTCAAATATTAAGAAACTTGGAGGTCAATCATTAGCAACACAGACAAACTAGTGTGACCAGCCCTCAGTGTACTCAGAAAGTAATCAACATTTATTGAATATACAATGGGGCAAAAAAGTATTTAGTCAGCCACCAATTGTGCAAGTTCTCCCACTTAAAAGATGAGAGAGGTCTCCAATTTTCATCATAGGTATACCTCAACTATGAGAGACAAAATGAGGGGAAAAAAAAATCCAAAAAATCAAATTGAAGGATTTTTAATGAATTAATTGGTAAATTCCTCGGTAAAATAAGTATTTGGTCAATAACAAAAGTTCATCTCAATTCTTTGTTATATCCTTTGTTGGCAATGACAGAGGTCAAACGTTTTCTGTAAGTCTTCACAAGGTTTTCACACACTGTTGCTGGTATTTTGGCCCATTCCTCCATGCAGATCTCCTCTAGAGCAGTGATGTTTTGGGGCTGTCGCTGGGCAACACAGACTTTCAACTCCCTCCAAAGATTTTCTATGGGGTTGAGATCTGGAGACTGGCTAGGCCACTCCAGGACCTTGAAATGCTTCTTACGAAGCCACTCCTTCGTTGCCCGGGCGGTGTGTTTGGGATCATTGTCATGCTGAAAGACCCAGCCACGTTTCATCTTCAATGCCCTTGCTGATGGAAGGAGGTTTTCACTCAAAATCTCACGATACATGGCCCCATTCATTCTTTCCTTTACACGGATCAGTCGTCGTGGTCCCTTTGCAGAAAAACAGCCCAAAGCACGATGTTTCCACCCCCATGCTTCACAGTAGGTATGGTGTTCTTTCTCCTCCAAACACGACAAGTTGAGTTTTTACCAAAAAGTTCTATTTTGGTTTCATCTGACCATATGATGTTCTCCCAATCCTCTTCTGGATCATCCAAATGCTCTCTAGCAAACTTCAGACGGGCCTGGACATGTACTGGCTTAAGCAGGGGGACACGTCTGGCACTGCAGGATTTGAGTCCCTGGCGGCGTAGTGTGTTACTGATGGTAGCCTTTGTTACTTTGGTCCCAGCTCTCTGCAGGTCATTCACTAGGTCCCCCCGTGTGGTTCTGGGATTTTTGCTCACCGTTCTCGTGATCATTTTGACCCCACGGGGTGAGCTCTTGCGTGGAGCCCCAGATCGAGGGAGATTATCAGTGGTCTTGTATGTCTTCCATATTCTAATAATTGCTCCCACAGTTGATTTCTTCACACCAAGCTGCTTACCTATTGCAGATTCAGTCTTCCCAGCCTGGTGCAGGTCTACAATTTTGTTTCTGGTGTCCATTGACAGCTCTTTGGTCTTGGTCATAGTGGAGTTTGGAGTCTGACTGTTAAAGGTTGTGGACAGGTGTCTTTTATACTGATAATGAGTTCAAACAGGTGCCATTAATACAGGTAACGAGTGCAGGACAGAGGAGCCTCTTAACCCCTTGCACTCCGGTCAATTTCCCTAAAAACGCCAAAAAATAACGTGCCCAAAGTAAATCCAAAGCTGTTCTTCAACCCTTTGCAGCATCTTCATGGGGTTGGTCTCATTTAAAAGAAAACACTTTGAATGTTTTGGCAAAACAGTCATAATCCCTCTAAGTGCTCCGGCCACTGAGTTACAGTCATCTAAACATACTGAACTTGAAGAAAATAAATTTGGTATGGGTGTTTTTTTGGATACAAATGCTTGCAAATAACACACAGCTTCAGATCCGGGCTGGAAAATGCAACAGAAATGTAGAACCAAGTGTTATCCAGCTGAGGTCAAAATTTTGTAACAATACCACAAAAAAATGAATATATTACACAGCTTTTTCCTCAGGTAGTTCCCAGGCATTTTTGAACTGTGCCAAATTGTGCCAAATGGCACAGTTTGGAAAAACGTCTGTAACTTTTGAATGATTCAGTATAGAAGCTTCATCTTGGGCTCTAATGAAAGGTGACACTCAGGGCTGTGTGTGTGTGTGTGTGGGGGGGGGGGGGTTTGCCCCCCCCCCCCCCCCCCGGCTAAAGAGGACGGAAATCGGAAATCGGAACTTCGTGCGCTGCACAGTTGTAATTTACAGATCGGTCAAAAGTCATTTTTGATTACAATTTTCAGGGATAAAGAATAAGTTAGCTTATAACACTTACCTCTTCACAGTAGCAGTGTCCTGGCGAACTTCTCTTCCTCATTGTCAGACGAATGCGACGCTCGTCCGCTCGTGGTTCCCGGTCAAAACATAATTCCATTATTGCGGTTTTGCGCTTCCATGATTGCGGTTTTGGCAAATGATTTACGACCTTCGTCGTCGGCCTCCGTCAGTCTATGATGACCATGGAAGAGAATCCTAAACGTCTATTCTGCTGGAATAAGTGCAGGTTGCACTTGTGGGTGGTCTCCATGCTGCTGGGTCTGTAGCAGGTTCTTCCTGCGGGTCCTTTTTTTCATCTGCTGCAGCAGTCAGTCTCTCTTCACCCAGCCTTACACAAAACAGCTTGCAAACTTCTGTGCTTCAATTGGCTCGCTGCATTCACAGCATTGGTAGGCGGGTCCTTCTTGCTAGGTTTTCAGTCATTGGTTCTTCAAGGTTTCAGAAACCCAATTCAAGGCTCTTATTAGTCGAATGAGAGGTCAATCATATCTGATCTGTTCGCGGTTGTGTCTGTAGTGGAAGAACTTTTTTTATTTTTTTTTTTTTTTTCCCCCAGTGTGCGCTTGGACGCAGTGCCCTTGTGTGTCCTAGAGCGCACAAGGGCGCTCTCGTGCGCTCTGGGACGCAGAGACGTGCCCGTCCGCGGTACACCGGAGTGCAAGAGGTTAAAAAAGAAGTTACAGGTCTGTGAGAGCCAGAAAACTTGCTTGTTTGTAGGTGACCAAATACTTATTTTACTGAGGAATTTACCAATCAATTCATTAAAAATCCTTCAATGTGATTTTCTGGATTTTTTGTCTCCTTTTGTCTCTCATAGTTGAGGTATACCTATGATGAAAATTGGAGACTGCTCTCATCTTTTAAGTGGGAGAAATTGCACAATTGGTGGCTGACTAAATACTTTTTTGCCCCACTGTATATATATATATATACTGTATATATATCTGTATATCTGTTATATATATATATATATATATATATCCCATATATACACGTGGACAAAATTGTTGGTACCCCTCTGTTAATGAAAGAAAAACCCACAATGGTCACAGAAATAACTTGAATCTGACAAAAGTGGTAATAAATAAAAATTCTATGAAAATAAACCAGTGAAAATCAGACAATGCTTTTGAATTGTGGTTCAGCAGAATTACTTTAAAAAACAAACTCATGAAACAGGCCTGGACAAAAATGATGGTACCCCTAGAAAAGATTGAAAATAATGTGACCATAGGGACATGTTCAACCAAGATGTGTCCTCTAATTAACATCACAGGTGTCTACAAACTTGTAATCAGTCAGTCGGCCTATTTAAAGGGTGACAAGTAGTCACTGTGCTGTTTGGTGACATGGTGTGTACCACACTAAACATGGACTAGAGGAAGCAAAGGACAGAGTTGTCTCAGGAGATTAGAAAGAAAATTATAGACAAGCATGTTAAAGGTAAAGGCTATAAGACCATCTCCAAGCAGCTTGATGTTCCTGTGACTACAGTTGCACATATTATTCAGAAATTTAAGATCCACGGGACTGTAGCCAACCTTCCTGGACGTGGCCGCAGGAGGAAACTTGATGAAAAATGGAAGAGACGGATAATACGAATGGTAACAAAAGAGCCCAGAACAACCTCTAAACACATTCAAGGTGAACTCCAAGGTCAAGGTACATTAGTGTCAGATCGCACCATCCATCGTCGTTTGAGCCAAAGTGGACTTCATGGGAGACGACCAAGGAGGACACCACTGTTGAAAACAAATCATAAAAAAGCCAGACTGGAATTTGCAAAACTGCATGTTGACAAGCCACAAAGCTTCTGGGAGAATGTCCTATAGACAGATGAGCCAAAACTGGAACTTTTTGGCAAGGCACATCAGCTCTATGTTCACAGACGCAAAAATGAAGCATACCAAGAAAAGAACACTGTCCCTACTGTGAAACATGGAGGAGGTTCTGTTATGTTCTGGGGCTGCTTTGCTGCATCTGGTACAGGGTGTCTTGAATCTGTGCAGGGTACAATGAAATCTCAAGACTATCAAGGTATTCTAGAGAGAAATGTGCTGCCCAGTGTGTCAGACAGCTTGGTCTCAGTCGCAGGTCATGGGTCTTGCAACAGGATAATGACCCAAAACACACAGCTAAAAACACCCAAGAATGGCTAAGAGCAAAACATTGGACTATTCTGAAGTGGCCTTCTATGAGCCCTGATCTAAATCCTATTGAACATCTGTGGAAGGAGCTGAAACATTCCGTCTGGAGAAGGCACCCTTCAAACCTGAGACAACTGGAGCAGTTTGCCCATGAGGAGTGGGCCAAAACACCTGCTGAGAGGTGCAGAAGTCTCATTGACAGTTACAGAAATCGTTTGATTGCAGTGATTGCCTCAAAAGGTTGTGCAACAAAATATTAAATTAAGGGTATCATCATTTTTGTCCAGGCCTGTTTCATGAGTTTGTTTTTTAAAATAATTCTGTTGAACCACAATTCAAAAGCACTTCAAAAGTCTGATTTTCAATGATTAATTTTCATAGAATTTTTATTTATTACCACTTTTGTCAGATTCAAGTTATTTGTGTGACCATTGTGGGTTTTTCTTTCATTAACAGAGGGGTACCAACAATTTTGTCCACGCACACACACACATTTACATATACATACACACACACATGTGGACAAAATTATATTATTTTATTACCTCCGCCAAGGAGGTAATGTTTTTACCGGGGTTTGTCTGTCTATCTGTCTGTCCGTTTGTCTGTTACCAACATAACTCAAAAAGTTATGAACGGATTTTGACCAAATTTTCAGGAAAGGTGTGTAATGGCACGGGGAACAGATGATTAGATTTTGGTGATGATCTGAGAGTGTATACCTCCACCAAGGGCTTTGTTTGTATTTGTGCAGCAGGATTACACAAAAACTACTGCATGGATTTGGATGCAATTTTTACCAGAGGTGGTCCTTGGCCTACAGAGGAACCCATTATATTTTGGTGATGATCTGAGAATGCATACCTCAGCCAAGGCTCTTATCGTCTCACAGTGTGTTCGCAACAATATTCCAAAACTGATGGACAAACTTTGATGCAATTTTTACCACAAGTGGCTATAGGCCTACACACAAACCCATTACATTTTGGAGGTCATCCATGAGAAACGGAAGAAGCCTTGGCAGAGGTATGCGCTCTATGAGTGCTTTTCTAGTTTTTGCATGTATATTGCATAGCCAATATAAATACAAAGCTATGAATTTTATCTAAATAAATTAATGACTGATTTAGCATACTTTTTTACATTACATTCTGAGCGGAAAAACCTTTGTAAAGCCCTTCACCAGACAGACACTGATATAAGAAAGACAACAGCCTCAATGTAGCATGAAGCGTAAATCTATGTTTGGACAAAATAGAAAAAGTAGACAATGACTCACTCGATTATGGTCTCTCGGTCAGCGATATCTCCGAGGACCATACGCTGGATGATACTGTTGTGTTCCTCCTCCGACAGGTTTTTGTGGGATACCAGGGGTGTGTTGTATTTAGTGGCTGGGGATGGGTCAACCCCCTGCAGCCACGCATGGCTCTCAATCTCCTCCAGGGAGGCTCGCCGCTTGGGGTCTCTCTGAAGCATGCGGTCTATCAGACTGAAGACACAAAAGATACACTTAAGTGTGTATGTGGGTGCTTCTGATTCATGGCTATTTGTCTTCTTTGGAGTGGTGAGGGAGTTCTACCCACATGTCATAAATGTAGAAGCCTCTGAGTTTGATGATTCCTGTCTGCATGTTGTTGTTAAAAGTGGTCATTTATTAACATCTTAACAAAAATGGGTACACAGCAGTACAATTTCGTATCAAGAAAGAGTACTACGGATGCAATGTTTACTTTAAGAGTGTTGATGGAGAAGTATAGAGAAGGTCAGAAGGAGTTGCACTGTCTTTGTGGTTCTAGAGAAAGCATATGACAGGGTGCCAAGAGAGGAAGTGTGGTACTGTGTGAGGAAGTCAGGAGTGACAGAAGTATTTGAGGGTAATGCAGGACATTTTTCCGGTTCCGGCTCTGCCGGACCGGTGGCGCCACACGAGTCGGCTGCCTGTTGCAACAGCCTTTTTTTTTTTATCTTCCTTCTTCTTTCTACACCTTTCACTCTGTATATATATCACGGATCGCCCCGGGGGTCTCCCGGGTCGGCGGACGGAGCCACGGTTTGCAGCGGGAGACGTTACAGCGGGGAGGAGCTAGTGCTAGCTAGCACTTGGCCGCCGCCCGGTGCTAATGGGAAACTCGACATACCGGGAGCTGTAGCGAAAACGAAGCGGGTGCCGGGCTGGAGTTTAGGCGGCGTGAAAGAAATATAAGACAGAATAATAAAGAGCGATGGCAAGAACCAAGCAGACCGCCCGTAAAATCTACTGGAGGAAGAAGCCCCCCAGGAGACAGCTAGCCACAGGGCTGCTCGGAGAGGCGCTCTGGCCACCGGCAGAGTGAAGAGGCCTCGCCGTCACAGGTCCGTGGCTCTGAGAGAGATCCGTCGCTACCAGAAATCCACGGAGCTGCTCATCCGTAAGCTGCCCGTCCAGCGCCTGGTGAGGGAGATCGCTCAGGACTTCAAGACCGTCCTGCGTTTCCTGAGTTTCGCCGTCATGGCTCTGCAGGAGACCAGCGAGACCCACCTGGTGGTCTCTTCTTCGCTAAGGGGGTCACCATCATGCCCAAAGACTTCCAGCTGGCCCGCTGCATCCGCGGAGAGAGAGCTTAGACTTTCTGCTGCACATCCACCAGCCATAATGCTCTGCACTGTGTGTCTATATATATACATTTATAGTAATATGGACATATGTTTGCTAGATGTTGTTTTTTCTTGCCTTCTGATTGTTGCTCTGAGTGTTGCTATCCCTGTGCTGTTGCAATCCTGGAATTTCCCCATTGTGGGACTAATAAAGGCTTATCTTATCTTATCTTATCTTATGAGGACAGTGAGCGGTGGTAAGGTGTGCTGTCATGACAGATGGATTCAAGGTGGGGGTGGGATTAAATCAGGGATCAGTTCTTTTCGTTTGCAGACAGGAGTCTCTGGTGACCATGATGTTTGCAGACAACACTATGACCTGTAGTGAGAGTAGGGAGCAGGTGGAGGAGAACCTGGAGAGGTTAAAGTATGCTCTGTAGAGAAGAGGAATAAAAGTCAGAAGCAAGACAGAATACATGAGTGTGAATGAGAGGGAGGGAGATGCAACGGTGAAGATGCAAGGAGTAGAGTTAATGAAGGTAAATGAGTTTAAATACGTTGGGTCAACAATCCAAAGCAATGGAAAATGCACAAGAGAGGTGAAGAAGAGAGTGCAGGCAGGGCGGAGTGGGTGTAGACAAAGAATGTTGAAGACGGAGCTGCTGGGCAGGTGGAAAAGAGACCACAGAGAAGATTCATGGATGTAGTGAAGGAGGACATGGAGAGGGTTGGTGTTACACAGCAAAATGCAAGGGATAGACTGAGATGGAGGAAGAGTATCTGCTGTTGCAACGCCTAAAGGGAACTGCCAAAAGAATAGGGAAAAAAAAGAACTATTGTTATGATGAATCACTGAAGTTACTATATTCATTAATACCGCACTACCTGTCATGGAATATTGCTTAACTATTTATATCTGGTAGGAGCATGTTGCAAAAACCCCTCTTGGAAAGACTGCCAATGTCAGGAGTCCAAAGAAGCCTGAGGCTCGCCCGACAGAAACAATTTCCTTACCCAAATACAGTACTGCAAACTGAAATTCCATCGATGAGTAAGACCTAACCGCTTCTTCCAAAAAAGATATTAGCAAGTCCTTTATTAAGTGAGTGCCCCTTGTACAGTGCATCCGGAAAGTATTCACAGCACTTCACTTTTTTCACATTTTGTTATGTTACAGCCTTATTCCAAAAGGGATTAAATTCATTTTTTCTTCAAATTTCGACACATAATTCCCCATAATCACAATGTGAAGAAAGTTTTGAAATTTTTGCAAATATATTAAAAATAAAAAAACTAAGAAATCACATGTACATAAGTATTCCCAGTCTTTGCTCAATACTTTGTTGATGGACCTTTGGCAGCAATTACAGCTTCAAGTCTTTTTGAATATGATGCCACAAGCTTGGCACACCTATCTTTGAGCAATTTAATCCATTCCTCTTTGCAGCACCTCTCAAGCTCCATCAGGTTGGATGGGAAGCGTCGGTGCACAGCCATTTTCAGATCTCTCCAGAGATGTTCAATTGGATTCAGATCTGGGCTCTGGCTGGGCCACTCAAGGACATTCACAGAGTTGTCCTGAAGCCACTCCTTTGATATCATGGCTGTGTGCTTAGGGTCGCTGTCCTGCTGAAAGATGAACCGTCGCCCCAATCTGAGGTCAAGAGTGCTCTGGAGCAGGTTTTCATCCAGGATGTCTCTGTACATTGCTGCATTCATCTTTCCCTCTATCCTGATTAGTCTCTCCCAGTTCCTGCCACTGAAAAACATCCCCACAGCATGATACTGCTCCCAACATTGGCATGGTTATGAATGGTACCTGGTTTCCTCCAAACACGACGCCTGCCATTCACACCAAAGAGTTCAATTTGTCTCATCAGACCAGAGAATTTTGTTTCCCATGATCTGAGAGTCCTTCAGGTGCCTTTAGGCAAACTCCTGGCGGGCTGCCATGTGACTTTTACTAAGGAGTGGCTTCTATCTGGCCACTCTACCATACAGGCATGGTTGGTGGATTGCTGCAGAGATGGTTGTCCTTCTGGAAGGTTCTCCTCTCTCCACAGAGGAATGCTGGAGGTCTGACAGAGTGACCATCGGGTTCTTGGTCACCTCCATGAATAAGGCCCTTCTCCCCCAATCGCTCAGTTTAGATGGCCGGCCAGCTCTAGGAAGAGTCCTGATGGTTCCGAACTTATAGATGATGGAGGCCACTGTGCTCATTGGGACCTTCAAAGCAGCAGAAATTTTTCTGTACACTTCCCCAGATTTGTGCCTCAAGACAATCCTGTCTCGGAGGTCTACAGACAATTCCTTTGACTTCATGCTTGGTTTGTGCTCTGACAGGCACTGTCAACTGTGGGACCTTATATAGACAGGTGTGTGCCTTTCCAAATCATGTCCAATCAACTGAATTTACCACAGGTGGACTCCAATTAAGCTGTAGAAACATCTCAAGGATGATCAGTGGAAACAGGATGCACCTGAGCTCAATTTTGAGCTTCATGGCAAAGGCTGTGAATACTTATGTACATGTGATTTCTTATCTATTTTTCATAAATTTGAAGAAAAAAAAAAATCTCAAAAAATCTGTTTTCATGTTGTCATTATGGGCTGTTGTGTGTAGAATTTGAGGAAAAAATGAATTTAATCCCTTTTGGAATAAGGCTGTAACATGACAAAATGTGGAAAAACTGAAGTGCTGTGAATACTTTCCGGATGCACTGTATGTTTATTTGCCGGAGTGGTGGCCTAGAGGTAGAGCATCTGCCCCACAACTGGGAGGTCGGGGTTCAAGTCCCAGCCGGGTCATGCCAAAGACCATATATAAATGGAGCTTGGTGCTCAGCAAAAATGGAACGGAGGAGGGAAATGTGGGCGACAGTGGCTCAGGAGGTAGAGCGGGCCATCTAATAACCGGAGGGTTGGCGGTTCAAATCCCGCTCTCCGCAGATATCCTGCTGTTGTGTCTCTGGGCAAAACACTTTACCCACCTTGCCTTTAGTGTCCATGACACTGGGCATGAATGTGTATAAATGTTCGGTAGTGGTGGGAGAGACCATTGGTGCGGATTGGTAGCCATGTTTCTGTTAGTCTGCCCCAGGGCAGCTGTGGCTACAGTAGTAGCTTACCACTACCATTGTCTGTGGAGTGAATGAATAATGTATCAATTGTAAAGTGTTTGAGTGTCTATGAAAAGCGCTATATACTGTAAATCTGATGCATTATTATTACTATTATTATTATTTACGTTAAATTTTTCAGAATTATTTTTTAATTAACCAAACTAACTGTAAAGAGAACTGCCCTTTGATGTTCATGTGTGACCTGAAATATTTTGATGAGTGATGAACTCATTGTTTCATACTGATTTTCAAATTCAAATGCTTGAAATAAGAATGCTTTTGTGCATTATTTTAAGACAAAGTCACTAGTGTCATTAGATAAGATTTCCTATTTTCAGTATATTTTGCTAATTTTTCATCTTCCTCCTACATCATTCCCTGTCCAACCTGGAGAAGCTTGGGAGCACTGTGAGGATCATGTTCTTTGATTTCTTCAGTGCTTTCAACACCATCCAACCAGTGATCCTGAGGGACAAGCTGATGTGCGTAGGGGTGGACTAGCACCTGTCATTGTGGATCCTGGACCACCTCACAAACAGTACCTCACAGTTTGTGAGGACCCAAGACTGTGTGTCTGATAACATCATCTGCAGTACGGGGGCCCCCCCAGGGAACAGTTCTGGTTCCCTTCCTGTTCACCCTCTACACTGCTGACTATTCACACAACACACCACACTGCCATCTACAGAAGTTCTCTGATGACTCTACGATCGTCTGCCTCATCTCTGATGGGGATGATGCAGAGTACAGAGGACTTATCCATGGACTGGTGCCTCCGGAAATGCCTCCAGATCAATGCGAGGAAAACCAAGGAGCTGGTGGTGGACTGCCGCAGGTGAGGACAACCCCCCACAGTACGGGTAAACATCCAGGGAACAGACATTGAGATGGTGACATTTTACAAGTACGAGGGTGTTCACCTGAACAATAAACTGGATTGGTCACACAACACCAACGCACTCTACAAGAAATGGCAGCACAGGCTGTTCCTCCTGAGGAACAGCCTGAGGCACTTCCGCCTCCCAAAGAGAGCAGACGCTTTTTCCTTCTCTCCAGCTCTGACTTTTTATCTCCTTCCTCCCCTAACTGACTGGATCCCAGCTTGCTATCGTCTGTCTGCGTGTCTCTACTGCTGATTATCGAACGAAATTATGGATTTAATAAGCTGGGCTTTGAACGCAATTGACACTATTTTTTCAACGAGGAAAAGTGCCCCGGGGGAGGTAGTTTGCCCCGCAGGAACAGCGGCTGCGAGCTATTTGAGGGACACAAGTAATTGGAAACTCTTGTGCCTGTCTGATCTCTCTATCAAAGATGTCGAAGATTTATACCATCTTCGTAGCAATGGTCATCGGGATCCTTCTGATTGGATCTGGGATTGTCCTGGTGTACCGTAAACTGATGAAGATGGACGTAGCCTATCAAAATGCTGGCCAGGTGAGGCTTAACCATCAAATTGAACAATTGGGGAGGACTCTGACAGCGGCTAATGGAGAACTGTCTAGGAAAATGGATTACATCATGATCACGCTGAGAGCCGCCCATGAAGAATTCAACGTCCAGCACTGAAGGATTAAAGTACTGAATCTGTAAGAGAATATAAAGTCTTTTTCTCTGGGAACAGTACTATTCGACTAATCTGACCTGCCCCTCACACAAGTCCTCCAGATTATCTGCAGTTTTTTGTTTCCAAAACATTTGAGCTGCATTGACTCTTATGGACAGCCAGCTGCCTGGCTCAAGGACAATGCGCCAGCCGCTAGACAAAACATCTCCTGCTGAAGAGACTGTTGTTCTTAACTGATATAAACACCTCCACTCAACACTACACCCACACTGACTCAATAAACTGATGAGAAGATCATTCACTCACTGCTCCCTTTGTGTCTTTGTGTACATTCTATTGTTTGCTAATTGTGCATTGAGGGCTTTTTTTCTTGTAATCATAATATTGATCATTTAATGACCTGTATTCTGACAATCAATGCTTTTTTGCTCTCTCCTATTGTGTTATCCTTTTCTTCCCTATGCTTCCTGTTCCCGTCTGATGACAGGCGCGTTATCGACGCTGCTGCGTCACCGGAAATGCAGGTCGTTTTCAGTGTCAAGTCAAATCCCTCGTATGTTATCAGTTGTTTACTGTTTTTTTTTCCCACAATATTTTTATTGAACCTTTTTTACAAACATAACACAAACAATCAAACACTAACACTAAAGTAATAAAAAAAATGTACTAAAACACACCAACAACCACTAACAGGAACAGGTCTTCAACAATGCTCCTCTGTTTAGTCTAGGCAATCCATTACATAAGTATACATATACATTCACCAGTTTGGAATTTATAAGGTCCACACACATCATTCACCTTCTTCTTCAAAAGTTATGTTTAAATTCTTTACATAATCAATAAAAGGTCTCCATATATTCTCAAACACAGTTTCCTTTGATTTCAGTATGTATGTTATTCTTTCTAGTGGAAGGTTTGTTAACATCTGTCTTAAACACTGAGTCACATCTGGTCTATGAGTCTTTTTCCACAATAGTGCAATACATTTTTTGGCGTTAAGCAAACTGAGGTCTATGAATGCTCTTTCACTTTTATTAAAGTTGTGCTTTTCTGGATGCAGACCCAACAAAAACAATTTAGGATTAAATATGATTTGTTTTGAAATTATTTTTTCAATTGTTCCCCTCACCTCTTCCCAAAACATTCTAATTTTCCTACATTCCCATAAACAATGAAATAAGGTTCCTTTATTTTCCATACATTTTGTGCATGTATCTGGTATGTTTTTGTTATATCTATTTAATTCCACCGGTGTAACATACATCCGCATTAACCATTTAAAATGTATCAATTTTAGACGTACATTTATTGATTTGGTTTGAGCTTCTGTACAAGCCAATTCCCATTGTTCCTCTGAGATTTGAGTTTGCAGGTCTTCTTTCCAATAATTCAGTCTTTTCTGTGAGTTTTCACTTGAAGATAATGTCAATGAGTTATAAAACTCTGAAATAATACCCTTTCTCTTACTATCTTTCGTCAAGATTTTTTCCAAGGATGAATAAATAGGTCAAGTGAGAGCATTGTTTTGATTTGATCGAATAAAGTTCCTAATCTGAAGATATTTTAAAAAATGTGTTCTATTAAGATTAAATTTGATCCTCAGCTCTTCAAAAGACATTATGTTATCTGAGCATGACAAATATAAATCTTGAATTTTTTGGATCCCTTTTAAATTCCATACTTTAAATTCAGCATCCGCTCTCCCTGGTTTAAAATATTGATTACCCCATATTGGACTAAATTGTGACAGTAAGTGTGGTTCTTTTAAATATTTTTTAGTTTCACACCATATTTTAATCATATGTTTTACAAATGGATTTTTAACTTGTTTCTGTAATTTTTTTGCCGAGTCTGAATATATGAATATGGGAAGAGGTAAAGGTAAATTGTATGATTCCATTTCAGTCCAGTGAGGGAGATCATTTGATGAAAAATAATATGTCATAGACCTCAGTTGTGCTGACCAGTAATACAACATAAAGTTTGGACATTTCAGACCTCCACGATCAAATGGTAAATATAGTAAGGACAGACGTAATCTAGCCTTCCTATTGTTCCATATAGACTCCACTAACTTTCTTTTAATTCTTGAGAATAGATCTGAAGGTGGTGGTAAAGGAATGTATTGAAATAAATAAAGTATTTTGGGTAAGATATTACTTTTAAGTATATTAATTCTCCCAATCATCGACATTAGTAGTGACATCCATCTCTGAATTAACTCATTAATGTCTGTCATTAAGGCTTCGTAGTTGGCACTGGCGACTGATTCCAGCTTGGGCACAATTTGAATTCCTAAATATTTAAACTGATTTACAACATTGAATTGATTTACCTCAGAAGCTGGGTGCTTTCTCTGGGACTCATTTAGCATTAATATTGAAGATTTAGTTTTATTTATTTTATATCCTGATATTTCCCCAAAATTCTTTATTAAATTCAACAAGGTCGGAATTGATTTTTTAAGATTCGACATAAAATTATGTCATCGGCATACAGGGAAATTTTATGTTCTGTTGGTCCAACCTTAATTCCATCTATTTGCGGATGTAAACGTACTGCCATCGCTAAAGGTTCAATTGCCATAGTGAACAGTAAAGGTGAAAGTGGACAGCCTTGTCGACATCCTCTATTGATTTTTATTGATTTTGAGATATTGCTGTTTGTTAGGATTTCTGCTGTAGCATTATTATATATTATCTGAACCCATTTTATGAAATTATTTCCAAATCCAAACCTTTGTAAGACTTCAAAAAGAAAGGGCCATTCGACCCTATCAAAGGCCTTTTCGGCGTCCAATGATAGGAGAGCTGTATCCGGTGCTTCTTTATTAGAGTAAATAATATTGAATAATCTTCTTACATTATAGAAGCCTTGTCTCCCCTTTATAAAGCCATTCTGATCTCGGTTAATAATATTTGGTAATATTTCTTGTATTCGTCTGGCTAAAATTTTACAGATTATCTTAAGGTCAGCATTTAATAGGCTTATTGGTCTCATATTTTCACATTTATTAGAGGGTTTACCTGGTTTTGGCAACAGTATAATTAAGGCATTATCCATGTATGATGGTAAATTACTATTTTGAAATGCTTCTAAAACCATTTCCAAAAAAGGTTTTATTAATTTATTCTTAATTTTTTTATAAAGGTCAACTGGAAGACCATCTGGTCCTGCACTTTTTCCTGATTTCATATTATCAATGGCTAGCCCAACTTCTTCTTGACTAATTTTAGACTCCAGTATCTCCCTGTTTTCATTTGGAATACACGGTATAGATAGTCCGTCCAAAAACCCATTCAGTTTTGTTAAGTCAGTTTCATTTTTTGTATCATATAATTTTTCATAGTAATCTCTAAAGGCTCTATTAATTTCTAAAGGATCTACAACTACCTGTCCGTTACTTATAATACTGGTAATTGGTGTTTTAGATTCTAATTGTTTAATCTGCCATGCCAATAATTTTCCTGATTTTTCACCTTGTTCATAAAAAGATTGCTTCAATCTTAGAAGACTCGAGGCAGCTCTATTCGCTGATTTTTTGTCATATTCAGCTCTCAGAATTATTAATTCGTTCTCTAACTTTGGGTCACTTCCTGCATACACTTTTTCTTGAAGAATTTTTAATTTGTGTTCCAATTGGACTCTCTCCTCTCGAGTCTTCTTAGATTTTGAACCTGTATAACTAATAATATGTCCCCTAATAAAAGCTTTGAAAGCCTCCCACTTTATACATGCTGATGTTTGTGTAGTATTAATATCGAAGAACTCATCTATCTGTTTTTCTATATACTTAACAAATTCCTCATCCTGAAGCCATTTATGCTGAAATTGCCACCTACCTGGCTCCTTTGTCAATTTCTTATCTACATATATGAGACAACAGGGTGCATGATCAGAGATCACAATATTATCATAAAAACAGTTTTGAATCTTGGACCTTAATTCTGTGGAGATCAGAAAATAGTCAATACGTGAGAATGACTTGTAGGTATTAGAATAACAAGAGTAGGCTTTAACTTGTGGTTTCATTTCTCTCCATATATCCAGCAATCTCAATTCTTTCATAGAATGCTTAATGATCATCCTGCATCCATTGTGTGTACAGTCCAGTCCTGTTGATCTGTCTATACCGGGATTCAATGCACAATTAAAATCCCCAGCTATTATATGTTGCCCCGTAAGTGATGACAAGATAAGAAACAAATTAGCAAAGAACTTTTGATCATCTATGTTGGGACCGTATAAGTTCACCAAATTTATGTTTTCTAATAGCAAAGATCCTTGAATAATTAAATATCTTCCAAATTTGTCTCCAATTACATTTTTCACTTGAAATGGGACTGATTTATGTATGAGAGTCATAACTCCCCTGGCTCGGGATGAAAATGATGAGGTGAACACACTTCCTTGCCATCTTCTCCTAATTCTTTTTACATCCTCCTCTATTAGATGGGTTTCTTGTAAAAACACAATTTTTGAACCTATGTCTTTTATTTTATTCATAACTTGTTTAAGTTTTTTTAAATTTTGTAGACCTCTGCAATTCCATGAAGTTAAATTAAGATTAACGCTTTGGTCTATGATCAAAAGGGGGTTTAGGATTACCTTGCAATATAAACATGCTCATACAGAGAAGCAAAAACATGAGTGGTTGAACATTCATCCTACAAACTACACACAAACAAATTCCCCCTTCCCACCTTCGTGGTAAACCCCCCAAAATCAAAAAAAAGATTCCGTCTCCCGCTATAGCCATCGACCGCTCCACACCCACGAGGATCAGCCAAAGCCACTCCTTCTTCATCCTCCCAATCACCCTAACTCTACTGCTTTTAATAACGTAACATTAACTCTCTTCTGTAATTTTCAAATTTAACTCCAAAATTTTATAGCAATTTTGTACATCTTAGTTTTTTTTTTGTTTGTATTACATATTAAATAAAAAAAAAAAAATCTATATTTTGTAATCTTGCTCTATGCTTCAAATCAGTTAAATGCCTATGTAAATGCTCAAATATTCTACCCTATATTCTGTTCATGCTTAGCTCCCACCAGTCTCTTTCTGGATCTTCTTGATGAGCTCCTGCGCCTCCTCAGGGGTCTTGAAGATGTGTGTTCTGCCCTCATATGTGACCAGAAGTCTTGCAGGGTAAATCACTCCATGACGAATCCCAAGGTTGCGCAGTTCTTTACGGATGGGGTCAAACTGCTTCCTTAATTGTTGGATTCCTGAGGCCAAATTTGGGTAGAACCGCACCTGTTGATCTTAGTATTTAATTTCTCCTTTGGCCAGCACCGCGTTGGAGATCGTCATCCTGTCTCTGTAGCTGAGGAACTTCATAATTAGCGTCCTCGGTGCTGCCTTGTTACCTCTCGGTGGGCCAATTCGGTGGGCGCTTTCCAAGACGACTGATGAATTTAGCTCCGCATTGTTCAGCGCCTCCGGGATCCACCCCTCCAAAAAGGAGCATGAATCACGACCTTCGGCTCCCTCCGGTAGACCCACCAGCCTCAGGTTGTTCCGTCTCGACCGGGACTCCAAGTCCAGGACATTATTTTCCAGACATTTATTTTTTTTTTCCCAAAGTGCGCACCTTTAATTGAAGTCCGCCGATTTCATCCTCCGCACTGGAAACACGAAGCTCCACCTGCGTCACTCGCTCCACGCAGTCACCCAATTCCTTTCTCATTGCATCCAACGCTGCCATAATCCCATCAAGTTTAGCGGAAAAGTTTGCTCTCATTGAGCTAATGGCAGCCAGCACTGCACCTGTGCCACCATCATCAGCAGTTACCGCACCACCGCTAGTTTCATCCGCCATATCCGCAGCTTTTCCTGCTGCGCCACAGACGTGAAAGTCCGTTAATTTGGACTGCTTCGGCGGTTCAATTTTTCCCCCACCTAATTTCCCAGCCTTAGGCTTCACCGGCATATCCTCGCCCAAACGCTGGGAAAAATTCTGTTCCAAATGAGAGAGTTATTTGCCGATTATTTATCTCTAGGAGCAGAGCAGAGTGATACGTGTCCTTCTAGGTGGCCGCCATAACCGGAAGTCCATCAGTTGTTTACTGTTAATGTACTTGGCAATAAATCCTTTTCTGAGTTCTGAGGAGACTCAGGTCTTTTGGAGTGCAAGGGGTACTCCTGAAGACCTTCTACTATTCGGTGGTGGCATCAGCCATCACATTTGGAGTGATCTGCTGGGGCAGTGGCATCACAGCAGCCGGCAGGAAGAGACTGAACAGGCTGATCAAACATTATTATAATAATAATAATAACAATCATTATTGAGGGTGGCAACAGCACTGTTGATTCAATGCGAAATATAATGTCTGGGTACATATTCATATTCTGTAGGGTAATTTAACAAACCGTAATGCTGTTTATTCCATCTAGCTGCAATGCTCCTGCACTGTGTGTATACTATCTGTGTACATATGTATATTCATTTACTGCTTTGGCTAATCAGTCCTTATCTTATTATCTTATTACCTCCGCCAGGCCGAAAGGCCAGGAGGAGGTAATGTTTTTGCCGGGGTTTGTCTGTGTGTTTGTCTGTTTGTCTGTCTGTTGGTTAGCAAGATAACTCAAAAACTTTTGGACGGATTTCAATGAAACTTCCAGGCGTTGTTGGAAATGGTACAAGGAAGAACTGATTAAATTTTGGGGATGATCCGCATCACCGTCTGCATACAGGAATTTTTTAAAGCATTTTTCCACACTGTGACATACGGCCATTTTCAACATGTGCGCAGGCGCAATGGAGGGCGCTGGGCGTCGTGTCTGACCAACACAAACTCCGCCTTCTTCAACGTTTTAGCCACAAAAGCACGCGGAAAACACTGGTGGCCTGGGCCCGCGAGCGTGCCTGTTTTTGCGCCACGCTGCAAAACCTGACACGGCCACCTGTCCGCCGCCCGATTATTTGCCACAAATTCCCCGCCCAGCTATAGGCGCTGCGTAAAAACGACCTCTCTGCCAGGGAAGATTCTAAATTCGGTTTTGCCGCGGAGCGCAACCCCAATATAATATAAAACCCACGGCAACCTGTCTAACCAATCTGCATCCGTCAGTGGAGGAGATGGACACACCAACACTTCAGTTTATTACCTCCGCCAAGGAGGCAATGCTTTTACAACCGTAAAACGGGGCTATAAGGGACGGCAGGGTAATGTGGGACACTTTTCTAAATGTAATTCTGCTTTTTTAATTTTGCTTCCGCCTAGATTTGATGAAGGATTCATGGATATTTGACAATAACAACACAACTCAGCGTCCTGCTCAAAATAAAAAAAGCAGAATTACATTTAAAACATTTCCCAGAAAAGTGTCCCTTATTAACCCGCCGTCCCTTATAGCCCCGTTTTACACTACTGAACCACTAATCCTATCACTACCACATTGATTGTCATTCATTAATTGTCTGTTTATTGCACTGTCCATGTCAAATAAACAAATAATCATTGTGAATCCAATTGCTAGTCATATCTTTTCATGCTCAGGGAATCTGAAAACGTACACACAAACACTGTATGGGGGGAACTGTGCCGCTTGGCGGAGGTCTGCGCTCTCCGAGTGCTTTTCTAGTTTACTATTGCTCTGAGTGCTGCTAACCCTTTGCAGCTGTAATCCTGGAATTTCCCCATTGTGGGACTAATAAAGGCTTATGTTATCTTATTAAATACCAAGGTATAAATTCTTAAAGTGAGGGATATAGACAAAATACGCTTTTTGAAGAAATCCTGTCTTGTTCTAAGCCTTTTTGCTAATTTTTAATCCTACATCAAGATATACAGTCTTATAAAATACTAATTTTAATCTAGTTTCAATGCAGTGCAATAACTGTTTTCTAATTTTTTGTGTCTTTTCACTTGTTCCTCCGACATGGGAAGCCTGATTTCAAGCACTTTTACCTAGAATTTATGAACTTCTTTCCAGTCCATGAACATTAATCAGAGCCTGTTTATTTCTAGATTGAAACCATCTTACTTTAAGAAACCTTGTCAAGTAAGATTATCTTGCTGCATGGACAGATAAGTTGACTAGAATTAAGTCATTTTCTGCTAGAATTCAGTGTTTCTTGTATTTTGATGACACTTTTTTCTTTTTGCACTGGACAAACTAAGAGAGGAAAGGCTGAGATGCCTTGGACATGTATAGAGGAGGGATAGTGGATACAAGGATGTTGAAGATGGAGCTGTCAGGCAGGAGGAGAAGAGGAAGACCACAGAGAAGATTCATGGGTGTAGAGAAGGAGGACATGGAGAAAGTTGGTACTACAGAGGAAGATGCAAGGAATAGGGTGAGATAGAGGCAGATGATCTGCAACCCCTAAAGGGAACAACTGAAAGGAGAAGAAGAAGAAGATTTAACGAGTCTCTCCGCGCAAAGTGCAGCAGCAGAAGACTGTTCAACTCATCACACCTTTCCTTCAGATTTAGCCTGGTAAAATCAATGGTGCTAATGTTGGACCACTGGATCAGTTACAGCAATGTAGAGCTCTTTTGTTAGTGATAGCTGGAGCTGCAGGCAACAGCCTCTTTTTCTAAGGCAAACTTGTTCCCCCTCACTTAAATAGCCTCATTAAGAGGCCCAGCACATCTGAGAAGGGAATCGACAAAGACCATAATAGATGTGAACAATGAAGGAAGGGATGGGAGGAACAGGCAAGACATGAGTGTATAATCACAATCTATTCATCTCTATATAAACATGGTACAGGTTAAAGCCCAGCACTAATCTGACTGCAACTGACCTTCGTTCTCTCACCTATTTGTAGGGTGGTTCAGAGCAGCACCTTTACACACCTATGACAGCAGATTTCAGAGAGGAAGTATGTGCATAAAAGCCTGGACAGTGCTTTCACCTCATTTTGGCCTTTATCTAATCCCCAAGTGCATTTGTGGCTAAGTGCAGGCACACCAGGGTGATGGAAGCCACAAGCTAGGCAGAGCTGGGCTCTGCTGTCTGTCATTCTGAGGATTAGTCAGAGAGCCAGGCTCCCTGAGTACTACATCCAGAAGCAGCAGCTGCACCAGCAGGAGCAGTGGAGAGGAGAAATAAAGCCTGCAGATACAACTTGGGCGATCTGGTTCAATAACTTCATTCACAAATTCTCACAGGTCTGCACACATTTTAAACATGATATAGATGCATTTGCACTAGTGATGCAAGTTATCAATTAATTCATTAATTGTTAATTGATTCAGCTTATAAATCTATTAACGATTAATTGATATGCTGTAATTTTCATGAGAATTGGAATTTTCCTCGGTACAATACGGTCCTTCTATCTTTAACATATAAAAAGTTAATTACTGTTTTTCCATCCATCCATCTTCTTCCGCTTAATCCTTTTTGGGTCGTGGGGGGGCTGGAGCCTGTTTTTGATACACTGAATAAAACATGAACATCCTATTCCACAATGACTTATTGTACCATGTGCATTTTTTTTTTTTACTACAGACAATGGCATTTTTTGGAGTTGAATAAATTTTGTACTGTATAGTGTGTACTATGTGCTGGTACATCTGAGTAAATTACAGATGTCATGATTTTTAATTTATTTTAAAAACTATTACCAATATCATAAATGTATCTTTTTTTAGTTATATTACAAAAAATAACTTTCACAATCTAATTTACTGAGATGCACTACTAGACTATTTTAACAGGAAAATAAATTGTGGGCTGCTTCATTTGTTGCATGTTAAACATTATTACAGTACCCCAGTGAGCCAGACAAACCCAGTGCGATCTGGGTTCCTCTGCTGTCTGTTACCTTAGTGGTAACTTGAGTCCGGTCTGCTTTTCTGTCTTGCGGCGTGGGGTAGCAGCAGCGGGGATGGGTTTTTGCACTCGTGTTGTCTTTTTCTTTGCTTTGGTTCATTTCTCTGCTATGTTAATTTGAAGCAGGTGGACCCTCAAGCTCGCATGCTATTAGAACTTGTTGTGGTCCTCTGACGTAACCCAGAAGGGCCAGTTTTTTGGCTCTGAACAGCACATGCATGCGCTCTGGGGGCTTGGCATCTTCCGCTTTTTTGGGTGAAATGCAGCAGTGAGTGACCGCGTGCGCCCCTGCCTGGACGGCAACACCACTACATTTCATAGAATAAGCTCCCAATGAAAAGGACTACTCAATTATCAATTAATTGACAACTAATTTAATTTTGTCGACTAAATTCTTATTGACAATTGAAAGTCAATTAATCATTAGCATCCCTAATTTGAACAGATTAATAAATTATTTTGTTTATTTACAGTGCATCCAGAAAGTATTCACAGAGCTTCCCTTTTTCCACATTTTGTTATGTTACAGCCTTATTCCAAAATGGATTAAATTCATTTTTGTCCTTAAAATTCTACATGCAATACCCCATGATGATGACATGAAAAAAGTTTTTTGAGATTTTTTCAAATTTATTAAAAAAAAAAACAAAAAAAAAAAACAAGAAATCACATGTACATAAGTATTCACAGCCTTTGCCATGAAGCTCAAAACTGAGCTCAGTTGCATACTGTTTCCACTGATCGTCCTTGAGATGTTTCTACAGCTTAACTGGAGTCCACCCGTGGTAAATTCAGTTGATTGGACATGATTTGGAAAGGCGCACACCTGTCTATATAAGGTCCCATAGTTAGCAGTGCACATCAGAGCACAAACCAAGCATGAAGTCAAAGGAATTGTCTGTAGACCTCCGAGACTGGATTGTCTCAAGGCACTAATCTGGGGAAGGGTACAGAAAATTTCTGCTGCTTTGAAGGTCCCAATGAGCACAGTGGCCTTCATCATCTGTAACTGGAAGAAGTTTGGAACCACCAGGACTCTTCCTAGAGCTGGCCGGCTGTCTAATTGGGGGAGAAGTTCCGTAGTCAGGGAGGTGACCAAGAACCCGATGGTCACTCTGTCAGAGCAACAGCATTCCTCTGTGGAGAGAGGAGCACCTTCCAGAAGGACAACCATCTCTGCAGCAATCCTCCAATCAGGCCTGTATGGTAGAGTGGCCAGACAGAAGCCACTCCTTAGTAAAAGGCACACGGCAGCCCGCCAGGAGTTTGTCAAAAGGCATCGCAAGGACTCTCAGACCATGAGAAACAAAATTCTCTGGTCTGATGAGACAAAGATTGAACTCTTTGGTGTGAATGCCAGGCGTCATGTTTGGAGGAAACCAGGCACCGCTCATCACCATGGCAATACCATCCCTACAGTGAAGCATGGGGGTGGCAGCATCATGCTGTGGGGACATTTTTCAGGAACTAAGAGACTAGTTAGGATGGGGGAAAGATGAATGCAGCAATGTATAAAGACATTCTGGATGAAAACCTGCTCTAGAGCACTCTTGACCTTAGACTGGGTCGATTGTTCATCTTTCAGCAAGACAACGACCCTAAGCACACAGCCAAGCTATCAAAGGAGTGGTTTCAGGACAACTCTGTGAATGTCCTTGAGTGGTCCAGCCAGAGCCCAGACTTGAATCCAATTGAACATCTCTGGAGAGATCTGAAAATGGCTGTGCACCGACGCTTTCTATCCAAGATGATGTAGCTTGAGAGGTGCTGCAAAGAGGAATGGGCCAAACTGCCCAAAGATAGGTGTGCCAAGCTTGTGGCAACATATTCAAAAATACTCGAGGCTGTAGTTGCTGCTAAACGTGCATCAACAAAGTATTGAGCAAACGCTATGAATACTCATATCCATGTTATTTCTTAGTTTTTTATTTTTAATAAATTTGCCAAAATCTCAAAAAAAAATTGTTACATCGTCATTACGGGATATTGCGTGGAGAATTTGAGGAAAAACATGAATTTAATCCATTTTGGAATAAGGCTGTAACATAACAAAATGTGGAAAAAGTGAAGCGCTGTGATTACTTTCTGGATGCACTGTAAATACAGTAAATGCATGAACCTCAATTTTCTCCAGCTGAACAAAGACAAAACTGAGATTATTGTTTTTGGAAATAAAGTGAAAAGAGCTCAAATTTGCACATACTTGAATTCCCTTAACTTAAGCAACAAAAACACAGTGGGGTAAAGAAGTATTTAGTCAGCCACCAATTGTGCAAGTTCTCCCACTTAAAAGATGAAAGAAGTCTCCAATTTTAATCATAGGTATACCTCAACTATGAGAGACAAAATGAGAAAAAAAATCCAGAAAATCACATTGAAGGATTTTTAATGAATTAATTGGTAAATTCCTCGGTAAAATAAGTATTTGGTCAAAAACAAAAGTTCATCTCAATACTTTGTTATATACCCTTTGTTGGCAATGACAGAGGTCAAACGTTTTCTTTAAGTTTTCACACACTGTTGCTGGTATTTCGGCCCATTCCTCCATGCAGCTCTCCTCTAGAGCAGTGATGTTTTGGGGCTGTCGCTGGGCAACACGGACTTTCAACTCCCTCCAAAGATTTTCTATGGGGTTGAGATCTGGAGACTGGCTAGGCCACTCCAGGACCTTGAAATGCTTCTTACGAAGCCACTCCTTCGTTGCCCGGGCAGTGTGTTTGGGATCACTGTCATGCTGAAAGACCCAGCCATGTTTCATCTTCAATGCCCTTGCTGGTGGAAGGAGGTTTTCACTCAAAATCTCACGATACATGGCCCCATTCATTCTTTCCTTTACATGGATCAGTCGTCCTGGTCCCTTTGCAGAAAAACAGCCCCAAAGCATGATGTTTCCACCCCCATGCTTCACAGTAGGTATGGTGTTCTTTCTCCTCCAAACATGACAAGTTGAGTTTTTACCAAAAAGTTCTATTTTGGTTTCATCTGACCATATGACATTCTCCCAATCCTCTTCTGGATCATTCAAATGCTCTCTAGCAAACTTCAGACGGGCCTGGACATGTACTGGCTTAAGCAGGGAGACACGTCTGGCACTGCAGGATTTGAGTCCCTGGCGGTGTAGTGTGTTTCTGATGTAGCCTTTGTTACTTTGGTCCCAGCTCTCTGCAGGTCATTCACTAGGTCCCCCCATGTGGTTCTGGGATTTTTGCTCACCGTTCTCGTGATCATTTTGACCCCACGGGATGACATCTTGCGTGGAGCCCCAGATCGAGGGAGATTATCAGTGGTCTTGTATGTCTTCCATTTTCTAATAATTGCTCCCACAGTTGATTTCTTCACACCAAGCTGCTTACCTATTGCAGATTCAGTCTTCCCAGCCTGGTGCAGGTCTACAATTTTGTTTCTGGTGTCCTTTGACAGCTCTTTGGTCTTGGCCATAGTGGAGTTTGGAGTCTGACTGTTTGAGGTTGTGGACAGGTGTCTTTTATACTGATAACGAGTTCAAACAGGTGCCATTAATACAGGTAACGAGTGGTGGACAGAGGAGCCTCTTAAAGAAGAAGTTACAGGTCTGTGAGAGCCAGAAATCTTGCTTGTTTGTAGGTGACCAAATACTTATTTTACTGAGGAATTTACCAATTAATTCATTAAAAATCCTTCAATGTGATTTTCTGGATTTTTTTTCCCTCATTTTGTCTCTCATAGTTGAGGTATACCTATGATGAAAATTGGAGACCTCTCTCATCTTTTAAGTGGGAGAACTTGCACAATTGGTGGCTGACTAAATACTTTTTTGCCCCACTGTAGGGGGGCCTATGCATCTATGTTAACAAGAACTGGTGCGTTAACGCCACGTTAGTATCTAAACACTGCTCTCCGTTGGTGGAGTTCCTTATTGTAAATTGTCAGCCATATTATCTGCCGAGGGAATTCAGCAACGTGTTTGTAGCTGCTGTTTACATAGCGCCGAGCGCTAACGCTAATGCTAAGGAGGCACTCGGGGAACTGCACGATGCTATTAATGAAATCCAAACCTCACACCAGGACAGTTCTGTGGTTGCGGGGGATTTTAACCACACCAGCTTAAAGACTGTGCTCCCCAAGTTTAATCAATGTGTAGACTTTAAGACCAGAGAGAATATGTTGGACTTAGTGTACACAAACACAGATGCATGTAAGGCAATACCCCGCCCCCACCTCGGCCTTTCTGACCACATATCCGTGATGCTGGTGCCTGCCTACAAACCTCTACTGAAGCGCAGCAGGCCAGTAGTGAAACAAATCAGGGTTTGGCCAGAGAGTGCAACCTCTGTACTGAAAGACTGTTTTCTGTACACAGACTGGGAGGTCTTCAAAATAGTAGCCTCCCAGGAAGACAAGACAGATGTGGAGGAGTATGCTGAAACGGTCAGCAGCTACATCGCGAAGTGCACAGAGGATGTCACTATAGTGAATACCATCACTGTACGGGTAAACCATAAGCCCTGGATGACCGCAGAGGTGCGCTCGCTGCTTACAGCCAGAGATGCAGCCTTCAGAGCGAAGGACAGGATCGCCCTCCGCTCAGCCAGGTCTGCGCTCTCAAAGGGAATTAAGACGGTGAAGCGCGCCTATGTGGAGAAAATCCAGGGACACCTCTGTGACACTAGGAACACCAAGCAGATGTGGCAGGGAGTTCGGACACTGACGGGCTATAAGTCTAGGCAGGGGATCGATAATGACGACGCTTCGCTTCCAGACAGGCTCAACGACTTCTTTGCACATTTTGAAGCATCAAACTCGACAATCAGAGGGAGGGCTGGCCCATCTCCACCATCGGTCGGACCAGCTTTTACCATCAACACAGCGGACACACGGAGGACCCTAACCAGGGTCAACCCACGTAAAGCTGCAGGTCCGGACAACATCCCGGGACGTGTGCTCCGAGACTGCGCGAGCGAGTTGGCGGATGTACTGACTGACATTTATAACATCTCCCTGAGTCAGGCGATCGTTCCCAGATGCTTCAAGACGTCTATCATCGTACCGGTGGCAAAGAAATCAGTTGTGTCCTGTCTGAATGACTATCATCCTGTTGCACTGACACCAACTGTGATGAAGTGTTTTGAATGGCTTGTCAAACCACACATTACAGCCTGCCTCCCTGCATCACATGACCCGCTCCAGTTTGCATATCGTTCAAACCGCTCCACGGAGGATGCTATAGTCACCACCCTGCACTCTGTCATCACCCACCTGGATCAGAAAGACACCTACGCCAGACTCCTGTACACTGATTTCAGTTCAGCATTCAACACCATTATTCCCCAGAGACTGATGGAGAAATTACTCCTTCTTGGTCTGAACACCGCCACATGTCTCTGGATCCTGGATTTCCTGACCGAGAGACCTCAGTCTGTCCGGGCTGGAAACAACATCTCCAACTCTGTCACGCTGAGCACCGGATCCCCTCAAGGCTGTGTACTCAGTCCACTGTTGTTTACACTTCTAACACATGACTGTGTATCCAGACACGAGTGGAACCAGATTATTAAGTTTGCAGACAACACCACGGTGGTGGGACTTATTCAGAGGGATGATGAATCAATGTACAGGGAAGAAGTGAGAGACCTGGAGGGCTGGTGCAGGGAGAACAATCTGGTGCTCAACGTGGACAAAATGAAGGAGATGATTATCGACTTCTGGTGATCACAGCCTGAACACGTCCCCCTCAGCATCGGCGGCCGTTTAGTGGAGAGAGTGGAGAACATCAAGTTCCTCGGAGTGCAGGTCTCGCAGGACCTGACCTGGAGCAAGAATTCCTTGGGGATCAGGAAGCGGGCCCAGCAGAGACTGCACTTCTTGAGGAAACTCAAACAGGCCTCTCTCCCCATCTGCATCCTCAGGACCTTCTACAGAGGTGTGGTGGAGTGTTCTGACGTACTGCATTGCTACATGGTACTCCAGCTGCAGTATATCAGACAAAAAAGCCCTGCAGAGGATAGTCAAGGGAGCTGAGAGGGTAATTGGAGTCTCCCTCCCCTCTGTCCAAGAACTTTTTCAGAACCGTTGCAGGAGCAGGGCACTGAACATTGTCAAGGACTGTTCTCACCCTCTGCATAAACACTTTGAACTTCTGCCATCTGGCAAACGATTCCAGAGCATCAGAGGCAGAACCACCAGACTGATTAACAGCTTCCTTCCACAAGCTGTTAGGATGCTGAACAGTTGATCCGGAATCTCTCATACATACTACTGCACCTACGGACATTATGTATATTATTTGTATATTATAGTTCTGGTTAGTTTTTTCAAGTATGTCTCAGGGATGTGTGAATGGATGTGGTGGGGTGGGGGGTGAGGATATGTGTCGGTGTGTCTTAAATCATGTTCTTTTACTTATATGGATGCCGAGAGAAACGCAATTTCATCTTGCCTGCACTACAGTTGTATGTACAGCAATATGACAATAAAGGTTGATTTGATTTGAAAAATATGTTAGAAACATGGGTGTTATATTAGATGAAGATCATACCTTTACTCGTCATGTAAAAGCAATTACCAAATCAGCTTTTTTCAACTTAAAAAACATTGCTATAATAAAGGACAACATCTTCATCAAGGATAAAGAAAAACTTGTACATGCTTTTATAACTAGTAAATTGGATTACTGTAATGGTCTTTTAACTGGACTACCAAAAAAAAAAAACTATAAAACAGTTGCAGTCTATACAAAATACAGCTACAAGACTTAACAGGATCTAAAAGAATAGAACGCATTACCCCAGTTTTAAAAGCTCTGCACTGGCTTCCAGTTTCCTACAGAATCCAGCATAAGAACCTCATCCTATCTATGAAACATGGAGGTGGTAGTATCATGGTTTGGGCCCGTTTTTCTGCATCTGGGCCAGGACAGCTTGCCATCATTGATAGAACAATGAATTCTGAAATATACCAGCAAATACTGAAGGAAAATGTCAGGACATCTGGCCATGAACTAAATCTCAAGAGAAAATGGGTCCTGCAACAAGACAACGATCCTAAGCACCCAAGTCATTCTACCAAAAAATAGTTAAACAAGAACAAAGTTAATGTTTTGGAATGGCCAAGTCAAAGTCCTGACCTTAATCCAATTGAGATGGTGTGGGAGGACCTGAAGTGAGCAGTTCATGTGAGGAAACCCACGAACATCCCAGAGTTGAAGCTGTTCTGTATGGAGGAATGGGTTAAAACTCCTCCAAGCCAATGTGCAGGACTTATCTACCATTACCGGAAACATTTAGTTTCAGTTACTGTGGCAAAAGGGAGTCACACCAGACAATGAAATCAAAGGTTCACAATCTTTTGCCACTCACAGATATGTTGTAATATTTGATGATTTTCCTAAATAACTAAATGAAAAAGTGAAATATTTTGTCTCATTTATTTAAGTGGGTTCTCTTTATCTACTTGTGTGAAAATCTGATGATGTTTTAGGTCATATTTATGCAAAAATGTAGAAAATTCTAAAGGATTCACAAACTTTCAAGCACCACTGTATGTTACACATTTATACCAACTGTGTTTGTTGTATCACAATGTTTCCCTCACTACCTTTGGAGCTGGTTGGACAACCCTTCCTTGGTGTGCTTCAAGTGTTTTTACGCTTGTACTTTCATGTGGTCAAGCACATCCTGGCTGCAATTCAAGCACTAAATAAATAAATAAATACAAATTCCAATACTAGGTATAAAGAGGGCCTAAATGACAAGGTTGATAAAATAATTTGCGGCAAAATAAAATCTCATGCCTTAATATGAAGCACTGCAGCTTGCTTCGATCCAAAACATGGGCAGATAATTCACCAGAGCATGAAATGGTCAAAATATAAGGATGGGACTCGGCATTCAATGCCTCCTCTACAAAGCCAAAGCCCATCAGATTACACACAGCTGCTTCAGCTTAGCACTTCTATCTAGACGCAGCTCTCCCTGGACTCTGAGGACGTAAGCATTTATCTCCAGTGTGTAGAAATACATGTGCTGTGAGTGTGTGGAAATAGACTGGCCTTCAAAACGTATTGAGTATAATGTCTATAAAAGGCAGCCATGACTCACCGCATCAGTTCAAAAACAGGTGGGTTTCCACTATTGGATTTTATTATTACTATTATCATTATTCATTATTACTATTTAATTTTTTGCCATTTTCTCCACTTGCCATTGGTCAGATATGATCTAGTTTACGGACAGGATGTGATGACTGCTTTTGACAGTCAATATGCTTATTTTAAGATAAGATAAGCCTTTATTAGTCCCACAATGGGGAAATTCCAGGACTGCAGCAGCACAGGGATAGCAACACTCAGAGCAATAGCAAATAAGATAAGAATAAGTCAGCCAAAGCAATAAATAAATATACAATACAGTCATGTGAAAAAATTAAGAGGACACCCCTTTCAATATTCAGTTCTTTATTAAGAAATGTTCACATATCTATGTCTAACCTTGTTTTTGTTTTATTGGCATTTTTTAAAATGTATTTTATCCATTGTAAGTGGGAATGAACGTGGGGGTGTCCTAAAAAAGATGGAGGATGTCCTAATTTATTCCTCACTATTTGTTTAGAATTACATTTTACAGAAAAGTTGAAAAAAGTCTAATTCATTTTTAATTGTTTAGTTGTATTACATGAATCTCCCAGTATTTTTAACAGTGATATTAAATATGTTTAAAAAAAAACAAAAACAAAACACACACACACACACACACACACACACACACACACACACACACACACACACACACACACACAGGGTGTTCTAATTTTTTCACATGATTGTATGTACACAGTTATACATACAAAGTTCCTCTATTATGCTTTTTGGGCCCTTTGTAGCATTACTGACCAGTGTGACCTTATTTCCATCCCTTTTCCTAATTAAGAATTATTTAGAACCAAATACCAACTGGAGATGTCTCTCCCAGGACAAGACTGACCTCCTCCCAATAAATTTCATCAGATAAGCACCCTTTTCACAAGTTTATGACCTTTTTTGCCTCAAGCTATCAATAACAACTTTGATATAGGGCTGTGCCATATCATATCATTCACAATAATACTGGTATAAATTATGATACCGGTGTAAAAATGAATATCACAATATTTGGGGTCTGCTGAGTGACATCACACCGTTGCACTGCACATGGAAGTTACGTGTTACCATAGAAACAGCAAAAGAAACATGGCGCAGGAAGTTGCCGCTCCGAAGTCGGAGCATCTACATCCAGTTGGGTGGAAATATTTAAGTTTGAAAGCAGTTTCAGACTGCTGCCATGTTAAAAAAAAAAAAAATTGTGCAGCAATGTAAATAATCTGCCCGCATTTTTTTCTGCACATCAGTAGTATTGCCGTTTGAAGTATCCGTAGTTATACTTGCATTCTGCTTTGGCCGCTTCAGCTTGATTTTATTCAACCACCTGAAGATGGGAAGGGAAAAAAAAAATACATCTGTTCAGTGCGACAAGAGCCAAAAAGCCCCAGGAGAGGGCCGTACAATGAGAGTTACAATGCAGGTAAAGTGATTCAGCATAAAACCCGACATCTGTGTGCACTGCAGATCTAACTTTATATTACTTTCTTGTAATATTTGATACAGAACAACAAAAAAAAACATTTTAAATTAAATCTGAGCTGCTGTTTATAAACTGGATAACTTTTTGTTTCGTTTTTCCTGAATATGTTGAAGGAAACCGGAGTGGTGGCCGAGTTGATAGAGCATCCACCCCACAACCAGGAGGTTGGGGTTCAAGTCCCGACCGGGTCATACCAAAGACCATATAAAAATGGTACTTACTGCCTTCTAGCTTGGTGCTCAGTATAACAGAATGGGGGAAGGAGAAGTTGTTTGTGGCGGCGTCTTGCATGGCAGCGGCCCCTCTGATTCATGTGATTAACACTGTAGATAGGAGAAATGTAATTTCGTTCTACTGTACATGATTGGCTGAATGGATTGAATGACAATAGAGATGGCTTCTTCGAAACAACACTGGCCTGTGAAACTGTCCTTTACACATAAATTTAAAAGAAAAAACTTGTATTCTGTAATATCGCGAAAAATATTATCATGAAAATTCACAGAAATAGTGATATCATTTTTAGGCCATGTTGCCCACCCCTACTTTGATGGATCCTTGATCACATTTGGATGCCCTCAGATTGCCCATTTGTACAACTGGACAGAAGAGGACTTGTATGGATCCACATTGCCCCCCAATGGATGAAAGTGACACTGCAGTACTCACTGCAGTGTTTCATACTGTTGAACTTTTTTATTTTCTGCAGGTGAGAGCAACATCCAAAATGCATACTGTTTTAGTCTGTTCATTCTGCAGGTTGAAGCACCATTCATACTCACTGGACCATTATCTCCTAAGTATTGTGCTTTTATTTACCTCCACTTAGTATGTATGCCTGAACTATGAAGATAATCACTTAAAAATAAAATTGTGCACTTTTAGCGAGAAGTATCAAGAAGCCTATTTTAGTATGATGGTTCAGGTTTTGAAGTGATTTACCCTTACGTTAATCGTGTTGGGTGATCGTCACTTAGATATCACGTCACATGACTTGGAACTAACCAATCCTCTTTCAATATTAGGAATTTTCCTTATCATTGGTTTTATGACCCTAGTTTCAAACAAAGAAACCATGTCTGATTCACTAGGGATCTGCTGACATCCAACCTCTGTTTCCAGATTTTGATCCGAATTGGTGAATTTCATTGTCAGTAGAAAGAACCACTGTCCATGGTAACTCGAACTGAGCACCTTCAGTCAACTCTTACTCCAAAAGCAGTAAAACATCTATCCTTTTACTGTAACTTGTCCCTCCTTTTTTCTTCCCTAATTTTACTGTTTCAATTTCTTTAACCCCTTGACGTCGACTGTCGCGAATTTGCATCAATCCGCTTCCACTCCAAATGCAACCAAAATACCGTCCGTATTCCTCCACTACCGGTTGATGCACTTCCAACACATACCTAGGAACCTTTTGCAAAGCATTAGTTTCTCGTAGTAACGGTCAGAGATGGAGCACCATCCATTTCCTGATTGCTACGCTCGCCTCGTGCCATGTCTGCATTTTCAGAAGACAATCGTGGAAAAATTGTCCAATCTCAGGTAAGTTGTACTAAGATAAAAATATGTACAGGCTTATTGTGTACTTTTATCACTACCACGAAGGAGTGGAGTACCTATGATGAATATTTTTGAAGATATTAGACGATTTCGGTGTGATGATAATTCGCTACATTCAGCCACAATGGATAACCTCCGTCGGCCACAACGGTCGCAAATAAGGTACCATATTTAGATGGTGTTCAGATGCTGTTTAGATGGTGTTTAGATGCTGTTTTTGTGCTTTGCGACACAAAAGGTCTGGTGCATTCATTTGATATATACACAGGGAAAATTGATCCTGCACCAGGTCAACCAGACATTGGAGCCAGTGGAAACATTGTACTAAAGCTCGCACAAGTTATCTATCCATAGTAATGTCAACCACCTGCTGTACTTTGACAACTGGTTTTCCTCCTTCAATCTGTTTGTTGCTCTTGCAAACAAGGGGATACCAGCCCTTGGGACCGTGCAGCAAAATCGTCTGCATGGGTGCAGTTTCAGTGCAGACTCAGAGATGAAGAAGAAGGGAAGAGGGACATTTGAAGAGCAGCAGGCCGTGGTGGATAACGTGGACATTAGAGCAGTCAAGTGGTTTGACAACAGAGGCGTGATTGTTGCCAGCACTTTTGCCAGTGCCCAGCCCATTTCCAAGATACAAAGATAGGATAGAAAACTGAAAAGGAACGTGTCTGTGGAATGCCCAAGCATCATCAGCCTTTATAACAAGTTCATGGTTGGCGTTGATGCTCTTGATGCACTGATCGCCTACTACCGCATCCACATGAGGTCCAAAAAATACTACCACCGGTTGTTTTTTCACTTTGTGGATATGGTAATAGTGAACAGCTGGTTGTTGTATCGGCGTGATTGTGAGTCACTAGGTGTACTCAGAAAGAAGCAGAAGAATTTGCTGGAATTCAGATCGTCGATCGCACAGGCCCTCTGCATGGAAGGGAAGGACCTGACGGAGAAGAAAAGGGGGCGGTCTTCATCTGACATTGAACGGCAGTTTGAGAGGAAGAAACGTCGAGGTCCAGCCAAGGCCATTCCTGCACAGGAAGTCCGCATAGATGCTGTGGGACACTGGCCAGAGGTGGAAAATGGGCGGCAACGCTGCAAACTTCCACAATGCAAGGGCCAGACTGTGTACAAATGTGCAAAGTGCAACATTCATCTGTGCCTCAACAAAAACCACAACTGCTTTCAGGAATTCCACAAATAAATTGAAGCAATGCACACTCTTCGCATTGAAAGGACAGTCAAACTGAGTGGGAGGAAAGAGGTGTTTCCAGCAGGTTTTTGTTCTTGTTCATTGCTTGTGTTTTGTGTTTATAATATGTTTCATTGTAGTGGTTTATGATAGTTTGGCAGTCATGAGAGTTGAAAATACTGAAAATAACTTTGTTGCATAAATAAAAGACTCATCATACTTGAGATGGGTACAGGTGCTTTTTTACCATTTTTTAACCATAGATGCCTGTTGTCGCTAATTTGCATCATACTTAAAATTATATCCATTTTATGTGCTATAGTCAAATTAACTTTCTCAACTTAATTTAGCATCTACTTGAAAGCAAAAACACAAGTGAAATATTTTTTTTTCATAATTGGAAATAAATTCAGGAGTCAAGGGCTTTACATCTTTGGAAAGCTGAGCTCAATTTCTCGAGCCACACCCAGGCCTGATTAATGCCACACCTGTTCTCAATCAAGAAATCACTTAAATAGGACCTACCTGACAAAGTGAAGTAGACCAAAAGATCCTCAAAAGCTAGAAATCATGCTGTGATCCAATGAAATTCAGTAACAAATGAGAAACAGTAACTGAGATCTATCAGTCTGGAAAAGGTTATAAAGCCATTTCTAAAGCTTTGGGACTCCAGTGAACCAAAATGAGAGCCATTATCCACAAATGGCGAAAACATGGAACAGTGGTGAACCTTCCCGACTGGCCGGCCGACCAAAATTACCCCGAGAGCGTGACGACGACTCATCCAAGAGGTCACAAAAGACTCCACAACAACATCCAAAGAACTGCAGGCCTCACTTGCTTCAGTTAAGGTCAGTGTTCATGACTCCACCATAAGAAAGAAACTGGGCAAAAATGGCCTGCATGGCAGAGTTCCAAGATGAAAATCACTGCTGAGCTAAAAGAACATAAAGGCTTGTCTCAATTTTGCAAGAAAACATTTTGATGGTCGCCAAGACTTTTGGGAAAATACTCTGTGGACTGATTAGACTAAAGATGAACTTTTTGGAAGGTGTGTGTCCTATTACATCCGGCGTAAAAGTAACACAGCATTTCAGAAATTCAGAAATCATACCAACAGTAAAATTGTATCTGTAATGTAATGAAATCTGTAATCTGTATCTGTAATCTGTAATGAAATCTGTAATTTCTCAGTTTGGGATCAATAAAGTACATCTATCTATCTAAAATATGGTGGTAGTAGTGTGATGGTCTGGGGCTGTTTTGCTGCTTCAGGACCTGGAAGACTTGCTGTGGTAAATAAAATCATGAATTCTGCTGTCTACCAAAAAATCCTGAAGGAGAATGTCCGGCCATCTGTTCATGACCTCAAGCTGAAGTGCACTTGGGTTCTGCAGCAGAATAATGATGCAAAACACACCAGCAAGTCCACCTCTGAATGGCTTAAGAAAAACAAAATAAAGACTTTCGAATGGCCTAGTCAAAGTCCTGACCTGAATCCGATTAAGATGCTGTGGCATGACCTTAAAAAGGCGGTTCATGCTCGAAAAAACCCTCCAATGTGGCTGAATTACAACAATTCTGCAAAGATGAGAGGGCCAAAATTCCTCCACAGTGCTGTAAAAGACTCATTGCCAGTTATCGCAAATGCTTGATTACAGTTGTTGCTTCTAGGTGTGGCCCAACCAGTTGTTAGGTTTAGGGGGTAATCCCTTCTTCACACAGGGCCATGTAGGTTTGATTTTTTTTCCCCTTAACAACAAACACCTTCATTTGAAAACTGCATTTTGTGTTTACTTGCGTTATCTTTGTCTAGTATTTAAATTTGTTTGATGATTTGAAACATTTAAGTGACAAACATATAAAAAAAATGAGAAATTAGGAAGGGGGCAAACACTTTTTCACACCACTGTATTGTGCCAAAAAGACTTTCTTTTGACTCCACAAGTTTGTTTTTGTCTGCTTTACGTTTTTCATCACATTTTTATGGTTAAAGGAAACCAGTACTGGTCATTATAACAACATTAACTGTGCTTTAGATATTACTTATAAACTAAAAATGCATTTATTCAGTAAAAACAACCCCCTAGAGTCAGTATACTGATAATACTGATAATTTTATCCCATGAAAACCGCTTGGTCAAAACGAATGGGGAGCAGCCACTGCCGGCCAGAAGTAACGTACAATTGTCGAGTCCGGCTTACCGCGGACGAGTAAATGCGTTTCGCAGCTGCTCAATGGGTCGAGATCCAAGTTGAAAACAGCGCAAAATCTGAACGAATATATACTGCACAAACTGTCCTTGGAAATGGCCTTCATTGACAGCATGACCCGCAGGTACCTCCGGGGACCAGCACCTGAAGGGGACCTGACGAACATGCAAGTTCCCAGTCAAGTAACTTCAGAACACGTTGAATAAATCTTGATATACTGTACTAGCATTTTATTCCATTAAATCATATGTGGGTAGATTTGCTTGTACATGGTTGTAAAAAAATTACATAAAATTCTGATGTTAAAACTTTGTTGACTGTTATACTGCATCACTACTGGTGCTGAAATAGCCCATGGAGGAGGCAAGATGTCACTGACCATGACTGAAAGAGCAGTGACTTGAAAGTCGCACATATTTGAGAAGGAATCATGACCAAAATTACTGGCCAGAACCACTAGTATGAATATTTGATCCTTTGAAATAGCTACTGACTAAAATTCACTACAGGTACCCTTTAACATGGCAAGTGAGAATTTTTCTACTGCTTTTTTAGTGTTTTTTTTTTGTTTGTTTGTTTTAATCAGTTGTGATCGGACCTTTCCCTGAATGCAACCAAAGACTGCATGCAAGCTCTGTCACACTGGCCAGCTTCAGAGTTTTATCTGATTTCCAAACCAAGATATTGCCGGAGCCTGGCGAGCTGTGACCAAGCTGCATTTGGGGCGATCTTTGAAAGTGGAATCTTTTCCGAGTCATCTACTGGCCAAGATGCTCTAAAAAGCTTGTAAAATCACAGATGAGAATGTCTGTGATATGAAAGAATAGCCAGGGGGGAAGGGCCTGATACCACTCTTTAGAAAAAAAAAGGTTCAGCACAGATTGGTCAATGCAAGTTTGCTTAATACATGAACAGCAAGATTTTGGTCAAAAGGTCTTCAATCAAAAGAAAAAAAAGACACAAAAAGTTTACCCAATTAATTGATAGCTGCAGCCCTAATACGATCGCAACAATTAAGGAATTGTAGTATTGTGACAGTATTGCACCGTGACCCAAGTATCATGATGGGTATCGTATCATGAGGTCCTTTAAATTTCCAAACCCTAATTACCACATTAAGGCTACATGCTTAATAATAGTAATAATAACAAGAGCACTCAGACGAGTACAATATCCCCCGCCTCCATTTTCTCTGAACATCCCAATACTTGCAGTCGGACAGCAGCGTTCAACTTTTCAGTATATTTACTGTGGCAGAACCAAATTATGATAAACCTATGACCCATGAATATACAACAAAGTATACAACCCATAGTTGTAGGGCAGGATCCTGAGGTGAATCTGTGTAGCGAGTCTGGTGACCCTAGAGAGCTTTACACATTGTTGTGGGACAGAGGCATGTGCAACAGTGAAGATGGAAGGAGTAGTAGTAGTGAAAGTAGAGGAGTTTAAATACCTGGGGTCAACCATCCAAAGCAATGGAAAATGCACAAGAGAGGTGAAGAAGAGAGTGCAGGCAGGGTGAAGTGGGTGGAGACAAGTGTCAGGGGTGATTTGTGACAGAAGGGTAACAGCAAGAGTGAAAGGGAAGATTTGCAAGACTGTTATGAGACCTGCTATGATGTATGGTTTGGAGATGGTGGCACTGACAGAAAGACAGGGGGTGGAGCTGGAGGTGGCAGAGTTGAAGATGCTAAGATTTTCATTGGGAGTGACTAGGAGGGACAGGATTAGAAATGAGTATATCAGAGGGACAGCTCAGGTTGAGTGGTTTGGGGACAAAGTAAGAGAGGCAAGGCTGAGATGGTGTGGACATGTACAGAGGACGGATATTGGATATACTGGACATAGGATGTTGACAGAGCTGCGAGGCAGGAGGAAAAGATGAAGACCACAGAGAAGATTCATGGATGTAGTGAAGGAGGACATGGAGAGAGTTTGTGTTACACAGGAAGATGCAAGGGATAGAGTGAGATGAAGACAGATGATCTGCCATGGCAACCCCTAAAGGGAGGAGCTGAAAGAAGAAGAAAAGAGCTTTACACATTCTATAGTAAGAGATCATAGGGAGTGCGAACCTTGACCTTTGACCCTTAAACCCCAAACCTGTAGTCAGAGATCATGGTCCCAAAGTGAACTTGTGTCCTAGCTTTCTTTGCTGTCAAGATATAGTTTATAAGGCATTTTGATGTTGACCTTTGACCTTGCAATCCCAAAGCCATAGTCACACTTCAGAGTCACACGGTTAACCTGTGTACCAAGTTCGGTGATCCTAGCTTTACTCGTACAGTAATCAGGCATAGGGAATGTGAACCTTGATCTTTGACCTCAAACCCATAGTATGAGGTCAGGTTTCCAAGATGAACCTGTGAACCAGGTTTGGTGGCCCTAGCTTTATTTGTTTTATAGTAATTGTAAATTTAGCATTTAATATTTACCAAAGTGCAAATGGAATGTTAACTCTGACCTTTGGATGCCAAACCCATAGTCAGGTCAGGGTGTAAGTCGTCCAAGATGTGTCTTAGATACAACTACTGTATCAATTTGAAAAGCCTACACCATTTCTTTTAGTAGTTACTGTGTTTAGAAAATTTAGGGAAAATCTGACCTCTGACCTCAGGGTCACCCGATGAGAGTCAAATTGCAATATGCGCATCATCAGAGTATATCAAACCATAGTACCAAGTTTCAAAACATTTGGAACAAAACTGCAGGATGAGTTGATTTCACAAGACAGCTACTGTCTATGAAGTGAGGTGAAATAAGAGGTCATAGGTCAGGGGCTGCAACTCCTGCAAAAACCATCTGATGAGAGTCAAATTGTAATATGTGCATCATATGTATATCAAGGTACCAAGTTTCAAAACAAATGGAACAAAACTGAAATAAACATTTGTTCTATGACATACAGAGAACAAGTTAGAGAACAAGTTTTCAGAGAAGGCATTTGCTGCAAAATGATGAGCTCTCTGTTGAAAAGTATAAAAAGTATCAGCAGTTCAGTCACAGGTCAATACACTGACTGCAGAGCATGTCAGCTTAACTGGCTGTGGTCCAAACCACATACGCAGTGTGTCAAGTAAAGCCCAGATACTGGGGGATTGGGGGGGGGGGGGGGGCTGAAACGTTCATAGTGGTCAAATTTGACCAAATGTGGTTTATTTTTCAACAGCAGGGATCCAAATGCTGCAACACTGATGGAAGAAGTGTGTGGACTGAAGGGGAGAGACTATGTTGAAAAATAAACCACATTTGGTCAAATTTGACCACTATGAACTTTTCGGCCTATGACCCTTTCAGCCCCCTCTCATACAGATGGGAGAAATGTTTTGTCCCAACATGGTGCTGCAGACCAGTGCCTTCATATTGGTGCTGTTAACTGTTAATAGAGTAGGCAACCAAAAATATACAGGACAGTTTGTGGTGCAGTCTAGGGCTGTGCGATATGACAAACATTTCATACCACGATATGTCATTTTATAGCACGATGACGATATTTGTCACAATATACATTTTCTGTAAATTCTACAGTTTAGATTATCCCATAAAAAGGACCATCTCTTTTTTACTTTTTTTACATGCACTGTTTTCGCCTCATAATTTTGCAGTGTTGTTATAAAATAGTTTTTTAATGTGTATTTGAGACTTGATTCTCATAAATTTCAGGTTTTTTCTTCTAAATCATATCATATGGATAAAAGGTAAACATCAATAAGTTAAATATTTCCTGAGCCAGAGGAGAAGAGCAAATAAAGAAAAATATAACATAAAAAAAAAAGTCTGAAAATGAGAAAATTACCCATCGCTGCCATCTACAGATATAAATTAGCTGTGAGTTTAAATCAATGAAAATTTAAGTGTGGGGCTAGAGCCTGCAGCCTGCCATTCTGGCCTGATTTAACCTGTCTGCTTCTTAGCAAAAATATTTCAGACTGGTCATGATCTGAAAATCAAAGACACAAAAGGTAATGTAATAAAATAAATCTGATGACTTTAACTTTATTCATTATCGCTACTTGACTAATTAAAATGATAAGAAATCAAATAAATTATATCAAAAGCCAACTTGCTCCTCCAACCCATTTTCACTTATTATTTAGTTATTTTGCGTGTATGTGCCACCATCATGATGGTTATCATGATCTTTTGCAGCTTCAAGAAATTTTTTCAGACAAAACTAAACGCTGCAGTAATTTAAACCGCAGAAACGATGGTCTGATACAATATGCTTCCTATTAGCACAACTTAGCTTCGTCATTTAGCATTTGCCGTTTTATAATTAGACGTGGTGTTAACGTTACTTACCTCCTATTAAAACGAGTCCCACATCCCTGGCAAACAGGAGTAGCAGCTATCTGACCAAACCGCTTGTTTGGAGTTGGCAACCACCGGAGAGCCTAGCCACCCACCACACATCTGTTCCACTGCGCGCACTGCTGGGGAAAGGCAGGGCGCTGACAAGTAGTGGGTGAGGGGCTTTGTTCAAGAAACAGGAGTATATGCATTTTAAATCACGATATAAATGATAATGTATTCTATGAAACGATAGATGTTTTTTATATCAACATCCGATATACAGTATATCGTCATATCGCACAGCCCTAGTGTAGTCTATTCCATAGGTCAACTATTTCTCAGCTGGAGCCACAGAGGGGGCGGACAGGATGACATACGAAGAACTAGAGATAGACTGATTACTGGAGAACAATTACTACTTACTCTTTGCAGGCACAGGAGACACGGGCCGGTACAGTGTATTTACAGTCCATGATCATAGTGAGAGTCTCACTGTCGTTAGCTTCCTGGAAGGGGGGCTGGCCACACACCAACATGAACAGGATCACACCGAGACTCCAGATATCTGAGGAAGATTAAGATGTAGAGAGAAGGTCATCACCAGCTGCATGGTCACACCACATCAATAAATACCAACAGCGACCACGGACAACACAGAACGCCAGTTCCCTCTGAACCCATCAACACCCTGACAAAAAAAAAAAGATCAGACTCCGAAACACAACAGAAGTGGAGTAGTTTATGTTGTCCAGTGGAAGGAGGATCACGCCGATATTTATTTACACTGGAGAAACGAAACAACTGCATCAGCGGATAGCCCAACACAGGAGAAACGACATCACTGAACCAGACTCAGCAGGTTATCTCAGTCTGATGGGCAATGAACCATGTTTGAGGATGATGACATTCACATTCTTGACAGAGAGGATTGATGGTTCAATGGGGGGGGGATTAAAGAAAACATTTATGTTCATGTAGAGAAACCTCTAATAAACAGAAATGTAGCTGATAGAAGCTACCTTCTACCTATAGAAGGTATGAGCATGATGTCACAGAGCACAACTCATGGCAGTTACAAAACGCTGAGTGGCAAAAATGAGTGGGAGCATTAAGCTGGATTCATGCTACTTTTCCACTCTGGTCTGCTGAGATGTGTGTCCACTTTGGACGAGGCCAGCGCGCATATAGTTGTGTATATACTTCATTTTTGTCGTCTAATAGACAAAGCCGTTGACGCATGCGCACAATAGTCATTTACAGTTTCACCCCAGTCCTATGAGTAGCGCAAATGCGCTAACTCACCAGTTTGTTCACCGGCTGTATAAAAATGCAGATGCGTGAGATCAATATACATTTGTTTGTAGCAACAATGGCATTGTTTCAAGGAAAAGGAGGAATTACCGTTTTTCAATGCTCTTCTTTACTCAAGCTGCTGCTACAAAATGACACAGTGTTTCCTCTACCATTATATTGGGGGGGGGGGGTGCCCCTCAACGGACCCCCCTCCCCCAGAGTGTCAAGTTATTCTTCTAGCTATCTATAAATGCAAAGAATCTCTGTCTCTGTGTGTCTGTTCCTCACATATCTCTCAAACCGTTTGTCAGACTGACCTCAGATTTTATAAGTGCTTTGCTAAGGTTATGAGGGTGTGCATCCCTGAGTGGGGAGTTGTTCAGTCAAAATACGTAATTTTATCAATAAAACTTTAGCCACCACTTTGACTCCTCATGCCGAGGCTTCTGGAAGTGTGGGCGGGGTTTTGGCTTGACTCCATACTGATCGGCTAATATGCCCCATTATGACCAGTCACCAGAGCGCTCTGTAAACAAAACAAGGAAGTGAAAAGCGACAAATTTGACTAGAAAAAGATAATACTAAAGATTTAATGCTTAAAAAATTACACCATAAAGTTGCCGTGATTGCATGGGTCTAAAGGATCACCAATTATGTTGGGATTTAAGAGATATACCCATTTCTACTTGTCACCACCCTGCCTCTCCCTGCAGTGTGCCAGGTGCGCCACGACAGCTAACTGCAAGCTGATGTTTTGCCGCTACTTCTGTGGAGCCGTTACTTCTGTGCCAGCCAGGGATATTGGACTTTTCCCCACCGTGCTGTGTCACAGAGGATAGTCCTCTAACCTCATTTTAATTGGAGGTAAGTAACATTAACACCATCTCTCTCTAATTATAAGACAGTAAATGCTAAACGATGATGCCAACTTGTCACTAATAAGAAACAAAATGTGTCAGATCATCGTTCTGGTTTAAATCACTGCAGAGTTTCTTAATTTTGTCTGAAAAAAACATTACTAAAACTGCCAAAGTGCATGACAGCGGCTGCATACACACTAAATAAATAATAAATACATTAAAATGTGTCAGAGGAACAAATTGTCTCTTAATGTAACTTGATTTCCAATCATTTTTAATTAGTCCTGTAGCGATAAAGAACAAAGTTGAAGTCATCTCAAATGCACATTAAAAACAATTTTATAACAACACTGCAAAATTAAGAGGGAAAAAAGTGCATAAAATTAATGACAGATGAATTCATACAATTGATTTTTTTCAGTATGCAATTTAAAATGTAGAAAAAGAGATGGTCCTTTTAAGTGGTTATCATATATTTTTTTTTTTTTTTTTTTTCTCTCGGCGCCACACGAGTAGGCTGCCTTTTGCAACAGCGGCTCGATTCCGAGTCTTTTTCCCTTCCTCTCTCTTTTGATCCGTCTTTTTTTTTCACCCCACTTATATCACGGACACACAGATCGTCCTAAATGTCTCCTGAGCCGGTGGACGGAGCCACTGTTTATAGCAGGATACGATACAGCAGAGAACAGCTGCTAGCATTCAACCGCCACCCGGTCCCATTGGAAAAACTCGACATACCGAGAGAACTGAGGTGAAAACGCCGCGGCTGCCAGGCTGGAGTAAGGCGGAGGACAAAAAATATAAGGTACAGACCCTCCCTTCCATCTGTTGTCATGGGAAATGTACGGTCGATACTGGGAAAGTTAGATGAGCTAGCGGCTATCTCCCGTTATGATAGCACATACCGGGAGTGCTCTCTCCTTTTGTTTACTGAGACGTGGCTAACTGAACTAGCAGCAGATGCTAACATTGAGCTGGAGGGTTTTCACATGATACGAGCTGACCGAACACCAGACAGTGGCAAGGCTAGGGGCGGTAGAGTGATAATGTATGTTAACAACAACTGGTGCAGACCGGGACATATCACTGTTAAACAACGACACTGCAGCAAAGACATTGAGTTGCTAGCTGTTAGCATGAGGCCTACATATCTCCCGAGAGAACACTCACACGTGATCTACATTGTTGTTTATGCAAATCCGACGGCGAACGCTGGGACAGCGCGTGACGTCATCCATTCAGTAACCAGCAGGCTGCAGACAGAACACCCAGATGCTCTTCTCCTCATCTCAGGCGATTTCAACCATGTTTCACTGTCTCCCATTCTACCCACGTTCACCCAGTATGTCACATGCCACACTAGAGACAATAAAACACTGGATTTATTCTACGCAAACACTAAGGAGGCGTACACCTCATCACAACTCCCCCCACTCGGGAGATCGGATCACAACTTGGTTCATCTCCGACCGGTGTACAAACCCCTAGTGCACAGACAACCTCCGGCCATGCACACTGTGGAGTTATGGTCTGAGGAGACAATGGACACCCTAAAGGGCTGTTTTGAAGCCACCGCCTGGAAGCAGCTCTGCGATCCACATGGTGAGGACATCGATGGCCTCATTCACACCTTCACGGGCTACCTCAGCTTCTGTGTGGACAAATCCGTTCCCACCAAGACCATACGGCGTCACTCAAACAACAAACCCTGGATCAACCCTGAGATAAAAACACTTCTGAGAGAGAAGAAGAGGATCTTCAGGTCAGGGAACAGGGAGATGCTGAAGTCCGTACAGAGGGAGCTGAGGAGAAAGATCAGAGAAGGCAAGGACAGCTTCAGGAAGAAGATGGAGGACAAGCTGCAACAGAGCGACATCAGCGGGGTCTGGAGAAACCTCAAAACCATCTCGGGGCTCCAGAATACCTCCCCCCAGGCCACGGGGGGCAGGGAGTGGGCGAACAACCTGAATCTGTTTTTCAATAGATTTGACCAACCGCCCTCCCCCCTGTCTGCACAACAACCACTGCTGCCTCTAAGAAATCAAGTCCTGCTACCCACTCCCCACTCCACCAACACCGCCCCACTCCCAACACACAGCCCCCCATCCTGACCCTGACCAGGACCCAGGTGAGGACGGAGCTGAGGAAGATCAAGGCGAGGAAGGCGCCGGGACCGGACGGCATCAGCGCAAAGCTCCTCAAGTCCTGTGCAGACCAGCTGTGTGGGATTGTGACGTATATCTTCAACATGAGCCTGAAACTGGGGAGGGTACCACAGCTGTGGAAAACATCTTGTGTGGTACCTGTACCAAAAACTTCCCACCCCAAAGACCTGAACAGCTACAGACCGGTGGCCTTGACGTCCCACTTGATGAAGACCCTGGAGAGACTGCTCCTTGCTCACCTCCGCCCCCTGGTGGAACCAGCGATGGATCCACTCCAGTTCGCCTACCAGCATGGCATTGGGGTGGAGGATGCGGTGATCTTCCTCCTTCACCGTTCTCTGTCCCACCTGGAGAAGCCCGGGAATATGGTGAGGATCATGTTCTTTGACTTCTCCAGTGCTTTCAACACCATCCAACCGATGATCCTGAAGGACAAGCTGCTGCGCGCAGGGGTGGACCAGCACCTGTCATCATGGATCCTGGACTACCTCACGAACCGGCCTCAGTTTGTGAGAACCCGGGACTGTGTGTCCGACACGATCATCAGTAGCACGGGGGCCCCCCAGGGAACGGTGCTGGCTCCCTTCCTGTTCACTCTTTATACTGCGGACTTCTCACACAACACAACACACTGCCATCTACAGAAGTTCTCTGATGACTCTGCGATCGTTGGCCTCATCTCCAATGGAGATGAAGCTGAGTACAGAGGGCTTATCCATGACTTCGTGGACTGGTGCCATCGGAACTGCCTCCAGATCAACGCAAGGAAAACTAAGGAGCTGGTGGTGGACTGCCGCAGGCATGGGCAGCCCCTCACAGTACCAGTAAATATACAGGGAACAGACATCGAGATGGTGACATCCTATAAGTACCTGGGTGTTCATCTGAACAATAAACTAGACTGGTCACACAATACTGACGCACTCTACAAGAAGGGACAGCGCAGGCTGTTCCTGCTGAGGAGACTCAGGTCTTTTGGTGTACAAGGGGCGCTGCTGAAGTCATTCTATGACACGGTGGTGGCATCAGCCATCACTTTTGGAGTGGTCTGCTGGGGCAGTGGCATTACTGCAGCCGATAGGAAGAGACTGAACAAACTGATTAAGAAAGCTAGCTCTGTCCTGGGGCAGCGCCTTGATCCGATGGAGGAGATAGGAGAGAGAAGGACGGTGGCTAAACTGTTATCTCTGCTGGAGTCCGAGTTCCACCCTATGCAGGACATACTGAATGCACTGAGGAGCTCATTTAGCAGCAGACTACATCATCCCAGGTGCACAACCGAGAGGTTTCGTAGGTCCTTCCTACCAACGGCTGTCAGACTGTACAACCTAAGCAGGGCTGCTCGCAGAGATAGCAAAAAGACGTAACAACCTAATAGTTTTTTTGAATGCAAAAGATGCAATAGATTACACGATGGTCCCCTCCGGCATACAACTAGGAACTTACCGGTCGCTATGGAGGGTGAGAATATGTATGGGCACATAATCATACCATGTAGGATAACTAAGTAGACGGTTATGCTGTTTCATTCCATCTAGCAACAATGCTCTGCACTGTGTGTGTTTATATATTTACATATTTATTCCATCTAGCTACAATGCTCAGCACTGGGTGTGTTTATATATTTATATATCTACATATTATTCCATCTAGCTACATTGCTCCGCACTGTGTGTGTTTATATACTTGCATATTTATTCCACCTAGCTGCAATGCTCCGTACTGTGGGTGTTTATATATTTACATATTTATTCCATCTAGCTACAATGCTCTGCACTGTGTGTCTGTGTGTGTGTGTATATATATATATTTTATAGTAATACGTACATATGTATATTAGCTGCTCTTGCTTGCTTGTTTTTTTCTTGCCTTCTGATTGTTGCTCTGAGTGTTGCTATCCCTGTGCTGTTGCAATCCTGGAATTTCCCCGTTGTGGGACTAATAAAGGCTTATCTTATCTTATCTTATCTTATATAAGATATACAGAAATGTATATCGTGAGATATATAGTTATCGTCAAATAAGATTACTTACATTGTGCTATGAAATGTTGGTCATATCACACAACCCTAATGGTCATGTCAGGTCAGGACATGTCTCCAAAAATTAAGGTTTTTGTCACTGTGTGCATTTGCACATTGTAAACTGTCTTTTTTATGTTGCTTTTGGAGTAACGACTTCTTCCTTGCTGAGTGGCCTTTCAGCCCAAGTCAGTATACAGGACTAGCTGCACTGTGGATAATGACACTGGTTCTACCAGCTTCAGCCAGCATCTTTTGCTTCTGTTCTAGGGTTGATACACACATTTCACATCAAAACACGTTCATCTCTGAGACACAGATCCCATTTCCTTCTTGAACCCGTCTCCTTTTTTGCAAGGTCAGAAAGATAATAACAGAATTAAATGACAATATAAAAAACATAATAACAATAACAGAATTAAAATGGTTCATAAGTGGAGAGCACATTCACATTAACAGAATTACAAATAATAAACTGATGGTGGATAATATGGGATAAGGACCTGTACTTAAAGTGCTTTTTCTACTCACAAAGGCCACTCAAAGCTCTTAACTTGTAGTTACAGTAACCCTCTATTCTAAGAACCTATCAGAGGCAGATATCAAAAGCTGGATTCATGCTGCACCTCCGCTGTCTGCGTACGCACAACCGGAAGCCTCGTGGCGAAATTTAATCATCGTCTCTAGTCAGCTAGTGTCCATAGGGCTCTTCTGCAGATGACCGCGTGCAGCCCAAATTTTATGACCGTGCGGCCTGCCCACGACCTGACCACGTTGACGGCACATGCGCAAGACTGAACGTCCCATTGACCAAGTGGCACTACCAACACAGCATACAGACAGTTGTAGATGAAGAAAACAATGAGAAAGCGGAAGACAAGAATAAACATACATGAATCCTTTTGCAGCAGCAGCAGCTTGAGTGGAGAAGAGCACTGGAAAACGGTAATTCCTCCTTTTCCTTGAAACAACGCCATTGTTGTTGCTACAAAAAAAATGTGCATCGCTCTTGTGTTTATAGACAGTGAACAAACTGGCATGTTAGCACATTTGCACTACCCATAGGGCTGGGGCGAAACTACAAACAATTGTGCACATGTGTCAACCGCTTGGCCTGGTAGACAAAAAAAGTGAGCGTGTACAGCGTCGCGTGTGCGACAAGCTCGTCCAAAGCGCACGCAGATCAAAGCGAACCAGAGGGGAAATGCAGCATGAATCCAGCTTTAGGACAATTTAAGTTGTGCTCTCACTCGTGCCTGGCCATACTCGCATTGTATTTTGTTTAGCATGGTTCTCCCTGTTCTCGTCACACGCAGGCAGCGTGTGTCACACACGTGGGCAGAGCACAGACTTGAAACGGCTTATGTTTTCACTACAGGGTGTGTGTGGATGGTGGCAGCTGAACACACAGCGTGCATTTTAAAAATTCATAAAAATTTGGAGTTTGTAGTTCACAAGCAGCATGGAAATATGTAGAGAAATACGATATTTTGTAGCCTACAACCCTTAGCATTGCAGCCAATTTCCAGCCAATGTAAAACAACCCAAGGGCAGTACATGAGAATGTAAAGAGGTTAAATTAAGGAGTGTGGGACTCCTCCAGGGCTGCGTTACATCTTGGCCTTAAGGTGAACAGACGACCTTCAGCCAGAAAGAAAAACACAAGTGATGAGAAAAACAGTCTCAAATTTACATGAAAAAGTATCACATTTACAGAAAATAGTCTAATACAGCTATAAGTGGAAAAAGTCGGAAAGTTAGTAGAAAGAAAAGTGTAAATTTGCAGAAAACATTACATTTATTGGGGTGGGGCACATTCACACAAAAAAATAGCGTAGAAGAGAGCTCCAGTTTAAAAACAGCACAGAGACAATTTTAGCAGCAGTGGTGTTTGATTTCATCCATCCATCTTCTACCGCTTAATCCTTTTCGGGTCGCGGGGGGGCTGGAGCCTATCCCAGCATCTTTGGGCGAGAGGCAGGGACACCCTGGACAGATCACCAGTCCATCGCAGGGCCAACACAGAGAGACAGACAACCATTCACTCTCACAGTCATACCTAAGGACAATTTATTTATTGATTTATTTTTTTTTATTACTTATTTTGTACCCGTAGGTAGATTTGTTTTGCAGTCTGGTGACAAACCACCAGCTGCCGGTCGCTGCGTGCGCAAGCGCCCCTTAACTCCCTAACCTGCATGTTTTTGGCATGTGAGAGGAAACCGGAGAAATCCCGGAGTAAACCCACGCAAACACGGGGAGAACATGCAAACTCCACACAGATCACTGTTGGCCGGGGGCAGGGATCGAACCCACGATCTCACGGTCCCCGCGATCCCCCGGCCGAGGGTAAAACTGTGCTGCCACAGTGCTAACCACTGCGCCACCGTGCAGCCCAGTTTAGAATCCCCAGTTGATGCCAATTAACCTAACCCTAACCTGCATGTCTTTGCCTTGTGGGAGGAAGCCAAAGCACCCGGAGTAAACCCACACAGACATGGGGAGACGCAAACTCTACATGCAAACTCCACACAGAAGGGTCACCAATGGTCTAGGGGTGGGATCGAACCCACAATGGTCAGGGGTGGGATCGATCCCGTGACCTTCTTGCTGTGCTGCCACAGTGCTCACCACTACCCCACCGTGCTGCTGTTTGATTTCATTTAAATTTATTTCTAATATTAAGTATTGCCGTCACCATCTGCCCTTGACAGCCACAGCGGTCTGCCAACACAGGCATGCATTTTAAAAATTAATTAAAGGTTTGTAGATAATTGGTAAAGAATGGAAACTTAATGCTCCTGCTCAAGCATTAAGGTCATCCAACCAGCTGCTTTTAGTACAGCCTAAAAGTAAATGTAAACCGAGAGGAGACAGGGCCTTTGCAGTGGCAGCCCCTAGATTATGGAACATCCTGCCACTCCATACACACACCGCAGAATCCGTAGTCTTTTAAATCACAACTTAAAACCCATCTTTTTAATCTGGCTTTTAATTCAAGTTCAGTTTGAGTCCTACTGGTCATGTTATGTAGTGGTCCCCATGTTTGTTTTTTCAGCTTTTCTTAATTTTATTTTTTGTTACATGTGTATTTTATCGTAAGTTATTTTATTATTTTATCGTGTAAAGCACTTTGGCCAACCTTGTTGTTTTTAACTGTGCTATATAAATAAAGTTGACACTGACAACAAAATAGTTTTGGAAAATATCCTCAAATTAATGCACAACTGAATAGTTAAAACCGCTTACTCACACAACGACGGGGCTCCATGAAACCGGGCCAGATGCCCCTGCAGCTTTCATGCAACCGCCGGAGCTTACCGCCCAGTGTTATCAGCAGAGAAAAAGTCTTTCTGCAGAGTTTCCAGCACAGAGCCCATTGTTTTCAACTATTCCATAGGAAAATATCCTACATTTAATAAACAGACACAACCAGCCTCAGCTGGCGGGAGGGAGAGTGTTGCACAGTCTTTAGCTGTGACTTTTGTTGATAAAGTAATGTCAGCAACTCCGCTCATGTAAACAAGCTAGTAATGTGAGCGTGCGGCGCAGGGAACTCTCGTGCGATTGTTCAGTCATGAGAGACTTCAGCCGGCCGCTTGCACTTTGTTTCACAGACGTAAAAGCATTATGTTAAAAGATCAATCTGCGGATTTTGTGGCTCAATATTGGATCAGTCAAATGTGAATCGATTTAAATGGAAGCATCGATCTTTTGAACCCACCCCTATTTGACATCAGTGAAGATGCTTGAGTAGGGAAGACATCTCCTTTTCAAGTGTGCTTTTTTTCCATGCCCCAAGAAATGGCAAATATGGTGGGAAACATCTCACAAAGCAGAAGCAGGGAGATAAAGGGAATACAGCGCAGTCTGTTTGTGGTAAACTATTCTTTCCAAACAGTCCATCTTCACCTAAAGCCCTACACTATCATGCACAGACACACAACTTGTCATGAAAAACCATGTTTGCATCTGCAGCATAATGAATGTCTGCTCAATTCAGCTGTTGTCTGCAGTTGCAAGTTACACCCAGGGAAAGCAAACTGTCAGCATGCAGAAAGCACTGGGCTGTACAAACTTTAATATGCACACACAGCCTCTTGCTCCAGCAGTGGGGACAAAAATAACAGCAGGACGATGAGAAACTGCCTGGGGCTTAAGCTGGGTTTATGCTGTACCTCTGCTCTGCGCGTCTGCTTGAGTGCGAGGCTTGTATGACAAAAATTACGTCACTGTTTCCACTCCACTAGGCTCTGCGGAGCCCCTCCACAGCTCAGCACGTGAAGCCCAAATTTTGTTGCGTCGCCTGGGCACATTGACTACGCATGAGCAAGATGCAACCTCCCATTCAAGAGGCGGTGCAACCAACACTGCAGACAAAGCCAAAGTAGACGAAGAAGATGAAGAGGAAAACAAAAATGAAGATGCAGAAGCACACATTATACCTTATTCTCTTTCTTTTTGTAGCTTCTTCTTCCCCCAAAGGTAGTAAACACAGGAACTTCTCTTCTCACCTGCATCCAGTCGCCACTGCTGTTGCTAATGTGCGTGGCTCTTGCTTTTCTTCTGTTTCATATAGTCGGTAAACAAACTGGCACGGCAGCACATTTGCCCTACCTATCGGGCTGAGGTGAAACTTCAGACGGCGCTTGGCCTAGCAGATGGATGGAAAATTAAGCGTATACACTACTCACAAGAAGTTAGGGATAGTTGGCTTTCGGGTGAAATTTCAGGATGAACCTAAAATGCACTATAACCTTTACAGATGAACTTAAATTGACCTTCTCTAACCTTTTGAATGCCCATTTCCAACTTGTCAGTGTTTCAATACTTTCTGTATAACTTGCTGTTCTCTAACAAGGTGCTTAACGGCAAAATTCACAACAGGTGTTTGATCCATGAATCAACCAATAAATTTTCTGGTTCAATTAGAAATTGTATTTAAACAGTCCTCTTCATCATGCTGTTCACATTTTGACATCATGAGACCAAGACGACACCTAACAACTGATCAACAGTACCTTGCCATTGCGAAGCTTCAAACAGGATGTTCTCAGAGGGAAGCGGCCACTGAGCTTAGAGTTTCATCCGCAGGTTGCACCAGAGATACAGAGAGTCTGGAAGGGTCACAAAAGGCACATAGGTGGACGTCCTTTGGCCACATCCCACGCTGATGACCACTTCATTGTGAACAGTGTCCTGCGGAACCGGATGATGAATGCCACTCAACTCCAGGCACATTTAAGAGAGGTGAGAGGCACCCAAGTGTCACTTCAGACCATTCAAAAACGTTTACATCAGCATGGTCTGCGTGCTAGATGACCTGTAAGGGTACCTGACCACACCATCAGGCACAGGCGTCATCATCTTGCATGGACGAGGGAGTATTTACGCTGGACAAGGGACCAGTGGGCTTCAGTGCTGTTCTCTGAAGAAAGTCGATTCACGTTGAGCAGAAATGATGGCCACTAACAATGTTGGCAACATCAAGGAGAGTGCTATGCATCAGTCACTGATGTCACCAGACGAGCCTTTGGCGGTGTTGGTGTTATAGTCTGGGCAGGTGTGTCTAGTCAATACAGAACTGCCCTACACCTTGGGAATGGTACAGTGACAAGCCAATACTACCTGAATAACATAATTAATCTAACTTATTGTACATTATTTGCATATAATAGTACTCTTAACTTTCTGCACTGCTGCATATATTTGCATATATTTGCTTAAATTGCACATACTGTTAATTACTGTATATACTGCACTGCTGTCCTTTGCACTTCTGATTGGATGCTAAACTGTGTTTCGTTACCTTGTATTCATACATGTGTAATGACAAAGTCGAATCTAATCTAATCTAATCTAATCCAGTCATTGTGCCCTTGCATGAACACGGGCCTAATTTCATTTTCATGGACAACAATGCTCCAGCTCATCGAGGTTGCATCATTAGGGAACAGCTTCTGGAGGCTGGGGTACCTCAAATGGAGTGGCCTGCACTTTCTCCAGACCTGAATCCTATAGAATACCCATCAAATCAGCTGAGTCGCCATATAGAGGCTCGTAACCCTGCACCCCACAACCTCAATGACCTGAGGGCCTCCCTTCAAGAAAAGTGGACTGCCATGCCTCAGCAGACAATACGTCAACTTGTGAACAGCATGAGACGTCATTGTCAAGCTCTAATTGATGCTCAAGGGCACATGACAAGTTATTGAGACACTGACATTTTTAGTTGTGGTATACCCACCACTGTTGTTGGCTTTTGTTTCAATAAATTGTTTGAGATGAGGAAATCACCATTGCGTGCTTCTACTTAAATACCCTGCTTTCATGGTATAATATCACTGTAGTGTGAACTTTTAACATTTACCATAAATTTCACCCGAAAACCAAATATCCCTAACTTTTTGCGAGTAGTGTATAGAGCTGTGTGCTCACCGGCCTGTCCAAAGCATAGGTGCGTCATAGATGCACAGAGCGAAGATGGAGCATAAACAAAGCGTTAGAGCTAGGACAGCAAACACCATCATTTCACACATGCATCGTTTCCCCATCCCTGTCTCACACCCAGAGATGTTTCTAGCGTTTTGGGGGCCATGTCCCAGATGTGTTTGGGGGACTCAATTTTTTGTAATGGTGAAGCATTTAAACCCTTTAAAATGGGGGAACAAAGTAGCACATCTTAATGATTATTTTTTTGTTTTGAATGAATGAAGCTAATGACCAATCTTTTTTGAATTTTATTTTATTTTAAAATCAGTGTAAAAACCAAAGCAAATTTTTCAATTAATCACAATGCTGATTTGAGGTCACATCGCCTAATCCTACTCCACTCACACACAAATAAAGGAAAGATGTGAATCTATTAAAGACTCAGAATGTATACAGTGGACATAAAAAGTCTAAACACCCCTGTTCAAATGTCAGGTTTTTGCAATGTAATAAAATGAGACCAAGATAAATCATTTGAAAACTTTTTCCACCATTAATATGACCTATAACCTGTACAACTCAATTGAAAGACAAACTGAAATCTTTTAAGGGGAAAAATAAAAAACTTACAATAACCTGTTTGCATAAATATACACACCCTGTTGTAACTGGGGATGTGGCTGTGTTCAGAATTAACCAATCACATTCAAACTCATGTTAAATGGGAGTCAGCACATACCTGCCACCATTTAAAGTGCCACTGATTAACCCCAAATAAAGTTCAGTTGTTCTAGTAGGCTTTTCCTGACATTTTTGTAGTCACATCTTACAGCACAAGCCATGGTCCACAGAGCGCTTCCAAAGCATCAGAGGGATCTCATTGTTCAAAGGTATCAGTCAGGAGAAGGGTACAAAAGAATTTCCAAGGCATTAAATATACCATGGAACACAGTGAAGACAGTCATCATCAAGTGGAGAAAATATGGCATAACAGTGACATTACCATGAACTGGATGTCTCTCCAAAATTGATGAAAAGACGAGAAGAAAACTGGTCAGGGAGGCTGCCAAGAGGCCAACAGCAACACTGAAGGAGCTCCAGAAATTTCTGGCAAGTAGTGGCTGTTTAGTACATGTGACAACAATCTCCCATCTAGGGTGGCAAGATGGAAGCCTTATCTTATGAAGAAAAACATCCAAGCCAGACTCCATTTTGCAAAAACGCATTTGAAATCTCCCAAATGCACGTGGGAAAATGTGCTATGGTCTGATGAAACCAAGGTTGAATTTTTTGGCCATAATTCCAAAAGGTATAATTGGCGCAAACACAACACTGCTCATCACCAAAAGAACACCATACCTACAGTGAAGCATGGTGGTGGTACCATCATGCTTTGGGGCTGTTTTTCTTCAGCTGGAATTGGGGCCTTAGTCAAGATGGAGGGAATTATGAACGGTTCCAAATACCAGTCAGTGTTGGCACAAAACCTTTAGGCTTTTGCTACAAAGCTGAAGATGAAGAGGAACGTCATCTTTCAGTACGACAATGACCAAAAGCACACATCCAAATCAACAAAAGAATGGCTTCACCACAAGAAGATTAAGGTTTTGGAATGGCCCAGCCACAGTCTAGACTTGAATCCAATCTGTGGGGTGATCTGAAGAGGGCTGTGCACAGGAGATACCCTCACAATCTAACAGATTTGGAGTGTTTTTGCAAAGAAGAGTGGGCAAATATTGCCACATCAAGATGTGTCATGCTGATAGACTCCTACCCAAAAAGACTGAGTGCTGTAATAAAAGCCAAAGGTGCTGCAACAAAGTATTACTTTAAGGATGTGAATATTTATGCAAACAGGCTATTTTAAGTTTTTTATTTTTATTTTTCCCCTTAAAAGATTTCAGTTTGTTTTCCAATTGGGTTGTACAGGTTATAGGTCACATTAATGGTGGAAAAAGTTTTGAAATGATTCATCTTGGTCTCATTTTTACATCACAAAAACCTGGCATTTTAACAGGGGTGTGTAGACTTTTAATATCCACTATATATGTCATAGCTCACCCACATAATCTCATCCAAATATTTTAGAAATTGCATGTTACATTTCCACCACTGTGCACAGAAGTGGAGCCAACACTCTTGAGGCCGAAGGGAGAAAAAAAGACATCACAGCAGCTCCAGTCAAATATTGGCAGACCTGAAGTAATTACCATGATGAGGATTTTTAAGTAACTTTCTAATTAAGCTCAAACGCTCACATGTCCTCAATACTTGATGGCTTAGCAGAACGTAGTTTAGGAAAAGTGCCAGATGCAAAAAGGAAAAAAAAAAAACTCCAAATGCTGAAAACTAAATTTTTCAAAGACAAGCATGATGGAGGACTTTTCAAAGAGATTATGGAATGCTTTTTAACATCGAGGCACAGGCTGTGTTAGCTTCGTCAACCAGTGATGCTTTCTAAATCGGCTGGCTCTTTACAACTTCAGCATGCTGGATTATTATCGGAGATCCAACAGATGGCAATAGGCAAAGGTTGGGGTCTACATTCTGTAGTCTGGGACAGGATGTTTCTGGTTTTTCGCTCATAAGTACATAACAAGTGGTCCCATTTGACTATGACAACAAAAAAGGGGGAGAAGAGAAATATACAAAATAAAACTGGCTAAGTTAAAATCCAAGCAAATTTACCAAGAGATCTATGAGAAAAATGTGCAAATATAGAAGAAAATAAATTTTAGAGAAAAAGTTAAACATACACAAGAAAAGTGGCAAATGTACAGTATGACAGAAATGCTCCATATTGTATGAGGAATAAAACTCCCCTATCACTGTGTTGACAGGCCATCTTATTCTTAAATAATGTTTTACCTTTTTTAACGGCAAAAATATTATTTGTGGTTCAGCAGATTATTTTTTGGCCAAAGATTCCTCATAACAATTCTACCACAGTGGCGGTTGTCAAGTGTTGGGCCAAGCAAAAGGCGTGCATAATCAAATTGAGTGATCATGGAGAAAGGGGTAGAAAATTAGCCTGGCTACTAACAGCCATCTCCTATGCTCTCAGGATACACCTGCACTCCACCAACATGGCTCATTGTTTGCCGAGCTCTGCTTGGCTCTAGTCCACTGCTAAGAAGCTCACTCTCCTCCTGCCCATCATAGGTCTCTGCTACATTAAGCGTGGTGCAGTACAGGGGAGGAAAGGAGTGTCCCTTGAGCATATTTTGTACCAATCTCGGCAGTAGCGGAATAGTGAGGCGTTGTAAACAGTGGAGGGAGCATGCATGTGGAAACAGTGAAGTGAGACATTCCTCGCAACACAGTAGGACACAGTCCAAAGGACGTGTAGTTTTTTTTTTTTTCCCCACACATGGGGAGTTGTTCAGTACTCCTTATAAGAAGTCCTTATACAAAGATATAAAGTGATAATAATCAAGTCAGTGGTGGTGGTGCACCTATGAGCTGGTTGCCAACCACCGGTCGGGTCTAGAAGAAGAAGAAGAAGAATGATATAGAATGAGAGTTTTAGAATAGCTGGTGGCAGTACAGCTCCTGACCAGACAGAGTGATGGTATAGAGTGAAGTATGTGGCAGTAATGCACCTGTAAGTTGGATGCCAACCGCCAATCAACTCTAAAAGAAGAAGAAGAAGCTCCAGCAGGCACAGGCTACGGCACCCTCACAGGGAGAATACAGTGCGTAGCAGTTTTAAGGATAATTCCTGCTGTCTGTCACACTTCCAGATGGCATTTGTACTGAGTGGCATTAATAACACCGAGTCTCTGATGTAACGGTAATTTCCAAACACTGTTCTCCCACCCTGGAATTTCTTTTTATTAACTGCAAGCCATTTTATTCCCCGCGGGAGTTCGCCTCATTCATCCTCGCCGCTGTGTACGTCCCTCCCGACGCGGACACGCGCGAAGCTCAGCGCGTGCTCGCGGATCACATCTAACACATGGAGCGGATTTTTCCAGACTCTCTGGTTATTGTGGTTGGCGACTTTAACCAGAGCAATCTGAGCCACAATCTCCCCCGCTACAAACAGTTTATTAAATGCCCCACCAGAAGAATAAACACGCTGGATCACTGTTACACCACAGTGAAAGACGCATATTGCGCTGTTCCCCGCGCTGCGCTCGGACTATCTGATCACGTGATGGTCCACCTCATTCCCACATACAGACAGAGATTGAAGCTCACTAAACCTGTTGTGAGCACTACGAAGAAATGGACCAGTGAAGCTGAGGAGAAGCTGGAAACGTGCATGGAAATAACTGATTGGGGCATGTTTAAAGGAGCCACGCATGATCTGGATGAGTACACGGACACTATGAACTCTTATATCCACTTTTGTGAGGAGAGCATTCTTCCATCGCGCACCAGGGTGAGGTACACTAATGACAAGCCCTGGTTCACAGCTAAGCGCAGACAGATCAGGAAGGAGAAGGAAGCAGCGTTGAAAAGTGGAGACAGGGGCTGCTACAGGGAGGTTAAATATCGGTTTAACAGAGAGTTGAGGAGAGCTAAATCTGTGTATTCTGAGAGACTCCAGCAGCAGTTCACTGCTAATGACTCGGCTTCTGTGTGGAGAGGACTGAGGCAAATCACCAATTATCGGCCTCAGGCTCCTAAAGGTCAGGATGACAAAGCCCTTTGTCAAAGACTGTCCCAACACTATGCCCGTTTTGACACCTCGTCATCTGTGTCCAACTCCCCCCCTACCTCCAGCTCCACAGCCTCCACGATCCCTACTTCATCAAAGGCGCCCCCGCGCCCCCCCTCCCCCCCTGCCCTTGTCATCAGTGAGCAGGATGTGCTCAAACAGTTCTCCAGACTGAACCCGCGCAAGGCCCCCGGTCCGGACGGCATGTCTCCCTCCACCCTGAGACACTGTGCGAAAGAGCTGGCTCCTGTCTTCACAGACATTTTTAACACCTCCCTTAAGCTATGCCACGTGCCGTCCTGCCTCAAATCCTCCACCATCATCCCTGTCCCCAAGAAGCCATGGATCACTGGACTTAACAACTACAGACCTGTAGCGCTCACCTCTGTAGTCATGAAGTCCTTTGAGCGCCTGGTCCTGCCCCACCTCAAGTCCATCACCACCACCCTCCTGGACCCGCTGCAGTTTGCCTACCGAGCCAACAGGTCTGTAGACGACGCAGTCAACCTGGCCCTCCACTCAATCCTGCAGCACCTGGACTCCCCGGGAACCTACGCCAGGATCCTGTTTGTGGACTTCAGCTCCGCATTCAACACCATCCGCCCTGCTCTGCTCCGGGACAAGCTGTCCCTGCTCAACGTGCCTGACTCCCTCTGCAGGTGGATCACCGACTTCCTGACGGACCGGAGGCAGCATGTGCGGCTGGGAAAGACTGTCTCAGACTCTGCTAGCATCAGCACCGGATCACCCCAGGGCTGTGTACTTTCCCCCCTACTCTTCTCCCTTTATACAAACTCCTGCACCTCCAGCCACCAGTCTGTCAAGTTGATCAAGTTTGCGGACGACACCACCCTCATCGGGCTCATCTCCAACGGCAACGAGTCCGCCTACAGGAGAGAGGTGGCCCAGCTGGCGTCCTGGTGCAACAACAACAACCTGCAGCTGAACGCTCTGAAGACAGTGGAGATGATTGTGGACTTCAGGAAAGTCACAACCCCTCTGCCCCCCCTCACCCTCACAGGCTCTCCCATCACCACTGCTGATTCCTTCCGCTTGCTAGGCACCACCATCACCAGGGACCTCAAGTGGGAGCCGACCATCAGCTCCCTCATCAAAAAGGCCCAGCAGAGGATGTTCTTCCTGCGGCAGCTGAGGAAGCTCAAGCTACCCACCAAGATGTTAGTGCAGTTCTACACAGCCATCATCGAGTCCATCCTCACCACCTCCATAACCGTGTGGTACGCAGCAGCCACTGCCAGGGACAGACTAAGGCTGCAGCGCATCGTGCGCACTGCTGAGAAGGTGATCGGCTGCAAGCTCCCATCTCTCCAGGATCTGTACATCTCCAGGACCCGGAGGCGTGCTGGCCGGATCATAGCCGATCCCTCACACCCTGGTCACGTACTGTTTGCCCCCCTCCCCTCAGGTAGAAGACTTCGGTCCATCCAGACTAAAACCTCCCGTCACATGAACAGCTTCTTCCCCTCTGCCATCAGACTGCTGAACACTAAGTGACTTATTGACTCTCGTGCACTATGTACAGCAGCTCAACCAGACTCATGTCAATCATCACTGTTTTCTTCCTGCATTACCGACTGCACTATATGGTTCTCCACATTATCTGCTGCTCGCTAATATATTTTAACTGCTGACTAGTATTACTCACTCGTATTCTACACTTTATTGCATGTATAGTTTATTTCTTTTATTTTATCATGTTTAATGTTGCAGCATTGCACCGAGACAAATTCCTAGTTTGTGTTCTACATGAACAATGGCAATAAATCTGATTCTGATTCTCTGCTAAAGATTAACAAGTGAAATGGGGTGTAAAGGGGGAAATAAACAAACTTTTTTTTCTGAACTAACAAACAACAGCAGATGATTTGCACCCACTCCATTTATAAAAAAGATACAATAGTGATTTAGCCAGACTTTGTGTAATGGTCAGCAGACAAGCAGAACAAGCATTTAATTGTGCCTATGCTAATGGACTGTACAGGTGCCCAAGCACGAAGCAATAAATAAATATCTCCAGATTACAAATGATAATTAAAATTTCAGACAGAATGCTGAGGCTGATGATGTTTGGGTTTCCCTCCCAGCATCGCCACTAATATTAACAGGACAGTGTGATGTCAGTGTAACAGCTCACTCTTCAATGAACCAAAATAAAATTTGACAATGTGATGAGACAAGCTAAAACAAAGTCTGTATACATATAAAACCATTCACTCATCGTCCGTAGCTTTGAATAAATTACTATTCAAATAGTGTTGTCCATCACCACAACCAGTTCTGTATACACAACCATAATCATGGGAAAGACTACTGACTTGACAGTTGTCAAGACAATCACAAACACACTCCACAAGATGGGTAAGCCATGGAAGATCATTGCTAAAAAGGCTGGCTGTTCTCAAGGGTACTCTGTCAAAGCATGTTAATGGAAAGCTAAGTGGACGAAAAGAGTGTGGTAGAAAAAGGTGCACGAGCAATAGGGATGACCATAAGATGAAAGGATTTTCAAGAAAAGTCAAGTCAAGAGCTTGGAGGAGCTTCACAAGGAGTGAACAGAGTCCTGTGTCATCAAGAGCCATCACACACATACAGTACTTCTTGAGGAAAGGGGCAAAAACCGTTGAGTTCCAATTACAGTGGTACCTCTACTTACGAATTTAATTCGTTCCGGAAGAATTCTCGTAACGTGAAAAATTCGTAAGTAGAGGCGCGTTTAACATGTAAATGCCGTAATCCGTTCCAAGCCCCCAAAATTCGGGCATAAATTTTTTATAAATCGTAAAAACGCATCAAAACATGGAACAAATACATGTTACAATTAGATTACTGCACAATAAACATAAAATGAGAGTTTAAAATGAGAGAAAGAATAATAAAAGAGAATAAAAGAGAAAGAATAATAAAAATTATGTTCATTTACCCTTTAACTGCTATCGTCGTCAACGTCGTCACCGTTTGCCTTCGGCGGTTCATGTTCTGATCCAAGGACGTTTGCTTTTGTCGGCTTGTAAGTGCTTCGTTTTGTTTCAATACCGTGCTGATCGTTGATGTATTACGGCCATATTCTTTGGCGAGATCAACCAAACGCATAAAGTTTTGGAAAAAAAAAAAAAAACTTCGTGGCCAATGGGATACCAGGAAGATGCTAGGCGATAGCCAATGGCAGAGCAGCTACAGGTATGTTTACGTTCGGTAAACTACGGAAGCTGCGAGGAGCGCGTACTTTTTTGCCTTTCGTATCCTGAAATTTCGTTCGTAACTAGAGGCAATATTTTCCCGTTGAGGCGTCTCGTAACCTGAAAATTCCGTATGTAGAGACGTTCGTAAGTAGAGGTACCACTGTATAAAGCCACTCCTGAACCAGAGGCAACTTCAGAAGTGTCATAACTGGACTAAACAGAAAAAAAGAACTGGATTGGACTCAATGGTCCAAAGTCCTCTTTTCTGGTAAAACCAAATTTTGCATTTTATTTGGACATCATGTTCCTAAATTTTGGAGAAGAGTGGTGAAGCACAGAATCCAAGGTGTTAAAAGTCCAATTTGAAGTATTCTCAGTAACTAGAGAGGCATAAATTTGATCACTCACACTATGAAGATATGGGAAAGAGTTGTTTAAGCTAGAGTTGGAGGGGAGGTGCCAATCAGTGAGCAGCAGTACGGTTTAAGACAAGAAAGAGCACTACAGATGCAATGTTTGCTTTAAGAGTGTTGGTGGTGTAGCATCATCTTGCTTTGGCTCATCAATAAAATTATTCTTCATCTTAAAGACACTGTTTCACCCAGGAAAAGGCCAGTCAAGAACTGCTTTTTCATCTCTGGACCACAGCTGAACCAACATTCCTTTGTTGAGCAAAGCTAAGGAATGCTCTCAATCGATTAACTCGCATCATAAATAACTTGGGGACTTCCTCAACTAAGACAGGTTTATACTCAATAGGCATACCATAAAACCTTAAAGGCATTCACTAAGGCCTCGGATTGGCCACAGCTCGACACTACCCCTGGTGGACGTCTATGGAGTAGACGCTCACTTTGACTGTACAAGTTTTGAACTGAAATTAACTCTTCAAGTTTCATTTCTCAGTACAATTCTAAGGACACCATTTGTTGAAGATCACTGCCTCAGTGGGACTTTGATATTCTGTGGACAATCAATGGGTTTGAAATATATATTAATCCTTGATTTTAAATACGTGCATGTTAAAATGTTTCAATGAATGTTTATTCTTGCATGTAAAAACACTAGTTATAAAGTCGCATGAATCACTAAAGCTAGCTTAGACTTTTTACGTAAGTAGGTTAAGGAATCCCCAGTGTATTAAAATTATGTCATTTTGTGAGGACCGGTATCAGCCAGTCATCACCCAGCATATGCTGGGCTCCAGCTCTTTCACTCCACTGGTTCCATACAGATAAAAGCCTGTTCACTGGACTAAAGTTCATAAAACCTGCCCACGAAGGAAGACTACTGGCTGGGGCTCGTGCCAATCCCCGGAAGCCCGCGAAAGTTGTCCACAGATAAAGAGGAGAGACACCCTCTTTTCAGCCCTCTTTTCTTCTTCTTCTCTTCACTTCACGGCAGATGACTAGGAGAGAACAAAGACTTCAGATCACTTCACTGCCACAGAACAAAGGAGACTTCTCGCACATGCTTTTTCTACGATCACCTCAGAGCAGAGAACATGAAATATTGCGTTTGTGTAAACTTCTGTGTATTTTTATGTTTTTCTTTAAATGTCCAGGAATTAATTCTTTTCTTTCCTGAGCTCAAATCCTAATTCGGAGTCAAACTCCCACTCCTAGACGTCTATGTTTTATAACTTCCTCCTGATAAAGTTTCTTTAAACTCACCGTTTTTAATTTTGACTTTATTTTTATATTGACCACCTCCACACTAGACGCTATTTTCACTCCACTAAGTCAGAAAGTTGTCATTTAATTTCGTATTGGGATCCGATTTTGTAATTATTCTCGAATTCCCTTGGGAGAAGTCACTGATCCATGACAGCCTCGACGCAGCTCGCCATTACACTGCCTTAAGAAAACACCATTGTCATCTTCGCTGTACCTCAGCCCACCTGTGATCGATACATTCAAAATCTCATCTTGTGACAACAGACTGGAAAGCTGCCGTACCTTGTCGAATATCTGCTGGCAAGATATTCTGGTTTTGGGTGCCATCTACAATTAAAACTTCGAGGAGATTACAACGAAGGATCTCCACCACGCAAAGTCACGTAAGCTGCATTCTTTATTCATCTGCTGAATAAAACGTCTGAGATTTGAGAATAATTCAGCATCTGATCAGATACAAAATTAAAGAGCAATTAATATAACTCCTCTTTTCATTATAATTCTGTTTTCATTTTCTTTAGAGTAATCCAGAATTTTACATATAATTAGTTTAATTTTATGTAAAATCCCGGCCACCAGACGCTAGCCTTCGAGCCCCTCCCCCAGGCCTGGCTCCAGGGTGGGGCCCCGGTAACCCCATACCGGGCGGGGTACAATGAATCCTTGATATAGAATTTATCATGAGAGTCTGTTAGATCGTTCTTAGTCTGGCCCTTCACCCAGGACCAGTTTGTCTTGGGTGACCCTATCAAAGGCAAACTGCCCCGGACAACATAGCTCCTGGGATCACTGGGGCACGCAAACCCCCCTACCACGATAAGGTGACGATCCATGAGGGGGATCGTCACCTTATCTTTCGGTCATTTTTGTAATGACCGAAAGAACAAGATCGTGGATACAAGCGGCTGAAATAAGCTTTCTCCCTAAGATTGCTGGACTCACCCTCAGAGATAGGGTGAGGAGCTCAGTCATCCGGGAGAGGCTCAGAGTAGAACCGCTGCTCCTCCACATTGAAAGGAGTCAGTTGAGGTGGTATGGGCATCTGATTAGGATGCCTCCTGGACGCCTCCCACTTGAGGTGTTTCAGGCACGTCCCACTGAGAGGAGACCCCGGGGCAGACCCAGGACTCAGTGGAGAGACTATGCCTCCCAGCTGGTCTGGGAACACCTTGGTATCCCCTCTGAAGAGCTGGAGCAGGTGGCTGGGGAGAGGTAAGTCTGGGTTTCTCTGCTTGAACTGCTGCCTCCGCAACCCGGCCCGCCGGAAAAGCGGAAGAAGATGGATGGATAGTTTAATTTTCCCCATAAATCTGCGTTCAGTTTTCCATAATCCATTAACTTCAAACTGATCTAAATTCAGCTTACATTTTCACCCTAGTTCTGCAAATGTTCACATTGTTACGCTATCATTTACAAGTTTGATTTAATGGTTAATGCAAATCATTTCATTTAATAAATACATGAAAATGAGAGAAGTTGTTGGGAATTTATTTCATCCTGAGTCTGGTTTCAAAGCCCCAGTATCGAATTCACTAAAATTTTGAGACTGATTATTAATTAATTTATTGAGTGATTAAACAGGTATAAAGTGAAATTAATGATTCAAGTGCTCACTAAAGAGGTGCGCTGGTGCCCCGACCAGTATTTACTATAAACTATTTCTGTGTGTGGACCCGGAGTAAATCTCAGGTTCCGACACATTAATACAAATTAAATAATCTTTATACCTGACCATAATTATAAATCACATATCGCTACAGTGGAGTTGATAGAGAAGGTCAGAAGGCGCTGCACTGTCTTTGTGGATCTAAAGAAAGCATGACAGGGTGCCACGAGAGGAAGTGTCGTACTGTGTGAGAAAGTCAGGAGAGACAGAAGTATGTGAGGGTGGTGCAGGACATGTATGAGGATAGCGAGACGGTGGTGAGGTGTGCTGTAGGAGTGACAGATTGATTCAAGGTGGGGGTGGAGTTACATCAGGGATCATCTCTGAGCCCCTTCTTGTTTGCCATGATGATGGACAGGCTGACAGACAAGGTCAGGCAGGAGTCTCCATGGACCATTATCTTTGCAGACGACATTGTGCTCTGTAGCGAGTGCAGGGAGCAGGTGGAAGAGAACCTGAAGAGGTGGAGGTATGCTCTGGAGAGAAGAGGAATGAAAGTCAGTAGAAGCAAGACAGAATACATGTGTGAATGAGAGAGAAGCAGGTGTAATGGTGAAGGTGCAAGAAGTAGAGGTCATGAAGGTAGATGAATTTAAAGTGACACAAAATCAAAATCAAGTTTTTCCGGTTAACATGTCTGTAAGATCTTTCTTATGATTTACAAAACATATCAAGAGCAAAATCAGTGCAAACTCCCAAGTATGTGTTTTTCTACTGTGAATGTCTGCTTAAGTTGCTCACCACCCTCCACCACCCCCATAAGGAAGATGTGGACAGAGCATTAGTAGCTACGTAAGTATTCCTGCTTAGCCTGATTGGTTATAACATTAACCAATCAGACGGATACTCTTGGCCACCTCGGGGGTAGAGGGAGGAGCTGAGGAGCAGCAGGATTGAGGCAGAGGGGGATGAAGGTGTCCATTTTGCATAGCAAAGCAGTGGAGGAGGAGACGACCAATCATGTGCAGGGGTAGCAGCACAGAGAAAGAGAGAGAGAGTGGACAGAGGCAGAGATTGTGAAGGGGGGGTTGGGGGGGGCCCTGATTTAGCCATATTCAAATCGAGCTACTCTCAGCTCATTTCGACAGCAGACAGGGTGCTGTGCTGTCTTGCCGAGTGCAGCACCCCATCCACCGGTGACTGTGGCAAGCCGGCACCAGTTCTGCTTATCAAAAGTGGCCCACTAGACGGCTCACATTCCAGCCTCCAAGCGGGGGCCGGACAGCGACTTTCCGCTACACTGAAAATGATCCTTGAGAAGTTGGAACACCTGAGAAGCTGGAACACCTTCTTGAAGCCCTGGCTCAAAGTCCTCTGCATATCTTAAATTCAGATAAGACTGAAGTCATTCTTGTTGGTCCAAAAAACCTTAGAAATTCCTTTCCAAATTAAACTTTTAGTTTGGATGCGGTTACTCTTTCTCTTAATAGCTCTGTGAGGAACCTTGGAGTTATTTTTGATCAGGATTTGTCCTTCAATTCACATATTAAATTTGTTTCTAAGACTGCCTTCTATCATTTGCGTAATATTGCCAAGATTAGGACCATCTTGTCTCAGAGTGATGCTGAGAAACTGATCCACGCTTTTGTTAGCTCGAGATTAGATTATTGTAATTCTTTATTATCAGGCTGTCCTAAAACATCTTTAAAAAGTCTTCAGCTGATCCAAAATGCTGCAGCAAGAGTTTTAACAGGTACTAGAAAGAGAGATCATATCTCTCCGGTTCTGGCTTCCCTTCATTGGCTTCCCATAGAGTTTAGAATTAAGTTTAAAATCCTTCTTCTCACTTACAAAGCTCTAAATAATCAAACCCCTTTTTATTTAAAATATCTGATACTATCCTATTATCCTAACAGAGCATTACGCTCCCAAAATGCAGGATTACTTGTAATACCTAGAATCTCCAAAAGTACAATGGGAGGCAGAGCCTTCAGTTATCAAGCTCCTCTCCTGTGGAATCAGCTGCCAATCTGGATTCGGGAGTCAGACTCGATCTCTGTTTTTAAGAATAGGGCTAAAACCTACCTTTTTGATATAGCCTACAATTAGGGAGGGATCATGTGTTTCTGAACCCTCCCTTAGTTATGCTGCTAATAGGTTTAGTCAGCCGGGGGACCTCCAGTAATGCACTGGGCCTCACTCCTTTCCTCACTCTCTATGAAATATTTTTTTTTGCTGGTCATTAACATCTGTTTGTTCTCTCCCATAGATTGAGTCCCCATCGTGCTGTTTGCTCTCTACATGTCTGTTCTTCTCTTCTTCTCTATCCCCTCACCCCTCAGCCAGTCGCAGCAGATGACTGCCCCTCCCTGAGCCTGGTTCTGCTGGAGGTTTCTTCCTGTTAAAAGGGAGTTTTTCCTCTCCACCGTCGCCAAGTGCTTGCTCACAGGGGATCGCCTGATTGCTGGGGTCTTTCTGCAACTGTGGGGGTTCCCCCCTACAGTTGATAGTGCTATGAGATGACTGTTGTTGTGAAATGGCGCTATATAAATAAAGTTGAATTGAATTGAATTGAATATTTACATATCTTATGTTCATTAAGGGAATGAGTATGGTATGGGTGGAGTTAATTAGAATATTCATAGATCTGTGCATACTTAAGTAGGTGGAAGATGTAACAAGCGCTTTCTAAGCAATTCTAAGGCAATGAAAATTTTTTTGTGTATAAAAAAGCCACAATATACTATTTTGGGCAATACACATTTGTTTTTGATGGTGTTTTTGGTGGTTTTAGAGCTGCCGGAGTGCATCTTTAAATACCTGGGGTCAACCATTTAAAGTAGGGCTGCAACAAAAAATTCTCGATTTAAAATTTAAGCATCAATGTGTCATTTAATGTAGCACTTCCAGTCTACATCACCTTCTTCTGGTGCGACCTTCTTCCGGTCATACTACCTTAAAAAAAAAGTGCAGATTTGTTTAATGGCACCATGTCAGAGCAGCATAGTGACGGACCGGCAAAGAAAGAAAATTTCTTTTAAAAAATGACAAAAGTATCTCAAGTCTAACATCATTTTGAGCTCTAATTGAAGGAAAACATTCTGCAGTGTGTACATGGTAAAGCAGCGAGCTAGCATGCTACAATGTCAGCTATTACAGTGTCTCAGCAGAAAGCACCCCACATCATGCACAGCCAGCGCACCCGAGACAAGGTACGTGATTGAGATTTTAAATTAAGATGAACAGAATGTAGTCAGCTATGCTAATTATACTTATATGACCAAAGAACCTCTTTCCTCTGGCTTAAAGACCTTGGCGCAGTGGCAACATATTTTTGCCCGGGGGGGTAAACATACCGGAATATGTTAATTTTATACTATTTATTTCTTTTTAAAATTTTACACAGTAATGTTGCATATGGAACTTACCGTCTGAAGTATTGTACAACCAAGGCTTGAATATTGGGCCAGTTGGGGTCCCACCCAGACATCCTGTGTTTAGACTTTTTAGTGGTGTTATCCTTCTCTCCCTCCTCTGCCTGAACACTTTCCTCTCCTTGGCTCCTCTCTTCTGTCTCATCTTGCCCTCTCTGGGCTCTGTCTAATTCAGGTTCTCTCTCTGTCTATGGTGGTATACAAACAGGTTAGAAAATATCAAGTGTCATTGTTTTGTCCTGCAGGATTTTATTGTCATGGTTTACATAAATGACAAAAATGTGTATTTTTTGTATTTTTATTCTAGTATTTATTTTTTTCCCCATCGAAAGAGTAGGGAAGAGAAAGAAACATTCATAATAGTAATGTACTCATGCATACTTAAATTATATGATCAGGTGGGTATAGTAACCAGAAATTCTACTCATGTAAAAGCAGTGCTTTGAAATTAATAATTAAAAGTAGGCAACCAAAAATTTCTAGTTAAGGGTACAAAGAACACCCACTTAAAAACTTGAGTAATGACTTCAGTCTTGAAGGTTTGAGGTTTTTCTCAAAAATTTATAACAATTTTTTTGTAGTTTTCTACTTTTCTCTGTAAATCTAAAGTTGAAACCATGTTCCTCAAATTTGTAATTTCTTCTTGTAAAATTGACTTTTCTTGTGCATTTGAAACTTTATGTAAATTTGTCAATTATTTTATGACTAATTTTTGTCTGTTTTTTAAAGTAAAATTACTGGGTTTTTTTTTTTAGATAAATTTGAAACAGACTGTGTTTTTTTTTTTTTTTTACTTTTTCCTTATAACAACTTGCATTTTTGACCATAGTTTTGCAGTCTGAACAGAACAATAATTTAACTCTGATTACAAAGAAAAAATATTAATAAAATTGTATTTAATGAAATAAATTAATTTAAATGACCAAGGATGCCGTTATTTCTGTTATAATACTTCTTTATATTTATAGTTTGGTTTTTTTTTTAAGAAATCTCCTCACCACCCAGACAGCAGGAAAAACTTCCCTTATTTTGAAATCAGATGGCAGCACGTTTAGTTTGTCTGAAGGCTACTGACAGATTAAAGTCATTGACTTTGCGAATTTCGGTCATCTTAACCTGCCAGGTACATAATAGGGAACTATAGCGGACTCTAAAGACATAATTCACCACAATATGTGTTCATGTACGGAATGATCTGTTTAGGCAGTTGTAGTTGTGCGCTCAGGCTTTCTCATCAGGTACCTCTCTAGGCAGCTGCTGAAGGACCTCAGTTTAGAGCTAGCGTTTTTAGCTGTTGCTTTTTGTCACTGCCGCTGGAGAATAAAAACGGCACGCCTGCTCGTGCGAGAAATGAGAGAAATTGCCAGTCTCTTCATTCCTGCAATTTCTACAGAACTTAATACTGTAGTGGCTGTCAGTCCCTTGCCTTTCCCTTCATTTGAATCCGGCTGCATATGAATTCTAACCACATCTCTTAGCTAAGCAACTCTTCCATTATTGCCCCTTTTTCCAGCGGGTTAAAACCATGATAAATGGTAGTGCTTTTTTTTTTTTTTTCCGGTTCCAGTTCCGCTGGACCGGTGGCGCCACACGAGTTGGCTGCCTTTTGCAACTGCCTTTTTTTATCTTCCTTCTTCTTTCTATACCTTTCACTCTATATATATACAGTATATATATATATACACTCACCGGCCACTTTATTAGGTACACCTGTCCAACTGCTCGTTAACACTTAATTTCTAATCAGCCAATCACATGGCGGCAACTCAGTGCATTTAGGCATGTAGACATGGTCAAGACAATCTCCTGCAGTTCAAACCGAGCATCAGTATGGGGAAGAAAGGTGATTTGAGTGACTTTGAACGTGGCATGGTTGTTGGTGCCAGAAGGGCTGGTCTGAGTATTTCAGAAACTGCTGATCTACTGGGATTTTCACGCACAACCATCTCTAGGGTTTACAGAGAATGGTCCGAAAAAGAAAAAATATCCAGTGAGCGGCAGTTCTGTGGGCGGAAATGCCTTGTTGATGCCAGAGGTCAGAGGAGAATGGCCAGACTGGTTCGAGCTGATAGAAAGGCAACAGTGACTCAAATAACCACCCGTTACAACCAAGGTAGGCAGAAGAGCATCTCTGAACGCACAGTACGTCGAACTTTGAGGCAGATGGGCTACAGCAGCAGAAGACCACGCCGGGTGCCACTCCTTTCAGCTAAGAACAGGAAACTGAGGCTACAATTTGCACAAGCTCATCGAAATTGGACAACAGAAGATTGGAAAAACGTTGCCTGGTCTGATGAGTCTCGATTTCTGCTGCGACATTCGGATGGTAGGGTCAGAATTTGGCGTCAACAACATGAAAGCATGGATCCATCCTGCCTTGTATCAATGGTTCAGGCTGGTGGTGGTGGTGTAATGGTGTGGGGAATATTTTCTTGGCACTCTTTGGGCCCCTTGGTACCAATTGAGCATCGTTGCAACGCTACAGCCTACCTGAGTATTGTTGCTGACCATGTCCATCCCTTTATGACCACAATGTACCCAACTTCTGATGGCTACTTTCAGCAGGATAATGCGCCATGTCATAAAGCTGGAATCATCTCAGACTGGTTTCTTGAACATGACAATGAGTTCACTGTACTCAAATGGCCTCCACAGTCACCAGATCTCAATCCAATAGAGCATCTTTGGGATGTGGTGGAACGGGAGATTCGCATCATGGATGTGCAGCCGACAAATCTGCGCCAACTGTGTGATGCCATCATGTCAATATGGACCAAACTCTCTGAGGAATGCTTCCAGCACCTTGTTGAATCTATGCCACGAAGAATTGAGGCAGTTCTGAAGGCAAAAGGGGGTCCAACCCGTTACTAGCATGGTGTACCTAATAAAGTGGCCGGTGAGTGTATATAGTATATATATATATCACGGACACACAGATCGCCCCAAAGGTCTCCCGAGTCGGCGGACGGAGCCTCTGTTTACAGCAGGAGACGATACAGCAGGGAAGAGCTAGCTAGCACTCAACCGCCACCCGGTGCTAACGGAGAAACTCGACATACCGAGGAACTGTAGCGGAAACGACGTGGGTGCCGGGCTGTAGTTTAGGCGGCGTGCAAGAAATATAAGACAGAATAATAAAGAGCGATGGCAAGAACCAAGCAGACCGCCCGTAAAATCTACTGGAGGAAAAAGCCCCCCAGGAAGCAGCTGGCCACCAAGGCTGCTCGGAAAAAGCGCTCCGGCCACCGGTGGAGTGAAGAAGCCTCATCGTTACAGGCCCGGTACCGTGGCTCTGAGAGAGATCCGTCGCTACCAGAAATCCACGGAGCTGCTCATCCGTAAGCTGCCCTTCCAGCGTCTGGTGAGGGAGATCGCTCAGGACTTCAAGACCGACCTGCGCTTCCAGAGCTCCATCGTCATGGCTCTGCAGGAGGCCAGTGAGGCCTACCTGGTGGGTCTCTTCGTGGACACCAACCCGTGCGCCATCCACGCCAAGAGGGTCACCATCATGCCCAAAGACATCCAGCTGGCCCGCCGCATCCGCGGAGAGAGAGCTTAGACTTTCTGCTGCACATCCACCAACCACAATGTTCCGCACTGTGTGTCTATATATATACAGTTAGGCCCAAAAATATTTGGACAGTGACACAAGTTTTGTTATTTTAGCTGTTTACGAAAACATATTCAGGATACAATTATATAATCAATATGGGCTTAAAGTGCAGACTCTCAGCTGTAATTTGAGAGTATTCACATCCAAATTGGAGCAAGGGTTTAGGAATTACAGCTCTTTAATTCGTAGCCGCCTCTTTTTCAAGGGACCAAAAGTAATTGGACAATTGACTCAGAAGGCTGCAAAAAAAAAAAAAATAAACAACAAGGCTGCATGGGCTCTTCCCTCGTTAACCTGTCATCAATTAAGCAGTTAAAAGGTCTGGAGTTGATTCCAGGTGTGGCGTTTGCATTTGGAAGCTGTTGCTGTGAACACACACCATGCGGTCAAAGGAGCTCTCAATGGAGGTGAAACAGACCATCCTGAGGCTGAAAAAAAAGAAGAAATCCATCAGAGAGATAGCAGAAATGTTAGGAGTGGCCAAATCAACAGTTTGGTACATTCTGAGAAAAAAAGAGTGCACTCGTGAGCTTGGGAACTCAAAAAGGCCCAGACGTCCACGGAAGACAACAGTGGTGGATGATCACAGAATCCTTTCCATGGTGAAGAACAACCCTTCACAACATCCACTCAAGTGAAGAACACTCTCCAGGAAGTAGGTGTATCAGTATCTAAGTCTACCATAAAGAGAAGACTTCATGAGAGTAAATACAAAGGATTCACCACAAGGTGCAAACCATGAATCAGCCTCAAAAATAGAAAGGCCAGAATTGACTTTGCCAAAAAACACCTGAAGAAGCCAGCCCAGTTCTGGAACAGCATTCTTTGGACAGATGAGACTAAGATCAACCTGTACCAGAATGATGGGAAGAAAAAAGTTTGGAGAAGAACTGGAACAGCTCGTGATCCAAAGCACTACATCTTCTGTAAAACATGGTGGAGGCAGTGGGATGGCATGGGCATGCATGGCTTCCAATGGCACTGGGTCACTTGTGTATTTATTGATGATGTGACAAAAGACAGAAGCAGCCGGATGAATTCTGAAGTGTATAGGGATATACTTTCTGCTCAGATTCAGCCAAATGCAGCAAAGTTGATTGGACGGCGCTTCACCAATGATCCAAAACATACTGCAAAAGCAACCCAGGAGTTTTTTAAAGCAACGAAGTGGAATATTCTGCAATGGCTGAGTCAATCACCAGATCTCAACCCAATCGAGCATGCATTTCACTTGCTCAAGACAAAACTTAAGGCAGAAAGACCCACAAACAAGCAACAACTGAAGACAGCTGCAGTAAAGGCCTGGCAAAGCATCACAAAGGAGGAAACCCAGCGTTTGGTGATGTCCATGGGTTCCAGACTTCAGGAAGTCATTGCCTGCAAAGGATTCTCAACAAAATATTGAAAAGTAACATTTTACTTAGTGTTATGTTTATTTGTCCAATTACTTTTGAGCCCCTGAAATGAGGAGTGTTTGTATAAAAATAGCTACAATTCCTACATGTTTAATCATATATTTTTGTTCAACCCCTTGAATTAAACCTTAAAGTCTGCACTTCAATTCCATTGTAGTTGTTTCATTTCAAATCCAATGTGGTGGCATGCAGAGCCCAAATCATGAAGATTGTGTCACTGTCCAAATATTTCTGGGCCTAACTGTATATATTTATAGTAATATGTACATATGTATACTAGCTGTTCTTGTTTTTTCTTGCCTTCTGACTGTTGCTCTGAGTGTTGCTATCCCTGTGCTGTTGCAATCCTGGAATTTCCCCATTGTGGGACTATATCTTATCTTACATACCTCTTATGATTTTTTTCCACGTTTAAAGTACTTTAATAAACTCATGTTTCTGTCGGACAGTCATGCTTAGTGAGACACTGCTGACTGACTGGAAAACTCGTGTGAGCGGGGCGCTTCTAAACTGCGCGGATGACGGCCACACGCGCTGTTCGTGTGTGCGCTTGTGGAAAGTCAATGCTTCATATATTTTTCTTAATAAATTCATATCGCCTTGGGGTGGCGGTAAAATTTCTGGAGCGGTGGGCCGCCACAGAGAAATGTTACCAGAGGAAACCCTGAACATATAACCACCGCTGTTAGCATCTGGATGCTAATGGATGCCAACTGCAAGCAAAAGGAACTTTATGGTGTAATTTACCATTTAAAATTACAGTCTATGCAATAAACATTCCAATAAGCATTGCAATAAATGTGTACCTGTGTTATTGAGTGTTTGGTACAATTACTACTGCTCTTTAGGAAAGAAAGGTCCGCAAATGGTGGTCAGTGCAAGTTTCTTTAAAAAAAAAAAAAAAAAAGTAGATTACTCGAGTAATCTTCGATTAGAGTGGGTGATTTCCTGAGCCGTAAAAAATAGTCGTTAGCTGCAGCCCTAATTTAAAGCAATGGAAAATGGGCGAGAGGTGAAGAAGAGCATATGCTGCATATTTACATATATTATGTTTATTAATATGCACTGTTCCTTTTATAAATAATCTTTCAAGCAATTGTAATGTAAAATTGCTCAAGTGCTAAAAACGTTGCCTTAAAAGATGAAATAGCTTGAAAATGTACTACAAAGTTAGCTTATAAATGCTAAAGAAAACTTTAAACCCTAAAAAAATGTTAGACTGCAAAAACAGCCTAATCATTTTAAAAATGTTAACATATAAGTGGAAATAGCTCAAAGTTGCACAAAGTTAGCTTAAAATGCCAAACATAAGCTTAAACCTTCAAAAAATGCTCTGTTGATAAAATAGACTAATCTTTAAAAATGTCAGCATAAAAGAGGAAGCAGCTTTAAGTTGCATAAAACCATTAAATGTCACCATAAAGGCATTAATAGCTTAAAGTTGCAGAAAGCTAGCTTAAAGTGACACTCCGGCAAAAATCAAGTTTTTTCTGTTGTTCACATGTCTGTAACATTTTTTTTGTGACTTACAAGACAAATCCAGAGCAAAATTTCACCACAGTCCCACGGCTGTGTTTTTCTGCTGTGAATTTTCAGTTTGGAAATGCCCCCTCTCAAATGAGTTTGGACAGACCGTTTCTAGCTACCTAACTATTCCTGCTTAATGGTTATACCATTAACCAATCAAGTAGTAAGTACTCTTGGCTGCCTCGGGGGAAGGTGGGGGTGGCGAGGAGGCACAGAGATAGAGTGGAGAGAGGTTACTGTTACCATGGTAACCATGTCAAAGATCAAAGGCAGGCATCACTCACGATTATAGTACTCACTATATTATCAAAGATCAAAGGCAGGCATCACTGAATGAGTGCTGACATCAAAGATCAAAGGCGTGCATCTGTCACAATCATAGGACTCACTATGACATCAAAGATCACATAGGTCATAGGACCCGCTATGTCACGATCATAGGACTCACTGAAAGATCATAGGACTCGCTATGACATCATCAAAGATCAAAGGTAGGCATCACTCACAATCATATGACATGCTATGACATCATCAAAGATCACAGAACTCACTATGACATCATCAAAGATCAAAGGCAGGCATCACTGAACGAGTCATGGAGAAGCCCTCCTGATCAGCTAGAGTGATGATATAGAGTTAAATATGTGGCGGTAATGCACCTGTAAGCTGGTTGCCAACTGCAAATCAAATCTAAAAGAAGAGGAAGAAGAGTCGTGACGTGCTTGCTTATACCTTGGGCTGCACGGTGGCGCAGTGGTTTAGCACTGTGGCAGCACAGTTTTACCCTTGGCCGGGGGATCGCGGGGATCATGAGGTCGTGGGTTCGATCCCAGCCCCCGACCAACAGTGAGCTGTGTGGAGTTTGCATGTTCTCCCCGTGTTGCGTGGGTTTACTCCGGGATTTCTCCGGTTTCCTCCCGCATACCAAAAACATGTAGGTTTAGGGCGCTCGCGCACGCAGCGACCAGCAGCCGGTGGCTTGTCACCAGACTGCAAACCAAGTCTACCTACGGGTACAAATAAGTAACAAAAAAAAAAACAAAAAAAAAAATACCTGCTTTCTACGGGCATGCAGAAATACTTGATTATACTAGGTTTCTAAGGGCATGCAGAGGTAGACAATGGCATTTTTTGTCATTTAACAAATTTTGCACTGTATAGTGTGTACGATGTGCTGGTACATCTCAGGAAATTACAAATGTCATGATTTTTTATTTATTTTAAAAACTACTAGTGCATACAGTGGGGCAAAAAAGTATTTAGTCAGCCACCAATTGTGCAAGTTCTCCCACTTAAAAGATGAGAGAGGTCTCCAATTTTCATCATAGGTATACCTCAACTATGAGAGAGAAAGTGAGAAAAAAAATCCAGAAAATTACATTATCTGATTTTTAAAGAATTTATTTGCAAATTATGGTGGAAAATAAGTATTTGGTCACCTACAAACAAGCAAGATTTCTGGCTTCACAGACATGTAACTTCTTCTTTAAGAGGCTCTTCTGTCCTCCACTCGTTACCTGTATTAATGGCACCTGTTTGAACTCGTTATCAGTATAAAAGACACCTGTCCACAACCTCAAACAGTCAGACTCCAAACTCCACTATGGCAAAGACCAAAGAGCTGTCAAAGGACACCAGAAAAAAAATTGTAGACCTGCACCAGGCTGGGAAGACTGAATCTGCAATAGGTAAGCAGCTTGGTGTGAAGAAATCAACTGTGGGAGCAATTATTAGAAAATGGAAGACATACAAGACCACTGATAATCTCCCTCGATCTGGGGCTCCATGCAAGATCTCACTCCGTGGAGTCAAAATGATCACGAGAACGGTGAGCAACAATCCCAGAACCACACGGGGGGACCTAGTGAATGACCTGCAGAGAGCTGGGACCAAAGTAACAAAGGCTACCATCAGTAACATACTAAGCCGCCAGGGACTCAAATCCTGCAGTGCCAGATTCTGAAGTGCCAGATATTCTGAAGTTTGCTAGAGAGCATTTGGATGATCCAGAAGAGGATTGGGAGAATGTCATATGGTCAGATGAAACCAAAATAAAACATTTTGGTAAAAACTCAACTTGTCGTGTTTGGAGGAGAAAGAACACCATACCTACTATGAAGCATGGGGGTGAAAACATTATACTTTTGGGCTGTTTTTCTGCAAAGGGACCAGAACGACTGATCCATGTAAAGGAAAGAATGAATGGGGCCATGTATCATGAGATTTTGAGTGAAAACTTCCTTCCATCAGCAAGGGCATTGAAGATGAAACGTGGCTGGGTCTTTCAGCATGACAATGATCCCAAACACACCGCCTGGGCAACGAAGGAGTGGCTTCGTAAGAAACATTTCAAGGCCCTGGAGTGGCCTAGCCAGTCTCCAGATCTCAACCCCATAGAAAATCTTTGGAGGGAGTTGAAAGTCCGTGTTGCCCAGCGACAGCCCCAAAACATCACTGCTCTAGAGGAGATCTGCATGGAGGAATGGGCCAAAATACCAGCAACAGTGTGTGAAAACCTTGTGAAGACTTACAGAAAACGTTTGACCTCTGTCATTGCCCACAAAGGGTATATAACAAAGTATTGAGATGAACTTTTGTTATTAACCAAATACTTATTTTCCACCATAATTTGCAAATAAATTCTTTAAAAATCAGACGATGTGATTTTCTGGATTTTTTTTTCCATTTTGTCTCTCATAGTTGAGGTATACCTATGATGAAAATTGGGAGACCTCTCTCATCTTTTAAGTGGGAGAATGTGCACAATTGGTGGCTGACTAAATACTTTTTTACCCCACTGTACCTGTGCATGCCCGTAGAAACCAAGTGTAAGCAAGTATTTCTGCATGCCTGTAGAAAGAAGGTGTAAGCAAGCACGTCAGCACTCATTCAGTGATGCCTGCCTTTGATCTTTGATTGTGTCATAACGAGTCTTATGATCTTTGATGATGTCATCACGAGTCCTATGATTGTGAGTCATGCCTGCAGTTGGATCTTTGAAGATGTCAGAGAGTCCTATGATCTTTGAAGATGTCATAGCGAGTCCTATGATCGTGAGTGATGCCTGCCTTTGATCACTGATGACGTCTTAGCGAGTCCTTTGATGTCATAGCGAGTCCTATGATCTTAGACGATGCTGTAGTGAGTCCTATGATCGTGAGTGATGCCTGCCTTTGATCACTGATGATGTCATAGCGAGTCCTATGATCTTTTAGCAAGTCCTATGATTGTGATGTACCGAGACCTATGATCGTGAGTGATGCCTACCTTTGATCTTTGATGATGTCATTGCAAGTCCTACGATCGTGACATAGCGAGTCCTATGGTCTTCTATAGGCGGTCTTATGATCTTTTCTTTTAGCGAGTCCTGATCATGACACACTGACACACAGTTCTTGAATTTATAGAGGGATTACCAATATCATAAAATCTATCTTTTTTAGTTATATTAAAAAAAACTTTCACATTCTAATTTACTGAGACGCACTGGTAGACTGTTTTAACAGGAAAATAAATTGTGAGCTGCTTTATCTGTTGCATGTTAAACATTATCAGAGCACAGACGTGATGGCGCAGCCACAGATGACGTCGTCATGCCATGCCTATATTTGGAGACTGCGGAGCTTGCTGAATGGGCCACGGCCAAGACATATAGAGTGATGATATATAGAGTGAAGTACGTGGCGGTAATGCACCTGTAAGCTGGCTGCCAACCACCAAGCAAATCTAAAAGAAGAAGAAGAAGCAGCTTGCTGAATGACACCATGGCAGTAATGCAACATAGTCCGGTACGTGGCGGTAATGCACCTGTAAGCTGGCTGCCAACCACCAAGCAAATCTAAAAGAAGAAGAAGAAGCAGCTTGCTGAATGACACCATGGCAGTAATGCAACATAGTCCGGTACGTGGCGGTAATGCACCTGTAAGCTGGTTGACAACCGCCAATCAAATCTAAAAGAAGAAGAGACTTTGGCGCTCCGCCTCAACTCAACATCAATCTGTACTTACGCCCAATTAGCATAACAGCTATTTTACTGTAACATATACTGTTAGCAGTGTCTGTTAATAAAACCATCGTTCAGTACAGCTACTGCCTCCACTGTCCTAATTCCAGACATAACAAGTACCCCGGCTATCCAGACAAACCCAGTACAATCTGGGCTCCCTCTATTGTCTGTTACCTCAGTGGGAACTCGAGTCCGGTCTGCTGGCAGCGGAGATGGTCTTTTTCCTCGCTGCAGTCCATTTGTCTGTCCTGTAGATTTGAAGTAGGCGGGTGGACATTGAAATGTGCCAATGGAACTTGTGATTCTCCTAACCCGGAAGGGCGAGTTTTTTTTCGCTCTGCACAGCGCATGTGCTCTGGGGGCTTAGTGTCTTCTTCTTTCTCGGTTGAAATGTGGCAGTGGGTGACTGTGTGTCCCTGCCTGGAAGGCGACGCCACTACATTTCATACAATAAGCTCCCATTGAAAAGAACTGCTGAGTTATCAATTAATTGGCAACTACTTTAATTTAGTTGACTAAATTCTTATCAACAATTAATCAAAAGTCAATTAATCATTAACATCCCTACTGTGCATACTTTCCCCCCCCCCCCCGTCCTGTCAAGCAGCTAGGTGAGCAGAACAGAAATCTGTTTCCCTTATTTTGCCAAACAGATTTATTTTGCCAAAAGGAGCTTAATACAGTACATATACAGTGGTGTGAAAAAGTTTTGCCCCCTTCCTGATTTCTCAATTTTTTGTATGTTTGTCACACTTGAATGTTTCAGATCATCAAACAAATTTAAGTATTAGACAAAGATAACACAAGTAAACACAAAATGCAGTTTTTAAATGAAGGTGTTTATTATTAAGGGTTAAAAAAAAAAATCCAAACCTACATGCCCTGTGTGAAAAAGTGGTTCCCCCTGTTAAAACATAAATTAACTGTGGTTTATCACATCTTTGGACAGCTAAGTTCAATTTCTCGAGCCACACCCAGGCCCGATTACTGCCACACCTCAATCAAAAAATCACTTAAATAGGACCTGCCTGACAAAGTGAAGTAGACCCTTGTACAGTAGCTGGCGGTATGCACCTTTCAGTTGTTTACTATCTGCCAGTAACTGGGGAGGAGGAGGAGAAGGAGGAGGAGCAGAAGAAGAAGAAGAGTTTGACTTTTAAAAAATGGCTTTATTGCACAATTCAAAATTGCAGAAAGACCAATATCAGTTGTCGAAGTGTGTCACATCTCAAAAGTGCAAACATAACTCATCCCCCTGACCCACTGAACACAAAACATTCCCTACAGCCCATCTATTGATGAACGCCTCCAGATTGTCTACCATTTGATAGTAAGAGAACTCCACCCGGAGTCTGACTTTCAACACGACCTTGAAAGCGGACACAGGATCCACATTGCCAGCACTGCTTGCCCGATTTTTCCTCGTCAGCCAGATGGCAAGCTTAGCAGTCCCAGATAGGAAGTTCATCAAAGTGTGGGCAGCCTTCCTTGCCACTTTATACTTCGGACCGTAAATGAACAGACCAAAAGAGAATCGTTCACCCAAAGCCTGAAACCACTCGCGCAAAATCTCAAAAAGTCCAGATAAACGAAAACAGTGGACAAACAAATGGTCGAGGGTCTCAACGGATCAAGGTGTGCCCTGTATTTATTTGTGGCTATTGCCCCATGCACAATCCTCCACTGGAGATCGGCTGTGCGTTTCTCAATAGGTTGCTTGTACATGCACCGCCAGCTGCCCTTTGGGGAGACCCCTGGCACCAAACAACCCGTCCACCTTGACTCCGTGACATCCTTCAGAGAGCGCAGATTGAGAACCTTCACACAGATGTGATACACCGCCCTTGTCCCGACAAACTGGAACTTGCCCAGGCGAGGAATCCTGAAGGTCAGTAGGTGATCCTCTCCTCCCTGCCACTCCCCCACATCTGGAGTTATGGAAATTGCAGGAAAGGTGGACGCAGTGTCGTCATCCCATTGATAGGAAAGAGTGCGGTTCGTTGCAAACGCTCGAAGCGGCTGCGGCAGGGCGGCGCACACGTCCTCCACCACCCTTTGCAGCAGTCTGACAGATGTAATTTTTGCACTCCGCCTCAGTGTATCCATCGATGTGGTCGACATCCTCATAAGATGATCCAGCTTGGTACAGCGTGCCTCCCGCAAACAACTCCGCAGACTGGCAGACTGCAGCACCTCTGCTGCGATGAATCGATTGAAAAACAGTGGTTCGTCGAACAGCCACATGCCCGGCGCCTCGTCACGGAAGCGGGCCACGTTGAAGACTCGCCATGCATGCAAAACGGACGTGTAAAAAGCAGATAGTCCAGTAAGGTCCACCTCCCCAGATGTCACGAGGAAGAGCTGCTTATCATAGCCCAAGCGACCAACTCTCCTCCAAAGCAGCTTAGCAGTGTCCATCCAGCAGGGTCCGCATCCGTAAAGGAGTCGTTGTGCAGTTCGAAGCCTGAAGCTGGCGATCTTGGAATGTATGTCCACCAGGCCCTGTCCCCCCTCGGCCACAGGCAGGTAGAGAACTGGCGCGCAGACCCAGTGGCGACCAGACCAGAAGAAGTCCACGATTGTCTTCTGAATCTCCTCCACGAGGCTCCTTGGCGGTGTCAAAGCCACCAGCCTATGCAACCAGATTATTCACGACCAGAACCCTGCCCCTATATGACAGCTGTGGTAGCAACCATTTCCATTTAGAAATGCGAGCACACACCTTGTCCTTAACACCCTCCCAGTTCTTTCGTTCAAAAGCCTCCGTACCCAGAAAACCCCCCAACACTTTGAGACCGGCCGTCCCCCACTGAAGGCCACCGGGCAGGCGAGGGACGGCTTGACGCGACCAGTGGCCCACCAATAGACCCTCACTCTTGGCCCAATTAACCCGTCCAGAAGATGCTCTTTCATAAACTGTCAAAGTGTCCACCAGACGCTGCACATCCCCGTGGGAGGTGATGAAAACATCGACGTCATCCGCATAAGCATACAAGACAATCGGGCGGCCACAGCTTGATGGCCCCGGCAGAACCAGACCACCCAGCCGAGCGCGCAACCTGCAGAGCAAAGGCTCAGTAGCCAAGCTGTACAGCTGACCCGAGAGTGGACACCCCTGGCGTATTCCCCGGTGTACAGGGATTGGCCGACTCAGTCCCACCCCCACCTTCACCAAACACTCAGCTCCAGTGTATAGCAGATTGACCCACCTCAAAAACATATTTCCAAAACCAAACCCCCTCAGGGTAGAAAACAAATAGGAATGGTCAACCCTATCAAAGGCCTTTTCCTGATCCAAAGACACAATTCCAAACTGTAAGTCATGACATTTACTGACCTGGAGAACGTCACGTATGAGGAAAACAATGTCCATAATGTTCCGGTCAGGAATACAATATGTTTGATCCCTATCCACAATCAAACCCAAGACAGTGTTCAGTCTGTTTGCCAGGGCCCTGGAAAGCACCTTGTAGTCTGTGCAAAGAAGAGCCACAGGCCTCCAGTTTTTCAGCAGGGCCAAGTCCCCCTGCTTTGGCAACAGAGACAGCATTGCACGGCTGCATGAGACAGGTAATGTTCCTTCCCTGTAACAGGCCGTCAGAACGTTATAGAAGTCTGGTCCAACAACATTCCAAAAATGCTTAAAAAATTCTGAAGAAAGGCCATCAAGTCCAGGCGCGCGTCCCAGCGCCAGCTGATTCACAGCCACAGTCAACTCATCCAAAGTCAGGGCACAGTCCAGAGCGACCCTGTCGTCCTGGCCGAGCACCGGAAGGGCCTCAAAGAGCAGATTTTGAGATTCTTTGCAACACGTTCCCGCAACAAACAGGGCCCCATAGTAATCCACTGCATGGCGGCGCATCTCCGACGGGTCCGTAGTCAGGCGACCATCTGGGAGTGTTAAGCAAGCGAAGAAGAAGAAGAAGAAGAAGAAGAAGAAGAAGAAGACGACGAAGACGAAGAAGAAGAAGACGAAGAAGAAGAAGAAGAAGAAGAGATCCTCAAAATCTTGACATCATGCTGCAATCCAAAGAAATTCAGGAACAAATGAGAAACAAAGTAGTTGAGATCCATCAGTCTGGAAAAGGTTATAAAGCCATTTCTAAAGCTTTGGGACTCCAGCGAACCACAGTGAGAGCCATTATCCACAAATGGCGAAAACATGGAACAGTGGTGAACCTTCCCAGGAGTGGCCGGCCGACCAAAATTACCCCAAAAGTGCAGTGACGACTCATCCAAGAAGTCACAAAAGACCCCACAACAACATCTAAAGAACTGCAGGCCTCACTTGCCTCAGTTAAGGTCAGTGTTCATGACTCTACCATAAGAAAGAGACTGGGCAAAAATCGCCTGCATGGCAGAGTTCCAAGACGAAAACCACTGCGAAGCAAAAAAAACAAAGGCTCATCACAGTTTTGCCACAAAACATCTTGATGATCCCCAAGACTTTTGAGGAAAATACTCTGTGCACTGACGAGACAAAAGTTGAACTTTTTGGTAGATGTGTGTCCCATTACATCCGGCATAAAAGTAACCTAGCATTTCAGAAAAGGAACATCATACCAACAGTAAAATATGGTGGTGGTAGTGTGATGGTCTGGGTCTGTTTTGCTGCTTCAGGACCTGGAAGACTTGCTGTGGTAAATGGAAGCATGAATTCTGCTGTCTACCAAAAATTCCTGAAGGAGACTGTCCGGCTTTCTGTTCGTAACCTCAAGCAGAAGCGCACTTGGGTTCTGCAGCAGGACAATGAGCCAAAACACACCAGCAAGTCCACCTCTGAATGGCTTAAGAAAAACAAAATGAAGACTTTGGAGTGGCCTAGTCAAAGTCCTGACCGGAATCCGATTGAGATACTGTGGTATGACTTTAAAAAGACTGTTCTGTAATGTTCATACTTGAAAACCTTGAATACTCAAAAACCCTCCGATGTGGCTAAATTACAACAATTCTACAAAGATGAGAGGGCCAAAATTCCTCCACAGCACTGTAAAGGACTCCATTGTCAGTTATCGCAAACACTTGATTGCAGTTGTTGCTGCTAAGGGTGGCCCAACCAGTCATTAGGTTAAGGGGGCAATCACTTTTTCACACAAGGCCATGTAGGTTTGATTTTTTCCCCCATAATAATAAACACCTTCATTTAAAAACTGCATTTTGTGTTTACTCGTGTTATCTTTGTCTAATATTTAAATTTGTTTGATGATCTGAAACATTTAAGTGTGACAAATGTACAAAAAAATGAGAAATCAGGAAGGGGCAAACACTTTTTTCACACCACTGTATATGTACTGTATATTATTTATAAACTCCTCCTGAAATAGCTTTTAATAATTTATTTAAATTGTTTTACCCATGAGGGACCCGACTAGGGGTGGGGGGGGGGGAGATGAGGAAAGGAGGGTGGGGGGGGGGCAAACAGAGAAGACAAACAGACTAACACAACTGAAACAAACAGAAAAACTGTTTCTTCTACTGAAAAGGTCTCATCACAAGTCTGGTATCTGCACCTGTTAAAGAAGAGACATGTGTGTGCGCGTGTGTATAAGAGCGTACGCAAAGTGTGTGCGTGGTTTGCCAGGAAACATACAAAGGGCGGCAGGTCGCACCCTCCCCCCCAAGAAACCCAGAGCAAGCAAGACAGCGCCACCAACCCCCACAGAACGCAAATGTCCCAAGACGAACAAGTTCCAAGACAACCAGGTATCTGTCCCAGGGAGGCTGGGTCGCCAAGTGGCCGGCGCGGTGCACCACTGCCCCCAGACCGGCCAGCACCCCCCACCTTCCCCAGCTGGGCCAACGCCAACCCCCAGGCCCCAGAAGGTCAGTGCCTCTCTACCCCCGCCCCCCCGGGCCGGGGACCAGCCCACACCCCCAGATACCCCCACAGCGGGCCCGACCCACCCCAGCGCCACCAACACACCCTCCGGGAAACCCCACGCCCCCTCGCCAAAGGAAGGCAGCAGCAAGGCACAGAAGCCCCCCAGTCCAAGGGAGCCCATGTGGCCAGGAGGTGCCAGGAGGCACCACCCCCTCAGTCCAGCACCCCCGACCAGCACACACACTCATTCCCTCGCACCCATGCCCTCATACACACCCACTCGCACCCACACACACTCTCACTCGCGCTCCGACTCACTCACATCTACTCATGCTCTCTCCCCCACACATTCACCCACACTCCTTCACCCTCATCACTTGGGGGGGCCGCGGTGCAGATGTGGCAGGTATGAACGCGCACCAATGCCCAGCAGCAGCCGGGAAGACCGCTGGCACGGACCAGCAACCACACCCTCGCCAACCTGCCCCAGGGCGACTGCGGACACAGAAGCAGACCACCATCACCAACACCCACCCGGAGTGACTGAGCACCACCGCAAGCGCTCCAAGACGCCACCCAACACGTAAAATGCTACACAAATCTGACCCACCACCACCATCACCATCTCCACTCATCACTCCCTCGCTCTCACTTACTTACTTCCTCCCTCACTCTCTCACTCCCTTGCTCATACCCATTCATTCTGCAGTGCCTAGGGATGGCGACAACATGACGCCAGCTGTGCATACTTAAGTAGGTGCAAGATTTAAAAACTCTTTCCAAGCAATTCTAAGGCAATGAAAGATTTTTTTGTGGGTAAAAAGCCACAATATATTATTTTGGGCAAAACATATTTGTTTTTGAGGTGATTTTAGAGCCGCCGGAGTGCATCTTTAAAGATGCTAAATGCAAGCATGAAACTTTTTTAAAAATATGCTAGCTTGCATGCTAAAAGAAGCCAGTCACAAAAAAGTTACCTGATCTACTTTATACCTGAAGAAAGCTTGCTCAAAAACGTTAAATACAAGCTTTTATATGAGCCCAATGCATTAATAAAGTAGGTTAAAGTGAAAATAATAATTATTATTTTATGAACATTTTTTAAACATTTTTACGTGGCATATAAAGGCAAAATCGCAAGTATTCAAAAACGGTTAAAATAGGCTCAGGCCCCTAAGGGTTATTACTCAATCACAAAAATCTACCATAGAATTGCCCTCACTCCCTAAAACTACTTCAAGTTCTCAAGCCTAAGAGCTGTACAGGTCTGACTAGAGCAAGAACAGTAACAAAGAAAAATCAGTGCCTTAAAAGGATGTGAGGCACAGCAGACCAATTTAGTCCTCTCCTGTATGCTTTTGGACATATTACAAGCCTGCTCCCTGGGTGGGCTTTCCTGTTAAGTGTTCAGACCTCCAACTGTCATGATCGCTGATAAAAAGCACAGTGTAAAATAATCAAGTTTTCTTCCATTTTAATGCTTCAAGTGTGTGCGTGATATAGAAAGGAGACCATGTTGCACTAAAGACAAAGTCTGGATCAAGAAAAGGAGCCAAGGCCTAAGGGGGTCTTGCTGCAGAGAACAACTTGCCTATTACAGTGGATATAAAAAGTCTACACACCCCTGTTCAAATGCCAGGTTTTTGTGATGTAAAAAATGAGACCAAGATAAATCCTTTCAAAACTTTTTCCACCATTAATGTGACCTTTAACCTGTACAATCCAATTGAAAAACACTGAAATCTTTTAAGGGGAAAATAAAAAAAAATTACAATAACCTGTTTGCATAAATATGCACACCGTGTTATAACTGGGGATGTAGCTGTATTCAGACTTAACCAATCACACTCAAAACTCATGCTAAATGGGAGTCAGCACACAGTTGCCACCATTTAAAGTGCCACTGATTAACCCCCCAAAAAGTTCAGCTGTTCTAGTAGTCTTTTCCTGACATTTTTTTAGTCACATCTTACAGTACAAGCCATGGTCCCCCGAGAGCTTCCAAAGAATCAGAGGAATCTCATTGTTCAAAGGTATCAGTCAGGAGAAGGGCACAAAAGAATTATCAAGGCATTAAATATACCATGGAACACAGTGAAGACAGTCATCATCTAGTGGAGAAAATATGGCACAACAGTAACGTTACCAAGAACTGGTGGTCCCTCCAAAATTGATGAAAAGATGAGAAGAAAACTGGTCAGGAAGGCTGCAAAGGAGCTCCAGAAATTTCTGGCAAGCACTGGCTGTTTAGTACATGTGACAACAATCTCCCATCTAGGGTGGCAAGACAGAAGCCTTATCTTACGAAGAAAAACATCCAAGCCTGGCTACATTTTGCAAAAACACATTTGAAATCTCCCAAACGCATGTGGGAAAATGTGTTATGGTCCGATGAAACCAAGGTTGAACTTTTTAGCCATAATTCCAAAAGGTATATTTGGCGCAAACACAACACTGCTCATCAAAAAGACGTGACGACCTAATAGTATTGAATGCAAAAGACGCAATAGATACAATGGTCCCCTCCAGTATACAACTAGGAAAATACCGGTCGCTATGGAGGGTGAGAATATGTATGGGTACATAACCATACCATGTAGGATAACTAAGTAGACTGTTGTGCTGTTTCATTCCATCTAGCTACAATGCTCCGCACTGTGTTTATATATATATTTATACTGTATATTTACTCTGTGTAGCAACAATGCTCCGCACTGTGTGTGTTTATACAGTATATTTACATATTTATTCCATCTAGCTACAATGCTCCGCACTGTGTTTATATATTTATATATCTATCCCATCTAGCTACAATGCTCCGCACTGTGTGTCTATATATATATATATATATATTTATATTTATATGTACATATGTATTACTTGCTGCTCTTGTTTTTTTCTCTTGCCTTCTGATTGTTGCTCTGAGTGTTGCTATCCCTGTGCTGTTGCAATCCTGGAATTTCCCCATTGTGGGACTAATAAAGGCTCATCTTATCTCATCTTATCACCAAAGGAAAACCATACCTACAGTGAAGCATGGTGGTGGCAGCATCATGCTTTGGGGCCGCTTTTCTTCAGCTGGAACTGGGGCCTTAGTCAAGGCTTAGGGAATTATGAACAGTTCCAAATACCAGTCAGTGTTGGCACAAAACCTTCAGGCAGGCTTCTGCTAGAAAGCTGAAGATGAAGAGGAACGTCATCTTTCAGCACAACAATGACCCAAAGCACGCATCCAAATCAACAAAAGAATGGCTTCACCACAAGAAGATTAAGGTTTTGGAATGGCCCAGCCACAGTCCAGACCTGAGTCCCATTGAATATCTGTGGGGTGATCTGAAGAGGGCTGTGCACAGGAAGTGCCCTCACAATCTGACAGATTTGGAGCGTTTTTGCAAAGAGGAGTGGGCAAATATTGCCACATCAAGATGCACCACGCTGATAGACTCCTACCCAAAAAGACTGAGTGCTGTAATAAAAGCCAAAGGTGCTGCAACAAAGTAGCTCGAGTAGGTTCATTTTGTCTTCTTTTTAATTATTAGGTTTTTGTTTTCTTATTTAAGAATAAAAAGATGTTTTAACCTTTACATATTTCAACTGTCCACCGCAGTCTCCCTCAGTGTCAGCTGATTGCTGTGAAGTGTCATTTATCAGCTGCCTTTCCTAAATATTAGTTTAAGGGTGTTCATACATATGCAAACAGGTTATTGTAAGTTGTTTTGTTTTTTTTGCCCTTAAAAGATTTCAGTGTGTTTTTCAATTGGGTTGTACAGGTTATAGGTCACACTAATGGTGGAAAAAGTTTTGAAATGATTTAGCTTGGTGTTCTCCCTGTGTCTGCGTGGGTTTACTCAGGGATTTCTCTGGTTTCCTCCCACATGCCAAAAACATGCAAGTTAGATTAACTGGCATCAACTGGGGATTCTAAATTGTCCTTAAGTATGACTGTGAGAGTGAATGGTTGTCTGTCTCTCTGTGTTAGCCCTGCAATGGACTGGCGATCTGTCCAGGGTATACCCTGCCTCTCGCCCAAAAGATGCTGGGATAGCCTCCAGCTCCCTGCGACCTGAAAAGGATTAAGCGGAAGAAGATGGATGGAAAAACCAGGCATTTGAACAGGGGTGTGTAGACTTTTTATAACCACTGTATATAGAACAAAGCTGTACTATCAAGTGAATCCATGAGCTTCCTACTGCATGTATCAAATGGTCCATTTCGGAGTGCTGCTGCCATTTTGTGGTGCTTTTTTCATGGTGTGATATGGTAGCATAATGCTATAGTAAGTTTATCCATTTTATGCCTTTATTGAACATAGACATACTATACTGATCAGGTACGAAAACTCCCACACAGATACCCTCTAGGGCTGTGCAATATGACAATATATATCGGTGACACCATAAAAAACGTTTACAGTTTCATATGAAACTTTTAGGTTGATATCAGGACACATACGCCGTTTCTACTTGTCACCGCCCCACTTCTCCCCCGCAGTGCGCCAGGTGGGTTCCGGTGGTTAGCGCCACAGCAGCTAATAGCAAGCTAATGTTTTGCCACTACTTCTGTGCCAGGGATGTAGGACTTTTACCCCACCATGCTGCGTCAGAGAGGATAGTCCTCTAACCTCATTTTAATTGGAGGTAAGTAAAGTTAACACCATCGCTCTCTCTCTAATTATAAAACAGCAAATGCTAAATGATGATACTAACTTGTTGCTAATAGGAAAGTGTATCAGATCATCGTTCTGGTTTAAATCACTGCCAAGTTTCTTAATTTTGTCTGAAAAAATATTACCAAAGCTGCAAAAGTACGTGACAGCAGCTTGCATACACACTAAATAAATAAATGAAAATGTGTCGGAGGAGCAAACTGGCTCTTAATGTAACATGATTTTTAATAACTTTTAATTAGTCAAGTAGCAATAATGAATAAAGTTGAAGTCCTCTCAAATGCACATTAAAAAACAAAATATTTTATAACACTGCAAAATTAAGAGGGGAAAAAGTGCATAAAATGAATGACAAATGAATTTGTACAACTGATTTTTTTTCAGTATGTAATTTAAAATGTAGAAAAAAAGAGATGTCCTTTTATTGTTATTGTGTATAAACTATCGAATTTACTGGAAATGTATATCACGATATATATCGTTATCGTCAAATAAGATTACTTATTTTGATTTTTTTTGATTTTGTATACTTCATTGATCCCCAGAGGGGAAATTGAGGGCATCCACCTGGATGAATGAAGCAGCCACGTTACGGCACTATCCCTTCACCATTCACACAAACATTCACACCTAGGGCAACTTTAGAGTCTCCAATTAACCTAACTTGCATGTTTTTTGGCCTGTGGGAGGAAACCGGAGAACTCCCGGAGTAAACCCACGCAGACACGGGGAGAACATACAAACTCCACACAGATCACTGTTGGTCAGGGGCTGGGATGGAACCAGGGATCCCATGGCCAAGGGTGAGTTGCTGTGCTGCCGCAATGCTAACCACTGCGCCACTGCACCACCCAAATCGTGATATGAAATTTTGGTCATATCCCACAACCCTAATACCCACATGAGCAGCAAATACAAAGATGTTAGGAAGATGGTAAAAAAAAAAAGCCATATATAGGCCCCAGCACTAATACTTAATATAATGTATGAATTAAAACCACAAAAACATACTGAATTTCCAAAATATGACCAAGGGAATTGCCCTGTATTTTAAAATATGCATTGTTTTCTTAACTAACTAACTAACTAACCTGCACTTATATAGCGCTTTTCTAGTCACAAAGACCACTCAAAGCGCTTTTCATTAATACTAACCCTCTATTCTAAGGGCCTATAGGAAACAGATATCTAGGGACAATTTAGAACAGCCAATTAACCTAACATGCATGTTTTTGGCATGTGGGAGGAAACCGGAGAAATCCCGGAGTAAACCCACGCAACACGGGGAGAACATGCAAACTCCACACAGATCACTGTTGGTCGGGGGCTGGGATCGAACCCACGATCCCACGATCCCCACAATCCCCCGGCCAAGGGTAAACTGTGCTGCCGCAGTGCTAACCACTGCGCCACCGTGCAGCCCCTTTAATGGGAAAGTAACAAAGTACTAATTATACAACCCCATTTCCAAAAAGGCTGGGATGCTCTGTGAAATCTAACAAAAGAATACAATTAACTTGCAAATCTCATAAACCAATATTTTATTCACAAGAACAGAGAAAAATATCAAACGTTACAAGTCAGACATTTTACTATTTCCTGAAAAGTATTAGCTCATGTTGATGAGAGCAACACGCCTCAAAAGACTTGGAACAGGCGAAACAAAAGCTTGGAAAAGTGTATGTATACTGCTCAGTGCGGGGTGATTTTTTTTTTTTTTTTTTTTACAGTATCTACAGTGGGGCAAAAAAGTATTTAGTCAGCCACCAATTGTGCAAGTTCTCCCACTTAAAAGATGAGAGAGGTCTCCAATTTTCATTATAAGTATACCTCAACTATGAGAGACAAAATGAGAAAAAAAAAATCCAGAAAATCACATTGAAGGATTTTTAATGAATTAATTGGTAAATTCCAACACCATGGATCGTCACCTTATCGTGGTGGGGGGGTTTGCGTGCCCCAGTGATCCCAGGAGCTATGTTGTCCGGGGCAATTTGCCTCTGATAGGGTCTCCCAAGACAAACTGGTCCTGGGTGAAGGGCCAGACGAAGAACGATCCAACAGACTCTCATGATAAATTGTATATCAAGGATTCAGTGTACCCCGCCCGGTATGGGGTTACCGGGGCCCCACCCTGGAGCCAGGCCTGGGGGAGGGGCTCGAAGGCTAGCGTCTGGTGGCCGGGTTTCCACCCATGGGACCCGGCCGGGCTCAGCCCGAAGGAGTTACATGGGTCCGCCCTCCAGTAGGTTCACCACCTGCAGGAGGGATCATGGAAGTCCGGTGCTATGTGGATTAGGTGGCAGTCAAAGGCGGAGACCTTGGCGGACTGATCCCAAGCTTTCTAAACTGGCTTTTGGTACGTGGAATGTCACCTCTCTGGTGGGGAAGGAGCCTGAGCTGGTGTACGAGATTGAGCGATACCGGCTAGATATAGTCGGCCTCACCTCAACACACAGCTCCGGTTCCGGAACCAGTCTCCTGGAGAGGGGCTGGAGCTTGGCCTTTTCTGGAGTTGCCCCGGGCGAGAGGCGACGAGCAGGGGTAGGTATTCTTGTATCGCCCCACCTTGCTGCCTCTATATTGGAGTTTTCCCCGGTGGACGAAAGGGTTGCTTCCCTGCGCCTTCGGGTTGGGAAACGGGTCCTGACCATCATTTGTGCCTATGCACCAAATGATGTTTCAGAGTACCCACCCTTTTTGGAGTCTGTGACTGGGGTGCTGGAGGGTGCTCCTCCTGGAGACTCCATTGTCCTACTGGGGGACTTCAATGCGCACGTGGGCAACGACAGTGAAACCTGGAGGGGGGTGATTGGGAGGAACGGCCTGCCCGATCTGAACCCGAGTGGTGTTCAGTTATTGGACTTCTGTGCTAACCACAGTCTGTCTATAACGAACACCATGTTCAAGCATAAGGGTGTCCATATGTGCACCTGGCACCAGGACACCCTAGGCCGCAGGTCGATGATCGATTTTGTTATCGTATCATCAGACCTGCGACCGTATGTCTTGGACACCCGAGTAAAGAGAGGTGCAGAGCTGTCAACTGATCACCACCTGGTGGTGAGTTGGATCCGATGGCAGGGGAGGAAGCCATTCAGACCTGGTAGACCCAAACGTATAGTGAGGGTGTGCTGGGAGCGTCTGGCTGAGGCCCCTGTCCGGGAGGTCTTCAACTCCCACCTCCGGAAGAACTTCAACCACATTCCGAGGGAGTCTGGAGACATGGAGTCTGAATGGGCCATGTTCTCCACCTCTGTTGTTGAAGCGGCAGCCCAGAGCTGCGGCCGCAAGGTGGTCGGTGCATCTCGTGGTGGCAACCCCCGAACCAAGTGGTGGACACCAGTGGTGAGGGGGGCCATTAAGCTGAAGAAGGAGTCCTATCAAGCTTGGTTGGCTTGTGGGACTCCCGAAGCAGCTGAGGTGTACCGGCAGGCCAAGCGGAGTGCAGCTCGGGTGGTTGCTGAAGCAAAAACCCGGGTATGGGAGGAGTTCGGTGAGGCCATGGAACAAGACTTTCGGTCGGCTTCAAAGAGATTCTGGCAAACTGTTCGGCGGCTCAGGAGGGGAAAGCAGCTCCCCGTCCACACTGTGTATGGTGCGGATGGGACACTGTTGACTTCAACTGGGGATATCGTCGGGCGGTGGAAGGAATACTTCGAGGATCTCCTCAATCCCACTGATACGCCTTCCACAGAGGAAGCAGGGTTTGGGGACGAGGGGGATGACTCGCCTATCACAGGGGCTGAGGTCGCCAAGGTGGTTAAAAATCTCCTTGGTGGCCGGGCCCCGGGGGTGGACGAGATTCGCCCCGAGTACCTCAAGGCCCTGGATGTTGTTGGGTTGTCATGGTTGACACGCCTCTGCAACATTGCGTGGAGGTCGGGGGCAGTGCCTTTGGCATGGCAAACCGGGGTGGTGGTTCCTCTCTTCAAAAAAGGGGACCGGAGGGTGTGCTCCAACTTTAGAGGGATCACACTCCTCAGCCTCCCTGGGAAGGTCTATGCCAAGGTACTGGAGAGGAGAGTCCGGCCGTTGGTCGAACCTCGGATTCAGGAGGAGCAATGTGGTTTTCGTCCTGGCCGTGGCACATCGGACCAGCTCTTTACCCTCTCGAGAATTCTTGAGGGTTCGTGGGAGTTTGCCCAACCAGTTTACATGTGTTTTGTGGACTTGGAGAAGGCATTTGACCGCGTCCCTCGTGGATTTTTGTGGGGGGTGCTTCGGGAGTATGGGGTATCGGGCTTGTTGTTACGAGCTATTCGGTCTCTGTACGACCGTTGTGAGAGTTTAGTTCGCATTGCCAACACTCGGTCGGAGTCATTCCCAGTGAGAGTTGGACTCCGCCAGGGCTGCCCTTTGTCACCGGTCCTGTTCATAATTTTTATGGACAGGATTTCTAGGCGCAGCCAGGGAATGGAGGGCGTCATGCTTGGTGACCACAGGATCTCATCTCTGTTGTTTGCAGATGATGTTGTCCTGTTGGCTTCATCCAGCAATGACCTACAGCTCTTGCTGGGACGGTTTGCCGCTGAGTGTGAAGCGGCTGGGATGAGAATCAGCACCTCCAAGTCCGAGTCCATGGTCCTCAGCCGGAAAAAGGTGGATTGTCCTCTCCGGGTTGGGGACAGGCTCCTGCCCCAAGTGGAGGAGTTTAAGTATCTTGGGGTCTTGTTCACGAGTGAGGGGAAAATGGAGCGAGAGGTCGACAGACGGATTGGAGCAGCATCTGCAGTGATGCGGACGTTGTACCGGTCTGTTGTGGTGAAGAGGGAGCTTAGTTCTAAGGCAAAGCTGTCGATTTACCAGTCAATCTACGTTCCTACTCTCACCTATGGTCACGAGCTTTGGGTAATGACCGAAAGAACGAGATCGCGGATACAAGCGGCTGAGATGAGCTTTCTCCGTAGGATTGCTGGACTCACCCTCAGAGATAGGGTGAGGAGCTCAGTCATTCGGGAGAGGCTCAGAGTAGAACCGCTGCTCCTCCACATTGAAAGGAGTCAGTTGAGGTGGTATGGGCATCTGATTAGGATGCCTCCTGGACGCCTCCCACTTGAGGTGTTTCAGGCACGTCCCACTGGGAGGAGACCCCGGGGCAGACCCAGGACTCGGTGGAGAGACTATGTCTCCCAGCTAGTCTGGGAACGCCTTGGTATCCCCTCTGAAGAGCTGGAGCAGGTGGCTGGGGAGAGGGAAGTCTGGGCTTCTCTGCTTGAACTGCTGCCTCCGCGACCCGGACCTCCGGAAAAGCGGTAGAAGATGGATGGATGGATGGATGGATGGATAATTGGTAAATTCCTCAGTAAAATAAGTATTTGGCCACCTACAAACAAGCAAGATTTCTGGCTCTCACAGACCTGTAACTTTTTCTATAAGAGGCTCTTCTGTCCTCCACTCATTACCTGTATTAATGGCACCTGCTTGAACTCGTTATCAGTAGAAAAGACACCTGTCCACAACCTCAAACAGTCAGACTCCAAACTCCACTATGGCAAAGACCAAAGAGCTGTCAAAGGACACCAGAAACAAAATTGTAGACCTGCACCAGGCTGGGAAGACTGAATCTGCAATAGGTAAGCAGCTTGGTGTAAAGAAATCAACTGTGGGAGCAATTATTAGAAAATGGAAGACATACAAGACCACTGATAATCTCCCTCGATCTGGGGCTCCACGCAAGATCTCACCCTGTAGGGTCAAAATGATCACGAGAACGGTGAGCAAAAAGCCCAGAACCACACAGGGGGACCTAGTGAATGACCTGCAGAGAGCTGGGACCAAAGTAACAAAGGCTACCATCAGTAACACACTACGCCGCCAGGGACTCAAATCCTGCAGTGCCAGACGTGTCCCCCTGCTTAAGCCAGTACACGTCCAGGCCCGTCTGAAGTCTGCTAGAGAGCATTTGGATGATCCAGAAGAGGATTGGGAGAATGTCATATGGTCAGATGAAACCAAAATAGAACTTTTTGGTAAAGACTCAACTTGTCGTGTTTGGAGGAGAAAGAACACCATACCTACTGTCAAGCATGGGGGTGGAAACATCATGCTTTGGGGCTGTTTTTCTGCAAAGGGACCAGGACGACTGATCCGTGTAAAGGAAAGAATGAATGGGGCCATGTATCGTGAGAGTTTGAGTGAAAACCTCCTTCCATCAGTAAGGGCATTGAAGATGAAATGTGGCTGGGTCTTTCAGCATGACAATGATCCCAAACACAACGTCCGGGCAATGAAGGAGTGGCTTCGTAAGAAGCATTTCAAGGTCCTGGAGTGGCCTAGCCAGTCTCCAGATCTCAACCCCATAGAAAATCTTTGGAGGGAGTTGAAAGTCCGTGTTGCCCAGTGACAGCCCCAAAACATCACTGCTCTAGAGGAGATCTGCATGGAGGAATGGGCCAAAATACCAGCACCAGTGTGTGAAAACCTTGTGAAGACTTACAGAAAACGTTTGACCTCTGTCATTGCCAACAAAGGGTATATAACAAAGTATTGAGATGAACTTTTGTTATTGACCAAATACTTATTTTACTGAGGAATTTACCAATTAATTCATTAAAAATCCTTCAATGTGATTTTCTGGATCTTTTTTTCCTCATTTTGTCTCTCATAGTTGAGGTATACCTATGATGAAAATTGGAGACCTCTCTCATCTTTTAAAGTAGAACTGAACTGAACGGCATTGAACGGCACTGGGTGATAGTACATACAATTATAAAGATAATTTATCATTGGCACCCCCTCCACAAATCCCGGAATCTTGGAGAAAATCGCGATTTTGAATTTCCCGCCCTGAAAAATCAGACAAATCCGCCGATTAACCGGAAGTGCAGCCGGAGTTCCGCGTGACGTCACGAGTGTGACACAGTCCTTCTGGTTTACCATTGCGAGCACGTCGACACTGGTTGTTTTTGGTGCATTTTGTCGTGATAGTCAACTACAAAACACTTCCAATACCTGGGAAGATCTGTTCAGTGGCCAAGGAAAGCTGTCATGGCGACGAAAGAAAAGAAAGGGGAGGAAAAGCGACCGGGAAGCGATGCGTTTCTCGATATAGATATTACAGTGATCCCTCACTTATCGCGTTTAATGGGGACCAGAACCGACCGCGAAAAGTGAAAAACCGCAAAGTAGCGTCACCCCCCCCCCCCCAAGGGCGTCACAAGCACTATTTTGCACAAAAAGGCACAAGAGAACAGCGAAAAGTGCCACTAAGCAACACGAGCGATAAAGTACAATGAATGCGGTCTTCCTTCGCTGGGTATGTGTGCTCTGCAGGGAGAGAAGCTGGGTAAAATGTCTCGGCCAATCAGCTTGCGAGGTAAAACGTCTCGGCCAATCAGCTTTCGAGATTCCCGAGCGGTGAAGAGGTGGGCGGAGAGGAGTGGAGCGGTGGTCAGAGAGGTGGATTTTGAGTTGTGCGGGCTCTCCGTGTTGATACCTGATGTTCTAGAACATCAGGTATCAACACGGATGTTCTAAAACATGTAACCACGATGTAACCACGGATGTTCTAGAACATCAGGTATCAACACGGAGAGCCCGCACAACTCAAAATCCACCTCTCTGACCACCGCTCCACTCCTCTCCGCCCACCTCTTCACCGCTCGGGAATCTCGCAAGCTGATTGGCCGAGACGTTTTACCTCGCAAGCTGATTGGCCGAGACGTTTTACCCAGCTTCTCTCCCTGCAGAGCGCACATACCCAGCGAAGGAAGACCGCATTCATTGTTCTTTATCGCTCGTGTTGCTTAGTGGCACTTTTCGCTGTTCTCTTGTGCCTTTTTGTGCAAAATAGTGCTTGTGACGCCCTTGGGGGGGGGGTGACGCTACTTCGCGGTTTTTCACTTTTCGCGGTCGGTTCTGGTCTCCATTAAACGCGATAAGTGAGGGATCACTGTATTCCCTGGCGGCGGACCTCGCCTCTGCATCGCCGTCTGCCAGCTGCTGTCACAGGTGCATTAGGTCTCCCGGGCTCGCCCTTGTGCACGCCTGCCACCTGCCACACTCCTGCATCCTCCTCTGTCTCGTCACCGATCCTGAATGCCTCTTCACTCTGAAAACTCTGGTTTTCTTGACTGCTGGAACTGCTATCATCTGCCATTGTTGTTTTGTTTAGGGATCACACTCGTGACGTCACGCAGCGTCGTCTGCACTACTTCCGGTTTGTTTGGCACTGCCAGCCAGAGGCAAAAGTTTATCGGCTTATAGCTTGGCCATCGCACGGCCTAAAAATTTCTTTTATGTGTTGAAAAATACAATAGGTAATAAGGAATTAATCTGCTATTCTACTTTTTGCGCCAAAAGGTGGGTTCAGTTCTACTTTAAGTGGGAGAACTTGCACAATTGGTGGCTGACTAAATACTTTTTTGCCCCACTGTATCTAGAGATATAAAGAGGCATGGCCAATAAATAACTTAATTTGTCACTAAATTAATGAAATTATGATATAATTATTATTTTAGTTTAACTTTGTTTTTTTCTGATTTAAACTTATTGAAAATCTTCTTGCCGCTATTGTGAAAGTTCAGCTTTTATTTTGAAACCTTCAGCCTCTGGCTGCAGTCAGGGAAACAATGTTTTGTTTGTAAACTGCATTCGGCTCATGATTGTTCATTTCGTGATGAATGATTTATCATGTGGAGTAAATTAATATGGTATTCTAAGGGTGTAGGACTACAGGGGGTGCCACTGGTGCATGAAATGAAAAATGACAGCTTTTCTCTTAAAAATTTTATTATTGAAAAGAGTAACTAGACAGGATAAATAATCAAGAAAAACACACCTGTCTAGGCTTAAAAGACAGGTACAGTGAGGGCACACTCTGAAAATTAATGGATTAATAATGGAGGTAGATACCTCAGTTATCATTACAGGACAAATAGTAGACATGTTTAGGTACATACAGTTAGGCCCAGAAATATTTGGACAGTGACACAATCTTCATGATTTGGGCTCTGCATGCCACCACATTGGATTTGAAATGAAACAACTACAACGGAATTGAAGTGCAGACTTTAAGGTTTAATTCATGGGGTTGAACAAAAATATATGATTAAACATGTAGGAATTGTAGCTATTTTTATACAAACGCTCCTCATTTCAGGGGCTCAGAAGTAATTGGACAAATAAACATAACCCTAAGTAAAATGTTACTTTTCAGTATTTTGTTGAGAATCCTTTGCAGGCAATGACTGCCTGAAGTCTGGAACCCATGGACATCACCAAACGCTGGGTTTCCTCCTTTGTGATGCTTTGCCAGGCCTTTACTGCAGCTGTCTTCAGTTGTTGCTTGTTTGTGGGTCTTTCTGCCTTAAGTTTTGTCTTGAGCAAGTGAAATGCATGCTCGATTGGGTTGAGATCTGGTGACTGACTCGGCCATTGCAGAATATTCCACTTCGTTGCTTTAAAAAACTCCTGGGTTGCTTTTGCAGTATGTTTTGGATCATCGGTGAAGTGCCGTCCAATCAACTTTGCTGCATTTGGCTGAATCTGAGCAGAAAGTATATCCCTATACACTTCAGAATTCATCCGGCTGCTTCTGTCTTTTGTCACATCATCAATAAATACACAAGTGACCCAGTGCCATTGGAAGCCATGCATGCCCATGCCATCCCACTGCCTCCACCATGTTTTACAGAAGATGTAGTGCTTTGGATCATGAGCTGTTCCAATTCTTCTCCAAACTTTCTTCTTCCCATCATTCTGGTACAGGTTGATCTTAGTCTCATCTGTCCAAAGAATGCTGTTCCAGAACTGGGCTGGCTTCTTCAGGTGTTTTTTGGCCAAGTCAACTCTGGCTTTTCTATTTTTGAGGCTGATTCATGGTTTGCACCTTGTGGTGAATCCTTTGTATTTACTCTCATGAAGTCTTCTCTTTATGGTAGACTTGGATACGGATACACCTACTTCCTGGAGAGTGTTCTTCACTTGAGTGGATGTTGTGAAGGGGTTGTTCGTCACAGGAAAGGATTCTGTGATCATCCACCACTGTTGTCTTCCGTGGACGTCCAGGCCTTTTTGAGTTCCCAAGCTCATCAGCGCACTCTATTTTTCACAGAATGTACCAAACTGTTGATTTGGCCACTCCTAACATTTCTGCTATCTCTCTGATGGATTTCTTCTTTTTTTTTTTCAGCCTCAGGATGGTCTGTTTCCCCTCCATTGAGAGCTCCTTTGACCACATGTTGTGTGTTCACAGCAACAGCTTCCAAATGCAAACGCCACACCTGGAATCAACTCCAGACCTTTTAACTGCTTAATTGATGACAGGTTAACGAGGGAAGAGCCCATGCAGCCTTGTTATTTTTTTTTTGCAGTCTTCTGAGTCAATTGTCCAATTACTTTTGGTCCCTTGAAAAAGAGGCGGCTACGAATTAAAGAGCTGTAATTCCTAAACCCTTGCTCCAATTTGGATGTGAATACTCTCAAATTACAGCTGAGAGTCTGCACTTTAAGCCCATATTGATTATATAATTGTATCCTGAATATGTTTTCGTAAACAGCTAAAATAACAAAACTTGTGTCACTGTCCAAATATTTTTGGGCCTAACTGTATGTGGCTGGTTACACCTGGTTTGGCTTTGGGCGCAATGAGGGAGAGGGGCCAGTAAAAGGGTCTGGTTCACTTTTTTATGGAATACAGCGCCCCCTATCAGCATGCGCCCATAGCGTACCTCCCTTATTTGCATCCCAAATGATAGAGGAGGACCCCACCTATGTATGCTTGTACAAAAGATAGGTACATGTAGGGCGCAAGGTGCACTTATGCCACCAATTTGATAATAAATGGTCAAAAGTAGCAATTTTGAGTGCCCCCCATTGGCCGCGCCCTAAGTGAACCTTTGAAAATTTGTGACCATGTGAAAGACTTGATCTCACAGACTTGGTCAGTGAAGTATCTGTGAGGTTCACTTAGGGTGCACTGAAAAAAAGTGACGTTAAAAATCAAATTTTCTGATGTAACCTTTTTAGCCCTGACCCTTTGGGCCCTTTTGCAGTAGTTCCTACTCAGCCCTACTCACCTCGACTCTACTCAGTTCGCAGGGCTTTCCATTAGTACCTGGTACCAGGTACTTTTGTGGGATCTACTTCAGTGACGTTCCAACCGTGCTGAGTGAAGCTGAAAATGTGACGTCAACAGATTGCAGGCCACTGACTGGCCAGGGCGTAACATCAGTGGATGAGAGCGACGTCTTCACAAGATTCAAAACTTTATTATTTCTGTGATAATCAACAAAATAAATAGCTACACACAAATCAACACCGTCACAAAACAATCACCTTCTTCCCTGTGAGCAGCCATCAGCTCGGAGACCTCCTGGTATTTCATTTCGGAACAATCCACCCGTGCCGGGGCTGAAAAGTTCATATATAGTGGTCAAATTTGACCAAATGTGGTTATTTTTCAACATTCTGCCCGTTGGTGCGCACAGTTCTTCCATTGGTGTTGCAGCGCTTGGATCTTTGCACTTGAAAAATAAACTACACTTTGTCAAATTTGACAACTATGAACTTTTCAGCCTATGACTTTTTCTGCCCCGTCAGCCCTGCAGCGGCGGAGCAACCCGAAATGAAAAAGTATACCAGGAGGTCTCCGAGCTAATGGCTGCTCACGGGGAAGATAGTGAGTGTTTTGTGATATTAAGCATCTTTTACGTTATCAGTGAAAATGTCAGCATGGCAACAACAACGGGATAACGGGCCACCTTCCTTTAAAGAACCCACCCACGTGAGGTGGCACTTAGTTGTAATGGAAAACCAACCACACAGTTTCAAGCCGAGTAGAGTCGAGGCAAGTTGGGCTGAGTAGGTGCTAGTGGAAAAGGGGCTTTTGATAACTCCCCCAAAAACAGACAAGTGGGTACTGAGGACTCAAAATATGATTTTCACCATTTAACATCATATCGCTTCCTGTTAAAAAAAAAAAAAAAAAAAAAAAAAAGGCCCAAATCTGAGACGTGGTGTATCACACTCTGCCTGAATCTTAGAAAAACTGTCTCTTAAAGGAACAGTGGCTACACTATCTGGACGTGGCAGAAAGAGGAAGCTATCAACGGTTGTCTCCAGAGTCTTGAGGAGACAGGTAGTCAAAACCCCTCAACTGACTGCAAAAGACCTGCAGCAAGACTTTGTGGCAGCAGGCACTGAGTGTGGCGTAATCTCCACAACAGACTGGGTCAGGCACAGCGCTCGACTAGAGCAATTAACAGAACAATGAAATGTGTGTATTAATGTCTACAGACAGCCCGCTTCTCCTGGCTTTTTCTGGCTCACCACTATGATGTTAATGTGCCATTCATGCATTGTGTTCATGCTTCCTGCCCTTACTGTGTCTCTCAAATGCAAATGTCTCATGCCTGTCTGCAGTCTCTTTGATGATACCATGCCTTTCATGTATTGTCTGTAACTGGGTATATAAGCTCACTGAAATCCATGTTCACCCTCTCATTCTCTGCTACTGCTCATCTGCACACTTTGCTGGAGAGCCCGAGGGCTCGCTCTTGGAGCGAGCCCCGTGAAGGCGGTATGATAATAAACCTATTTAAAACCTCAGCTCGCTGCCTTTATTTTATCATCCGCCTCACTGGTGACCCCGAGAATGCACACGCTTTGTGCAACGCAATCTTCTGCTCTGGACAGCCACGCTGGTGTCCTATTGGCAACGAACGCAGCACCCGGCGGTGATTCTCCGATGACAAGCGAACGCAGTAGCCTGACTGATCTGCCCTCCCTTCTGCTTCAGGGAGACTTCGACGCAGAGTTTCCAGGCGAAACTCTCCGGAGACCACCCACGACCGGGAAAGCTGAGGAACATTTCATGGTGAGATCTGCACGCCTAGATCGGCACATCCACGCTTGGACCGGCCGCTCTCACAGCTTCTGACACACAATTCTGTGTCTCCTTACGAGAGCGCACGCACCTCGTCCTTTCTCCACGACGGCGACCTCCACGGCCGACGGAGTACACGTGGACCTGAACGCACCATGACCCATCTTCAACAACTACAACAGGGATGACTAAGCTCCCTGACCCTGGCTCTTCCTCTCTAGCTGGCCCACCCACGCACGGAGCCCCGGCACACGCACCGGGGAGTTACAAGGATGGCGCACCACGCAAGGGACACATACGGCTCCACTGACGTACACCTGAGGCACGCACGCAGCTTGCTCACTGGATTTTATGGTCTTAGCCATGGCGCTCAACGGGAATTCAGCAGTCTGCGGTCCCCGAAGGCTTTAAGGTTGTGCCCGCACCTAAAGTCAACACGCCAAGTCCCTTTGCTTTTGTTTTTTTTATTACAGCCGCCCCTGTTTTTCTTCATGGCCGCTGTTAATCCTCGCCGCTTCCTTTTTTCTTCACGGCCGCTATTAATCCTTGCAGGACTTAATCGCGAGAGGAGCCAGTGACTAATTTTTCTTCTTGTGGATTTCTGCACGTTCAACGGGACAGCCCCTCGACATCGCGGACCAACAAGCAATTTTTGCGCGGCTCAGACGATTTCACCGTCCAGAGCCGGCACTTACTACCCCCCACTCCCCTCCACCTCCACCTGCACAGAGCTTTCCCTGCTCGCTGCCAAAGCCGGAAGGAATTTATTATTTATTATCATACCCGTGAAGGCGGTATGATAATAAACCTATTTAAAACCTCACTTCGCTGCCTTTATTTTATCATCCGCCTCACTGAGGTTTCAATTTCCACAGTAAAGCTATTACTAAACACTGAAGGGCGCTATGCTCGAACTCCAAGGCATACACCACTACTGACCCAAAAGCATAAGGAAAGTTGGCTCCAATTTGCTCAAAACTACATAAATAAGCTAAAAGAGGTTTTGAGAATCTGTTCTGTGGAGTGATGAAACACAGCAGGAATTTTTTGGGCCCATGGATCAGCAGTATGTATGGAGAAGGAAGAATGAAGCCTACACTGAAAAGAACACCCTGCCTACAGTGAAGCGTGGCAGTGGTTTAGTGATGCTCTGGGGCTGCTTGGCTTCCTCTGACACTGGAAACCTGCAGCATGTGGAGGGCAAGATAGATTCAACCAAGTATCAAGAAATTCTGGGAGAAAATGTCATGCCATCTGTGACAAAGCTGAAGCTTGGGCATCACTGGACTGTCCAACAGGACAATGATCCCAAGCATACCTCAAAATGCACAAAGCTTGGTTTCAGAAGAAGTCCTAGAAGATACTAGAGTGCCCATCACAGTCACCTGACTTGAACCTCACTGAAAATCTTTGATAGGATTTGGAAAAGGTGGTTGCAGCACGCAAATCCAAGAATAATAGTGAACTGGAGACCTTTGCCCATGAGGAATAGACCATGATTCCTCAGGAACACTGCCAGAAGCTGGTGTCCGGCTAAGCATCATGTTTGCAGCAGGTACATAACAGCAAAACAGTGCTCTACTAAATATGCTTGTCATGAAGGGGCTGAATAATTTTGAGACTGCAGTAGTCATTAAAAGTGGCATTTTGTGCTGAATTTGGAGAAACCACTTGTTATATTAGTTGTGTTAAGCTATTTAAATTGTTCTTGTTTGATTTGTTTATTGCAAACAGCTGCTAGCTTGTACATTTTGCCAATAAATCTAATTTGCAGTGGGGGTTGAATGATTTTGATTTCAACTGTATGATACAGAACACAGCCTTTTTTCCCCAGAGTGCTTGCAGTGTAAAAACAGCTACCTGTGGACACACAGCCTTACTTCAAGACATGTTTTGAATAAACTGGCTGTGTGCTTAAGATGATCAATATAAAATAGGAATGCAAGTTATCAATTAATTCATTAATTAGTTATTCTCAGTCCAAGTAGTGCTGGTCTTCAGGAGTTATTAAGAGTGTGTAGTGCTTATGGAGAGGAAAATGACATAAAATATAATACAAATAAGAGTTGTGTGCTGATTTGCCGCACTAAAGAAGATTTGTTAATGAAATTCCCTGTCTTTGAATTGGCAGGCAGGGAATTAATTGTCAGGGATAAAATTAAATATCTGGGACATTTTATTAATGATAGAATGACTGATGATGATGATATTTTCAGACAACGCTGCAAAATCTACATGCAAGCAAATATTCTTGCACGCAGATTTGGTTTTTGTTCAGATGAGGTGAAACTGGTTCTTTTTAAAACCTATTGTACACCTTTATACACTGCTCATTTATGGATAAATTATAGGAAACAAAGTATGCAGAAATTACAGGTTGCCTACAATGATGCCTTAAGAATTTTACTTAAAAAGCCTCGATGGTGCAGTGCTTCCGAGCTATTTGTCTCATCACGTGTTAATACTCTGCATGCAGTAATAAGGAATCTTATGTATAAATTCATCTGTCGGCTTGATGTATCTAGAAATGAAATCATTCAAGTCATGTCTAGCATTAAGCTCAGTTCTATTTGCTGTCAGTCACAGTTTAGAAGGCACTGGTACAGTTGTCTTTTTAAGTTTTTTTAAAGTCTGTACTGTCTTTGTACTTCTCTTAGCAGTTGTGTCTTAGTGTTTTTTGTAACTTTTTGATTGTTTCAGCTGTCTTGTTTTTACTTTTTTTTTTTTACTTTTTTGATGGACCTTGAGTCTGGAATAAAGTCTTTGATTGATTGATTGATAATTGATAAATGATTCACTTTTTTGATCAATTAACGATTAATTGACAGGTGGCGTTTTTCCTGAGAATCTGAATTTCCCTCGGTACAATACGGTCTATTTTTAACATAAAAAGTTGCTGTTTTTTCATATATTGAATAAAACATGAACGTCATATTCCTCAATGATTTACTGTACCATGTGCATTTTTTTAACTACAGACAATGGCATTTTTTAATTTTGCACTGTATAGTGTGTACTATGTGCTGGTACATCTCAGTAAATTACAAATGTCATGATTTTTTTAATTTATTTTAAAAACTATTACCAAAATCATAAAAACTTATCCTTTTTAGTTATATGAAAAAAAAACTTGCACGTTCTAATTTACTGAGATACACTACTAGACTGTTTTAACAGGAAAATAAATTGTGAGCTGCTTCATTTGTTGCATGTTAAACATCATCACAGTACTCCGGAAATCCAGGCAAACCCAGAATGACCTGGGCTCCCTCTTGTTGTCGGTTACCTCAGTGGGAACTCAATTCTGGTCTGCTGGCAGCAGGGATAGGTTTTTGCACCCATGTCGTCTTTTTCCTTGCTGCAGTCAGTCTGTCCAGCCTGTTGATTTGAAGTAAGTGGGTGGACATTGGAACGTGCAATTGGAACTTCTTGTGATTCTCCACTTATCAGTGTGATTCTCCAACGTAACCCGGAAGGGCGAGGGTTTTTTTTGCTCCGCACAGCGCGGGCCCATGCGCTCTGGGGCTTAGTGTCTTCTTCTGCTTTTTCAGTTGAAGGGCAGCAGTGGGTGAACGCATACACCCCTGCCTGGACGGCGACACCACTACATTTCATAGAATAAGCTCCCATTGAAAAGGACTGCTGAGTTATCAATTAATTGACAACTAATTTAATTTAGTTGACTAAGTTCTTATTGACAATTAATCAAAAGTCAATTAATCATTATCATCCCTAATATAGAAGTCTATTTAGAGTAGTCTTGGTTATGCACGCGGACTCATTTATGTCAAACTTTGATCACATTGGTCATGGCAACACCTTGGATGTCAGTAGCCCCTCTACGTCTAGATGTGATTGACATTGTAGATAGGGGAGGGTGTAATTTCCTTTGATCGTACATGCGTGGCTTTATGGATTGAATGATAATAAAGGTGGCTTTCTTTCTTTTCAATAGAAGCAGCCACCATTGTGTCCAATGTACTATAAAGCCGAATCTTAAAAAATAAAAACAAATCTCCACCGTCCACTTTATGGACAGGCCTTTTCCAACAGGTACAGAGCTCTCACCCTGAAGAGTACTCCCACACACTCATCCACATGTGCTCATCACATCTACATAAATGCTGCTGTCACTGCCAGACACAACCAATGTAGACAGAGAGCACTGTGGCTGACAGCTGAATATCTGCTTCAGATGTGTCTGTCACACACAGACCTGCTGCAGTTCCATCACACCACACACTGCTCTCTATTCAAGCACTTATGAGATATTCCAGCAAAATGAGCTGGACAAATTCACAGTATTTTCAGTTGGTCAACATGCATCCAGAGACGTTTTTGTGGTTTGGCCAGTAACAACAATTACTAAAATGATTAACCGTACAATAAGAAGCAAGAACACTCTGAGGCAAGTGCAATATCCCCCGCCTCCGTTTTCTTTGAAGATCCCAACACTTACTGACGGAGAGTAGTTTTCAACTTTTCAATATAATTACTGTGGCAGAACAGGGCTCTACATTAACTTTTTTTGCTCATAGCACTGATGCTACAGAGGTTCATAGTTATGTAGCACAAGACAAAAACTTGTAGCACAATAAAAACATCTGTTACTTCTCTAAAACTGACTGCAGGCAGCAGCTGAACAAATCGGAACAGAGAGCAGGTGAATCTTTGAAAATGTCCACAGAGCATCACAGACTCTTCAACAATATTATTAGTAGGGGTGGGTTCAAAAGATTGATTCTCCAATTCGAATCGATTCACATTTGACTGAGCTGATATCAATTCACAAAATCCGCAGATCAGTCTTAATATAATGCTTTTAATGTCTGTGAAACACAAAACCCTAGTTGTCCTTGACCCAGCTGAACTCTTTCATAATTGAAGAATCGCGCAAGAGTTAAACCGTGGGTCAAAGTGGATCAACATGGCGGCGCACAGCTGAAAAATTGGGATTCAAGAACTGTGAAGGTAGTGAAGAGCTCGACAAAACCAAAGCCGTCATGTTTAAGTTTATAATGTTAACGGGCGGGGCTGTCACCTGGAAATTTGTCACAGCCTCCTTCAAAACTACACCTGGATGACGGTTGTTTACGTTGCTGCCTGCTAGCCATCATTAGAATGTCCATGGGATGAATATATCCACCTTATTCCTGGGGGTGCTGCTGTAGGAACGATTATGGGCGGAGCTCCGGTTTGGGCTGACCTAGTGTTAAAGGTGACGGACAGTGACATTTTTTTATTGAACAAATCAAATGATTGTATGAAAATATTACATTCAGCCCATTCCCCTGATTTAATATGTGTCACCATCCTCCATAAATGACAATAAATGGTCATAGCCCATTTTTCACTCAGTGATGCTGCAGTACCGCCATCTCCCGATAGGTGCGGGCAGTCGTGACGTCAATTCGGTTTGGCCGAGAAAATGGCTGAACAAGAGCAAAGTGATTCCGACAGCGATTACTTTCTTGACTTTGACGACCACAATATAAATGATGACATTGACAACGAAGAATCTGAAGATGAAGTAGTTTTGGGTGGTGCTGAGAGGGGTATTCAGCCTTATTTGTTCGAGGCAGAGGGAGAGGAGAAAGACGCAATACGGACGGGAAAAGAACACGTTTACGATCGGCTGTAAGATATTTCTAGGTAAAAGATGCTTACAAATATTTTTCTTTGGCGACATGCATGGTCACACACTTAATTTTAAAAATAAAACTACCCATTGGTCACTCGCAGCATCTTTTCAGCCGCTGATTAGCACCTGCTGGTCTGTGCGCAGCTGGACTTTGACGACCTCAATATAAATGATTACAAATGATTACATTGACAATGAAGACGTTTTGGGTGGTGTGTGGCCTGTCAGCCTTATTTGTTCGAGGCAGAGGGAGAGGAGAAAGACGCAACACGGACGGGAAAAGAACATGTTTACGATCGGCTGTAAGATATTTCTAGGTAAAAGATGCTTACAAATATTTTTCTTTGGCGACATGCATGGTCACACACTTAATTTTAAAAATAAAACTACCCATTGGTCACTCGCTGCCTGATGACATGTCATCATCTTCTCAGCCGCTGATTAGCACCTGCTGGTCTGTGCGCAGCTGTAGCTGATGAGACAGATGAGCGGCCGTCATCGTCCACACGAGTGAGTTTATAAACAATATTTATTCATTTGATTTAATTTCCCAGATGAATTATGAAGAAACCATTCAATAATCAATGCAAACGGAATAATCAATGCCAACCCCATATTTTTCAGGCAATACAGATTCATAGTGTTGGGGATTTTTTTGGAGAAGTGAGGGTGATGCCTGCCTGTGCTGTGAGCCTCATCAGAGAAACCTTCCCATGTCATCACTACAAGGGATTTTGCCTACCAAGATTAGATTTGTGAACAATGTTATTTAAATAAAGTTTTGTAAAATCATATATTGAGTTTCTTAATGTTCATGTCAATGTTATAGTTCTCATAGCTCAGCATTCATCAAAGTCATATGTCATATACATTTCAATAATTTTTCTACCATTTTATGGTATAAATTTGGATTTACATAAAAGTCATGTTCATCAGGTTCCTCTGCTTGGTCAGAAACATCAACATTGAGTGACAGTTGATAAAATCTGCAAAAAAAGTAGATCATAATTTTATCCCAGAGGTCTCAAATTGGATTACATACATAGAAATATAAATTGATCAAACAGGCACAACCACCTCCCTATACAGCACTGAATATTTCATATTTGATGAGTATGAACACCCTAGTATGCTAATATTTGATAAGTTGGTAAGGCAATGCAAACCATGGCTTGGAATTCATTTAAGATGTTTAGTAAACATTTGCAGTGAATATTAAAAATAAAAAAATTACCCTGTTTCCTTTAAGTGTTCTGACAGTTGATCGCCACTGTCACTGACCCCGTTCTCAGAGTCACACTTGGAAATCGAGGCATATATAGTTGGAATAGCCGTTTTCTTTATCAGCAATCTTTTGGCAAATTTCATTTCAAATTGACATGTCTGGCCCAGGAAACACGCACGCAGGCTCAGGATAGATTTAACAGCTTTATTCAACAAGCAGGTGTGTGTGAATGGATTTATGGGGATGTGCTGACGAGGGGCAGGTGTGCGTGCAGCTGACGCCGCTGAGGAGCGGCGAGTTGTGATACAAATTGCATCTTATTCTCGAAATCGCTGTCAACGAAATCTATACTGCACATTTTTGGTGTTTTACCGACATAAGTCCTTTTTTTTTTGCGTTTTCTGAACGAATTTCACCCAGGCCGTTCTGATATTCACAGGGACGGGACATTCAAAAACACTCACAGCATGCTCCTCTGGTATAACGTCGCACCCGTACACAACACGACAAACCATAATTAATTCGATTCCTGAAATCCTAATGTTAATAAATAATCTATTTGTAATCCAAAAGTATTCCGAGAAATATCCGTAATCGCCGATTTTAAAATTTAAAAAAAGTTAAAAAAAAAAGCAATGTCCGCTGACTGTGTGACACACTGAATTGACGTCACACAGTCAGCGGCCATTTTAGCTGCTGATCTTGGCTGGGTCAGACAGCTCTCCACAACAACGTACTTCAAGAGCGCATTGTCACCTTATGCGACATACGTTGACACCAAAACATGTGGGGTTCCAATTAGCTCGTCTCAGACAACAATTTGAGATATGATTTAGCGATTTTGAGTTTTCCTCTGTCCGTCACCTTTAAATCATTAAGAGTGGAGTAGCAGGGGCATTTAAAATAGTGTTTTTACAAGTTTTTCAAATTTATTTTAATGTATAGTCCACATATGTGTTTTCCACTCAAGTGGCAGCTAATTTCAGCTCTTCTAGTTTTTGTATTTTTTAAATGTTTTTGCATAGTTCTGGTACTTGCTTGGTGTTCATGGTTGTGCCAGATGAGATAAATGGAGGCTTCTCACCACACGGTGACAGACAACATCCAAGCACGGTGCTGTGGCGTACGTCTGCTCTAAGGTAAATCTGATTATGTCAAACATATTTTAACAAATTGCAGCCGACTTTGTTGCAGTGGAGATGTGCTGGTTGGAATGCCCACTGCGTCATTATGAGTACAGGCAACGAGAAGTCATAAATCATGACTCTCTTTGTTTGGGTAGGGCAAGTCCCGGGAAAACCCCATGAGTGCCTGGTATCATTGGAAAGCTTAGAAATCGTACTTTCTAAAAATACCTATGTTTTTACGGAAGATGCAACTCCCGACCAATCAAATGCGAGTTTTCAACCTAGCTAAAACATAAACAAATCATCTTTTTCTGGGTCAGTTTTTGCACACTACCTACAAATTAAATATTAAATATCATTTTGAAGGTCTTTCAATACAGAATATGGAAATAACGTTACATCAGTTTTGAAAATGTCCTCAAAGTGACTCATTTTGCCAGCATGGGTCATTTGTTTACACCGTTAGCATCTTAGCAGTGGCGTTAACTAATGGAGCTACTGTGTACAAGGCCACTTTATAAGGTCATCTTTCCACCCCTCGATAGTCGTGGAAAGTGGTATGACTATATTACTGTTTTGAGGTGCAAGAGGCCGTGTGCCCGCATTTCTGATGCCAAAGTCATTGTTTTTGATCAAGGAAAAGTGTCCCATTTCAATGACAACCATATGTTCTAAGCTAGTACCGGAAGTTGCTACCATAATTCACACAAGGCATCATGGGGCCTAGGAATAAGGTGGATGCACAACAGACAGTCTGCTTCAGCTGTGATCCATCTATCTACAGGTGAGTGGCAATCTCATTTTCAAACTAGTTTACTCTCCAGTGTTGATAATTTTACTCAAGTGATGGCAGAATCTCAAGGTTGATTACTTGCTAGCCCTCAGCACAATCCCTCGGACACGAATGCACATGCTTTCCCCATGTTACATATATTCAAACCCAAGTGAAAAATTTGCCTCAATGCTGCAAATATGGTACGTACTGTGGAAATAATGGGCCAGTTGCACCTTGGCTGTTTTGCACAAGTACTCAATTTAGCCTCACAAGTGTAGCATTTTCTCAGGGATTACTGTTTACAAAAAGTATGTTCTAGTTGCACTGAACGCCATCTGAAATCTAACATCGCTGGCAAATACAGAGAGATAATGTATACATATTCCATGCACTGAATTGGTTTACTTACTCTGGGTTGTTAACTTGACACTACACACCCTTTGCACTAAAGAAAGCACTTGTTAGCACTTTGTGAAATCATCACTCTATATACAGTATAATTCAAGAAATCTTTGTGTGTGTGTGTGTGTGTGTGTGTGTGTGTGTGTGTGTGTGTGTGTCACACAATCATGGGACTCGCTGAAAGATCATAGGACTTACTATGACATCATCAAAGATCAAAGGCAGGCATCACTCACAATCATAGGACATCAAAGATCAAAGGCAGGCATCACTCACCATCATAGGACTCGCTATGACATCACCAAAGATCAATGGCAGGCAACACTCCCAATCATAGGACTCGCTAGGCAGGCATCACTCACGATCATAGGACTCGCTATGACATCAAAGATCAAACGCAGGCATCACTCACAACCATAGGACTCACTAAGGCATCATCAAAGATCATAGGACTCGCTATGACATCATCAAAGATCAAAGGCAAGCATCATAGGACTCGCTATGACATCATCAAAGATCAAAGGCAAGCATCATAGGACTCGCTATGACATCATCAAAGATCAAAGGCAAGCATCATAGGACTCGCTATGACATCAAAGATCATAGGACTCGCTATGACATCAAAAATCAAAGGCAGGCATCACAATCACAGGGCTCGCAATGACATCAAAGATCATAGGACTTGCTATGACATCATCAAAGATCAAAGGCAGGCATCACTCATGATCATTGGACTCATTATGGCATCAAAGATCACAGGACTCGCTATGACATCATTAAAGGTCAAAGGCAGGCATCACACAATCATAGGACTCGCTATGACATCAAAGATCATAGGGCTCGCTATGACATCTTCAAAGATCAAAGGCAGGCATCACTGAACAAGTGGTGATGTCAAAGATCAAAGGCAGGTTTCACCATGGTTACTGTTGCCATGGTAAAAGTAACTTTCTATGGGCATGCGGAAATGCTTCTTTACACTTGCTTTCTACGGGCATGCAGAAATACTTGCTTATACTTGGTTTCTATGGGCATGCACTAGTAAGTTAACCTGTTGCACTTCTGTGTACCGCGGGCGGCCACGTCTCGGCATCCGAGTACGCACACTGTGCGTCCTTGGAGGCACTGAAAAAAAAAAAAAAAACCTGCATTTCCGTTCTTCCACTACAGACACAGCCGCGAACAGAAAGCCAAAGGAGTGCTTTGATTGGTTTAGATGTGATTGACCTCTCATTCGACTAATAAGAGCCTTGAATTGGGTTTCTGAAACCTTGAAGAACCAATGACTGAAAATCTAGCAAGAAGGACCCGCCTACCAACGGCTGCCAATACAGCCAGCCAACTGAAGCACATAAGTTCGAAAGCTGTTTTGTGTAAGGCTGGGTGACACACAGGCGTTCGCCAGTCTTCTTTTCTTATTACTGTTCTTATTTGTTTTGAAAAATTGTTCGCCAAAACCGCAATCATGGAAGCGCAAAACCGCAATAATGGAATTATGATTTGACCGGGTTGCGAGACCAGAACCACGAGTCCGTAACAAACGGACCAGCGTCGCGTTCGTCTGACAATGAGGAAGAGAAGTTCGCCAGCTACGTTGCTGTTGTGAACAGGTAAGTGTTATAAGCTAAATTATTCTTTATCCCTGAAAATTGTAATCAAAAATGACTTTTGACCGATCGGTAAATTACAACTGTGCGTCATCGCCACATGACAGACCGCGGGGCGATGCATGGGGCGATGTCCGTCCTCTGTAGCGGGGGGGGGGGCACCCCCCCCACACACACACACACAGCCCTGAGTGTCACCTTTCATTAGAGCCCAACATCAAGCTTCTATATTGAATCATTCAAAAGTTAGACGTTTTTCCAAACTGTGCCATTTGGCACAATTTGGCACAGTTCAAAAATGCCTGGGAACTACCTGAGAACAAAGCTGTGTAATATATTCATTTTTTGTGGTATTGTTACAAAATTTTGACCTCAGCTGGATAACACTTGGTTCTACATTTCTGTTGCATTTTCCAGCCTGGATCTGAAGCTGTGTGTTATTTGCAAGCATTTGTATCCAAAAAAACACCCAGGCAAAATTTATTTTCTTCAAGTTCACTATGTTTAGATGACTGTAACTCAGTGGCCGGAGCACTTAGAGAGATTATGACTGTTTTGCCAAAAAATTCAAAGTGTTTTCTTTTAAATGAGACCAACCCCATGAAGATGCTGCAAAGGGTTGAAGAACAGCTTTTGATTTACTTTGGGCATGTTATTTTTTGGCGTTTTTAGGGAAATTGACCAGAGTGCAAGGGGTTAAATAATAAAAAAGTGCATTATTGTAACTGATTTAGGTCAATTCTTTATGTGATACTTTATGTATTAAAGTTTGAGTATTCCTGGTACAAACTCCAGCATTAGGTCTCTTAAGATTTTTTTTTTTTTCCTGGCAAGTAAAATAGCTATTAAAATGGTAATTTCAAAGATCGAATCAGAATTGAATCGATCTAGGGCTGCAGCTAACGACTATTTTATGGCTCAGGTAATCGCCCACTCTCACTCACTCTCCTGAGGATTATTGCCTTTAATTGTATTTTAATCACTTTTTTCCATCCACTGTAATCTCTCACTTCTGTTTAACAAACCTCTTGCACCTGTGTGTGCACTCAGCGTCACCTAATCACCTTCTTTAGCCTTCTGTTCCCCTTTCATCTGTGTTTTTGTTAGCTCCAGGTTAGCCATTAGCTATGGCTACTAGCTCTCCTTACCCTTCTCCTCTGGTGTGCTCTCTGTGTCAGATGTTTACTGTAGCTACACCTCTGCCTCTTTTAGTGATAAGGATAAATGTAATAAATGTTGTCTTTTTGAGGCACTCGAGGTGAGGTTGTGTGATTTGGAATCCTGGCTCTGCTGCATTGAAACACCATCACGCCAGTTAATAATGACAGACTCCCCTTAGCTGCAGCATAGCATCGTAACATAGAGCCTGCTAACTGTCCCCCGGCAACCACCTCTCCTGAGAATCCAGGAGAGAACGGGTGGGTGACGGTGAGAAGGAAGTACAGTTGCAAGTCCCTGGTTCACTACCAACCTGTCCATGTTTCTAATCGTTATTCCCCACTTAGCGACACACCTGCTGAGGAAAAAACTCTGATCACTAGCAACTCTATAGTCAGAAGCATGAACCTAGAGACTCCAGCAGCCATAGTCAAATGTATTCCTGGGGCCTGAGCAGGCAGCATCGAGTCAAATTTGAAAATGCTGGCTAAAAGTAACTGTAAACACTGCACAATTGTTATCCACGCCAGCATTAGCAACATCCGACTCCGGCAGTCGGAAGTTACAAAACTTAGTGTGGAATCGGTGTGTAACTCTGCCAAAACGATGTCGACCTCTGTAGCATTCTCTGGGCCCCTCCCCAACCTGACTAGTGATGACATGTTTAGCTGCATGCCATCCTTCAACCGCTGGCTGCTTGTGTGGTCTGTGTGGTGTCCTGCAAACGACGTAGGCTACATAGACAATTGGAACTCATTTTGGGGAAAACCTGGTCTTATTAGGCGAGACGGCGTCCAGCCCACTTTGGATGGTGCGTCTCTTATCAACCAATCTGGCATCATTTTTATCCAAATTTCCAAAACCTTGACAGCTCAGAGTTGGGACCAGGAAGCAGAGTCGCTTTCTTACACGCCTCTCTGCAGCTCCTCTCCATCCGTCACCCCTCAACTTAGTCCCTGTCTTCCCCATCAGAGAATCACTGTCTGCTCCCTCTAAAGTAAATAAAAATATAATGTACTGTATAAGCATCCCAAAGTGATTAAACAAAAAGCTGGTAAAACTCAAACATGTAGCCTCTAAATCTAATGACTTGGCCTCTGTTCCTCCTCATAATTTAAAAATTAAATGCGGTTTGTTAAATATTAGGTCTCTAACTTTAAGTCAGGTCAGGCATTGGTTTGCTTGCTACCGGATAACCATGAAAACCGGTACTACCTGTCTCCTGGGTCGGGCCGTCGGCAACTGAACCGGCAACCCCACCCTTCTGAGGGCATGGAGGGTGACACTGGGCATCCTGGCAGAACTAAAAACAATATCTGTCACAGGTCTGTGGTGGACCACTCCCAGTTACACGGGGTGAGACTGGACATCCTGGCAGATAAGCACATCTGTTGCAAGGTCTGTGGTGGACTTTTGTCAGTTGGTGCATCGTGACATGCACTACACAAAGAGCAGAGATAAACCTATCATCTGGTCAGTCACTGCAACAGATAGTGGAGTCAGTCTGTCTTGGCCTGTCCTTGCTACTGATAATACCTCTATCTGCCAAGAATGTGTCGCTAGTCCAGCAAAAGCTAGCGGTACTCAAATACTTTGAAAGCAGTTTCATGAAATGGTCAGTCAGAAAGCAACTCATTCCGGCTCGGACGTTGCCGAGTTTGCAGGGTCGGGAGATCCTGGCAGCAGAGGGCGGGGGACAGAGTTGCGTAGAGGAATCTGATCAGACCTAAATGAAACTGTCATTGTCGCCTGCGACAGACTGCTATGATGAGGTCTCTAACTCCCAAGTCTCTGCTAGTCCATGATCTGTTAATTGATCATCAGATTGATTTAATATCCCTTACAGAGACTCGGTTAGGGCAAGTGGATTAAGTTGGTTTAAGTGAATCAACTCCCCCTGGTTATTTAAACTGTCAAAATCCCAGAAGTTCTGGTTGTGGAGGAGGAGTAGCAACAATTTACCATTCCAAATTACTAGTTAACGCAAAGCAAAAAACATGTTATCATTCCTTTTAGGGCCTGGTCCTCAGTATTGGGCATATTAGTATTATTGGGTATTACTGGGTATTATTATTAAAATTGGGTTTAATTAAACCCAATTTTATTTGCCATAGATTATAGTCCTCCCTCAGCCTACTTAGAGTTTTTATCCAAATTTGCTGAATTCTTAGCTGATTTAGTGCTGAAATCAGAATAATTATACTTTAATATACATGTATATTATCTTTATATTTATTATCTTTTTTGCCCCACTGTAATGTACTGTAGATAGTGATTGCCTTAATATGGCATTTAATTCAATATTAGACTCGATGGGGTTTTCGCAGAGTGTAGGAAATTCTACCCATTATCTCCACCACACGTTGGACCTTGTTCTGACATATGGCATAGAAATAGAAAATCTGGTAGTGTCTCCTCTTAACCCTGTACTGTCAGACCACTATCAGTTAACTTTTGATCTTACCATTTCTGACTATTTGTCTTCTAAAGAAAAATATTACTACAGTATATGCCTCTCAGATGATGCTGTTACCAAATTTAAGCAAAATGTTTCCTCTATGCCATGTGTCAACACAAAGGAGATAAGCTATGGAGAGATTGCTCCTTCTGTAATTAATAACATGATAGATAGTGTGACAGCTTCTCTACATCAGACCCTAGACATGATGGCCTCTTCAAAAAAAGAAAAAGTCTAATCAGAGATTTCTAACTCCTTGGTTCAACACAGAAACTTTTAGCTTCAAACAGAAGACTTGTCAATTAGAAAGAAAATGGCACTCCCCTAAATTAGATGAAATCTATTTGGCTTGGAGAAATCAACTTCTAATTTATAAAAAAATCTCTTCGGAAAGCTAGAACAAGTTATTATTCCACATTAGAGAACAAGAATAATCTCAGGTTTCTTTTCAGCACTGTAGCCAGGCTGACAAAGAGTCAGGACTCTGTCAAACCCAGCATTCCCTTAGAGCTTACTTCAGTTTTTCCTCTGGCTTAAAGACCTTGGCACGGTGGCAACATATTTTTCCGAGGGGGGGGGGGGGGGACAGTAAACACATGACACTATTGTTAACAGAATATGTTAATTTTATGCTATTTATTTCTCTCTCTCTTTTTTTTTTTTACATTTTGCACTATAACTTTGCATATGGAACTTACCATATGAAGTACTGTACAACCGAGGCTTGAATATTGGAATACTGGGCCAGCTGGGGTCCCACCCAGATGTCCTGTGTTTAGATTTTTTCGTGATGTTATCCTTCTCTCCTTCCTCTGCTCTCACCTCTCCTGGACCCTCTGCCTGAACACTTTCCTCTCCTTGGCTCCTCTCTTCTGTCTCATCTTGTCCTCTCTGAGCTCTGTCTAATTCAGGTTCTCTCTCGGTCTATGGTGGTATACAAACAGGTTAGAAAATATCAATGTCATGTTTTGTCCTGCTGGATTTTTTTGTCATGGTTTACATAAATGACAAAAATTTGTGTATTTTTTGCATTTTATTCCAGTGTTTTTTTGTTTTTGTTTTGTTTTTTTTTTATTGAGAGAGTAGGGAAGGGAAAAAACATTCTTAACAGTAATTTACTCATGCATAACACAGGGTTACAAAAATAATTTTTTTGTAAGTTGTCTGTGTTTTTTCAGCTGATTTCAGACAATTTTGCACCGCTGAATCCGAAAATGACATCAGTTTCTCTCGATCAGGTCAGGTGTTTATGCTAAGTTGATTTTTAAAAAATATGATCTTCTGACTAAATCGATTACATTTTTGTGATATTATCAGTTGATTTTTGTTAATATTTCCCATCCGAAATAGATTTTTAAGAGAAAAAAACGTTTTCTAACACAATTTATTGATTAAATGTTACAAACTTCGATTACTGTAAATTAAATTGTAGACACTGATAAAGGTAAGTACATGTAAATTGAATGTTAGTCACATTGCTCAAAATTCTGAGCTTCAACTTTCGTTTATTCGAACCTCTAGAATGCTCAGCAGTAGGGATGTCTCTCTTCAGAGTCCAACAATAATCAGCCATCATGACAATTCATGACATGTCATAAATTGGCACATGCAAACTCTTCAGAGTTTGAGAAATTTCAAGAAATAAAAAGAATTTTGCACCATATAAAGTGAAAATACCCGTACATGTAAACAAAAACGTAAAAAACATGTGGCCATAGTTCAAAAAGTTGACCTGATTGAGCAAAACCAATGTGATTTTTGGATTCAGCACATCAAAATTGTCCTAAATAAGCTAAAAAAAAACTTAAACAATAAATTTGGTGTTGACCAGTGTAATTAAATTATATGATCAGGTGGGTACAGTAACCAGAAATTCTACTCATGTAAAAGCAGTGCTTTGAAATTAATAATTAAAAGTAGACAACCAAAAATTTCTCATAGTGTACAAAGAGCACCCGCTTAAAAACTTGAGTTATGACTTCAGTCTTGAAGGTTTGAGGTTTTTCTCAAAAATTTAGAACAATTTTCTTAGTTTTCTACTTTTATCTGTAAATTTATCTAAATTTGAAACCATTTTCTTCAAATTTGTAATTTCCTCTTGTAAAATTGACTTTTCTTGTACATTTGAAACTTTATGATAAATTTGTGGATTATTTTATTGCTATTTTTTTTAAATAAAATGACATAATATGAAACAGACTATAGTAAAAAATTTTTTTACTTTTTCCTTATAACAATTTACATTTTTGACCATAATTTTGCAGAGCCAGAACAGAGCAATAAATTAACTCTGATTTCAAAGAAAAAATATTAATAAAATTCTATTTAATGAAATAAATTAACTTAAATGACCAAAGATGCAGCTATTTCTGTTATAATAATTATAATATATAATTACAATATATTTATGGTGTTTTTAGAAATCTCACCACCCAGACAGCAGGAAAAACCTCCCTCATTTTGAAATCCAAATGTTGGCACGTTTAGTTTGTCTGAAGGCTGCTGACGTAGTCAGTAGCGACTTCGTGAATTTCAGTCATCTTAACTTTCCAGGTACATAATAGTGAACATAAATTAGTTAATATTAACTAAGGTAAAGGTTAAAAACCGCTCCTTTTCATTCTTGGCTGAAATAAGAAAAAAAAAAAAAACAATAATTAAACAAAATGAACCAACTCGAGCTCTTAACCACACCTGTTAGCTAAGCGACTCTTCCATTATTGCTCCTGTTACCAGCGGATTAAAACCAGGATTAATGTCTCCAGTGCTTACATCCCTCTTCTGCTTTTTTCCGTGTTTCTCTCGGACAGTCACGCCAGTAGTGAGACACTCTGCCTGGCTGGCGACTACAACACGCAGACAAGGCACTTCTGATTCTCCGTGCGGATGACAGTCACACGCGTTCGTGTGCGCGCTTGCAGATCGTCATTCATAAATTTTTCTTAAATTTGTATGTCCCGATAGAGCGGCACAAATTTTTCTGGTGTGCTAGGCCCTAATCTTTTTAGTTTATATATGCTTCTGCTATGCAACATTATTAGAAAGCACTATACATTTTCATTGTTGTGCAGATGACACACAATTATACTTCTTAATGAAGCCAGATGATAGTAATCAGTTAGCCAAGTTAGAGGCCTGTCTTAAGGAAATCAAAGCTTGGATGACTTGTAATTTCTTGCTATTAAATTCAGATAAGACTGAAGTCATTCTAGTTGGTCCAAAAAACCTTAGAAATACCTTTCCAAATCAAACTTAGTTTGGATGCAGTTACACTTTCTCTTAATAGTTCTGTGAGGAACCTTTGAGTTATTTTTGATCAAGATCTGTTTTTAATTCACATATTAAACTCGTTTCTAAGACTGCCTTGTATCATTTGCATAATATTGCCAAGATTAGAAGCATCTTGTCTCAGAGTGATGCTGAGAAACTGATCCACGCTTTTGTTAGCTCTAGATTAGATTATTGTAACTCTATCATCAGGTTGTCCTAAAACATCTTTAAATAGTCTTCAGCTGATCCAAAATGCTGCAGCACGAGTTTTAACAGGTACTAGAAAGAGAGATCATATCTCTCTGGTTCTGACCTCCCTTCATTGGCTTCCCATAGAATTTAGAATTAAGTTTAAAACCCTTCTTCTCACTTACAAAGCTCTAAACAATCAGGCCCCTTTTTATTTAAAAGATCTCATACTACCCCATCATCCTAACAGAGCACTATGCTCCCCAAATTTTATTTTTTTTTTGATTTTGTATACTTTATTGATGCCCAGAGGGGAAATTGAGGGCATCCACCTGGATGGATGAAGCAGCCACGGTATGGCGCTATCCCTGAACCATTCACACACACATTCACACCTAGGGCCACTTTAGAGTCTCCAATTAACCTAACCTGCATGTTTTTGGCCTGTGGGAGGAAACCGGAGAAATCCTGGAGTAAACCCACGCAGATACGGGGAGAACATGTAAACTCCACACAGATCACTGCTGGTCAGGGGCTGGGATTGAACCAGGGATCCCATGGCCGAGGGTGAGTTGTTGTGCTGGTGCAGTGCTAACCACTGCGCCACTGCACCGCCTAAAATGCTGGATTACTTGTAATACCTAGAATCTCCAAAAGTACAATGGGAGGCAGAGCCTTCAGTCATCAAGCTCCTCTCCTTTGGAACCAGCTGCCAATCTGGATTCTGGACTCGATCTCTGTTTTTAAGAATAGGGTTAAAACCTTCCTTTTTGATATAGCCTATAATTAGGGTGGGATCAAGTGCCCCTGAATCTTCCCTTAGTTATGCTACTAATAGGTTTAGACAGCCGGAGGACCTCCAACAATGCACTGGGCTTCACTCCTTTCTTCACTCTCAATGAAATATCTTTGCTGGTCATTAACATCTGTTTGTTCTCTCCCATAGATTGAGTCCCCGTCGTGCTGTTTGCTCTCTATATGTCTGTTCTTTTCTTCTTGTTCTCTATCCCCTCACCCCGCCCCCAGCCAATCGCAGCAGATGACTGCCCCTCCCTGATCCTGGTTCTGATGGAGGTTTCTTCCTGCTAAAAGGGAGTTTTTAATCTCCACTGTCACCAAAGTGCTTGCTCACTGGGGATTCTGCAATTGCTGGGGTCCCCCTACAGTTGAAAGTGCTATGAGATGACTGTTGTTGTGAAATGGTGCTATATACTGTAAATAAAGTTGAAATAAATTAATCAAAGCTTACTCGAGTAATCTGATACTTTTTTAAAGAAACTTGCATTGACCAACATTTGGTCTTTCTTTCCTAAAGAGCAGAAGTAATTGTACCAAACACTCAATAACACAGGCACACATTTATTGCAATGTTTATTGGATAGAACATAACTTTAAACATCACGTTACACCATAATGTTACGTTTGCTAGCCGTTAGCATCTGGTAGCGCTAGCCGCTGGTGGATGCTCACGGCGGTGGCTATATGTTTGTTGGTCATATAAGCATAATTAGCATAGCTGACTACATGCTATTCATCTTAATTTAAAATCTCAATCACGTACCTTGTCTCGGGTGCACTGGCTGTGCATGATGGGATGCTTTCTGCCGAGATACTGTAACAGCCAACATTGTAGGATGCTAGCTCGCCGCTTGGCTTTACCCATATATACACAATGCACAATATTTTCCTTCAATTTGAGTTTGAAATGATCCCTTACTTGAGATACTTTTGTCATTTTTAAAAAAATTTTCTTCATCTTTGCCGGCCTGTCACTGTGCTGCTCTGATATGGTGCCGTTAACCAAATCTGCATTTTGTTTAGGTAGCATGACCGGAAGAAAGTCATATACACCGAAAGTGCTACATGAAATGACACGTCGAAGCATTAAGTTTTGAATCGAGAAGTTTTTGTAATCGAATTATTTGAGTAATTGTTGCAGTTCAAAATCAATCCAGAACCTCAAGAATCGGAATCGAATCAATTCTGGAAATTAGTGATGATTCCCAGCCCTAATTATTCGTCAATTATTTCTACAAACCTATTACAAAATGGTCAGAGCACACCCACAAGTTGGGATACAAGGAAGGCGCCAAGTCAGCTCTATTAATACTAATATGAGAAAGCCAAATTCTTCTCCGTTCCTCTGATAGTTCCCAAGTTGACTCGCCTTGGTTCAAAATAATTGCAGGTAATCAATAAAATGACACTTTCTCCTTCCCACCAATGTTTGTACAACCAATTATGGCACAGAAGTGCACTATACTGACATAATTTTCAGCTCTAATGAATATGAATTAACCCCTGCAGTTTCCCTCCCAACATGGCTGCCAATATAGTGACTGGCAGCCGTGTGACGTCATATTAAAGGTATGAATTAGGCAACAGTGCTAACCCCTGTACCACCGTGCTGCCCTGTACCACTGTGCAAGTAGTGCAGTTTAATTATTAAAAATATAGTATTTCACTTTATGATAAAAACAACTTGTCAAGATCTAGAAATTATTTTAAATTTACATACATTTCCATATCAGTCATCAATCCTAACCTCCTAAATAGACTCACCACCACACCACACAAATTAATAGGCCAGTTTTGGTCTGCTGGTCGTATGCTTTGCATCTCTGGGCTAGCCTACGTCGCCTTATGGAGCGTCCTCTTTCTCTTGTCGCACTCCAACTCCAGAGACCCGTGCAAAATGAACCACTGTGGGCCCAGGAGAAGAAATGGAGAAAATCGTTTTATTTAATAACAGCATTTTTTCAGTCACTCCCGGAGTCTGCAGCAGCTCTGATCATGGCCCTGCTACTGCGGAGATGAGACCAGCATGTCCTGTCGGCGAGGGGCAATCTATGCATTCCGGTTCACCTCGCATATCCTCTGCCCACTTTTTTTTCCCCGTGACAGCCCCCTCCAAAATAAAACATATTCCACTTTGTATGTCACTAAAGGTGACATTGCAAACAAAAGTGCAGACTATGCACAGAAACACAGAGTCTTCTTGTAAAGAAAAAATTAAAGGTATTCAGCGCCGATATGAAAAAGAAATGTTGGGTGTATTTTGCAGTCCTCCCCCGTTGTAATGGAGAATGGTGTATTCCACCACTGATTTGCGCCGAGTTTGACACGGGACGACAAAATTTGATGACTTATAAAAATGTCGGTGATTGTCAATAGCGGCTTGAGTCACAAGCTTCCGGGCTGACCAGTGCAATCAGCGATGTGAGGACTTGATATCCCAGAGGAATGCGCTGTTATCTGCAGGAGACTGTTGAGGTGTGAATTTATGCTGGTGGAATTTGCGACTGCAGCTCGCCAATTGTAGTTTGAAAGCGGCTATACACACAAAGGAGTCTGTTTTTCATTGCACCGGTGCTACATCAGTTCATTCATTCTTTGCATAGACCAATTTTTACATTGCACATGTGACATATGTCACACTAGACAGCCTGCAGAACCAAATTATGATAAACCCATCACCTATGGGATGATGTTGTGGCTGGAGGCAGAGCATCCTAGAGGTAGACCATACACCTCACAACCGGGAGGTCTGGGTTCAAGTTCTGGGGGGGGGGGGGGGGGGGGGGTCATGCCAAAGACCATATAAAAATGGAACTTCCTGCCGTCCAGCTTGGTGCTCAGCAAAAATGGAACAGAGGAGGTAAATATGGATAGCAGTAGCTCAGGAGGTAGAGCGGGTTGTCCAATAACCAGAGGGTTGGTGGTTCGAACGCCACTCTCCCCAGCCATCCTGCCACTGAACAAAAAGAACATAAAGGCTCATCTCATTTTTGCCAGAAAACATTTTGATAATCCCCAAGACTTTTGGGAAAATACTCTGTGGACTGACAAGACAAAAGTTGAACTTTTTGGAAGGTGTGTGTCCCATCACATCTGTCGTAAAAGTAACAGCATTTCAGAAAAGGAACATCATACCAACAGTACAATAAGGTGGTGGTAGTGTGATGGTCTCGGGCCGTTTTGCTGCTTCAGGACCTGGAAGACTTGCTGTGGTAAATGGAACCATGAATTCTGCTGTCTACCAAAAAATCTTGAAGGAGAATGTCTGGCCATCTGTTCATGACCTCAAGCTGAAGTGCACTTGGGTTCTGCAGCAGGACAACGATCCACAACACACCAGCAAGTCCACCTCTGAATGGCTTAAGAAAAACAAAATGAAGACTTTGGAGTGGCCTAGTCAAAGTCCTGACCTGAATCCAATTAAGATGCTGTGGCATGACCTTAAAAAGGTGGTTCATGCTCAAAAACCCTCCAATGTGGCTGAATTACAACAATTCTGCAAAGATGAGCGGGCCAAAATTCCTCCACAGCGCTGTAAAAGACTCATTGCCAGTTATCGCAAACGCTTGATTGCAGTTGTTGCTGCTGAGGGTGGCTCAACCAGTTATTAGGTTTAGGGGGCAATCACTTATTCACACAGGACCATGTAGGTTTGGATTTTTTTTTACCCTTAATAATAAACACCCTCATTTAAAAACTGCATTTTGTGTTTACTTGCATTATCTGTGCATTAACTTTTTCAATAATAAAATTTCATCCATCAGAGATAAAATCAATCAGATTCTTCCCACAGTTAACTTAAATACTGTAACTACTACAACTCCTTCTATTGATGTCTGTCTTGATGAGTTTACTCCAATCGACCTTTGTGAGTTAGACAAAATAGATTCCTCATCCAAACCTTCAACTTGTCTTTTAGACCCTATTCCTACCAGGTTATTTAAAGAAGACTTCCCACTTATTGGTAGCCTTATTCTTCATATAATCAATTCTTCATTAACTTTAGGCCATGTACCGCAGGCTTTTAAAACGGCTGTAATTAAACCCTTACTCAAAAAGCCAACGCTAGATCCAGGAGCTTTAGCTAACTATAGACCAATCTCTAATCTCCCTTTCATTTCAAAAATCTTAGAGTTGTTGCTACGCAATTATTTGACCACCTGCAGGGAAATGGTTTACTTGAAGAGTTTCAGTCTGGGTTTAGAATCCATCATAGTACTGAAACAGCCTTAGCGAAGGTCACTAACGACCTCCTCATTGCACCTGATAATGGACTAGTTTCTGTACTTGTCCTTTTAGACCTTAGTGCAGCTTTTGATACTATCGATCATAATATTCTACTTAATAGATTAGAACACTATGTTGGACTTAATGGAACTTCATTGCAGTGGTTTAGATCTTATTTATCTGATAGGTTCCAGTTTGTTCATGTAAATAATGAGTTTTCTTTCAACTCAAAGCTCAGTCATGGAGTTCCACAGGGATCTGTGCTAGGCCCGACTCTTAGTTTATATATGCTTCCGTTAGGCAACATTATTAGAAAGCACTGTATACATTTTCATTGTTATGCTGATGACACACAATTATACCTGTCAATGAAGCCAGATGATAGTAATCAATTAGCTAAGTTAGAAGCCTGTCTTAAGGAAATCAAAGCTTGGATGACTTGTAATTTCCTGCTATTAAATTCAGATAAGACTGAAGTCATTCTTGTTGGTCCAAAAAACCTTAGAAATTCCTTTCCAAATCAAACTTTCAGTTTGGATGCAGTTACTCTTTCTCTTAATAGCTCTGTGAGGAACCTTGGAGTTATTTTTGATCAGGATTTGTCCTTCAATTCACATATTAAATTTGTTTCTAAGACTGCCTTCTATCATTTGCGTAATATTGCCAAGATTAGGAGCATCTTGTCTCAGAGTGATGCTGAGAAACTGATCCACGCTTTTGTTAGCTCGAGATTAGATTATTGTAATTCTTTATTTTCAGGCTGTCCTAAAACATCTTTAAAAAGTCTTCAGCTGATCCAAAATGCTGCAGCAAGAGTTTTAACAGGTACTAGAAAGAGAGATCATATCTCTCCGGTTCTGGCCTCCCTTCATTGGCTTCCCATAGAGTTTAGAATTAAGTTTAAAATCCTTCTTCTTACTTACAAAGCTCTAAACAATCAGGCTCCTTTTTATTTAAGAGATCTGATACTACCGTATTATCCTAACAGAGCACTACGCTCCCAAAATGCAGGATTACTTATAATACCTAGAATCTCCAAAAGTACAATGGGAGGCAGAGCCTTCAGTTATCAAGCTCCTCTCCTGTGGAATCAGCTGCCAATCTGGATTCGGGAGTCAGACTCGATCTCTGTTTTTAAGAATAGGGCTAAAACCTACCTTTTTGATATAGCCTACAATTAGGGAGGGATCATGTGTTTCTGAACCCTCCCTTAGTTATGCTGCTAATAGGTTTAGTCAGCTGGGGGACCTCCAACAATGCACTGGGCCTCACTCCTTTTCTCACTCTCAATGAAATATTTTTTTTGCTGGTCATTAACATTTGTTTGTTCTCTCCCATAGATTGAGTCCCCATCATGCTGTTTGCTATCTACATGTCTGTTCTTTTCTTCTTCTCTATCCCCTCACCCCGCCCCCAGCCAATCGCAGCAGATGACTGCCCCTCCCTGATCCTGGTTCTGATGGAGGTTTCTTCCTGCTAAAAGGGAGTTTTTTCTCTCCACTGTCACCAAAGTGCTTGCTCACTGGGGATCGCCTGATTGCTGGGGTCTTTCTGCAATTGCTGGGGTTCCCCTACAGTTGAAAGTGCTATGAGATGACTGTTGTTGTGAAATGGCGCTATATAAATAAAGTTGAATTGAATTGAATTGTCTAATATTTAAATTTGTTTGATGATCTGAAACATTTAAGTGTGACAAACATACAAAAAAATGAGAAATCAGGAAGGGGGCAAACACTTTTTCACACCACTGTACATGAATGAGTGAGTGAGTAACTGCTAGCTTCCGATGGCAGCCTCGGATCCTGGTTTGAGAAAATAAAACTTTAAACTAAAATAATGTCAAAGAATGAAATATATGATCAAGTGTTGTTAGATGAATATGGATTCTAGTGGGGGTGAATACAATGTATACAAAATAGTGATCAACAATTAAGTTAACGCCAGATGGCATGTCCATCATCCCTGTCAAAGCGAGGGGTACCTGGTTACAGTGATTGCCTCTAATAAGATAAGATAAGATAAGATAAGATAAGCCTTTATTAGTCCCACAATGGGGAAATTCCAGGATTGCAACAGCACAGGGATAGCAACACTCAGAGCAACAATCAGAAGGCAAGAAAAAAAACAAGCAAGCAAGAGCAGCTAATATACATATGTACATATTACTATAAGATATACAGTATATATATATATATATACACACACACACAGACACACAGTGCAGAGCATTGTAGCTGGATGGAATAAATATATGAATATATGAACACACAGTGCAGAGCATTGTAGCTGGATGGAATAAATATATGAATATATGAACACACAGTGCAGAGCATTGTAGTTAGATGGAATAAATATGTAAATATATAAACACCCACAGTACGGAGCATTGCAGCTAGGTGGAATAAATATGCAAGTATATAAACACACACAGTGCGGAGCAATGTAGCTAGATGGAATAATATGTAGATATATAAAAACACAGTGCGGAGCATTGTAGCTAGATGGAATAAATATATAGATATATAAATATAAACATAAACACACCCAGTGCTGAGCATTGTAGCTAGATGGAATAAATATGTAAATATATAAACACACACAGTGCAGAGCATTGTTGCTAGATGGGATGAAACAGCATAACCGACTACTTGGTTATCCTACATGGTATGATTACTGTATGTGCCCATACATATTCTCACCCTCCATAGCGACCGGTATGTTCCTAGCTGTATGCCGGGGAGGACCATTGTGTAAGTCTATTGCATCTTTTGCATTCAAAAAACTATTAGTTTGTTACGTCTTTTTGCTATCTCTGATAAGCCAGAAAGACATGAGCTATATTGTGTCTTTTTATATTTTTTGATAATCCCGTGACCAATAGACACATATCTGATGATTAAAACCTACAAACACACCATTGTTCAGTCAATGAGTCCTTCAAGCTAAATCATAACTAAAAATGTCAATTCTACATCGTTAGTAATTAAGGAACATCGATTTGAATGAAATAATATTGCTCTTACATACTGCTAATGATTAAAATAAAATTAATTAAAACAAATTTTGTTATTGTTCCTTTGACTTTGACACTAAGATTTATAAAAGTTCACAGCAGATGTATACAAATTCTGAATGTCTTAACACCAGTCTATATAAGTACTGGCTGTGAAATAACGATGTTTAATACTGCTGAATGAGGTAAACTTTCTCCAACAGTACAGGATGCAGTACGGTTCACAATTACACAGTTCTTGAACACATGAAAATGTTTTGCTTTGTGATTGTGTAGCACTCAAGAAGAGAGTAACCACAGTTTCCTCACTGCCTCAGTCACACCTCTCAAGTTTGATCAGAAAAAAAAAAAGAGGAAGCAAATATCATGTAGCTGACTGCTTATGAAAGCGTGGCTACACACATGAATAATCACAAGGCCAATTACGGGCTCCTTCAGGATTATTTCTGCATGCACAAACAAAGTTAAAAAACAGCTTAACTTGGGCTATGTCACTGGTCCCACAGTTCTCTGCCATCCATAAAGCTACCTGATGTGGCAGATATTATAATCACACCATGAAAGGACATGCAATCTGTCTGGCTACACTCTGTCAGTCTTCATAGAAAATCAATGAGACAGTTAATTTGGTGCAATGACATATAGAGAGATAGCAGTGCTATTTGAGCTGACCTTGTAGCGCACAGGCTGAGATGGCCTTAGGAATGATTGGTGTCCAGCAGTGCAGTGCAAGAACATACAGCTTGATATTTAAAATGGTTCCTGATATTCTGTTACACAGTTCAGGCCCAGGAAAAATGATGGATGGACTGAAGCTATCTGAACACTACACATGATCTAGTAAACACGTGTTCAAGCTCTGTTAGCAAACAGCTGAGGTGTGAACAAAATGTATGAAACGGGTACCAATCACACTTTCAGTCTCATCTCACCACTGTGTGGGAGCTGGGTTCTAAGGTGACCTTGATTAAGACATCCTGTGGAGTTTGATTCCAAAACACTTGTGACACAGGGAAAGTGAGGTACAGTCATCAACAGCTCAGAACACTCAATGAATCATGTGAAATAAAATGATTAGTAAGAGAAGGCTCTAGCTCAGATATGCACTATACAGTAGGTCTTCCAGTTCATATTAAATCTACAATTTGTGAAATGTTACGGGTTAGATTTTGACAAAAAGCAATATAACCTTTCAGGACACGTGGCATTAAATAACAAAAAGACTGAAACATACCCCACAGCCTATGATGTCCTTCTGTTTACATCCAGCGGAAAACCATGAGCATCACCATCACTGGCTCTAGGCGTTCAACCTTTAGACCTGACAGGCATTTGTACACATCTCAACTAGTAGATGAAACCTGTAGTCAATGGAAGAAAACATGTGCACACTTTTGGGTGCTCTCTATTCAGGGCCATGACAGTGGATCATGGGTCCGCATATCTGATTTGGCAAGGATTTTACCCTGTAAGCCCTTCCTGACTCAACACTTCCCATTTATTCGGGCCTGGGACCTGAAAAAGGAGTAAACTTTCGCTGAACAAACTGAAGATAAGAGTTCATAAAAGGCACCCACGGAACCTTCAAGATTTGAACACATTTTGTGTGGAAGAATGGGCTAAAAATCACTCTTGAACAATGCCTGCACCTAATTTCTCTATACACGAGGCATCTGGAAGCTGTTATTACCAACAAAGGCTTTTCTACTAAATATTAAATGAATTTCACCAAGTGTATTCAATAATTATTCCCTGTGTCATTCAACTTTAATAAATATAACTTGTTTTGTGAACACAGATTCTGAAAGTGTGGAATCTAAGCTTTCCAATGATGTCTAACGCAAGAAAGTCCGAAGATTTGAAGAAGATGTGGCCATTTGAATGTTAGCACCTCTCAAACTACTTCTCTGAGAAAACCAGGTTCAGAGTTTCCAAGGACTGACTATTGTCTACTCTATTTCAAAAACAAAGTTTACGGTTTTAAAATCTCCCACACTGTTATTCGAAGCATGGAGTAGCTTCTTTTTGCTTTCAACTAGCATATTTTGCAAAAGAAGGAAAATCACAAATTTTTCTAAAAAAAAAAAAAAAAAAAGTATTTCTGTGTTTTTTAGGAATCACATCAGGCCGACTTGTTGCTGGATTACCCGTGGCAGGTCACATACACATGTGGACAAAATTGTTGGTACCCCTCTATTAATGAAAGAAAAACCCACAATGGTCACACAAATAACTTGAATCTGACAAAAGTGGTAATAAATAAAAATTCTATGAAAATTAACCAATGAAAATCAGACAGTGCTTTTGAATTGTGGTTCAACAGAATTATTTTAAAAAACAAACTCATGAAACAGGACTGGACAAAAATGATGGTACCCTTAACTTAATATTTTTTTGCACAACCTTTTGAGGCAATCACTGCAATCAAACAATTTCTGTAACTGTCAATGAGACTTCTGCACCTCTCAGCAGGTATTTTGGCCCACTCCTCATGAGCAAACTGCTCCAGTTGTCTCAGGTTTGAAGGGTGCCTTCTCCAGACGGCATGTTTCAGCTCCTTCCACAGATGTTCAATAGGATTTAGATCAGGGCTCATAGAAGGCCACTTCAGAATAGTCCAATGTTTCGCTCTTAGCCATTCTTGGGTGTTTTTGGCTGTGTGTTTTGGGTCATTATCCTGTTGCAAGACCCATGACCTGCGACTGACACCAAGTTGTCTGACACTGGGCAGCACATTTCTCTCTAGAATACCTTGATAGTCTTGAGATTTCATTGTACCCTGCACAGATTCAAGACACCCTGTGCCAGATGCAGCAAAGCAGCCCCAGAACATAACAGAACCTCCTCCATCTTTCACAGTAGGGACAGTGTTCTTTTCTTGGTATGCTTCATTTTTGCATCTGTGAACATAGAGCTGATGTGCCTTGCCAAAAAGTTCCAGTTTTGTCTCGTCTGTCCATAGGACATTCTCCCAGAAGCTTTGTGGCTTGTCAACATGCAGTTTGGCAAATTCCAGTCTGGCTTTTTTATGATTTGTTTTCAACAGTGGTGTCCTCCTTGGTCGTCTCCCATGAAGTCCACTTTGGCTCAAACAACGACGGATGGTGCGATCTGACACTGATGTACCTTGACCTTGAAGTTCACCATGAATGTGTTTAGAGGTTGTTCTGGGCTCTTTTGTTACCATTCGTATTATCCGTCTCTTCCATTTTTCATCAAGTTTCCTCCTGCGGCCACGTCCAGGGAGGTTGGCTACAGTCCCGTGGATCTTAAATTTCTGAATAATATGTGCAACTGTAGTCACAGGAACATCAAGCTGCTTGGAAATGGTCTTATAGCCTTTACCTTTAACATGCTTGTCTATAATGTTCTTTCTGATCTCCTGAGACAACTCTCTCCTTTGCTTCCTCTGGTCCACGTTTAGTGTGGTACACACCATGTCACCAAACAGCACAGTGACTACTTGTCACCCTTTAAATAGGCCGACTGACTGATTACAAGTTTGTAGACACCTGTGATGTTAATTAGAGGACACATCTTGGTTGAATATGTCCCTATGGTCACATTATTTTCAATCTTTTCTAGGGGTACCATCACTTTTGTCCAGGCCTGTTTCATGAGCTTGTTTTTTAAAGTAATTCTGTTGAACCACAATTCAAAAGCATTGTCTGATTTTCATTGGTTAATTTTCATAGAATTTTTATTTATTACCACTTTTGTCAGATTCAAGTTATTTCTGTGACCATTGTGGGTTTTTCTTTCATTAACAGAGGGGTACCAACAATTTTGTCCACGTGTGTATGTCCTTGGGGATGTCAAAACATAATTAATCCCTGGGAATGGCATAAAATCGGAACTTTAACTTTGACAATTGCTTCATTTTTGTATGTGCCTAAATGTTTAGCAGTATACAAAAATGGAGTATTGGGAGGTTCAGACAGAAAACCAAAAACAATCAAGTGTGTTTTTTAAATTACATACTTCACAATATGCACTGACAGCATTAAATTCCTCATTCATGACCCCATATGTTTTGCATACCTACAGCTGGAGCGTCATACTCATCACCCAGCAGTATTTCTGGAGCAGAGTACGCCAAAGATCCACAGCTGGTGGTCAGCTTCTTCCCTGGTTGAAATTTGTTGCTGAATCCAAAATCAGTGAGCTTGACCAGCCCTTGTTTTTCGAAGAACACTACATTCTCAGGCTTGAGGTCCCTGTGTACCACATGCAGCCGGTGGCAATAGGAGATGGCGTGGACGATCTGGGCAAAGTACTTCTTGGCCAGGTCTTCGTTGAGGCCCTCCTCGTGTTTCATGATGTAGTCGAACATATCCCCACCATCTCCAAGCTCCAGAATGAGGTACAGTTTAGTCTGTGTGTCTATCACTTCGTACAAGCGCACAATGTTGGGGTGCTGCACTAGCTTCATGCAGCGCACCTCCTGGAAGAGATGCCCCATCGCCACTGTGTCCAACTTAGTCTTGTCAATCACCTTCACCGCCACCTTCTCTCCAGTGAAGACGTGACGTGCTAACTTGACTACGGCAAAGTGGCCGCGACCCAGCGTCTTATCCAGGTCGTACAAGCCGGCAATCTTGCCATCATAGCCCCGTTTGAAGCCCGCCATAGCTGTGGAAGGTGACAGGGAGAGGGGAGCTCCTCCTATCGGCAGGGGCGGGTTGGACGAGTCACGTGGGTCCAGCTTATTTCAGTTCATCAAAGGCTCAGAGAGAGACCCATGGCTCCACCTTCCTGAAACATGGAAGATACAGAATAACGACATGGCATGGGCTGATTGGTGGAACATTAAAAAACTGGAGAAGATGAGATTTCTAAAGAAACTACCTAGGGTTGGGCAATTAACTGAAACCAAAACCAGCATTTGGGGAGTTCATCCTGATGCGAATAGCTATCAAAGGCTAACAGCAACTTACCTTTAGGCATCTACAGTACATGTTAATATCTGTGCATTTCACTCGCTTTATTTGCCTCATACTATGAGGAAGGAGACCATATTTCTTTTTGTTTCAAGCCGTTTTAACTTTTTCGAAGTGCAATGATTCCAGGGTGCAAAGGTACGTGTCTAACAATAGGGGCACGTCTTAAAGGGATACTACATGAAAAGCTCTCCATACACACTAAACAACAAGGAGAGGAGGAAAAAAGAAAAAGAAAGAAAAAAAAAAAAAGGAACAAGATTAGGTCAGTTTGCACCCCAAACCTCAGTTTTTGGTTCTATTTGGTTAATTGCCCAGCCCTAGTGTGTGTGTGTGTGTGTGTGTGTGTGTGTGTGTGTGTGTGTGTGTGTGTGTGTGTGTGTGTGTGTGTCAGGGGTGGGAGAAATAATAATTTTTCCAATGCATCTTGATGTAGACGTGAACAATTCTGAATCGATACACAAAGGGCAAAATTCTGATTCTTAAATATGTATTTATAACGTAATTTTATATGGCCGTAACAAAAAACCGGTGGAACCTTAAACGCAGAAGTTGGCGCCTGCCCGGATGGTCTTTTGCGTGACACACAACATTGAAGACAGACTCCTTATTTGATTTGGGTCGGGTTGCTGGGGTGTCGCTTTCATGCTGTCTGTATATATGGACTGTAGATTAATAATGCAATTAATGTTAACGGATTGAAAAAAGCAGACTCTTAAATGTGGAAGTTGGCGCCCGGACAGTATTTGTCACGGCATATAAATATGTTCATATCTGTGGCCACGCCACTCAACCCTGGCATAAAACTCCTCATTTTATTTAATTATGGGTGTTCAGATCAGTTAGCTGGAGCGTCGCTGTCATCCTATAATGGACATGTGGACCGCAGATTACAGTGAATGCACGTACGTGAAAACGCGGCTGTGGCGAGCAGGTCATCCAACTTGCACAGCCGCGGCTAGGTCAAAACACAAAGACTGAAACCAGCAGGTAGCAATGCTTCTATTTTTCATTAAAAATGTATATAATATTTCTTTCACAGAGGAAAAGAGTCAGAGCACACTGTTAAATTCACAGCCTTTATTGGTGTTGAGACTAACAACACTTCTGTGTCTGACTCTGCAGAACACACAAAGTGTTTGAAACATTATTATTATTATTAGTGCATACCCGTGCATGCCCATAGAAACCAAGTATAAGGAAGTATTTCTGCATGCCCGTAGACAGCAGGTGTAAGCAAGCACGTCAGCATTCGTTCAGTGATGCCGTCTTCTTCCTTTAGATTTGATTGGTGGTTGGCAACCAGCTTACAGGTGCATCACCGCCACTGACTTGATTATCATCACTCTATATCTTCGTACCTTTGATCTTTGATTTTGTCATAGGGAGTCCTATGATCTTTGATAAGATAAGATAAGGTAAGATAAACTTTATAGTCCCTCAAGGGGAAATTTGTCTTGGGCTTGATGATGTCATAGCGAGTCCTATGACCATGAGTGATGACTGCCTTTGATCTTTGAGGACGTCATAGTGAGTCCTATGATGTCTGCATTTGATCTTTGCTGATGTCATCACGAGTCGTACGATCTTTGCTGATGCCATAGCGAATCCTATGATCATGAGTGATGCCTGCCTTTGTTACACAGGAACATCACAGGACATTTCACACATAAGGCGTCGTTATACATGGGTGATTCCATTTATTTGGGGTCCAGTGCACTATATCAGGGGTATCCGACTTTCAAGCGCTCTCTCTTTTTCTGTAATTTGCAGATGTCGGTTTCGTTTTTATAATATGCAAGGGAACATAAGAGTTTCAGACTTGCATTGCAATTTAAAAAAAAAATCATTGATTTTGCCGTTAGAATCGAAACTATTGGTCGTGTCCCCTCATTTTTCCCAGGTTTTGTGTGACAAGACAATCGCATCAATTTCAAAGTACCTGAAAGTGATCTCTGAGTAACTCTTTCTACTCATTTATGCAAGAGATAACAGAGTTGTAATGCAAATTCAAAATAAAACATTCCCCAATGTGATCGGATCTATGGTTTTTGTACGGCGACCCCTGCAAATTTACTCGTACAACGTAAATTTCTGTGTCCCCGAATTTACGCAGCAACATGCAAGTTATTTGGTAAAGTAACCAGAAAACAGGAAGTGCTGATGCTTTTCACTTTGCACCTTTCAAATCCCAAACCATACACGTAAAAAGGAGATCAGTCTTTGTGAAGCTCAGATGTAGAATATTTCAATAAAATCTCAAACATTTATGACACATCGAATATGGTGTCCTTTAAAAAATTTACGTCTTCGGTCTTGGTCGGCCGTGCGCAGCCCCGTCTGGCGAGGTGAGCGCCCTGGGAAAGCACTTTTATTTTCTCTACCCCAGATGTGCTCAACCCATGTGGAGAGGATTAACCGTGGTCACTTTATATTGAAGTTATCGAAGGTCCAAACTTCCGTGTCCCGCATTTACGCCTTTTGTGATTTTACGTCTTATCCAACAAACAGGGAGAATTTGAAGGTATGTATACACGTTATCACATCTTAATATGTCATGAAAATGTAGCTGTTGATGAGTTTTGATGCATGAAAAATACCGGAAGTGTTGAAGTTGTTTCGTGTAAAACGTGTGCCATTGCAAAGTGCATTGGAACACGGGGAAACAAAAGCCCGAGTGTCCCATTTACGTCCCCATTTACAAGTAGATAAAGTGAGCGCTCATCCTCAAGAGTTCCTGAACGCGAATGCCGTTACGAAAATAGTTAATAGTTTCATAAACCTGACACAATTGGATAGTGATTAGTCAATTTCATGTGCAGATTTGATCAATTTTAAATTTTGCCACCAATGTCACACATTGGACCCCTAATAAATGGAAGCACCCACATAGGAACATCATAGGACATCATAGCAACATCATAGTCGGTCCTATGATCTTTGGCCGTGACACACTGACATACACACACACCGACAGAGATTTCTTGAATTTTTAGAGTGATTATCATTAATATCATCATCATTACTATTACTATTATTATATGTTATTGGTATCTTCCACTCACTGCCACATGTGAATCAGAACAGTTAAAAAGGATATAGCAACCAAGTTCTGACAAGAATCAGGCATAATTTACATGTAAAGTGTTAAAGTATATACTGGAGTGGTGGCCTAGAGGCAGAGCATCTGCCCCACAACCCGGAGGTTGGGGTTCAAGTCCCGGCCGGGTCATGCCAAAGACCATGTAAAAATGGGACTTCGTGCCGTCCAGCTTGGTGCTCAGCAAAAATGGAACGGAGGAGGGAAATGTAGGCAGCAGTGGCTCAGGAGATAGAGTGGGTCATCTAATAAACGGAGGGTTGGCGGTTTGAATCCCGCTCTCCCCAGACATCCTGCCGTTGTGTCCCTAGAAAAGACACTTTACCCACCTTGCCTCCAGTGTCCATGACACTGGGTATGAATGTGTATGAATTTTTTGTAGTGGTCGGAGAGGCCGTTGGCTCAGACTGGCAGCCACATTTCTGTCCGTCTGCCTCAGGGCAGCTGTGGCCACAGTAGTAGCTTACCACTACCATTGTCTGAGGAGTGAATGAATAATGTATCCATTGTAAAGCATCTTTGAGTGTCTATGAAAAGCACTATATTATTATGCTGTATGGACTGAATGACAATAAAATTGGCTTCTTCTATACAAATCTGATGCACTATTATTATTTGTCATTATTATTATTAAAATGACACTCCAGAAAAAAAATCAAGTTTTTTCTGTTGTTAATATGTCTGTAACAATGTTTTTTGTGACTTACAAGACATATCCAGAGCAAAATCTCACCGCAGTTCCAAGTCTGTGTTTTTCTGCTGTGAATTTCCAGTTAGGGAACCCCCATCCTCACCCCCTTCCCCAAACGGACGAGTTTGGACAGACCGTTTTAGCATTCCTGCTTAGCCTGATTGGTTGTAACATTAACCAATCAGACGGATACTCTTGGCTACCTTGGGGGAAGAGGGAGGGGCCGAGGAGCAGCAGAGAGGGAGCGCGAAAGAGACAGAGAGAGAGAGCGGAGAGAGGCGGAGAGGAGAGGGGGAGACCCGGCTTGAATGTCGCCCTGAGCCCTGTCCACCAGCGAGCACCATGCCGCTCCCTGGGAGCCCCCAGCCTGCTGCTCTCGGCAATGCTGCAGTCGCAGGTGGAGGGGGCGCCGCGCCGCTTGCTAAGAGATCCTCGGTGAGTGGGCAACCAGAGACCGGCGGGGAACCCTCCAGCCTCCATGCGGGGTCGGGCAGCAACTTTCCACTCCACCAAGAATGATCCTTCCTCAAGTTGGATCGCCTTCTCGGAACCCTGACTCAAAGTCCTTTTCTTCCAGCTGTTGGTGGGCGGGAGTAAGGGTGGAGCCAATTAGAATATTCATAGATCCACACACACTTAAGTAGGTGGAAGATGTAAAAAGGTTTTGGTGTATAAAAAGCCACAATGTACTACTTTGGCCAATACACATTTGTTTTTGGTGGTTTTAGAGCCGCTGGAGTGCGTCTTTAATTAATATGCAATGTCCCGAAAAAATAAATAAATGTCAAAATCAGTCATAAGTCAATGAGCTAAGAAGACTGAAGAGGATGTATGTATATTAGTCTTGGCACTAATAAAGGCTGTGAATCTGACAGTGTGCTCCAGACTCTTCTCCTCAGTGATTCTGATGTCCTTAAGCTGACCACCATCTGCAACAGCTACAGCTTATTTGGGATTAAGTACAAAAACTCTTTTTTCTAATATTTACATGTTAGGGAAGAAAAAAAAATGCATCGTCATCAGCTCGAATCATGAAATGCCTAAAGATTCCTACCCCTAATACCAATATATGCATTTAATAAATTAGATACTTATTTCCAATTTTAAATAATTGACACTTGTTTAATGAAAGTGCTTTTCATTTCTAATTATAAATAATTCATCACACATTTGTGTAGTTAATAGTGTATTAATGTACTAATGTAACAGTGTATTTATTATTTGAGCGCTCTTACTGTGTAAAAATCTGAAGGAAGTTAACATGATATTAGCAGCATTTTTCTTATTTTGGAGTGACATGTTTGTGGTGTGAGACAGAGGACAAAAGAGTGAGACCTAGAAAGAGAATCCCAATAATTTTCGCCAAATAAACCCACACACTGTGAGTAAATGTCATTTTTTTCCTTCCAGGTTAAAGTCATATACTGCAGCTTATGCTCTGTCAACCAATTTTAATATACTGTTTTCAAGTGCACACAACTTTTTTATTTAAATATATGCATTTTCTTTAATGACCACGTTTCTTCTTGCTGCTCCAATGTGTAAGGCTGCGTGTCCACAGAGTGCATTAAAAGACTAAAAAAATGGCCTTTTAAAAAAAAGGTCTCCACCCTGTATCTTAGCAATCACTTGACCTGTCACTATAAACTTGTTGGATGTTTCATACATTCTTCTTCTTCTTTTACTTCTTGTGGCTGCTCCCATTAGAGGTCGCCACAGTGGATCATCTGACTCCAGCTCACCCTATCCCTTGCATTTTCCTCTGGAACACCAACCCTCTCCAAGTCCTCCTCACGTCCATGAATTTCCTCTGTGGTCTTCCTCTTTTCTTTCTGCCGGGCAGCTCCATCTTGAACATCCTTTGTCCAATATATCCACTATCCCTCCTCTGCACATGTCCAAACCATCTCAGCTTTGCTTCTCTTACTTTGTATCTGTCCCTCTGATATACTCATTTCTAATCTTGCCCCTCCTAGCCACTCCCAGTGAGAATCTTAGCATCTTCAATTCTGCCAGCTCTGTCTCCTGTCTTTTTGTCAGTGCTGCCATCTCCAAACCAAACATCATAGCAGGTCTCACGACCATCTTGCAAATCTTCCCTTTCTTTCCAGCTGCAATCCTTCTATCACAGACCACCCCTGACACTCATCTCCATCCACTCCACCCTTCCTATACGCTCTTCTTCACCTCTCTTCTGCATCTTCCATTGTTTTGGATGGTTGACCCCAGGTATATAAACTCATCTACCTTCACTACTGCTACTCCTTGCTTCTTCATCGTTACACTTGCCTCCCTCTCATTTAAACACTAGGAGTAGGAATTTCTAGCCACCTCACAATTTGATTACAATTCAGAGGGCTTTGGTGTGTTTATAAAATGACCCTTGATGCATCTTTTTTCCCCCTGTTCAGGATTTTTTTTCCTCACTATTTGACTATTTGGTATTTTTAAAGCAAAGTATTTGTAATGACCCATAATGAATTTACTTCCAATATTTTTTTGTTAATAAAACAAATGAATATGCCAAGTCAACTGGAATGTTCCATTTACTCTCTATCACCCACCACAGTTATTACAGTACCTGGTTACTTCCTTTTCAGTTAGGGATGAACTCTGAACATTTAAAAATAGAATCTTTTCCATCTGTGCATCAACTCTGAATCTTCCACATGTGGCGATTCGATGCATCTAAAAAAACAAATATCTCCCCCACCCCATCACACACATGCGTTCTGTCTTGCTTCTACTGACTTTCCTTCCTCTTCTGTCCAGTGCATACTTCCACCGCTCCATATTGTCTTCCACCTGCTCCATACTCTCGCTCAAGATCACAATGTCATTTGCGAATATTACAGTCCATGGAGACTCCTGCCTCACCTCATCTGTCAGTCTGTGGATCACCACAGCAAACAAGAAGGGGCTCAGAGCTGATCGCTGATGAACTCCCACCCCACCTTTAATTCACCAGTCACTCCTATAGCACACCTCCCCACCGTCTCACCCTTGCATACGTCTCTGCCACTCCCAATTTCCTCATACAGTACTACATTTCCTCTCTTGGCACCCTATCATATACCTTCTCTAAGACCACACAGACACAGTGAGAAGCCTTCTGACCTTCTCTACACTTCTCCACCAACATTCTTAAAGCAAACACTGCATCTGTAGTAGTCTTTCCTGGCATGAAACAGTACTGCTGCTCAGTGATTTGTCACCTCTCTTCTTAATCTGGCTTAAATAATGCTTTCCCATATATTCACAGTGTGGCCTCCATAGTTACTACAGCTTTGTGTACCACCCTTGTTCCTGATAATCAATCACTAATAAATCAAGTGTTTCATGAGCCAGAACAGAAAAACAATGGTTTGAAAACTTGTGCAAACCAAATACAACAACAGAAAAACAAGCTGCACTCACTTCTAATCCATAAAATCAAAAGCCACTCAAAGAGCACAAGCAAATGTACTTGTCTACAGGTTTTGTTTGAAAAAGTACTCAAGACAAATTTTAAAAAAATATCTTACAGTAAAACTACTTATGACAGTACAATTCTGTGAAAAGACACTTGTGTATATGTAACGAGTTACTAGCTGAGCCGTTTTTAATTTTTATTTTATTTATATGTTTTGCATTAGTGCTTCATAAAACATACAAAGCAGATGTCATGCATACAGGTTTGTAGCATCTGTAGGTTTTTCATTCACGTTCTACTTTATCATAAATTTGCTTTTTCCCTTGCAAATCTGCAACTTTTTTTTCCCCCAATGAACTTGTGACTTTTCTCTAAATGTACAGAGTTGTCGTGCATAGACAGCAGCTAAGATGTGCTATCAAACCTGAACGTTGTGTAACTGTAGCTCAGGAACTCGGTCCGCTGCTGCTGCTGCTGCTGCTGCTGAGGGGGCGTTGGGTTTGTTTCCACAGGATGCGCTGCATCCTTTCTGCCACCGTTTCTAAATAGCTAACTTCTGCAAAAGTAAAATTTCAAAATATTTTCCCGTTACCAAACCGGGAGCTGAGCAGACCACACTGGCTGAGCTGCGTAACGGGCCCAGCGGCGACACAATCCGCGACCAAACGTCAACCTGCCTGCCGTTACCGTGAGCTAGCTCGTTGTCCGTTGACGGGATTACATTAACCACCGGGTGACTAACGTTACCGCCGTTTCACCGTTAGTGCCCGCCCCGAGATAGCATTAAAACAAATATATTAGCGGTGTTGAAGAAGGCGTTTCATTCAGGTGCACCGACCGGCGCCCGTTTCACAGTCAGCTAGCCTCGGCTAGCATATAGCATGTAGCAGATAAAGTTAGTGCGAGCTCACCTCTCAGCTTCTCCTTCCAGCCGACCCTCCGCTCAGGCTAACAGGCTGCGTATCACAGGAGACGCCTGGCTCCTCCTTCGGGCTGACCGTGGCACTCACAAAGCGCCTATTGCCCTCGGTTCCGCCGTGAAACGACACATCTTGTCGGTAATGGTTGCTCCTCCGTTCTGTATGTGTGTGGTGGTGGTGGTGCGCAGCCACGCTGACTTCGCTTACCTCAAGAGGAGTGTCGGAAATTTTCCCTCCACACATTCGCCATACTTTGCACAGAATTATGATGTGGGCCAACAAGCGTAGCTTAACATAATATCCCACCGACACACGCAACGCATACACATAAAGGCAGTAAAAATAGTTTCTATTTATAGAAAACTTTTGTGGATCTGTTTTATGCAGTGGAAATAAGTCACAACAGCGCTAACGAGGAGTCCCTGAATGCACCAGAGCATGACAACTCTGACGTCAAAACAAATGGATTCAGGAAGGCGAGTTTTTTCCCCACACATCCATACTGTACACCTAAAAAAAAATCAATCATAAACCATGCTTTGCATGCAAACAATACTATACTTCAATTTTCTATTCTAAAAACAAGAAAGCTGTTAAACTGTAACCCTATGTAACCTTTTCAATATTTTTACACTAGAAGCTGCTGTTTGAATTATCTGTAAACTCTCTCGCCTGGCTTATTGTTCTTATTGTTAATTGATCCATTCTGTACTGAACAAAGGATTTAATAAAGTTCCTTAAAAAGTAGTTTTTTTCCCTTATTGCATTGACATAAACAATATACAAACATTAAAAAAGAAGGGGGGAAGAAAAAGGGAGAAAAACAAGGAAAAGAACAGAAAAAAACAATATCAATACCAATTTTTAAAAAAATTAAAAACATTAATGGGGAAAAAAGACATCTTTGAGGTAGGTGGGGTCACAGCTGGCCCTAGATCAGGGGTGGGCCACCATGTGCCATGGAGGGCCCTCCTGCTGCAGGTTTTCTGCTCCACACAGCCTCTTCAGCAGGTGTTTTCAATGATTAGCAGTCCTTGAAGCTGGTCAGAGCACACACCTGCTGAAGAGACTGGGTGGAACAAAAAACCTGCAGTGGAATGGCCCTCACTGCCCACCCCTGCCCTGGATGGAAGCATCTGGTGGGCTGTCCTCATTTCCCTCTTCTTTTGCAGTGCACTAGCTGCATTTCTCACATTCATATGCACACTGACACCCTAATATAGGGTAGTTGGGGAGGGTGGGATGGTCTGCCTGTGATGGGACCATCTGATTGGCTGTCCATGGCCCCATCTCTAAATGCTTCACATTAGCTTCACGGCGTTCGGGCCCTCCGGGCAGGCGTGGTCCAAGTTGTGGTGGGGTGGGTCCGCCTTGGTGTGGGCAGGGGTTGCCTTGGCCATGCATCACAGCAGTGGGCGCCGTGTACTGGTTACCTTTGGGTGGGGTTGGGGCTGGGGGCTGGTCTCTCTGGGCTGGGCTTGCCGGGGTGGGAGACCATGCTCCCCTAGTAGGGCGGTAGGGATCTGCCCCGGATATGGCACGGGCTTACCGGGGCAGAAGCCAAGGGCCCCAGCTTGTGGGAGGGCCCCGAAATAATTTTTTTTTTCACTTGTTTTACTATTTCAACAATGTCAGACATTGTTGAAATAGTAAAACAATGTCTGACAATGTCAGACATTTTTTTTTTCCATCTTGCCTTGAGAGAGAGCAGTCGCATTTTTCTTCCCTCCTCCCCTGCCTTCCTGATCTATTCCCAGCTTTTGCAATGTTGCGTTTTTGTCTGTGTTTAGTCGCTCTTCTTCTGCTGAATCTTAATCTAAACGGAAATTATGGATTTGGAAGCGGCTTAAATGTGCTATTGTCACTATTTTTCAACAAGAATTGGGCCAAGGGGGAGCCCAAGAATTGGAACCTACGAGGAGACTCATGGACATTGGAATTCATGCGTCTATGGAAACATTATTGGTTATGATCTCAGGACGTCTATTTTTGGCTGTGGAGTTCCCTGATGCATCAGAAATTGAAGGAAAGTGAGAGAGCTGATCCAGCGGACCCGGCAAGCTCCTTCATCAAATTCGACCAGTTGGGGAGGGCACGAGTAGCGGCAAACGGTGAACTGAATGACAGTGATTCAGTGAAGGAATACATCTGAAGCCCTGTGCTCTCTATGGAAAAACAGTTTAAGCCTGCATATATAATGGAAGCACAGAACTACACGGATGAGGACAAATTCTATTCTCTGAGTGCACTGTGCTGATTTGATTTGATTTGATTTGACCTTGTTTGCCCCGTGTTTACATTCCTCCTGACTGAGATAAGCGGAAGGATCGGCTCATGTCCACCCAAACAATCAACAATCAGTTGTTTGTCGTCAGCGGATTGGACCCTCAGGGACAATGCCCATGTGCCTTCTGCAAGCAAGAGAGAGAGAGAGATAGACTCTGGACTCTGGACTTGTTTATAAGTCACATGATTATAACATCTATCCACTGCCAGGAGGTGCCCTCTGCTGCTCACTAACAACTGTTACATTTACACTACACAATGCATACAACACTACATGCATACGATATACACACACTGCTCTCCTTCTGCGTGTGATTTGTCTACTAAATGTCTGCTAAATATGCATTGAGGGTTTTTTTGCCTGCAATCAAAATTTCGCTTACTCATTAAGCGTCAGTTTGATAAAACATGTTTTTTTCTCTCGCCTATTGTGTCATATCCTTTCTTTTCTTTTTTTTCCTTTCTTCTTTATGACTGGCGCCTAGCGGCTGCCCCGGCCTTGGACGCGCTCTGCAGAGCGTGCCCAAATGCCAAGTCACGTTTCGTTACCTTGTATTCATACATGTGTAATGACAATAAAGTTGAATCTCATCTCAATCTCATCTCATTTATCGGGGCATCTATTTGACGCGTCAACTTTTTATTTGTTGAGTTGTACATTTGTTTCACCTGCTGAAAGGGCTTATTGGCTGCACTTTTTACACATTTTAACAGCTCACTCATGTCTTAATGAAATGCTTGTGACATGCAGTGCACCCAGAAAGTATTCACAGCGATTCACTTTTTCCACATTTTGTTATGCTACAGACTTATTTTAAAATTGATTAAGTTCATTTTTTCCCTCAAAATTCTACACACGATACCCCATAATGACAATGTGAAAAAAGTTTCTTTTTTGAGATTTTTTCAAAGTTATTAAAAATAAAAAACGAAGGAATCACATGTACATAAGTATTCACAGCCTTTGCCATGAAGCTCAAAATTGAGCTCAGGTGCATCCTGTATCCACTGATCATCCTTGAGATGTTTCTACAGCTTAATTGGAGCCACCTGTGGTAAATTCAGTTGAACGGACATGATTTGGAAAGGCACACACCTGTCTATATAAGGTCCCACAGTTGACAATGCATGTCAGAGCACAAACCAAGCATGAAGTCAAAGGAATTGTCTGTAGACCTCCAAGACAGGATTGTCTCAAGGCACAAATCTGGAGAAGCGTATAGAAAAACTTCTGCTGCTTTGAAGGTCCCAATGGGCACAGTGGCCTCCATCATCCATAAATGGAAGAAGTTTGGAACCACCAGGACTCTTCCTAGAGCTGACCGGCCATCTAAACTGAGTGATCGGGGAGAAGGGCTTTTGTGAGGGAGGTGACCAAGAACCCGATGGTCATTCTGTCAGAGCTCCAGCATTCCTCTGTGGAGAGAGGAGAACCTTCCAGAAGGACAACCATCTCTACAGCAATCCACCAATCAGGCCTGTATGGTAGAGTGGCCAGACAGAAGCCATTCTGTTACGACCCGCTCCTTTTTGGGGTGGGTCCTGTGTGTTTATTTCTATGTTGTAGATGGAGCTGCAAAGGACCGCCCCTGGCTGAGAGTTGCTCTATATAAGCCACACCTGCGCACTTATCAGCAGCACTTTTGCTCCCGTTAGAGGCCGGTCGCCTTTCTGTGTGTCTGTGGTCTGCCTACTGCCCATTGTCTTGTTGCCTAGTCGGGGTTGTGCTGGCGGCCCCTGTTTGTATTGTTTGTGGCCTGTGGGCTTTGGTTCTAGGTTTGCGCTGGGCATAGTTGCAGCCCTGACAGAGGTGCGTGGTCACTGGGTTGGCCAGTGACTAGTCTGTTGTTTTTTTGTTTGCTTCACCCATCCAATGCCCTCACATTCACTACTGATTATTACAGACACCCTTTTATTGTGTTTTTTTTTCTCTAAACAATAAACTTGTGTTTAAATTGGCACCTCTGTGTGGTCTCCCTTTTTTGTCCAGCCTCGAGCCAGGCTTGTGACAACTCCTTCATAAAAGGCACATGGCAGCCCACCTGGAGTTTACCAAAAGGCACCTGAAGGACTCTCAGACCATGAGAAACAAAATTCCCTGGTCTGATGAGACAAAGATTGAACTCTTTTGTGTGAATGCCAGGCGTCATGTTTGGAGGAAACCAGGCACCACTCAACACCAGGCCGATACCATCCCTACAGTGAAGCATGGTGGCAGCATCATGCTATGGGGATGTTTTTCAGTGGCAGGAACTGGGAGACTAGTCAGGATAGAGAGAAAGATGAATGCAGCAATGTACAGAGACATCATGGATGAAAACCTGCTCCAGACCGCTCTTGACCTCAGACTGATGCGACATATCAGCTTTCAGCAAGACAACAACCCTAAGCACACAGCCAAGATATCAAAGGAGTGGCTTCAGGACAACTCTTCGAATGTCCTTGAGTGGCCCAGCCAGAGCCCAAACTTGAATCCAATTAAGATAAGATAAGCCTTTATTAGTCCCACAATGGGGAAATTCCAGGATTGCAACAGCACAGGAATAGCAACACTCAGAGCAACAATCAGAAGGCAAGAAAAAACAAGAGCAGCTAGTATACATATGTACATATTAATATATATATATATATATATATATATATATATATATATATATATATATATATATATATATATATACACACAGTGCGGAGCATTGTGGTTGGTGGATGTGCAGCAGAAAGTCTAAGCTCTCTCTCCGCGGATGCAGCGGGCCAGCTGGATGTCTTTGGGCATGATAGTGACCCTCTTGGCGTGGATGGCGCACAGGTTGGTGTCCTCGAAGAGACCCACCAGGTAGGCCTCGCTGGCCTCCTGCAGAGCCATGACGGCGGAGCTCTGGAAGCGCAGGTCGGTCCTGAAGTCCTGAGCGATCTCCCTCACCAGGCGCTGGAAGGGCAGCCCACGGATGAGCAGCTCCATGGACCTCCGGCAGCGACGGATCTCTCTCAGAGCTACGGCACCGGGCCTGTGACGGTGAGGCCTCCTCACTCCGCCGCCGGCCGGAGCGCCTTTTCGAGCAGCCTTGGTGGCCAGCTGCTTCCTGGGGACTTTTCCTCCAGTAGATTTACGGGCCGTCTGCTTGGTTCTTGCCATCGCTCTTTATTATTCTGTCTTATATTTCCTGCACGCCGCCCAAACTCCAGCCCGGCACCCGCGTCGCTCCTGCTTCAGCGCTCCCGGTATGTCAAGCCTCTCCGTTAGCACCGGGTGGCGGCCGAGTGCTAGCTAGCTCCTCCCCGCTGCATCATCTCCCGCTGTAAACAGAGGCTCCGTCCGCTGACTCGGGAGACCCCCGGGCGCGATCTGTGTGTCCGTGATACACATAGAGTGAAAGGTGTGCCGGATCAGAAAGCCATCACCGGATCAGAAAGAAGAAGGAAGATAAAAAGACTCAGAATTGAGCTGCTGTTGCAAAAGGCTGCCAACTCGTGTGGCGCCGGAACTTCAGGAGCCGGAGATGTTCAAGATGTTCAGGAGAACATCTTGTCATGAATCTGCCCTTTAAAGGGCAGAGGAAGGACACCAAGCGCACGCTGTGGTTTGGCACATTTATTAATGGAAACGGGGAATACCCAAAAATACACACAGAATACAATTAACGAAACACAAAAGTGCTGGAGGTGAGCGGGGCTCAACGTCCAGGGGGACGGAAGCCGGGAATACCAAGCAGGGGTGCAGAATCCAGCTGGAGCTCTCCCGTAGGCAACGGGGCTCACGGCTGGAAATAAGAGAGACAAACCTGGACGAATCACCTCCACTCACCTCGACAGTGAAGCACAAAAACACTTTGAGCATCAGAGGGCGGCTGTAGCAAACAACAGTGAACCATGAAGTAGGACACGACAATTGGCAACAGTTGTCGTGCCCTATAAATACTGTGTCAGATGTTAAGCAGGTGTGGATACATGAGTGGGGAAAGTAATCAAGATCACTAGTGACAGCTGTGCAACCCCCAACGCCAAGTTTGCAGGCTGGAAGCTGCATGGTGCTGTCAAAATAAAAGTATAGACCTGAACACAAAATAAAACAAGACTAAAACAAGACTTTTTTTTTTTCTTCTTCCGGCTATCAGAGAGAGCAGACGCATTTCTTCTCCTCTCCCTTCTCCTCCTCCCCTTACTGATCCCAGCTTGCTGTGTGCTGTCTGTGTCTCGCTCTTCTTCTGCTGCATCTCGACCCAAACGGAAATTATGGAAATTATGGAATTGAGCTGGGCTTTAATGCTATTGACATCACTTTTTAACAGGAATCGGGCCAGGGGGAGCCCAAGTGGAGAGACTCATGGAACAATCGGAACTCATGTGTCTGCGTGATTCGATTGAAGATGTGGAAGACATCTACCTGTTTTGGCTTCATGATCACAGGATTTCTGCTGATTGGCCTTGGAGTTTTCCTGGTGTATCGAAAATTAAAGAAGTTGGTAGAGCTAATCAAAATGCGGACCCGGCGAAGCTCCTTCAATAATTCGACCAGCTGGGGGGAGCACTGATAGCGGCAATGGTGAACTGAATTGGAAAGGTGGGATACATCTCGGAGTCGCTGGGTGTTCTCCAGGGAATGATTTTAAAGCCTGTGAATTTTAATTTAAATTGTGATGCACAGAATCGCATGAGATAGGAAATTTCTATGCTGTAAGTGAACTGTGCCTATCAGGCCTTGATTCGGCACCCTTGAGATTTCATTACTCCTGGAGGAAGATAAGGCAGAAGGGAGTTTTGGCTTGGCTTCTCCCTAACCCAAACACACTGGTGTGCAGTAATCTGAACTCTCAAGGACAGCGTCATGTGACTAGCATGGAATTTACCATCGGACATACACTGAGAGATGAACTCTTGTGGACATGCTATCTATGTTTTAGGACACTAAAGACATAACATCTAAACGTTGCTCAGGAGAGGATTTTTGCTGTTCACCAGTAACTGATACACACACTGCATACAACATTACATGACTGATACACATACACTGACACACACGCACACACACTGTCTCTCTCAACTTGCTTTGTTAACGTGTGTATTGTAACTTGTCTGCTAAGTGTGCATTGAGGGTTTTATTTTCTATGTGATCATAATCTTGCTCACTCGAGCGCTATTCTGATAACTATGGTTTTTTTCTCTCTGCCCAATGTGTCATCCCCTCCCCCTCCCCCTTCCCCTCTTTACCCCCCACTGTATGATGAGGCGCTTTGCATGGCTGCCGCGTCATTAGGAAGCGCTTACCAAGCGTGCCTAATGTCAAGTCAAATTCCTCGTATGTGTAAACATGCTTGGCAATAAAGTTCATTCTGATTCTGATTCTGATTCTGAAAACAAGACTAAGATACAAAGTGACACACTAAACTAACAGGTCACTAAGGATACAGCTATGAATAAAACCCCTAATCAAATGGTGACCAAATACAACAGATAACAATAAATAAGGAAATAAACAAACAGAAACCAACTGACTAATAACCAGGGACTGGGCACAGCCCCACCTGTGCCCAGGATCATGACAGTGCCCCACCCTCAAGGGGTGGAGCACAGACACCCCAGGGCAACATTGAAAAAAAAAGCCCCCCCCCCCACACACACACACACAGAAGACCCTCCCAACAAGAAAACAACCCACCCTGGGGGAAGGAGGGGGAACCCAGGCACGGAAGGACCAAAACAAAACAAAAAACCTCAAAAGGAAAACACTCATGAACCACACCTTGGCACAGTTACGGTGGCTAACTTTGGTAGCTAAGGAGGTCTCCCAACATCCCAAAACCGCAGAATCTTCAGGTGGAGTAACTCGGGTGGCCACCCCACACTCCACAGCCACCACAGCAGGAGGAAATGTCTCTCGGGTGGTCTCCCAGCATCCCAAAACCACCGAGGCTTGAGGTGGGGGAAATCAGGTGGCCTCCCCGCATTCCACAGCCACCACAGTGGGAGGAGTAGTCTCTCAGGCGGCCTCCCAGCATCCCTGATCCAGCGAGCTGTGTCCCTCCCCGGGGGGGGAGGGATGGCAGTCCAACCCAACGCCTCCCGAGAAACCTAGATGGAGGCGAGGAACCCATGGCAGGCTCAGGTGTAGGCGGAGGAACCCTCACAGCCTCGGGCTGAAGTGTGGCATCTATGGCAGTCTCGGGCTGAGGCATGGCAACCACAGCAGCCCTGGACTGGGGCGTAGCACCCACGGCGACCCCTGACTGGGACGTAGCACCCACGAGAGAACCAGGCACAGGAGGCGATCAACTAGTGGGACCTTGGACAGAGGCATTGCATCCTCAGAGGCCCCGGACTGAGGCATTGCACCCACGGAGACCTCGAACGGAGGAGGAGCAACACCCACGGAGACCTCGAATGGAGGAGGAGCAGCACCCACGAAGGCCTTGAACGGAGGGAGAGCAGCACCCACGGAGGCCCCAGATCAGGGTGCAGCACCCTCAGAGTCCTTGACTAGAGGGGGAACAGCACTCACGGAGGCTTCGAACAGAGGAGGAGCAGCACCCATGGAGGCCCTGGACTGGGGCGCAACACCCACGGAGACTTCAGGTGGAGAGGAGGGACCCACGGTGACCTTGGGAGAGAGCTCAGAAAGACATAACACAAACACTGGGTCAGAGTCACCGGCAGCAATGGAGGCCGGCAAGGAGGCCTCAGGTCCCACGGACAGCTGCATCTGGTCCTCCCTATCAAGAGCCGGGCAAGATCTCTCCAGGATAGACAAAATAAATTGAAAAGAGAGAACTTGCCTGAGCTCAAGCTCCACCGCTGTCCAGGACTCCGGCGAAGAAGCATAAACCACGGAGGCCCCGGACAATGATGGAGGACCTGTGGTGACTGACGGTTCCAGATCCAGGGGACACTCATTGGTCGGCTCAGGATCCAGGGTACAGGTGGCACTCTCCTCCTGTCCAGGGTGCGTCTTCAGGGCTGAAGCTGGGATCTTCAGAGCTGCAGGCTCCTCTGTTGTCTGGTGGCTGCCACCCAAAACTGACGGATACTTGGAAACAGCAGGAGAGACAGGAGAAGGAGGAGAATTCAACGCAGCAGCAGCAAAGGGGGAGAGCTCAGCCTAACTGCAGGGCTGCAGCTGAGCACCCCCCCCCCCCACACACACACACCACCACCACCACCACTGGAAATTAAGCAAGGTAATTCATCATTAGGTGTTAAGGAATGAGAAATTACTTGCCTTAACTCCCAGGCTGTGCTGGCCGCTGCTGCTGGTGTCCCAGGAGATTCCCTCCTGATCAGTGCAGTGGGCGGGGGCACCATCACCGCGGCAGGTAGAGCCGGCCCTGCAGACCTGGTGATGACAGCACAGTCCACAGTTGCAGTGGAGGCGTCCTTCCGGCACACAGCAGCTGGACGGCAGCAAGAGGCTGGGTGAGTCTGCTCCCGGGGACATTTCCTCGTCTGCTTCGCCCTGGGTGCCCATGACAGCAGATCTCTCAGCAGGCCGCGAGGGTCTATTTGGAGGTCTGAGATGGAATATAGTAGCCCCGCATACGGTGGGGCAAAAAAGTATTTAGTCAGCCACCAATTGTGCACGTTCTCCCACTTAAAAGATGAGAGAGGTCTCCAATTTTCATCATAGGTATACCTCAACTATGAGAGACAAAATGAGAAAAAAAAATCCAGAAAATCACATTGAAGGATTTTTAATGAATTAATTGGTAAATTCCTTGGTAAAATAAGTATTTGGTCACCTACAAACAAGCAAGATTTCTGGCTCTCACAGACCTGTAACTTCTTCTTTAAGAGGCTCCTCTGCCGTCCATTCGTTACCTGTATTAATGGCACCTGTTTGAACTCATTATCAGTATAAAAGACACCTGTCCACAACCTCAAACAGTCAGACTCCAAACTCCACTATGGCCAAGACCAAAGAGCTTTCAAAGGACACCAGAAACAAAATTGTAGACCTGCACCAGGCTGGGAAGACTGAATCTGCAATAGGTAAGCAGCTTGGTGTGAAGAAATCAACTGTGGGAGCAATTATTAGAAAATGGAAGACATACAAGACCACTGATAATCTCCCTCGATCTGGGGCTCCACGCAAGATCTCACCTCGTGAGGTCAAAATGATCACGAGAACGGTGAGCAAAAATCCCAGAACCACACGGGGGGACCTAGTGAATGACCTGCAGAGAGCTGGGACCAAAGTAACAAAGGCTACATCAGAAACACACTACGCCGCCAGGGACTCAAATCCTGCAGTGCCAGACGTGTCCCCCTGCTTAAGCCAGTACATGTCCAGGCCCGTCTGAAGTTTGCTAGAGAGCATTTGGATGATCCAGAAGAAGATTGGGAGAATGTCATATGGTCAGATGAAACCAAAATAGAACTTTTTGGTAAAAACTCAACTTGTCGTGTTTGGAGGAGAAAGAACACCATACCTACTGTGAAGCATGGGGGTGAAAACATCATACTTTGGGGCTGTTTTTCTGCAAAGGGACCAGGACGACTGATCCGTGTAAAGGAAAGAATGAATGGGGCCATGTATCATGAGATTTTGAGTGAAAACCTCCTTCCATCAGCAAGGGCATTGAAGATGAAACGTGGCTGGGTCTTTCAGCATGACAATGATCCCAAACACACTGCCCGGGCAATGAAGGAGTGGCTTCGTAAGAAGCATTTCAAGGTCCTGGAGTGGCCTAGCCAGTCTCCAGATCTCAACCCCATAGAAAATTGTTGGAGGGAGTTGAAAGTCCGCGTTGCCCAGCGCCAGCCCCAAAACATCACTGCTCTAGAGGAGATCTGCATGGAGGAATGGGCCAAAATACCAGCACCAGTGTGTGAAAACCTTGTGAAGACTTACAGAAAACGTTTGACCTCTGTCATTGCCAACAAAGGGTATATAACAAAGTATTGAGATGAACTTTTGTTATTGACCAAATACTTATTTTACCGAGGAATTTACCAATTAATTCATTAAAAATCCTTCAATGTGATTTTCTGGATTTTTTTTTCTCATTTTGTCTCTCATAGTTGAGGTATACCTATGACGAAAATTGGAGACCTCTCTCATCTTTTAAGTGAGAGAACTTGCACAATTGGTGGCTGACTAAATACTTTTTTTCCCCACTGTACCTGGGGTAGCTTCCTATCCCACGGTGCGCCTCCATGATGGCTACAGCTGCCTCCACGTTCCGGCAAACCTCCTCAAGTGAACAGGAGGTGAATGTTGCGCCCACAAACTCCTGTGCAAAGTCTGCTGCACACAGTTCATCAACAGAGGGGCCAGCTGCTCCAGATTTCCCTTGATTAGTGGAGCCCTGGCGCACTGGTGGCATGACGAAAACACGTGTATTAGCAAGAACACAAGGGGGAAGAGAAAAAATGATTATGAAAAAAAAAACCCGCCAGAACCTACAGAGGCTGGTGTCCACTGATGGTTGTGTCTTTCTGTCATGAATCTGCCCTTTAAAGGGCAGAGGAAGGACACCAAGCGCACCCTGTGGTTTGGCACATTTATTAATGGAAAAGATGAAAACCCAAAAATACACACAGAATACAATTAACGAAACACAAAAGCACTGGAGGTGAGTGGGGTTCAACGTCCAGGAGGACGGAAGCCGGGAATGCCAAGCAAGGGGGCAGAATCCAGCTGGAGCTCTCCCGTAGGCAGCAAGGCTCACGGCTGGAAATAAGGGAGACAAACCTGGACGAAGCACCTCCACTCACCTTGACAGTGAAGCACAAAAACACTCTGAACATCAGAGGGCGGCTGTAGCAAACAACAGTGAATCATGAAGTAGGACACGACAATTGGCAACAGTTGTTGTGTCCTATAAATACTGTGTCAGATGCTAAGCAGGTGTGGATACATGAGTGGGGAAAGTAATCAAGATCACCAGTGACAGCTGTGCAACCCCCGATGCCAAGTTTGACAGCTGGAAGCTGCACGGTGCTGTCAAAATAAAGGACAGACCTGAACACAAAATAAAACAAGACTAAGATACAAAGTGACACAATAAACAAACAGGACACTAAGGATACAGCTAAGAATAAAACCCCTAATCAAATGGTGACCAAATACAACAGATAACAATAAATAAGGAAATAAACAAACAGAAACCAACTAACAGCCAGAGACTGGGCATGGCCCCACCTGTGCCCAGGATCGTGACACATCTCTGGAGAGATCTGAAAATGGCTGTGCACTGATGCTTCCTATCCAACCTGATGGAGCTTGAGAGGTGCTGCAAAGAGGAATTTGCCAAACTGCCCAAAGATAGGTGTGCCAAGCTTGTGGCATCATATTCAAAAAAACTTGAGGCAGTAATTGCTGCCAAAGGTGCATCAGCAAAGTATTGAGCAAAGGCTGTGAATACTTATGTACATGTGATTTCTTAGTTTTTTATTGTTAATAAATTTGCAAAAATCTCAAGAAACCTTTTTCACGTTGTCATTATGGGGTGTTGTGCATAGAATTTTGAGGAAAAATGAATTTAATCCATTTTGGAATAAGGGTGTAACATAACAAAATGTGAAAAAAGTGAAGCGCTGTGAATACTTTCTGGATGCATTGTATTTTGTCCACATTTTCTTTAATTTTTTAATTATTCATGCAAGTCAGTTTAAGAACCAGACTTCAGCTGTTCAACTCCGCCTTCTCTCTTACATCAGTTAGCCATTAGCTGAGTAGCTTTAAGTTGGTGTTCTGTCACTGGCTCCGTCCAGCTTGGATGAGCAGTCGTTTGTGAATCTTGCCTCATTCCAGCCCATCCAACAACCCCGCCGAGATGCCACATTAAATCACCAGCACTGCACGCTCCACCGATTGCCGCAAACCGAGGCCGGTGGCCGAGCCACATTTAGGAGCCGAAGACACTGTCATCTACGTACCTGCTGCAACAAGTCCATTTGCACCTGGGTGATACTTGATGTGTCCGTTGGGGGTCACATCACCCTGGTGATGCTGTTTGGTCTAACACCCCTGCTGTATTCCAGTGTCTCATTAACGATGTGTTGAGGGACTTCTTAGGCTCCTTTGTGTTTGTATATCTGGACAATATTCTCATTTTTTTGCAGTCCCTCGAGGAGCATCGAGTCCATGTGAGGCGGGTGTTGCAGCGTTTGTTGGAAAATAAGTTGTTTGTCAAAGCGGAGAAGTGCAAGTTTCACGCCCCTTCCACTTCATTCTTGGGGTTTGTCATATCTCACAATGAGGTCATTGCCGATCCTGCCAAGGTAAAAGCGGTGGTGGAGTGGCCAGTTCTATCTTCCCGGAAACAGTTACAGCAGTTTCTCGGGTTTGCCAACTTCTACCACCGCTTCATCAAAAATTACAGCATTATTGCTCTACCCCTCACTCGCCTCACCTCCTCCAAGGTGCCCTTCTGGTGGACAGGGGAGGCGGAGGCAGCCTTTTTGGAATTAAAGTCATTGTTCTCTTCTCCTCCCATCTTGGCTCAGGTGGACCCCACGCTGCAGTGTTTGGTGGAGGTGGACACCTCGGACTCTGGGGTGGGAGCAGTCTTGTCCCAACGTTCCCCCGTGGACGACAAGATCCGGCCTTGTGTGTTCTTCTCCCACCGCCTCTCCCTGGCCAAAAGGAGCTACGACATTGGGGACAGGTAGCTGCTGGCGGTCAAGCTGGCCTTGGAGGAGTGGCACCACTGGCTGGAGGGGGCCTCCCAGCCGTTTGTCATGTGGACTGACCACAAGAACCTGGAGTACCTCAGGACGGCCAAGCGTCTCAACGCCCGGCAGGCCCACTGGTCCTTGTTCTTTGGCAGGTTCGACTTCACCATCAACTACCGCCCGGGGTCCAAGAACATCAAGCCTGACGCTCTGTCCAGACAGTTCTCCTTGGATGCCACCAAGGCACAGTCACATCCTGTGGTGCCCCCTTCATGTATCGTGGGCGCCCTCTTGTGGAGCATTAAGGAGAGGGTCAGAAGAGCGCAGGGAACCGAGCCCGACCCGGGCGGGGGGCCAGCGGGAAAGATGTTCATGCCCTCTGCCGTCCGGGGCGAAGTCATCGATTGGGTCCACTCCTCCAAGCTCCTGTGCCACCCGGGGGTGGCGCGTACAGTGGCTCTGCTACAGAGGACCTTCTGGTGGCCGTCCCTTCGGAAGGATGTAGGGGAGTACGTCCGAGCCTGTCCCCAGTGCGCCACCTGTAAGACTCCTCCTCTCCCCCAGCAGGGTTGCTCCACCCTCTTCCCATCCCTGGGAGACCTTGGTCTCATGTGGTGCTGGACTTTGTCACCGGCCTTCCTCCTTAGGCGGACAACACAGTCATCCTGACGATCGTGGACAGATTTTCCAAGGCGGCCCATGTCATTCCCCTACAGGGTCTCCCCACAGCCAAGGAGACGGCGGATCTGCTTGTCCTGCATGTGGTGCGGCTCCACGGCATCCCGGTGGACATTGTGTCCGATCGTGGTCCCCAGTTTGTCTCACAGGTGTGGTGTGCCTTCTGTAAGGCTATTGGGGCCACAGTAAGCCAGTGTGAGCGCGCCAATCAAGAATTGGAGACAGCGCTACGGTGCGACACCACCTCCAACCCTGCGTCCTGGAGCTCTCACCTGCCGTGGGTCGAGTATGCACACAACACCATGGTCTCCTCTGCCACAGGGCTGTCTCCGTTCGAGGTCTCTCTGGGCTATAATCCCCCCCCCCCCTGTTCCCAGAGGAGGAGGAAGACATTGCAGTGCCCTCTGTGCAAGCCCAGGCGCTGTCGCTGGCTGTGGAGGGCCACTCGGGCTGTGCTTCGGCGCATGGCGGACCGAAACATCACCATTGCCAACCGCCACAGGACTCCGGCCCCACCCTACTGGGTCGGGCAGCAGGTATGGCTTTCCACTAAAAACATTAATCTCAAGGCTGAGTCCAGGAAGCTCTCTCAGCATTTTATTGGGCCTTTTTCCATTACACATATTATGAATCCTGTCTCTGTACGTCTGGCTCTCCTCCCCGCCACCGCATTTGTCCCATCTTTCACGTCTCTCAGGTCAAGCCGTTCGTCTCCAGCCCTCTGTGCCCCCTTCCCAAGACGCCACCCCCATCGGTATTGATTGATGGTGACCCCGCGTGGAGAGTCAACTCCATCCTGGATGTCTGACACCGGGGTCGTGGCCTCCAGTACCTGGTGGATTGGGAGGGCTACGGTCCTGAATGGAGGTCCTGGGTGCATCCCTCCTTTGTGATGGATCCACAACTCCTCAGGGACTTACACAGGATGCACCTGGGCAGGATGGATCGGCCGCCGAGAGGCGTCCCGTGGGGGGGAGTACTGTCATGATCCACTCTGCGTACCTGCTGCCCTAATTATTTCCACAGCTGCGCGCACACCTGTCCATCCTATCTAGCAGCCTATTTAAGCAGCGCTGCCCTCTGGTCTGCACGGAGACGTCAACACTCCCATGATCTGGCAAGACCTTCTCATCTTCTCTATTCATCCTGCTCTGGAGTGTCCGCCTCCTCTGCATTGTTCTACTCCGCGCTTCTCCTAGGAGTCTGGACTCCCCACCGGCAAGTAAGCCATTATCCTTTCCTGCACTCTCCATTCTTCTCCATCTCCCCTGTGCAAAGGTGGAAGCCTCCTGGCGGCCGACCTGAGCACAACCTGCACCTCTCCTCCACTGTACAAACCGGCACCTCTTCACCTTGTTGGCAGCGGCGGTCTTGACACGGAGCAACTGGACTGGAGCCTCGGGAGTTCTTCAGCACCTCAGCTCTCCTGCCTACTCGTAAGACAGCACATTCTCTGTTATGATCCTCCACACCTCAAACACTCATACGTCTATCTGTGTTTCCTCCTAGGGTTGCCAGTCGGAACGGTGTTCTGCTCGCCCCGCTGCTACACTCCTACACGCACGCACACACCCACACTCACACTTCTTATGATAAGAGATAATTGTGTTTATTCTGAGTCCACATCTGTTCCTGGGTCACCCAATCATGTCAACGTGTCTGTGTCACCCTGAGTGAGGTGAGTGTCTGTGTGAATGACCTCCCCTCCGTTCTGTGTAATTTGGCAGTGATGAAATAAATGCCTCCTATGTTCCAAATCCTCTCATCATTGTGTGAACCTGTGAAACATCACACTATGATGCTGAGCAAAGCAGTGCACAGCCATTTTTGAAGCATTTTTTTCCTCCTGTCCTTGGAAAAGCTCAAAATTAAATGTTTTTTTTTTATATACATTTGTAATAAATCTTCCTAGATTTACTGCAATCATAGTGTAATGTTGGGGCTGTGATAAGGGGTGGGGGGATTCTCCCAGCATGCACCACGGGGGATTCAAAAACTGCTATTATTCTTGTGTTCTGAGCATTATTGTTGTACCGGGCCACTGGGGCGTCTGTGGTGCAGGTATAGTGTGGCTGACTACTGATCGGAGGGTCAGTGGTCCAAGTCCTGCTCTGTCTGCATGTCGAAGTGTCCTTGAGCAAGACACTGAACCCCCTGTCGCTCCTGGTGGGTCAGGCCAGCGCCTGTGTGTGGATATCAAGATCTATAAAGTGCTTTGGTCATCTAGAAATGAGAAAGCGCTACATAAGTGAATACCATTTACCATTATAGTTGTGTTAAGTCTGGTTGTGATAGTGTTGTTTTCCCTGTGTGTGAGAGATTATGTGTCTGTCATCCTGAGTGAGGTGAATGTCTGTGTGAATGACCTCCCCTCTGTTCTGTGTAATTTGGCAGTGATGGAAATAAATACCTACTATGATCCAGATCCTCTCATCTTTGTGTGAACCTGTGAAACGTCACAATATATTGTAAATACAAACCGGATGCCGAGGAGGCAGACCATTTATAACTGGATATACATCATACCGTTCAGTGCAAGTAGCTCATATGACTTTTTCATGTGTTTTTTTTTTTTAAATTTGCAACTTTATATAAATTGTACAACTTTTTCGATGTCACTTTCAGTGAAAATTGTTACTTTTTTATGAAGTATTTGCCACGTTTTCTTATAAATTTGTAGGTTTGGATCTGATAAATTCGTGACCTTTACTTCAAAATTTGTGACAATTTGTGTAAAAATTCTCCATGTTTAATATGTCCATATTTTACATTTACCAAGCATGTTTTTTTTCTTTAAATACAGATGACGTTAATTTGTTTTTCTTTTAGTCAATGAAACATTTTTGTAAACGTATTATGTGTCCAATGTGTGAGATGATTTAAGAAATACCGGAAATAAACAAAAACTGTCACTGAGACGTGTTTGTTAAAAAACACTGCTTATTTATATCCACTAGGAGGCGGCATTGCTCCAATATCGCAACATCATGACGCTGACTGTCAGCACAATATGGGGGAACAACTGCTTTTATTGAGATAAAATTTTAATTAAAATTTTTATTTTTACATGGATACCATTATTCTGGCATGCCAGCATTAATCTTTTTTGATTTGTTTTAAAATATTACTTTTACATGAAGGAGTTTTGGTGATTGTTTTTATACAGAAAAGAAAGTCACAATAAATATATCATTTACAGGGTGAAAAGAAAATTAAAACTTAAATGAATAACTCCACCAGTGTTCTGTTGTGAATAAAACAGTGGTTTGTGAGCTTTGCAAATTATTGTATTCTGTTTTCACTTAGGCTATATACAACCTAAGTCTGGGGGTATTTTTAGAATAGGGAGGAATTCAAACCCTTAAAAAAAAAAAAAAACTCCTCCCAACAAAAACATTGAAAGTTATTAAAACTGGGTCACTGTCTTAATGAATAGAAAAAAAATGTAACCAATTAAACAGAATAAAAATGTAACCAGTACCAATATTAATTTTGCAAATTTACAAGAAAAAGTCACGTTTATGACTAAGAAAACTGCAAATTTGCAAGAAAAACGAAGAGAAAAGGACAAATTTGTGAGGAAAAAATTGGAGATTTGCATGAAAAATGAAAAATACTGAAATCTGAAAAAAAATGGACACAAATAGCAGAAAAGGTCTCAAATTTATGATTAAAAAATTGCAAATTTATGAGAAGAAAGTTGCAAATTTGAGAAAAATTGCAAATTTATGTGAAAAAGATGCAATTTTTTTTTTAAATTGCAAATTTATAAGAAAAAAATTCCAAATTTACGAGAAAAAGTTGTGAATTCATGAGAAAAAGTTGCAAATTCGTGAGATAAAAGTTGCAAATTTATGAGAAAAAAGTTGCAAATTTGCTACTCTTTGCTTCCATACAAAGTAAAGGATTTGGAAGTTTAAAAAGTCTCAAGAGTCCTCTCTCTTAGTACACAGCTGGAGTGTGTCAGCAGTTCCACTGTTCCAAACATTACGTTCAACATCTCTGTAGGAACCATCACTGAAGACTGGACAGCATGTCACAGTACATCACATGTATCAGTCTTTTGATTCATCTGTTTCAGATATAACTTCTTACAGAAGACAAGAAAAACACAACACAATAGAAAAATGGTCAAAAAGCTGAAACTTAAAGACAAAGAATGGGGTCCAGTTTTACATGCATGTATAAAGATTTTGTGCCTTCTGTAGAGACTAAAGTTCCAAAACCAAATGACTCTCCGTAACAGGGCATGAGGACAAACTGAGGAATTTATGAGGAAAAAAAGTAGAAAATTTTGGAGAAAACAAATGGAAAATTTACAAGAAAAACTAACAAATTAGGAAAAACTAGCACATCTGTGGAAAAAAAATAATTTACAAGAGAAGAAAGTACAAATAGCTTGGAAAATTGTCACAAAGACTAGTTCCCATAAGTTCAGTACTTTAAAATTTCGTAATTTCTTCTCATCACTACAGCTTATGTGTCAGAGAAGTGTTTGCTCCTCTGGGGCAAAGAAGGAGAGGACCCACTCGCCAGGCAAATCTGGTAAACCATACTTACCATACAAACGCAGCCAAGAACATAGACTGAAAACACACATAAATAGAGAGGGGAGCAATCAAGACAAAACAGAACAGGTGCGCACCATCAAGGCCATCAAGCGGCACAGGATGGGCGGGGCTGAGAAAACAGAGGGGGTACACACCAAACATGATGAATGGGTCAAAACTGAACACAAAGTGTGGACAGGGACTGCAGCCCTGTCTAAACCACTACAGAACCCCCCCTCCCCCCCCCTTTAAGGGTCTGTCCCAGGCGACCCTAGGGTAACACCCATAAGAGAAAAGAAAAAATAACAAAAACCCTCACAGGGTGAGTAGTGGGGAAAAAGGCCAGGTGGGCCAAAACAAACGCCCTCCCCTAGCAGAGTCCAACACAGAACGGGTCAGATGGTCTTCCAGAGTCCCAGGGCCACCGGATCAGAGAGCAAGGCAGCTCAGGGGGCCTATCCAAGTCCATGAGTCCCCAGACCAGTACACAGAGTGCGTTGGGTGGTCTACCAGAGTCCCTAGACCACCGGTCCGAAGACCAAAGCAGGTCGGGGGGCCAAACCCAGTTCATGGGCCTCCAGATTTCAAAACATAACCAGTCAGGTGGTCTCTCAGAGTCCCTAGACCACCAGACCACAGAGCAGAATGGGTCCACAGATAATTGCAGGGGCACTTTAAGCTCAGGTGAAAACGACAAGGAATTCTTAAACTCAGGATGAGATGGGGTTCGCTGACCTCAGGCTGAGACGGCAGGGGTGCATCCGACCCAGATGCCCAAAAATCCTCCTCCGACACCGCCACCTCTGACAGGGAGGAAGAGGTATAGGTTGAAGCAGGCATCACATCAAAACAGTCAGCAGAAGAGCTTGGCGGAGAGAGCACAGAAGCAGATGGATGCTGCAACTGGGTCTCCTCACCAGGAGTAAGACAAGACCTCTCTAATACAGATAATAAGAAAACAAAGAAGAGGACTTGCCTTAAATCCTGCTCTTCTGCTGGCGAGGAACCCGATGGATGACTCTGCAGCTGGAGAGGCGATGACCACCACAGGAGATGCTGAAGAAGCGGCAGGCAGAACAGTCTCTGCAGGGGTGTGCACGTGAGGAGAAGCAGTCACTGCAGAAGTGTCCACGTGAAGCAAAACAGTCACTGCTGGAGCATGCACCGCGGATGGAGAAGGAAAAACACAGGTGGGTGACATATCAATATCAGAAAAAATGGCAGCAGAGACAGGTGGCAGAGGCTCAGCAGTAATTTGTGACTGCCACTGTGAACCCCCGCCTAGTAACAGGCAAGACCCCCCTCCAATAGGTGTAATAGCAGGAAAAGGTACTTGCCTGGCCTGCTCTGCCACTTCAGAGGCCACCCTTGGTGATCCCGATGAAAAACAGCTGTGGCCAAGGGCACCAGTGTTGAAGGTGGTGGAGCCAGCACTGCAGGCCTGATGACGGGCGAAACAGATGCAGTGGAAACCTCAGGCAAAGCTGCATGCTTATACTCAGGCGGAGCAGCAGGCTTAATGAGAGGCTGGTGTGTGCACCATGGAGAGAGCTGGAACAGGAGCGGAGCATGGAGACATGTGTAAAAGAGCCAAAGAATGTCTCACAGATGGCACCGGGTCCCATAATGCAGAAACCAGGGGATGCTGTCTCATCGGCACAGACTCCGGTGTAGAAAGAGCCCTCGTCTTCAGCCCGTGGAGTGGCTGTGGGGCTGGTGGCGAGGCTGGAATTGGAACTGGAGCGGACACCGGAGGATGGCGAGGAGAGGAGGACGCTGGGGACACTTCTTCGTTGACACACACCTTGACGATCCAGGTGCGTTCCTCACCACCTCACAGTACATATGATGGAGGCTAGCGACTGAAATTAACAGCCCGCCCAGCTCAGGATAGCGCCACAGGCTGGGGAATGCCTTTATTATTTCGGCTGCAGGGTTCAAGAATGTCAGGGCTGCCTCCGGCGAATGGGAGGTACGGGTGTTTGAAATAAGATCCTCAATGGTTTGAGCAGCCCACACCTCATCCGCATTGAGTCCAAAACTCACAGAGTCCGTACCTGCTGAGTCCTGTTCGAGTTGGGTCCAGCTCAACTTGGGTCCAGTGATGGTAGCGGGGGAAGATGGAGATTCTGCACCCAAGGGTGGAAACGCAGGCTTGGTCTGGCCTCCAGCAGATTGGTGATTCATCCCCCAGCAATACAGATAAATAATCAGTTATTTGTAATGTGGGCCCAGTGACTGGTTCCACTGATGGAACATTCCTGTCAGAGATCATGAGAATAAGTGTGAGTGAGATGATGCTGATGCAGGTGAGCCCACGTGTAGATTCTACAGCTGGAATAAATGACTTTGCAAATTTTATGGTGAATAAGGTGAATGATATTAGAGCAAGCACTACACCATCTACTGAGGACCTTAGCCTGAATCAGGCCCCTTCTAACACGTGGTCCTTATTCACTCCAGTCACGCTACTGGATGTAAATGGTCTTCTGGCCTCTATGAAGCCCTCTTCAAGCCCCTTAGATGTCCTTCCACTGTCACTGCTTTTCAAAATATTTGACTCTATCGGGACTTTAATTGTCGAAATTATAAATTGGTCACTTTTATCAGGCACTGTTCCCAGTTCTTTTAAACAAGCAGTGGTTGAACCCAAATTAAAGAAACAAAATTTAGACCCTACAAAACTGAACAATTACAAGCCATGTTCAAAGCTTCCCTTCTTTTATCCAAAATGCTTGAGAAAGTAGTAGCCGAGCAATTAACTACATTCATAGAGAGAAATAAAATCTTAGACACCTTCCAGTCTGGTTTCCGCAAAATGCACTCCACCGAGACAGTGCTAATTAAAGTCCCCCAGTGACATCATGATGGCAGCAGATTCTGGTTAGTACTAGGTCCTGGTGTTGTTGGATCTCACCGCTGTTTTTGACATGGTGGACCACAATATTTTGATAAATAGGATGAAGGACACGTTAGGTATTTCAGGATTAGTTCTGAAATGGTTCTCATTCTATTTAACTGACAGAGGGTTTTGTGTTTTGTTTAATGAGAAGATGTCAGAGGTTAAAGGACTTTCCTGCGGGGTTCCTCAAGGCTCAGTTCTGGGCCCTACTCTGTTTTTATTGTATTTAACCCCACTTGGCCAGATTATTAGTCAGTTTAAGGGTGTTTCTTACCATTTTTACTCAGATGGCATTCAGCTTTACTGCTCTTTTATAGAAAATGAGATGAATATTTTGTCAAACTCAATCTCTTGCCTGTCTGCCATTAAGAAATGGTTAAACAATAATTTCTTACAATTAAATCTTAACAAGACAGAAACAGTGATCATCACTCCAGACAGTAAAATTCCTCTGATAAAGCAACACTTAGGTCACCTAGGCTCTTCTGTCCAGCCCAGCCTGCGTAACCTGGGTGTTGTTTTTGACAATGCTATGTCACTGGACTGCCATGGTCGGCAACTAGTTAGAAATTGCTTTTTTCATCTGAGGAATATAGCAAAACTTAGACCTATGGTCTCATCACCTGAACTGGAAATGATCATTCATGCTTTTATCTCATCTCGCTTAGATTATTGTAATGCCCTTTTTATGTGTTTTAGTAAAACTGCTGTTGCCCACCTTCAGACTGTGCAAAATGCAGCAGCTTGGCTTTTAACCCGGATGAAGAAAAGGGAACACATTTCCCCAGTTTTATCATCCCTTCATTGGTTGCCAGTTACTTTTAGATTTCATTTTAAGATTTTAATTTTGACTTTTAGAGCTCTTAATGGCCAAGCCCCTTCATACATCTCAGCCCTCTTGACTCCTTATGCCACAACGCGATCACTAAGATCCTCAGACCAGAGACTCCTGGTGGTCCCTCGGAACAAATTCAGAACCCGCGGAGATCGATCTTTCTAGTCCGCTGCACCACGGCTTTGGAACGCACTTCCCCTGTCCTTGCACTGCCTTGAGTCTGTTGACTCCTTTAAGAAGGAGTTAAAAACTCATTTGTTTAGACAGGCTTTTAGCTCTCATTGAATGGCTTTTATTTTTTCACTGTTTTCTATTTTTATCCCTATTAATATGAATATTTTATCTTATTTCTGTTGATTTTAATTTCTGTGTATTTGTAAATTTTAATTTGCTGTAAAGCACTTTGTGATATATATCTGTAAAAAGTGCTATACAAATAAACTTTGCTTTCTTGCTTGTACATTAAACAAGCCGGATACTGAAAATACTACCTATACAGTGGTGTGAAAAAGTATTCGCTCCCTAAACCTAATAACTGGTTGGGCCATCTGTTGTATAGTTCAAGATGGTCTTATTTGTGAAGTACGGTGTAGTGGTGCCCACTTCCGTTTCCGGCACTACACCATGCCTATAAATAACAGCAGGCAGGGAGGGCGGGTCTCTTTGCCAACGCCCCTGCCTGATGGTTGTATTGTGGTTATCACAGCATCAATAAAGCTAAGTTCAGTTGTGCACCTGGCCTCATCATTAAGAGTATTTGCAGACATAACATTTTGGCGACAAGGATAAAGCATAGAAGCATGTGTGTCTCCAATTCGGCCCTTCCTGGAGCTCCTGGGCAAGCCACTTGTCCCCTGGCTGAGATGGTATGCAGCCTTCGAAACATACATCGTGGCGCTCAATCTGGGTGAGATGGACAAACTGAGGGCATGTGCACTCCTGGTGCACAATTTGGGAATCGAGGGCCAGCGGATAGTGAGCACATATGGTGATTTGGACGGATTCGAGGACATGGTCGAGCTGATGGTGCGCCATTTTTGTGCCCCGGACAGCGTCATCTTCCGGAGGATCAAGTTTTGGCAGCGCCACCAACGGGTGGGTGAACCTATCCAGCGGTTCGTCGCCAACCTGAAACTGCTGTCTAGCGAGTGTTGTTTTGGTCCGCTGGAGGAAGAGATGGTTCAGGACAAAACTGTTCATGGTACCAGGTGACTTGACGCTGGCTAGAGCTGTTGAGCTGGCTCTCCAGTTGGAGACAGTGGACAAGCTGGCTTCAGAGCTAAGTGAGTGTCTGTCACAACAGCAGCTGGAGTTTCCCGCCACAACCCAAGTAGCGGGCCCAGACAGCGATGACAGCGTGGAGGACTATGCCATGGAGACCAACGTTGCAAAATTTAGGTCTGCCCCGGCAAAACCCATGTGTATGGATTGTGGGTCCATGAAGCACTCTTTCAAGGCCACGAACTGCCCGGTGAGAGGGAAGCACTGTGGCAAGTGTGGACGCTTGAACCACTATGCCAAGGTGTGCTGTATGTCCGAGCAAGGGAGCCCACAAAGGAAATCACCCCCCCCCACCCGCCCTGACAATTGCTCATGCGGTGTCTCCAAGCACCAATGGGTACATGTTCTGCATGGTCGAGCTGAATGATGTGGAGGTGCTGCTGCTGATTGATGCGAGGGCGGAGGGTTCTTCTGCTGAATTGGGCTACGGTGAGAAAATTCTGTCCCCACTATAGGATTGCAGGAGACCTGGCGCCGCTCTATGGTTGTGGAGGTTGACGGCTGTGCACGGTAGGAACGCTGGTGCTGATGGCGCGGTACAAGTTGGTGGAGATGGCTGGCTTCAAGTTCATCATGACGGCCCGAAGCGACAACATCATGGGCTGTGACCTATTTTATGGTCTGGGGTTCGCCACTAAGAACAATGGTGGAGAGGAGTGGTCTGGTTGTGGACAGTGGAACTGGCTGGTTCCGAGACTGGAGAATGATGCAGTGTGGGACAAAGATTTACCAGGCACCCCGGAGGTTGAGCAGGACCAGCCTCGCTCAGGAGCGACACAGGAGGGTCTCATTGCCGGAGCTCAAGACACCCTGGACAAGGGTCCTGGGCGTAACGGCGAGGTGCCTGCATTGTCTAGCGACGGCGACAAGCTGGGTCCAATTTTCCCCAGAGCTCGGCCACAGTGGGCCAGAGAATCTGGGGCTACAATGGCAACAGCTGCAGCAGCTTTAAAAGTGGTCGTGGCCAGACTGTCAGGCATGGAGAAACCGCGTGCCAAGCAGCAACATTGCAAGCCAAGCAAGACCCCTCTCAGAGTCGCGGATCTGGATCAGGCTTGTGAGGAGGGACAACCACGGAGAATATAGACAAAATGACAGTCTGAAGACCACCAGGAGCGGCTGCGCATCGTGGCTAAATGAGGCGCAGCCTATTTTCAACTGTCGGACGGTTCATGAAAGCACGGCATTGAGCTGCGGCGTGCGCGGGAGGAGACTCCGGGTGGTGGGCCCGGATGAGAGAGACGCCCGACGGCGAGGAAGAGGAAACGCATCTTTGTTTATGCGATCAACTACGACCCAGGAGATGTGCTCCCTCCAGGGGCGGACTTATGGAGAGACGGTCAGGGGGCCCCACAGGCCAGTTCCTCCCATACCTAGCTGTGTGAACTGTGAGTCTGTATATATATGACTGAGTGAAAAGAGTTATAGTAGTGGTTTTTTTTTTTTCTGATAAGGGGTTTGAGGTGACAGAATAATGATAATGGGAAAACCGGAGTTCTAATGTTGTGATATAAGTGGGCTTACAATTGTTTTGAAGCAATTTTCATAGTATGTGTGCATGTGTTTAAAAAAAAAGAGAGTGTTTTGTTTTGCAAGTAACTGTATGCAGTTCTGGGGGTTATTTTACGTGTTTTGTTTAGTTTAGGAAACACAGCAGTGATTTTGTGTTGTTATTGGACTATAATTATTCATTTTAAAGGTGGCAGAATAATCCACCTTGCCGTGTGGGGGCTGGATGGTAGTCCACCCGTCCCCCCTAGTTTTAGTTGGTTGTATGAATGGGATAGGCCCTTTAGCTATTACAGTTTAGTTTTAGTGCGTGATTTGGGTCCTAAATAGGGGAGGGTCTCAAATGTGTGTATGTTTTTGACTTTTCTACGGGACGGGAGGGGGGTGGGGATTTTTGTATAGTTCAAGATGCTCTTATTTGTGAAGTACGGTGTAGTGGCACCCACTTCTGTTTCCGCCTCTACACCGTGCCTATAAATAGCAGCAGGCAGGGAAAGCGGGTTTCTTTGTTAACGCCCCTGCCTGATGGTTGTATTGTGGTTATCGCAGCATCAATAAAGCTAAGTTCAGTCGTGCACCTGGCCTCATCGTTGAGAGTATTTGCAGACATAACACCACCATTAGCAGCAACAGCTGCAATCAAGTGTTTATAATCACTGGCAATGAGTCTTTTACAGTGCTGTGGAGAAATTTTGGTCCTCTCATCTTTGCAGAATTGTTGTAATTCAACCACATTGGAGGGTTTTCGAGCATGAACTACTTTTCATGGTCATGCCACAGCATCTCAATCGAATTCAGGTCAGGACTTTGACTAGGCCACTCCAAAGTCTTCATTTTGTTTTCTTAAGCCATTCAGAGGTGGACTTTCTGGTGTGTTTCGGATCATTGTCCTGCTGCAGAACACAAGTGCGCTTCAGCTTGAGGTCATGAACACATGGCTGGACATTCTCCTTCAGGATTTTTTAGTAGACAGCAGAATTCATGGTTCCATTTTCCACAGCAAGTCTTCCAGGTCCTGAAGCAGCAAAACAGACCCAGACTATCACACTACCACCACCATATTTTACTGTTGGTATGATGTTCCTTTTCTGAAATGCTGTGTTATTTTTACTCCGGATGTAATGGGACACACACCTTCCAAAAAGTTCAACTATTGTCTTGTCAGTCCACAGAGTATTTTCTCAAAAGTCTTGGGGATCATCAAGATGTTTGCTGGAAAAACTGAGATGAGCCTTTATGTTCTTTTTGCTCAGCAGTGGTTTTCGTCTCGGAACTCTAAGATGCAGGCCATTTTTGCCCAGTCTCTTTCTTATGGCGGAGACACTGACCTTAACTTAGGCAAGTGAGGCCTGCAGTTCTTTGGATGTTGTTGTGGGGTCTTTTGTGACCTCTTGGATGAGTCATTGCTGCGCTCTTGGGGTAATTTTGGTTGGCCTGCCACTCCTGGGAAGGTTCACCACTGTTCCATGTTTTCGCCATTTGTGGATACTGGCTCTCACTGTGGTTTGCTGGAGTCTCAAAGCTTTAGAAATGGCTTTATAACTTTTTCCAGACTGATAGATCTCAGTTACTTTGTTTCTCATTTATTCCTGAATTTCTTTGGATTGCAGCATGATGTCTAACTTTTGAGGATCTTTTGGTCTACTTCACTTTGTCAGGCAGGTCCTATTTAAGTGATTTCTTGATTGAGAACAGGTGTGGCAGTAATCAGGCCTGGGTGTGGCCAGAGAACTTGAACTCAACTTCCCAAAGAAGTGATAAACCACAGTTAATGTACCGTTGCGGCAGCATGAAATAAAGCGGCGTTGTTGGAAGTTTTAAGTAGAGTTTTATTATCATACCGCCGTCACAAGCTCCGCTCCCGGCGCCGTGCATGCGCGCCGAGAGCGAGCCCACGGCTCTCAGAGAAGGAGGAGAGGCGGACACAAAGTCTGTGTCCTGCAGCAGAGGTTGAGAGAGTGAGAGCATGGTTACAATGCAGTATATATACACCCAACTACAACAATACATCAAAGCATTCACAGCAGCTGGTCTGATCAAAGAGATAACAGGACAGGCATGAGACATTTGCATGAAAGGCAACAATTAACATCACAGAGGTGAGCCAGACGAAACGGGGCTGCCTGTAGACATTAATACACATTTCACTGTTCTGTTATTTGCTCTAGCCGAGCGCTGTGTTTGACCAGTCTGTTTGTGGAGATTTACACCAAAGCACATCTACATATGTAAGATGCTCAGAAGAAGCACAGTAAGGACAAGACACATGAACACTTTAACTTCACGGCTGTAAACGCAGCATGCAGCGGAAAAAACCCAGGAGTGCGAGCTGACTGTCTCTGTGTTCTGTCTGTGTGTTGTGGGGGTTTAATCAAACTGCTACACCGTATGTTTTAACGGGGGGCAATCACTTTTTCCCACAGGGCCATGTATGTTTGGATTTTTTTAGCCTTAATATTAAACACCTTCATTTAAAAACTGAATTTTGTGTTTACTTGTGTTATCTTTGTCTCATATTTAAGTTTGTTTGATGATCTGGAACTTTAAAGTGTGACATACAAAAAAATGAGAAATCAGGAAGGGGGCAAACACTTTTTCACACCACTGTATGTATTCTTGTCGTACTTTTGACAACATGTCACTGTTACATATGAGAATTGTACTCTGGGGCTTGCCGTAGCTTAGCCGGGGTTGGGAGGGTAAGTGACGTCAGGCGGGCTACGGCTGGGATATATATTGTGCCGTGCAGTTTAATAAAGGAGTTCAGTGTTCACCAGTGGAAACTCTCCATCCTCCATTATTCCTACATAACATCTGGCGATGAGGAAAATGGGTGCGTGCATCAGGGAGCCACCTCCATTCCTGCAAGACCGAGGTATGCCAGCCATACCGTGGGCCAGCAGGAAGTCCATGATCCAGGAGTATGTGATGGCAGCCGGGCTTGGTGACATAAGCGAGGAGAGATGGAGGAACCTGTTGGTACACTATCTTAGTGCCGAAGGACAATGAGTGTTCTTCAGGCTGTGTGGTAGCGGTTCGCTGGAAGACGGGCTGGCCCGAATGGACAGAACTTTTGGTGACAACTGTAACATCACCGAAAGGAGGTATGGATTTTTTGACCGTCAACAGCAAGCGGGTGAGTCCACGTTATCATTCGCTTTGGAGCTTAGCAAGAGAGTGCGCTTTTGGGCCCATCAGAGAAGAGCTAGTGTGAGACAAGCTAGCTCATAGCACTAGCAATGAGTGGCTATAAAACAATTCAGGTTAACCCGGGAAACCCTGTCCCTAGATGGTGTGATGGATTTAGTCAAACAAAGAGAATCTCTGGCCCTGCAGTAGCTAATGACGCCAGCCAGTGAAAAGCCAACTGTTTGGCCACGTTGAGGAGACTGTTCCCCGTGAAGATTGTTAGCACGGGAGCAGTAAAGATGTTTGGCTACGGACACGTGGAAATCGAGATGGTGGGCACAGCAGACTTTTCAGTGACTTGTGGGTCGAAGACGGTGCCCAGATTCACCCTTCAGGTGGTGCGTCAAGGGATGGACCTGTTGGGAATCGACCTTCTGGGGGTGCTGGGTTTCTCCATTAGGGACCCAGAGGGCTTGACCGTGTTGACGATGTACCCAGATTGGCACCTCCGCTGGCTGGCGCTGTTTAAGGGCCTGGGCCGTATAGACACTTTTCACCGCCGGCCTCTCATTGACAAAAATGTGATGCCAAAGATCCAGCCACTACGACGACTTCCCCTGGCGCTGTGGGATGAGGTCTCAGCGGAGCTGTCCAAGCTGCTGGAATCCGGAATCATTGAGAAAGTGGATGCCTTGCCGTGGATCTCCAACTTGGTGGTGGCCAAGAAAAAAGGGGGGGGCATTCAACCATGTATAGACCTCTAGATGGTAAACAAGGTGATCATTCTGGACAGGTACCCCCCTCCCAACCATGGAGGAACTCACGGCAGTGTTCAGTGGGTCTCAAGTCTTCATGAAGCTGGACCTCTGCCAAGGCTACCTGCAGGTGCTACTCCACCCAGACAGCAGGAACTTGACGGGATTTGTGACTCACATGGGGGTCTTCAGGTATACCCGGATGCCGTTCGGCCTGAGCTCTGCACCCAGTTGTTTTCAGAAAGTGATGTCAGTGATGTTGGCCGGACTCAAGGGCGTGGTGGCCTACCTAACACAACATCGTGGCGCATGGCGTGTCACGGGAGGAACACGATGAGAGGCTGGAGAGGGTCCTGATGAAACTCCAAGATTATGGGGTTACCCTGAATGGCGAGAAGTGTATCTTCGCAGCGAATGCTATAGAGTTCATGGGATTCAGGCTCACAGGAAAAGGGCTTCAACCACTGCATTCAAACGTGGAAGTGTGCATCCCGGACCCCTCCACACCTGCTCAGATCTCTTCATTTCTGGGCATTATCAATTTCTATGGATGGTTCATCCCTCGCTATTCAGAGACAATTGAGCCCCTCTGAACCCTGTTGAAGCAGGATGCGGCGTGGGTGTGGACCCCAGCCTCCAAGTTGAAGCAGCAGCTTACCTCTCTACTGGTGTTGGGCCATCCATAGGTGGATGGCCCAACACCAGTATGGATCACCTATGGATCCATAGGCCATCCATCCAGGATCCATAGGTGGTCTGAAAGACTGAGAGCCTATAATTTTACCACCAAGTTCACCCCGGGCAAAGAGAACATCGTGGTGGACCTCTTGTCTCACGCCACGGTCGATGACCCAGTGATGGTGGAACTGCGCTCAGCGATTAGGGAGGGCTGGCTAGAGAGGGTGCAGGGCGAGGTAGCACCTTATCACCGGTTCAAGGATGAAGTGAGCTGCTGGAATGAGGTGTGTATGGCCAGAGGGCAATGCGCCCTGATCCCGTCGTCCCTGAGGGCATGTGTCCTGGCGATGCTGCATGAGGATCATTTGGGGGTGGTCAAGGTGAAGCAGCGCAGTAGGGACTCTGCCTGGTGGCTGGGTATTGATAAAGCCATCAAGGCCATGGTCAAACACTGCGTGCCATGTCTGGAGAGTGGCAAGACGGGCGGACCTCCTTCCCCACCACTGCAGCCGGTTCCGTATCCGGAAGGACCTTGGAGGCACACTGAGTTGGATATCTGTGATGAATTACATGCGGCACCTTTGAGTAGCTGGTTCCTGCTCGTGGCTTATGATGTGTTCTCGAAATTGCCAGAGGTTCTATCAACCAACTCGGTCACAACCGAGTTGGTCATGGGGTTCCTGAAGTCTCTGTTCGCTAGGAGGGGGACCCCGAGCATGGCTACTATGGACAACAGTCCACAGTTTGTCTCCGGATCTTTCGGGGAATTTCTGAGTAGCAGAGGCGTGGAACATGAGAAGACAGCGTTCTACCACCCTCAAGCCAACGGTGGGGTTGAGCGCTTTAACAAGACATTGAAAAATGGACTGAGAGCTCACCTAGCAGATAGTTTTGCATTCGCTAATGCCCTACATAACATACTGCTGCACTACAAGGCTTCTGTTCATATCACGACGGGCAGTTCCCCGGCGGCTCTCATGTTAGGGTGTGAGTTGCTTTTGCCAGTGGGTCGGCTGAGACCTTCAGCGATGAGTTCTTGTGAAAACTCGGAGATGGTGCGGGACAGGGTCGTCAGACAACAATGCAGGATGCCAGTGGGTCGGCTGAGACCTTCAGCGATGAGTTCTTGTGAAAACTTGGAGATGGTGCGGGACAGGGTCGTCAGACAACAATGCAGGATGAAGCAGAGGTTCGACTGGAAACACAGGACGAAGGGCCATGGACTGAAGGAGATGGACCAGGTGTGGATCAAGCATCCGGTCCGCTCTCAAAAGCTACAACAACTGTGGATGGGACCGCGGCGAATCACTAGGAAAAGGGGCCCGGACACATTTGAACTTAATGATGAGTCTTGGAGGCACGCCAGTAGACTGAAGAGGTCGCCACCCGGGTAGGGGACTGAGCCTGCAGCGGGACGCTTTAGAGAGAGCTGGGACTGAGCGGTCCTGTCTGATGAGGGCCCACAAACTAGGCTGACAGTGCCAGGTGCAGGGTCCCCACCTGGGGGACGCCCGACTAGAATTCGTCGGAGGCCTGAGTACCTGGAGAATTATGTTACATAAACTGCTGTGTTTGATGTCAGTTGGATTTAGCGGCAGAATAATCTGCTCCAACGTGGCGGGTGCACTGATAGTCGACTCAGACACCCAAGGTGTTCATTTGTTTATAGATGTCATGTTAAAAAAAGTGCTATTTGTACACTGCGTTCTTGGGTTGTTGGGTTATTGAATTGGGGCCTGGAACTTTGTAGGGGGGAGGATGTTACATATGAGAATTGTACTCTGGGGCTTGCCGTAGCTCAGCCGGGGTTGGGAAGGTGAGTGACATCAGGCGGGCTACGGCTGGGATATATATTGTCCTGCACAGTTTAATAAAGGAGTTCAGTGTTCAACAGTGGAAACTCTCCATCCTCCATTATTCCTACATAACAGTCACTGACTTTGTTCAGATATACATAATAAAATACAAAAGCTGAAGAGCAGACATTTAAATGTAAAACAAACTACCAAAAATTTGAACCATATTCATCTGTTTATTCCATATGCAAAAGTATTGCCACCTGCATTTTGTCCCTGTCAGGTTACGAATTACAAATATATCTAAAGACATCAATCTTATGCCAAGATTCAATATACACAGATTGGTGGAATAAAATTACCACAGCCAATCTGCAAAATGGACCTCGCCTGTGTTGACTGTGATTGTGTTTATATAGAAGGGAAAATGAACAGCCTAAAAAAGGAGCCCCAAAACGGTTAGTGTTAGCTAGGCTACACAAACAAACAAGTTAATGTAGTTTCAGCAAATTTCACACTCAAGTTTCCTGCATATTGCACACTTCAACCATAAAACGTAAACTTTCTGGTTCAGTTCAACAAGCTTGACTTGTTTGGACATAAAACAGATAAATATTCACTTTTGATATCTTTCCACTCAACACGATCAACTGAGGAGCATCAAATGCCAAGAAGAAACCAGATGGTGGCGCTGCGGCAACAAGGGCCCTAGCTCTCGGGTCCTGAGACCCGACTCGTGCAAGCTGAAGCAGTTGTGTGGTGTTGTGGTTAAGGTGAGTGTTTGGTATGCAGGAGATCTTGGGTTTGATCTCACCAGGGAGGTCTCATCTGAATGACAACTAAAGTACATCATGCCTCTCCCATACTTTTGAAAGATACACTGTGTAAGATTTGCACCTCAAAATAATTTTTCCACAATTATTTTGATGGTACAGCAACATTTGACCATGTGGATGTATCTTCCTCTGCAGCCTGTGTGAGTCCACATTGCTTGCAGCAGCATTTTTTTTGCTGTGATTATGGGGGGACAGCCTCGGTCCCAGCAGCGAATCACAGGGCATGACTTTAGTCACCAACAACAAAAAGCCCTGTGGTTGGCTGTTGGTACTGGGGTTGTGGTTGTGGCCTTTTCAGTGTTCCTACAAGGAACAAGAAAGTTACATAGTGCTTTAAAAACTAATATACAGTGGGGAAAAAAAGTATTTAGTCAGCCACCAATTGTGCAAATTCTCCCATTTAAAAGATGAGAGTGGTCTCCAATTTTCATCAAAGGTATACCTCAACTATGAGAGACAAAATGAGAAAAAAAAATCCAGAAAATCACATTGAAGGATTTTTAATGAATTAATTGGTAAATTCCTCGGTAAAATAAGTATTTGGTCAATAACAAAAGTTCATCTCAATACTTTGTTATATACCCTTTGTTGGCAATGACAGAGGTCAAATGTTTTCTGTAAGTCTTCACAAGGTTTTCACACACTGTTGCTGGTATTTTGGCCCATTCCTCCATGCAGATCTCCTCTAGAGCAGTGATGTTTAGGAGCTGTCGCTGGGCAACACGGACTTTCAACTCCCTCCAAAGATTTTCTATGGGGTTGAGATCTGGAGACTGGCTAGGCCACTCCAGGACCTTGAAATGCTTCTTACGAAGCCACTCCTTCGTTGCCCGGGCGGTGTGTTTGGGATCATTGTCACGCTGAAAGACCCAGCCACGTTTCATCTTCAATGCCCTTGCTGATGGAAGGAGGTTTTCACTCAAAATCTCACGATACATGGCCCCATTCATTCTTTCCTTTACACGGATCAGTCGTCCTGGTCCCTTTGCAGAAAAACAGCCCCAAAGCATGATGTTTCCACTCCCATGCTTCACAGTAGGTATGGTGTTCTTTGGATGCAACTCAGCATTCTTTCTCCTCCAAACACGACAAGTTGAGTTTTTACCAAAAAGTTCTATTTTGGTTTCATCTGACCATATGACATTCTCCCAGTCCTCTTCTGGATCATCCAAATGCTCTCTAGCAAACTTCAGACGGGCCTGGACATGTACTGGCTTAAGCAGGGGGACACGTCTGGCACTGCAGGATTTGAGTCCCTGGCGGCGTAGTGTGTTACTGATGGTAGCCTTTGTTACTTTGGTTCCAGCTCTCTGCAGGTCAATCACTAGGTCCCCCCATGCGGTTCTGGGATTTTTGCTCACCGTTCTCGTGATCATTTTGACCCCACGGGGTGAGATCTTGCATGGAGCTCCAGATTGAGGGAGATTATCAGTGGTCTTGTATGTCTTCCATTTTCTAATAATTGCTCCCACAGTTGATTTCTTCACACCAAGCTGCTTACCTATTGCAGATTCAGTCTTCCCAGCCTGGTGCAGGTCTACAATTTTGTTTCTGGTGTCCTTTGACAGCTCTTTGGTCTTGGCCATAGTGGAGTTTGGAGTCTGACTGTTTGAGGTTGTGGACAGGTGTCTTTTATACTTATAACAAGTTCAAACAGGTGCCATTAATACAGGTAAAGAGTGGAGGACAGAGGAGCCTCTTAAAGAAGAAGTTACAGGTCTGTGAGAGCCAGAAATGTTACTTGTTTGTAGGTGACCAAATACTTATTTTACTGAGGAATTTACCAATTAATTCATTAAAAATCCTTCAATGTGTTTTTCTGGATTTTTTTTCTCATTTTGTCTCTCATAGTTGAGGTATACCTATGATGAAAATTGGAGACCTCTCTCATCTTTTAAGTGGGAGAACTTGCACAATTGGTGGCTGACTAAATACTTTTTTGCCCCACTGTATAGAAGACCTTAAATGCTGCTGCTAAACCATAAAAGACTTTGAAGTTCATATTGTCTTCTTGTTCAAATTTCACCAAATGTGGTTCATTTTTCAACTGCAGGGATCCAAGCACTGCAACACTGATGGAAGAAGTGTGTGAACTGAAGGGGAGACTATGTTGAAAAATAAACCACATTTGGTCAAATTTGAACACTATGAACTTTTCAGCCCCCCCGCCCCTTGTATTTATTATTACCTCTGCCAAGGAGGCTATGCTTTTGCCGGCTCTGGTTTGTTTGTTTGTCTGTCAGCAACGTTACTCAAAAAGTTATGAACGGATTTTGATGAAATTTTCAGGAAAGGTTTGTAATGGCACGAGGAACAGATGATTGGATTTTGGTGATGATTTGAGAGTGCATACCTCCACCAAGGGCTTTGATTGTATTTGGGCAGCAGGATTACACAAAAACTACTGGATGGATTTGGATGAAATGTTCACCAGAGGTGCTTCTTGGGCTAGAGAAGAAGCCAGTACATTCTGGTGATGATCTGAGAATGTATACCTCCACCAAGGCTCTTATCTTCTCACAGTATGTTAGCAGCAATACTCCAAAACTAATGGACAGACTTTGATGCAATTTTCACCAGAAGTGGCTCTAGGCCTCCACACATGAGGGATGGAAGGAGGCTTGGCAGAGGTATGTACTCTCTGAGTGCTTTTCTAGTTGTTATTATTGCTAGCCCTGTAATGGATTGCTGAACTGTTCAAGGTGTATCGTACCTCTCTCCCAAAGAAACTAGGATAATAATGTACTTGTTAAATATGTGTCACTGGTCTAATCCCAGAGTCTGTTTCAGTAGCTTTAAAAGAACATAAAAATTATTTTCACATCATTTTATTTATCCAAGTTGTCTCCAAACAAAAGAGTAGGGCAACTTTAATTTGAACAAAAATTAAAATTGTAATTGGACCTGTATAATAGTGATGGGACGGCAGGCTCCAGAGCTTCGAGCTTATTCAGGAAATATTTGGCAAAGTGCGTTTCGAGGCACGTATTGTTGACATCGTACCACATGACTGGGTCAGGAAGCCATTCATGATTTTTCCCACAACATGAAATAAAGTGAGCCTCAATACACAATGGAAATCCCGGTCCCTCACTTTCTGTGTTGTTGATGTTTGACTGTTCAAGGGATTTGTCACAGCCAATTTTCAGATGGAGGCAGCACCAAAACCATAGACTTCTCCTATCTGGGAACGGGTTGAGCGCATTTCTCCCATCGATGTATTTTCCACATATAGTGGATATTTTTTGTAACTGAGGTGGTGGCTTAGCGGTAAAGCATCTTCTCTGCAAGTGGGAGGTTGGGTTCACATCCCAGCTGTGTCGCTCTTGTAATTTTATTTTTATTTGCAAGGTGAAGTGTCTGTTGTGTTTCAAAGAGCTTGGGTACAACAATAACGCATCATTATGCTGAGGCACTATTGTGCCCTGCATGACAATAAGGACAGAGATGAATGTACTGAGAAAGACAGTATACGACTGTTGAAAAGTTATTTGAATGAATCTTTATTTGAATCATTATTTCGGATAGATTAAAGTTATTATTAAGAAAAGTTATTTCTTAATAAAAGTGGATAAGTACCACAAGCACATTCACTGTAGTCACCTCAGTTTTATTTCTTTTTTCCCTTATCACTGATATTTCTTAAAAGACAGTGCATTTATTGAAATTAAAAAAATACACAAACCAATAACACTTGTAAAAATCTGCATGCTGTATACATTTTGTCCACTAGATGGGCTACTAGAGAAAATGAAGTTTCACATGAGACCTTGTCTATATGAGCCATTTTGATGAAAGGCCTCAAATCCTCCAGAAAGCCTCATCTGGACATCACTACTGTATAACAAAAACAATTGCACATTTACCGCACTGACATGCTTTTATTCCCACACAAAATGCCCCCATTTAACCAGCTCTGAGCACTTTCAATTGTATTCACGCAGCAGCGACAAGAGACGTCGGGTGTCATCGCGAGATCTGAGCGCGGGATTTCCCTGGGCGGTAGGAGGAGTCTCGGGGTAGCAGCTGAGCAGAGTTGGTATCCAGGCAGCTGCGCCGTCTCTGTCTGCCTTTAAGACAGCTAGGCTAGCTCGTAAATAACAGCAACAAACAACACAGTAGTAATAATAATAATAATAATAATAAAAAGCCCCGGCTGTGTTTCGAAGAGGTGAACGACTGAACAGCCTTGCATTTTTGGCCACTGACGTCCGTTGGTGTCGCTCTCACCTGCATGTCTGCTGGGGTTGTGTGCGTGTGTGACAGAGGGGGCTGCTGGCTCGGAGACAGCCTCCGCACCGGGACCTGAGGTAAGAATGGTGGTCCGAGAACACCGCTGTGCCCCTTGTGGTTCTCTCCGTGGTTGGTCTGGTGTCGGCAACTGTGCTCCAGCCCCACGGATCGGTGATGTTGTCTGTGCAAAGACTCCCCTACATGCCTGGGTGTAGTTGAGCGCCTATTTGCATGTGCAGCTGCCGCCGCGCTTCCACGCCGTCGCAACTTAACTCAGCAGCTGCGTTGTTATTGTGGTTATTCCTGGTTGAGTTCAAGTAATCCCAAGGACGTGTTTCAGCTAAAGCGTCTTGAAATTTAACTAAACCTATGATGTAAAAACAAAAAAATACAATCTCCTTAATTTTTGTTTCCAGATTTGTTATCTAAATCGCCACTAATAAGCCTAGAAAATTTTTAAATCAGTTTTATTCTAGCCTGTTCAGAGTTCCGGGGCTTTAACCCATATGCAATGGTGCTGTCTGACTTTAACTGCTGAAAACTGGCAGTGGCTTTTTAATTGATACCCATTTACAACCTTTTTAACCTTACCCACTCCCTAATCCTGAGGCTAACCTCCTAATTTTAATTCTAAATTCCTTCTCCTATCAAGTAAAATGGTGTGGACAGGGTGCTGAAAGCAGGACGTAAACCAGCAACCTTCCGATCGCAGGTCCACTGCATCAACGGGAGTTGATCTGAAAAGGTTTCGTCGGACTGTCAACGCTTCCATACCAATGGACGTTCTGTATCTCCATATCAGTAGACACTTCCTTAAAAATCTGAGCTAAACGTGGCACATTTGTGTGAACAAAGCTGCAAATGCATGAAAAAAAACCAAAGAACTGCTGAAGAAAATGGAAGAGATGAGAAAAAAAGTGAAGCTACAACTTTACAAGAGACATGCCACAAATTTTAAAGATGGACTCTGGGTATAAATCTCTTGTAAAAGCAAATTAAAAAAAACAACCCCCCAAAAAACCAGTCTTAAAAATCCTCAATGCTTGTGTCTAGTAGAGGGTTGCTTCATCCTTGATGACCTGTCAGGGAGTAGTGGAGACAATAACGAAGAAGAAGGCATGTCAGTCCGCCTGCTCGCTAATATACAGAACCAGTTTGATGTTCTTTTAGTAGTGCATTGACAGTAGACAGTCTGCATACCTGCTAGTGTTCCTTCATATCAAGACTGTACAGTGTGACATATACTGTATGTCGCCCGTGTGACGTGAAAATTGGTCTATGCAAGGAATGAACGAACTGAAGTAGCACTGGTGCGATGATAGGCATTCGCGAGTTCCATTAGCATAAATTCAAACCTCAACAACCCTCCACAGCCTTTTCAGACTTTAAGCAGGTCTCATCTCCTGCAGGTAACAGAGCATTTCTCTGGGATATCAAGTTTCATGTTCTCACATCACTGATGCCACACGAATGCGCCGGTCAGCCCGGAAGCTGGTAATGCTGGCCACTATTAAGAGTCACTGGCATTTTTACAAGTCTTTTAACTTTGTCACCCAGTGTCAAACTCAGTGCAGATCAGCGGTGGAATTCACCGATCTACAGTGGTGTGAAAAAGTGTTTGCCCCCTTCCTGATTTCTCATTTTTTTGTATGTATCACACTTAAATGTTTCAGATCATCAAACAAATTTGAATATTAGACAAAGATAACACAAGTAAACACAAAATGCAATTTTTAAATGAAGGTGTTTATTATTAAGGGTAAAAAAAAAATAATCCAAACCTACATGGCCCTCTGTGAAAAAATGAGTGCCCCCCCTGTTAAAACATAAATTAACTGTTGTTTATCACATCTTTAGAAAGCTGAGTTCAATTTCTCTAGCCACACCCAGGCCTGATTACTGCCACACCTGTTCTCAATCAAAAAATCACTTAAATAGGACCTGCCTGACAAAGTGAAGTAGACCAGAAGATCCTCAAAAGCTAGACATCATGCTGCAATCCAAAGAAATTCAGGAACAAATGAGAAACAAAGTAATTGAGATCTGTCAGCTTGGAAAAAGTTATAAAACCATTTCTAAAGCTTTGGGACTCCAGCAAACCACAGTGAGAGACATTATCCACAAATGGCAAAAACATGGAACAGTGGCGAACCTTCCCAGGAGTGGCCGGCCAACCAAAATTACCCCAAGAGCGTAGCGATGACTCATCCAAGAGGTCACAAAAGACCCCACAACAACATCCAAAGAACTGCAGGCCTCACTTGCCTCAGTTAAGGTCAGTGTTCATGACTCCACTATAAGAAAGAGACTGGGCAAAAATGGCCTGCATGGCAGAGTTCCAAGATGAAAACCACTGCTGAGCAAAAAGAACATAAAGGCTCATCTCAGTTTTTTCAGAAAACATCTTGATGATCCCCAGGACTTTTGGGAAAATAATCTGTGGACGGACGAGACAAAAGTTGAACTTTTTGGAAGGTGTGTGTCCCATTACATCTGGCATAAAAGTAACACAGCATTTCAGAAAAGGAACATCATACCAACAGTAAAATATGGTGGTGGTAGTGTGATGGTCTGGGTCTGTTTTGCTGCTTCAGGACCTGGAAGACTTGCTGTAGTAAACGGAACCATGAATTGTGCTGTCTACCAAAAAATCCCGAAGGAGAATGTCTGGCCATGTGTTCATGACCTCAAGGGGAAGCACACTTGGGTTTTGCAGCAGGACAATGATCCGAAACCCACCAGCAAATCCACCTCAGAATGGCTTAAGAAACACAAAATGAAGACTTTGGAGTGGCCTAGTCAAAGTCCTGACCTGAATCCGATTGAGATGCTGTGGCATGACCTTAAAAAGGCGGTTCATGCTCGAAAACCCTCCAATGTAGCTGAATTACAACAATTCTGCAAAGATGAGTTGGCCAAAATTCCTTCACAGCACTGTAAAAGACTCATTGCCAGTTATCGCAAATGCCTGATTACAGTTGTTGCTGCTAAGGGTGGCCCAACCAGTTATTAGGTTTAGGGGGCAATCACTTTTTCACACAGGGCCATGTAGGTTTGCATTTTTTTCCCCTTAATAATGAACACCTTCATTTAAAAACTGAATTTTGTGTTTACTTGTGTTATCTTTGTCTAATATTTAAATTTGTTTGATGATCTGAAACATTTAAGTGTGACAAGTATACAGAAAAATGAGAAATCAGGAAGGGGGCAAACACTTTTTCACACCACTGTATATAGTTCAGTGGTTGCTGCTCTTTATTCTGTGTTACAAGAGAGGATTGCAAAATGCACCCAACATTTTTTTTTTTTCATATCGGCACTACATTGAGTGTTTGTGTGCACAGGCTGCACTTTTGTTTGTGTGTTACGTTTAGCGCTACACAAAGTGGGATATGTTTCATTTCGGAGGGGGCTGTCATGGAAAAATAGAGGATCAGAGCATAAGTTAATGTGAGTTGAACCGGGATGGATAGATTACAATGTGACCTTTTCTCATGTCCTAAGTTTTCAACCTGTCTCATGAAATTGTGACATTTTCTCGTTAGGTTGCAACTTTTGGTTGTGCAGATAAATGCTAGTTTCAGGTATTTTACTTGAGTAACTTGTCTTATTTGCACCACATGTAGCATTACTGTACATAGACTGCTGTTGTTTTTCATCCTTATTCCTTCTTTTCTTATATATTGTGCACACCACTACGAGGGAGAAACGGCACTTCAGTTCTCCAATAAGTCCTGTACATATAGAAGTATTGACAAATTAAAAATCTTTGAATCTTATGTAGTGGGAATATTGATAATGTGAAAGAAAAAAATTGTCAACTGGATTGCTGACCCCATATTTGCAGTACTTTCAGTTCCAGTAAATAATTGGACAAGCTGATTGTAATGTGTTCCCATGCTTTTCATGAATTTGGGATCTTCATTTTGACAAAGTGTCCTTTAAAAAGGCCATGGAAAGTCTTACATTTATTGCTGAAGATACCATGCTCCAAAGCACAGCTAAATTTCTTTTCATTTTTTTCCTTAAAACTGCTTGTATTTCTGTTTCTGTTAATTGGCTGCACTCGGGGTATGTTAGCCATCAGATCCCGTCATCTTGTCAAATCTCGATAAGATAAGGCTTGGCTTCACGCATCAAGTTCCTCCATTTTTCTGCCTTCTTTGATGTCACAAATGAGTGGAGCGGTTCAGCAGGGTCTTCCGTTTCCGATTCGGAGCTCCCCCTTTATTTAGCAGTTTTGATCCACATTTCTGCCCGTGTTTGAGAATATTTCAAAGCCATTATTTGCTGCTTTTCCCATATTTATGGCGGTGACTTGAGTGGGGAAAGATGAGCTTCGGCTGCCCTCTGTGGATATTTTTGATTTTCAAGCAAGTGGGGAATAGCCTGTATTCATGCATTCACTCATCCTCTAACTGCTGAGCAGAATTGACTCGCATGGCTTTTTACAGCTGACACACGTACACAGTATGGGGTTCAGTGCTTTGTTAGAAAGCACATTATGCATGTGGGTAGATCTCATAACGCTCCTGCGAAGGTGCACATAAATGTCTGTGCAGAGAGCCTTAGGTGGTAAGAGGCCTTTTCCGGGCTGTCAGGCTGGTGCTGGAGTGGTTGAGTGTGAGCCTCAGCTCCTGACTCCCCTGTGTCAGGCATAAAAGCAGGGCTGGCACAGTGACCTCGATGTGGAACCAAAAGAGGCACCGTGTGCCAGGCTGCTGGCATTCATAGTTGTGCTGCTTTATTCATAAAGGTCTATTACAGTGCCTTAAGGGGCCATTTGGTTAGACTCTCTTTTTTTTTTTTTTTTTTTTTAAAAATCCAGTTCCTATTTTCTTTCCTTTTTAATCCCTTATGTACAGTGCTGTGAAAAAGTATTTGCCCCCTTCCTGATTTCTTATCTTTTTGCATATTTGTCACACGTAAATGTTTCAGATCGTCAACCAGATTTTAATATTATTATTATTAAGATAAGTCGAGGTTAAAATCAGTTCAGTTTCACTAGCCACATCTAGGCTTGATTACTGTCAGATCCGTTGAACCTTTGTCTCCAAAGTGGTTTTTTTTTTTTTTGTTTTTTTTTTTTTTGAAGAAGAAAATGATCCTGAAAGTTGAATGCTGTGTGTGTTTCCAGGGTCTTTAGAAGTTTTTGTGTAACTTTCTTAAAATAAAATCTCAATTCTGTTTTAAATTATTGCATTCTCATTCATTTTTGCCCATCTGCATTTATAAATGCAATTTTCCTGCTGAAATAAAGGGGATCAAATTATGTCTTATTTCATTTTCAGTATTACAATTTTAATAAAGCTATATCTTTTTAACCTATTTATTTTAACCATACTTTTAATTTCTGTGACATCGTCGACGTCTTACTTCTTTCTTCAGGAATGAACAGAATTAAATGTGCTGTAGCCTCTTCAGGTGATTTACTTGATTACAGTTGCAATCAGTTAACTCATCTTTTTTAAAACTACATAATTAACCCCAAATTTTTATCACATTACTTAAATGGTGTATAATTCAGCATAAACTCGAAGTCTTTAGGTCATATATTTTGGCAAAGCTCTTAAATTCTTGTCAGTGGCGTATACTGTACATACTGTATATATGTTGTGAAGCAGGGGTGAAGGGGTGGTCAGTGATGAACAGGTGACAAGTCAGAGCTTTCCCTTGAGAGACCCCGGCATGGCACGCTGAACTGTGGGTAATTCCCTTACCTTAAGTCAGCACAGCATGCTGAACATCCAAACAGATGCTCTGTGTCGCCCTGTGCCACTTAAGATGGTGATACTGCCCCATAAGCCTTAGCGGCGTGATGTTAATTGGCAAGCTCTATAGAGGTAAGTTTAAAACGTTAATTGATATCAAATTGATTTTCATTGAATGAGCCAATATTGATTCTCAAAGAGAAATTCTTTTGCAGGCAGAGGAAATGGTTTTTATAATGGCATTATCCCTGAGCAACTTCACATTGACTCAAATCAAATCAAAAATGAGCCAAAGGGAAAGAAAAACTGGATGGTCACATGGACTGCTCCAAAATAATTCCCCACACTTTCTATTGTGTGTACAACACAATTCCTCTTGGTGATCCAAGGTATCATCCTTTGCTTTAACAGCTCAATAGACTGCACCACCATGGCTTTTCAGGATTTGGACATTTTTGTATGCTTATATCCAGATTAACAAATACTGATTTTTGCATTGAAATGATTGCACAACCAGTTTTCTAACACATGTTTCATGTTTGATAAATAAGGGCCATTATGTGTATAGTAGCACCAACATCTTTTTCTTCTTCTTCTTTCGGCTGCTCCCTTTAGGGGTCGTCACAGTGGATCATCTGTCTCCATCTCACCCTATCCCTTGCATCTTCCTCTGTAACACCAACCCTCTCCATGTCCTCCTTCACTACATCCATGAATCTTCTGTATGGTCTTCCTCTGTTCCTCCTGCCTGGCAGCTCTATCTTCAACATCCTTTGTCCAATCTATCCACTATCCCTCCTCTGCACATGTCCAAACCATCTCAGCCTTGCCTCTCTTACTTTGTCTCCAAACCGCTCAACATGAGCTGTCCCTGTGATATACTCATTTCTAATCCTGTCCCTCCTAGTCACTCCCAATGAAAATCTTAGCATTTTCAACTCTGCCACCTCCAGCTCTACCTCCAGTCTTTTTGTCAGCGCCACTGTCTCCAAACCATACATCATAGCAGGTCTCACTACCGTCTTGTATATCTTCCCTTTCACCCTTGCTGCTATCCTTCTGTCACAAATCACCCCTGAGACTCGTGTCCACCCACTCCACCCTGCCTGCACTCTCTTCTTCACCTCTCTTGTGCATTTTCCATTGCTTTGGATGGTTGACCCCAGGTATCTGTAAAGCGCTTTGGTCATCCAGAGATGAGTAAAAAAGCACTATATAAGTGAATGCCATTTACCAGTTAATTTAAAACTAATTTACTGGGAAATTGTCCGGTTGCTGCCCATTGGGATTAAATACTTTATTATATGAAAGAGATGTCAACAGTTTTACTATGGTACATGATTTGAGGTTGAATAGTGTAAAAAAAATTGAAATATATGGGATCGTGATACTCGATTATCACGATATCATGATTATCGGTGAATCGTGATAGGATTCAAATTGAATCGTGAGGTCCCTCATGATTCTCACCCCTATCAGTTGATACTCTAAAGGGGCCCTAGGTGTGAATGTGTGTGTCAGTTAGGGGTGGGAATCGCGAGGGACCTTGCTATTTAATTCAGATCGCGATACTTGGGTCACGATGCAATCCTATCACTATTCAACGAAGAGTATCGCGATACCATAGCTTTCAAATTTTTTTCACCTTATTCAACCTCAAATCATTTCCCAAAGTAAAACTGCTGACATCTCTTTCATATAATAAAGTATTCTCGTGGCTTCATTTTCCATCGAGACATGTCTCTGCACACAGAGGGCAGTTGGCAGCATTATGTGGAATAGATTTTCACTCCAGCTATGTTTATCTGACTCTGTGGACTCTTAAAAAGCAGCTGAAAGCTTTTTTGTTTAAGGAGGCTTTCCTTTGAGTTTCAGTTCAACTGCTTTTGAATGATAAGTCTGATATTTTTAAATTATTTTAATCTTGTGTTTTAACTTGTTTTTGTACTTTTTTAAAATAATTTTTATATATCAAATTCCTTTTATTCTGTTTTATTGTACAACGCTTTGTGAGTACAGTGGGGCAAAAAAGTATTTAGTCAGCCACCAATTGTGCAAGTTCTCCCACTTAAAAGATGAGAGAGGTCTCCAATTTTCATCATAGGTATACCTCAACTCTGAGAGACAAAATGAGAAGAAAAAAAATCCGGAAAATCACATTGTCTGATTTTTAAAGAATTTATTTGCAAATTATGGTGGAAAATAAGTATTTGGTCACCTACAAACAAGCAAGATTTCTGGCTCTCACAGACCTGTAACTTCTTCTTTAAGAGGCTCCTCTGTCCTCCACTCATTACCTGTATTAATGGCACCTGTTTGAACTCGTTATCAGTATAAAAGACACCTGTCCATAACCTCAGACAGTCAGACTCCAAACTCCACTATGGCCAAGACCAAAGAGCTGTCAAAGGACACCAGAAACAAAATTGTAGACCTGCACCAGGCTGGGAAGACTGAATCTGCAATAGGTAAGCAGCTTGGTGTGAAGAAATCAACTGTGGGAGCAATTATTAGAAAATGGAAGACATACAAGACCACTGATAATCTCCCTCGATCTTGGACTCCACACAAGATCTCACCCCGTGGGGTCAAAATGATCACAAGAACGGTGAGCAAAAATCCCAGAACCACACGGGGGGACCTAGTGAATGACCTGCAGAGAGCTGGGACCAAAGTAACAAAGGCTGCCATCAGTAACACACTACGCCGCCAGGGACTCAAATCCTGCAGTGCCAGACGTTTCCCCCTGCTTAAGCCAGTACATGTCCAGGCCCGTCTGAAGTTTGCTAGAGAGCATTTGGATGATCCAGAAGAGGACTGGGAGAATGTCATGTGGTCAAATGAAACCAAAATAGAACTTTTTGGTAAAAACTCAACTTGTTGTGTTTGGAGGAGAAAGAACACCATACCTGCTGTGAAGCATGAGGGTGGAAACATCGTGCTTTGGGGCTGTTAGGCGCCTTGTCGGCTGCCGCGTCATTAGTGAGCGCTTAATATGAGCGCACCTAATGTCAAGTCAAATTCCTCGTATGTGTAAACATGCTTGGCAATAAAGTTCATTCTGATTCTGTTTTTCTGCAAAATGACCAGGACGACTGATCCGTGTAAAGGAAAGAATGAATGGGGCCATGTAGCATGAGATTTTGAGTGAAAACCTCCTTCCATCAGCAAGGGCATTGAAGATGAAACGTGGCTGGGTCTTTCAGCATGACAATGATCCCAAACACCGCCCGGGCAATGACGGAGTGGCTTCGTAAGAAGCATTTCAAGGTCCTGGAGTGGCCTAGCCAGTCTCCAGATCTCAACCCCATAGAAAATCTTTGGAGGGAGTTGAAAGTCTGTGTTGCCCAGCGACAGCCCCAAAACATCACTGCTGTAGAGGAGATCTGCATGGAGGAATGGGTCAAAATACCAGCAACAGTGTGGGAAAACCTTGTGAAGACTTACAGAAAACGTTTGACTTCTGTCATTACCAACAAAGGGTATATAACAAAGTATTGAGATGAACTTTTGTTATTGACCAAATACTTATTTTTCACCATAATTTGCAAATAAATTCTTTAAAAATCCTTCAATGTGATTTTCTGGATTTTTTTTCCCCCTCATTTTGTCTCTCGTAGTTGAGGTATACCTATGATGAAAATTGGAGACCTCAGAACTCAGAAAAGATTTATTGCCAAGTACATTAACAGATACTGATAACAGATCACTGATAACATACAAGGGATTTGACTTGACACAGAAAATGAACCTGCATTTCCGGTGACACGGCTGCATCTGAAACGCGCCTGCCAACAGGAGGGTACAGGTAGCATAGGAAATAATACAATAGGAAGGAGCAAAAAAATCATTGATTTCAGAATAGTGGTCATATATGATCAATATTATGATTACAAAGAAAAAAAAAAAAAAGCCCTCAATGCACAATCAGCAGACCAAAAAAGTTCACAGGACACAAGGAGAGCAGTGAGTGAGTCATCTTTATCATCAGTTTGTGGATCAGTATGAGTGTAATGTTGAAGTAAGTGTTGTATCAGTTAAGAACAACAAGGACTCTTTGGCAGGAGATGTTTTGTCTGGCTACTGGCAATTGTCCTTGGCAATTGTCCATGCAGCTGCCTGTCTGAAGGCCATGAGCTCAGTGTTTTGAAAAAACAAAGACTGCAGATGATCAGGAGGATTTTTGTGAGGGAGAGATTAAGTCGAATAGTACTGATCACAGAGTGGGAACTTTATATTCTCTTACAGATTCAGTACTTAATCCTTCATTGCTGGGCGTTGAGTCCATCGTGGATAGACCTAAGCGTAATCATGATGTAATCCACCTTCCGAGACAGTTCTCCATTTGTCGCTATCAGGGTCCTCTCCATTTTTTCAATTTGATGGATGCACCTCGCCTGGCCAGCATTTTGATAGGTTGTATCCATCTTCAACAATTTGCGGTACACCAGGACAGTCCCAGATCCAATCAGAACGATCCCAATCACCATTACTACGAAGACGTACAAATCTTCTACATCTTCGATAAAAAGATCAGTCAGGCACAAGAGTTTCCAATTACTTGTCTCCCGTAAATAGCCCGCAGGAGCCGTTCCTGCGGGGCAAACAACCTCCCCCGGGGCACTTTTTCTCGTTGAAAAGATAGTGTCAATTGCGTTCAAAGCCCAGCTTATTAATTCCATAATTTCTTTCGATAATCAGCAGTAAAGACGCAGACAGACGACAGCAAGCTGGGGTCCAGTTAGTTTGAGGAGGAGGAAATGGGTCGGGAGCAAGAGAGAAGAGGCGTCTACTCTCGTTGGAGGGCGGAAGTGAAAAAAGACCTCTCTCATCTTTTAAGTGGGAGAACGTGCACAATTGGTGGCTGACTAAATACTTTTTTACCCCACTGTATATGTCTCTGAAAAGCGCTTCATAAATAAACATTACTTACTTTTTCTCTGAGTGCTGTTTGGAAGCTCCATGCCAGTGTGTTTTTAGCTTAGCCATTGCTGACGCTGCTCTGAGGCATGTGCTGCTGGCCCACGTGGTTTTTTCATGCAGGTCTTGTGGGTTGTGTGTCATGTCAGGGTCTTCCATCTTAGTTATAAAATCCAGAAAAGTCCCAACATTTGAACTAACTTTGAGCTAACTGCTTCCTAACTTTCAGAGCTGGCTGCAAATCTCGCCTAGACAAGCTATGACTTCACTTGACTGGTTGCTTGCTTTGCACCATCTAGTGGACAGAAAACATGATTGGTTGAATACCCAAGAGAGTATGCAACGTTTACATGAATATACAGTACATAATTAATAAAAGATCCATCGTTGCATTTAGGGATCGGTGCATCGTCGTTGGTGTCAAGTGTCGCGATCCATCATTGAATCGATCTTTTGTCCCACCTCTAGTGTCATTGGTAAAGGGATTGGTGCCGCACTGTAGTTGCGTCATCCAGGTGGATGCCCCTTGAATTTCCCTCTGGGATTAATAAAGTATACACACACACACGCACATGCACACTCATCCTTTCTACAGATGGCTCAAGCTAGCCTCCAAATCCTCTGGATCCCTCAGGGGAGAAGAGATGACATATTCTTCAGTGCTGATGTTATAGGTGCTGTATTGCAGAAGGCTCACTGGGTTTCTGTTAGAGAATGACACAGAGAAGTGTTATAATGTTGTTAGGCGGCTGGCTATCAATCAGGCCAGTAATGAGAGAAGTGTTCGAGTAGTTAAGACATGAGATGTGACGAACAACAGACCAGAGGCATTCCAAGTCAATCTATTTTCTAGCTCCACACTGGATGGCATACATAGCCCTCTGGTTATGTAACAGACTAATATGTGTGTCCTATAGTGTGTATGCCTGTCTGTCCAAGCATGTTTGAAAAAGAGATTCAAAGTGAGAGAAAAGGTCTGAGGTTCGTCTCTGTACAGCAAGATAATGCCTGTAGAGTCAATAATTCTCCCCAGTGCCACACTGAGAGCTCCATGCAGCTTGATCCCAGCTGACAGGCCACATTTAGTAAAGGAATAAAGATGACAGCAAATCAGGACACATCATCACGGCCAGGAGAGCTCAACAGTCAATTGGCCAAAGGGTAAGAAAAACAGATGGGGGGGGGAGAAGAGAATGAACTAATGTGATCCTTCTTTTAAAAGGAGTATTTGTAAGTGTTTAGAGGTGATTTAAATGGGAAACAAGTGTGGAGAAATAAGGAAGGTTGCCTCTAAAGATGGAGGGATGGTGAGACTGGAAGAAATGCCTCTGGCCCTCTCAGCTTCCCAGGCTTTCTTATTAACATGCTAAATGCTGGCCTGTGCTGCCTTCCAGCACACCATTGGGGTTCTTATCATTTCCAGAGCAAACACATATGCTAACCCAGTAATACCAGGGGAGCTGCAGCTGCACTGACAACACCAAAGGTAGTGCCAAGAGAGCGGTGAGTGACAAACCGTTTAAGCGAGGAGGGTGAGGATGCTGAAGCAATTTTTATTTTAGGTGTGACGTAAAATATTCAAGGAGAGACAATGGTTTACAGTTCGGTCCATATAATTTGGATACTGACACAAGTTTTGTTTATTTTTAGCTGTTTCCCATAACATATTCATATACAGTTATGTAATCATTATGGGCTTAAAGTGCAGCCTCTCAGCTTTTTTTTTTTTTTTTTTTCCACAATATCTTTATTGAACCTTTTTTTTTTTTTAACAAACATGATACAAACAATCAAACACTAACACTAAAGTACTACAAAAAAAAAAAATGCACTAAAAACACCAACAACCACCAACAAAATCAAGTCTTCAACAATGCTCCTCTGTTTAGTCTAGACAATCCAATACATAAGTATACATATTATGTTCACCAGTTTGGAATTTACAAGGTCCACACACATCATTCACCTTCTTCTTCAAGAGTTATGTTTAAATTTTTTACATAATCAATAAAAGGTCTCCATATATTCTCAAACACAATTTCCTTTGATTTCAGTATATATGTTATTCTTTCTAATGGAAGGTTTGTTGACATCTGTCTTAACCACTGAGTCACATCTGGTCTATGAGTCTTTTTCCATAATAGTGCAATACATTTTTTGGCATTAAGCAAACTGAGGTCTATGAATGTTCTTTCACTTTTATTAAAATTATGCTTTTCTGGGTACAGACCCAACAAAAACAGTTTAGGATTCAATATGATTTGTTTTGAGATTATTTTTTCAATTGTTACCCTCACCTCTTCCCAAAACATTCTTATTAATCTACATTCCCATAAACAATGAAATAGGGTTCCTTTACTTTCCATGCATTTTGTGCATGTATCTGGTATATTTTTATTTAACTCCTCTGGTGTAACATACATCCGCATTAACCATTTGAAATGTATCAATTTAAGGCGTGCATTTATTGATTTGGTTTGAGCTTCTGTACAAGCCAATTCCCATTGTTCCTCTGAAATTTCAGTTTGCAGATCTTCTTTCCAGTAGTTTAATCTTTTCAGTGAATTTTCACTTGAAGATAGTGTCAATGAGTTATAAAACTCTGAAATAATACCCTTTCTTTTACTATCTTTCATCATCATTTTTTCCAAGGATGAATAAATAGGTCGAGTGAGAGCTTTATTTTGATTTGATCGAATAAAGTTTCTAAGTTGAAGATATTTAAAAAAATGTGTTCTATTGAGATTAAATTTGATCCTCAGCTCTTCAAAAGACATTATGTTGTCTGCACATGGCAAATATAAATCCTGAATCTTTTGTATCCCTTTTAAATTCCATACTTTAAATACAGCGTCCGCTCTCCCTGGTTTAAAATATTGATTACCCCATATTGGACTAAATTGTGACAATAACTGTGGTTCTTTTAAATAGTTTTTAGCTTCACACCATATTTTGATCATATGCTTTACAAATGGATTTTTAACTTGTTTTTGTAATTTTTTTGCCGAATCTGAGTATATGAATATGGGAAGAGGTAAAGGTAAATTGTATGATTCCATTTCAGTCCAGTGAGGGAGATCATTTGATGAAAAATAATATGTCATAGACCTCAGTTGTGCCGACCAATAATACAACATAAAATTTGGACATTTCAGACCTCCACGATCAAATGGTAAATATAATAAAGACAGACGTAATCTAGCCCTCCTGTTGTTCCATATAAATTCCACTAACTTTTTTTTTATTCTTGAGAATAGATCTAAAGGTGGTGATAAGGGAATGTATTGAAATAAATAAAGTATTTTAGGTAAAATATTACTTTTAAGTATATTGATTCTCCCGATCATCGACATTGGTAGTGACATCCATCTCTGAGTTAACTCATTGATATCTGACATTAAGGCTTCATAGTTGACACTGGCGACTGATTCTAGCTTAGGCATAATATGGATTCCTAAATATTTAAACTGATTTACAACATTGAATTGATTTACCTCAGGGGCTGGGTAATTTCTCTGGGTCTCATTTAGCATTAATATTGAAGATTTAGTTTTATTTATTTTATATCCTGATATTTCCCCAAAATTCTTTATTAAATTCAACAAGGTTGGAATTGATTTTTTTAGATTCGACATAAACAAAATTATATCATCGGCGTACAGGGAGATTTTATGTTCTGTTGGTCCAACTTTAATTCCATATATTTGTGAATGTAAACGTATCGCTATCGCTAAAGGTTCAATTGCCATAGTAAACAGTAAAGGTGAAAGTGGACAGCCTTGTCGACATCCTCTATTGATTTTTATTGGTTTTGAAATATTGTTATTTGTTAGGATTTCTGCTGTAGCATTATTGTATATTATTTGAACCCATTTTATGAAATTATTTCCAAGTCCAAACCTTTGTAGGACTTCAAAAAGAAAGGGCCATTCAACTCTATCAAAGGCCTTTTCGGCGTCCAATGATAGGAGAGCTGTATCCGGTGCTTCTTTATTAAAATAAATAATATTAAATAGTCTTCTTACATTATGGAAGCCTTGTCTACCCTTTATAAAGCCATTCTGATCTCGATTAATAATATTTGGTAAAATTTCTTGTATTCGTCTTGCTAAAATTTTACAGATTATCTTAAGGTCGGCGTTTAATAGGCTTATTGGTCTCATATTTTCACATTTATTAGAGGGCTTACCTGGTTTTGGCAGCAGTATAATTAAGGCATTATTTATGTATGATGGTAAATTATTATTTTGAAATGCTTCTAAAACCATTTCCAAAAAAGGTTTTATTAATTTATTCTTAAATTTTTTATAAAGGTCAACTGGAAGACCATCTGGTCCTGCACTTTTTCCTGATTTCATATTATCAATGGCTAGCCCAACTTCTTCTTGACTAATTTTAGACTCCAATATCTCCCTGTTTTCATTTGGAATACACGGTATAGATAGTTCGTTCAAAAACCCATTTAGTTTTGTTAAATCAGGTTCATTTTTGGTATCATATAATTTTTCATAGTAATCTCTAAAGGCTCTATTAATTTCTAAAGGATCTATAACTACCTGTCCGTTACTTATAATACTGGTAATTGGTGTTTTAATTTCCAATTGTTTAATCTGCCATGCTAATAATTTTCCTGATTTTTCACCTTGTTCATAAAAAGATTGTTTCAATCTTAGAAGACTCGAGGCAGCTCTATTCGCTGATTTTTTGTCGTATTCAGCTCTCAAAATCAGTAATTCATTCTCCAACCTTGGGTCACTTCCTGCATACACTTTTTCCTGAAGACTTTTTATTTTATGTTCCAATTTAGCTCTCTCCTCTCGAGTCTTCTTAGATTTTGATCCTGTATAACTAATAATATGTCCCCTAATAAAAGCTTTGAAAGCCTCCCACTTTACACATGCTGATGTTTGTGTAGTATTGATGTCAAAGAACTCGTCTATCTGTTTTTCTATATACTTGACAAATTCCTCATCCTGAAGCCATTTATGCTGAAATTGCCATCTACCTGATTCCTTTGTCAATTTTTTATCTACATATATTAGACAACAGGGTGCATGATCAGAGATCACGATGTTATCATAAAAGCAGTTTTGAATCTTGGACCTTAATTCTGTGGAAATCAAAAAATAATCAATACGTGAGAATGTCTTGTAGGTACTGGAATAACAAGAATAGGCTTTAACTTGTGGTTTCATTTCTCTCCATATATCTAACAATCTCAATTCTTTCATAAAATGATTAATAGTCATCCTACATCCAATGTGCGTACAATCCAGTCCTGTTGATCTATCCACACCTGGATTCAATGTACAATTAAAATCCCCTGCTATTATATGTTGCCCTGTAAGTGATGATAAGATGAGAAATAAATTAGCAAAGAACTTCTGATCATCTATATTGGGACCATATAAGTTCACAAGATTTATATTTTCTAATAGCAAAGAACCTTGAATGATTACATATCTTCCAAATTTGTCTCCAATTACATGTTTCACTTGAAAAGGAACTGATTTATGTATGAGAGTCATAACTCCCCTGGCTCGGGATGAAAATGAAGAGGTGAATACACTTCCCTGCCATCTACTCCTAATTCTTTTAACATCCTCCTCTATCAGATGAGTTTCTTGTAAAAACACAATTCTTGAACCCATGTCCTTTATTTTATTCATAACTTGTTTAAGTTTTTTTAAATTTTGTAGACCTCTGCAATTCCATGAAGTTAAATTAAGATTAACACTTTGGTCCATGATCAATAGAGAGTTTGGGATTACCTTGCAGTGTAAACATGCTCATACAGAGAAGCAAAAACATGAGTGGTTGAACATTCATCCTACAAACTACACACAAACAAATTTCCCCTTCCCACACTTGTGGCAAACCCCCCAAAATCAAAAGGAAAAATTCTGTCTCCCGATATAGCCATCGACCGTTCCACACCCACGGGGAACAGCCTAAGCCACTCCTTCTTCATCCTCCCAATCACCCTAACTCTACTGCTTTTAATGACGTAACATTAACTCTCCTCTGTAGTTTTCCAACTTAACTCCAAAATTTTTAACAACTTTGTACATCATAGTTTTTTTTTGTTTTGTTTGTTTTGTTTTTGTTTTGTTTTTTTAATATATAATACAATCTATATTTTGTAAACTTGCTATTTACTTCAAGTCAGTCAGATGCCTGTGCAAATGCTTAATTATTCTACCTTATATTTTGTTCATGCTTAGCTCCCACCAGTCTCTTCTTCTTCTTTGATCTTCTTGATGAACTCCTGCGCCTCCTCTGGGGTCTTGAAGATGTGGGTTCTGCCCTCATACGTGGTCAGCAGTCTCGCAGGATAGATTACACCATGACGAATCCCAAGGTTGCGCAGCTCCTTACGTACGGGATCAAACTGCTTCCTCAATTGCTGGATTCCTGTGGCCAAATCTGGGTAGAACCGCACCTGCTGGCCCTGGTGTTTAATCTCTCCTTTAGCACGTGCAGCGTTGAAGATCTTCATCCTGTCTCTGTTGCTAAGAAACTTCATAATTAAGGTCCTCGGCGGTCCCTTATCTCTCCGTGGGCCAATACGATGTGCTTTTTCCAGAACCACTGCTGATTGCAACTCCTCGCTGCCCAGCACCTCCGGAATCCACTTTTCCAGAAAGGAACATACGTCCCGACCTTCTGATTCCTCTGGAAGACCCACCAGCCTCAAATTATTCTGTCTCGACCGAGATTCCAAATCCAAAATATTATCTTCCAGAGATTTATTTTTTTTTTCCAAAGTGCGCACCTTTAATTGAAGACGGGTGACGTCATCTTCAGCACTAGCGAGACGGAGCTCCATCTGCGCCGTTCGTTCTACACAGTCACCCAATTCCTTTCTTATTCCTTCCAACGCTGTCATAATCCCATCAAATCTAGAGGAAAAGTCCGCTCTCATTGAACTCATGGCAGCCATCAGCGCATCTGCGCCTCCCCCCGCAGACATCGCACCATTGCCAGCCTCCTCCGCCATATTTGGAGTTTTGTTTGCTGCGTCACAGACCTGAAAGTCTGTTAATTTGGACTGTTTCGGCGGCTCGCTTTTTCCTTTTCCTGGTTTTCCAGCCTTAGGCTTCGCCGACATATCCTCGCCCAAATGCTGGGATACGTTCTGTCCCAAATGAGAGAGTTATTTGCCGATTTTTTTTTCTCCAGGAGCAGAGCAGAGCGAAACACGTCCGTCCTACGTGGCAGCCATAACCGGAAGTCCAGCCTCTCAGCTTTAATTTGAGGTTATCTGCTGTGAAGTGCCATCCAAACATCTTTGCTGCATTTGGCTGAAACTGAGCAGACAGTATATCTCCATTCTTCTTCTTTCGGTTGCTCCCTTTAGGGGTCGCCACAGCGGACAGTCTGTCTCCATCTCACCCTATCCCTTGCATCTTCCTCTGTAACACCAACCCTCTCCATGTCCTCCTTCACTACATCCATGAATCTTCTATGTGGTCTTCCTCTTTTCCTCCTGCCTGGCAGCTCCATCTTCAACATCCTTTGTCCAGTATCTCCACTATCCCTCCTCTGCACATGTCCAAACCATCTCAGCCTTGTCTCTCTTACTTTGTCTCCAAACCACTCAACCTGAGCTGATGTACTCATTTCTAATCCTGTCCCTCCTAGTCACTCCCAGTGAAAATCTGAGCATTTTCAACTCTGCCACCTCCAGCTTCGCCTCCAGTCTTTTTGTCAGCGCCACCGTCTCCAAACCATACATCATAACAGGTCTCACTGCCGTCTTGTAAATCTTCCCTTTCACTCTTGCTGCTATCCTTCTGTCACAAATCACCCCGACATTCGTGTCCACCCAGTTGACCCTGCCTGCACTCTCTTCTTCACCTCTCTTGTGCATTTTCCATTGCTTTGGATGGTTGACCCCAGGTGTTTAAACTCATCTACTTTCACTACCTCTACTCCTTCCATCTTCACCGTTACACCTCCCTCCCTCTCATTCACACTCATGTATTCTGTCTTGCTTCTACTGACTTTCATTCCTCTTCTCTCCAGAGCATACCTCCACCTCTCCAGGGTCTCTTCCACCTGCTCCCTACTCTCACTGCAGATCACAATGTCATCTGCATCTGCATTATGGAGACTCCTGCCTGACCTCATCTGTCAGTCTGTCCATCACCATGGCAAACAAGAAGGGGCTCAGAGCTGATCCCTGATGTAACCCCACCACCACCTTGAGCCCATTCATCACTCCTACAGCACACCTCACCACCACCTTGCTGTCCTCATACATGTCCTGCACCACCCTCACATACTTCTCTACTACTCCTGACTTTCTCACACAGTACCACACTTCCTCTCGTGGCACTCTGTCATATGTTTTCTCTAGATCCACAAAGATGCATTGCAACTCCTTCTGACCTTCTTGAATCTTCTCCATCATCACTCTTAGAGCAAACAATGCATCTGTAGTACTCTTTCTTGGCATGAAACCGTACTGCTGCTCACTGATTGTCACCTCTCTTCTTAACCTGGCTTCAACAACTCTTTCCCATATCTTCATAGTGAAACTGATCAACTTTATGCCCCTATAGTTTCTACAGCTCTGAGCATCACCTTTGTTCTTGAAAACTGGTGCCAAAACACTTCTTCTCCACTCCTCCGGCATCCTCTCACTCTCCAAGATTGTGTTAAACAAGCTGGTTAAAAAGTCCACTGCTATCTCTCCTAAACCTCTCCATACCTCCACAGGTATGTCATCTGGACCAACCGCCTTTCCATTCTTCATCCTCTTGAAAGTTGCCCTCACATCCACCTTGCTAATCCTTGGGACTTCCTTGTTCACCATCTTTCCTTCATCCATCCTTCTCTCTCGCTCATTTTCTTTATTCATCAGCTCTTCAAAATACTCCTTTCACCTTCTACAACACACTGATGTTAGTACATTGTCATTTCTGTCCTTAATCAGCCTAACTTGCACATCTTTTCCAGATCGATCTCTTTGTCTAGCCAGTTGATACAACTCCTTTCCTCCTTCCTTAGTGTTTAGCCTCTCATACAACTCACTATTTGCCTTTTCCTGTCTTTGCCGCCTTTCTCTTTGCCATGCATGTAGATTCCAAATACTCCTGTCTACTTTCTTCATCTCCCTGACTATCCCACTTTTTCTTTGCTAACCTCTTCCTTTGGATACTTTCCTGTACCTCCTCATTCCACCAAAAAGTCTCCTTATCTTCCTTCCTCTGACCACTGGATACACCACATATCTTTCTACCCATTTTCCTCAATACTTTTGCTGTACTTTCCCAGTCATCTGGTAATTCTTCCCTATCACCCAGAGCCTGTATCAGCTCCTTCCTGAACTCTGTGCGACCTTCTTCCTTCTGTAACTTCCCCCACTTAATCTTTGGCTCTGCCTTCACTTGCTTCCTCTTCTTGCTTTCCAAAGTCATCCTACAGACCTACCATCTGATGCTGTCTAGCTACATTTTCCCCTGTCACCATCTTGCAGTCTCCTATCTCTTTCAGATTTCTCCTTCTGCATAAGATGTAATCCACCTGTGTGCACCTTCCTCCACTCTTGTAAATCACCCTATGTTCCTCTCTCTTCTTAAAGTATGTGTTCACCACAGCCATTTCCATCTTTTTAGCAAAATCCACAACCCAGTGTCCTTTTATATTTCTCTTCTCAAGACCCTGCCTACCCAGGACCTCCTCATCATCTCTGTTCCCTTCACTTCATCATCATAGCAGTCTGTCGTGAGCGACAATGACTGTTTCATTTAGGTATGATCAGATTCCTCCACACAGCTCTGTCCTTAGCCTTCCACTGCCAGGAACTCCTGTCTATGTCCAACTTCTTCAAGTTTCTTTTTACAGTGTCTTTAAATCTGAGCCTTGGTCTACCCTGATTGCGTTTGCCCTCGCATAACTGTGAGTAGAGTGACTGCCGAGGGAGACGCTGGTGGTCCATCCTCTCAACCTACATGCCCATTAAAGTCTGCTCCAGTCACCACTCTCTCCCCACTGGGAACACACTGTACCTCTTCATGCAGCTTACTCCAGAATTCCTCTTTCTGTTCTACCTGACATCCAACTTGTGGGGGCATATGCACTGACAACATTCGACATCACACCTTTGACTTCTAGCTTTCTGTCTGACTCCCTCTTTACTTCCTGAACACTCTTCACATATTCTTCCTTCAAGATTACTCCTTCTCCTGTCTACACCATAGTAGAACAGTTTAAATCCACCTCCAATGCTCCTAGCCTTGGAGACAGTATATCGCCATACACTTCAGAATTCATCCAGCTGCGTCTGTCTTCTGCCACATCATCAATAAACACTAGTGACCCAGTGCCATTGGAAGCCATGCATGCCCATGTATCACACTGCCTCCACCATGTTTTACAGAAGATGGGGTGTGCTTTGGATCATGGGCTGTTCAAGCCTTCTCCATGCTTTCTTCTTCCCATCATTCTGGTACAGGTTGAGCTTGGTTTCATCTGTCCACAGAATGCTGTTCCAGAACTGGGCTGGCTTCTTTAAGTGTGTTTTTGGCAAAGTCTAATCAGGCCTTTCTATTTTTTAGACTGATTCAGTGTTTCCTCTGACTTAAAGACCTTGCCTGGGGGTCAGAAAACACATGACACTATTGTAACTGGACTATGTTAATTTTATGCTATTTATTTATTTTTTTTAATTGTGCACAGTCGCTTTGCATTTGGAACTTACCATTTGAAGTATTGTAAAACCAAGGCTTGAATCTTGGAATATTGGGCCAGTTGGGGTCCCACCCAGATGTCCTGTGTTTGGACTTTTTACTAGTGTTATCTTTTAGTCGTGAAGGTTTGAGGTTTTTCTCCAAAAATTATAACAATTTTCTTATAGTTTTCTACTTTTCTCGTTAAATGTATCTAAATTTGAAACAATTTTCCTCAAATTTGCAATTTCCTCTTGTAAAATTGACTTTTCTTGTACATTTGAGACTTTATTATAAATTTGTGGATTATTTTATGGCTAATCTTTGTCTTTTTTAAAAATAAAATTGTTTTTTTGAATAAATTTCAAATAGATTGTGTTAAAATTTTGACTTTTTCCCCATACAATTTAAAATTTTTACCATAATTTTGCAGAGCCAGAACAGAACAATAATGTAACTCTGATTTCAAAGAAATATAATTATTAATAAATTTATATTTAATGAAATAAATTAACTAAAATGACCAAAGATAGTTATTTCTGTTATATTTTTTCTGTATATTTACTGTTTTTTTTAGTACTCTCCTCACCATCCAGACAACAGGAAAACCCTCCCTTATTTTGAAATCCAAATGTTGGCAGGTTTGATTTGTCTGATGGCTGGAGAATGTTGATGGATTAGTCACTGACTTTATGAAGTCCAGTAATTTTAAATTGCCAGGTACATAATAATAAACATAAATTAGTTAATATTGTAGTGGTCGTTGCATGATGTGGACATGGTTGGTGACCATGTCAATGCTTTGTTGTTTTTTGGACTCACTGCACCAGTATTTTGTTCTGTTCTTGTTATATTCTGTGTTTATCCTTAGTTTCTTGCTTCAGTTCCTATTTTGAAAGGTTCCCCTGTTGTTTTCCCTACCTGTAGCCTCTGACGTTTATCATTTGGGCCCTGATTAGTCCCAGCTGTTTTGTGTTAGGTAAACATTAGTTTCCTCTATTAGTACTCACTTTCAGTTACCCTGTGCTGCAAAATTGTTTGTGTCGTTACAAGACATGGGATGTTCCTCTGTCCCCTGTTCTTGTGCACACAGTAGTTTAGTCTTACATGCCAAGCCGTTTCCATTCTGTTTACAGCCCCCGTGCTGTCTTGTTTTTTGTTGTTTAATAAACTGTTTCTGCACTCTAGCCAGCCCGCCTTAAGGAGTTGTCCTTCCCTGCCTGCCGGAGGCACCTCATGACAGGTTGGTGAAGTAAAAACCTCACCAGTTCAGTCACCCTTGCTTTTCCCTCAATTAGCCTGCATCAGAGCTGTTTTTTGATAGCTTTGGGCTGCATGTGAAGCCTAATGACACCTGTTTGCTAAGCGACTCATTATTGTTCTTATTACCAGCGGGTTAAAACCACAATAAATGCCTCCACTGCTTGCATACCTCTTGGACAGTGACGCTAGGCCTGCCTGCCGACTTGAACGGTCACGCAGGCGGCGTGCTCCAGAACTCCGACATGCAGTTGACTGTCACACTCATTGTTCGTGTGCACGCTTGTGGAGCATCGTTCCTTCATTTATTTTCTTAGCCTGGTGGAGATATAGGCATGGCAGATCGCCACGCAGAAATGTTCTCAGCAAAAACCCTGTGACTAATGGTTTGCACTAGGGCTGCAGCTATCAGTTAATCGGATAAGCTTTTTGTGTCTTTTTTTTTTCTTTTGATTGAACACCTTTTGACCAAAATCTTGCTGTTTATGTATGAAGCAAACTTGTAGTGACCAGTCTCTGCTGAACCTTCTTCCCTAAAGAGTGGTATCGGGCCCTTTGTTCCTGGTGTGTCCCCCCTCCTCTGATTAAAGGAATTTTTTTTTTTTAACTAGACCAGTACCTTGTAGTGGTGGGAATCTTTAGGCACCTCACAATTGGAGCCAATTACGATTTTCGATGCATCTTTTTTTTTTTTTTTTTTTTCCCCTATTCTGGAGTTTTTTCCTCCGACTGTGTGACTATTGAGGGTCAGCAATGACTAAAGGAAACAAATACATTAGTAATTACACAAATGTGGGAATTATTTATTACCTCCCCCAACGGAGGAGATGATGTTTTTAGTGGTGTTTGTTGGTTTGTCTGTTGGTTGGTCCATCTGTTAGCAACATTACTTTAAAAATTATGAATGGATTTTGATGAAATTTTCAGGAAAGGTGTGTAATGGCACGGGGAATGGATGATTAGATTTTGGTGGCAATTCGGATCATAATCTGGATGCAGGAAGTTTTTGAATATTATTTTATCTATATTAATCGAGCTGGAAAGGATGTACAGCAGGTTAGGTTGATTAAGGACAGAAATGGTAACGTACTAACAAATGACGAGAATGTGTTGAGAAGGTGGAAGGAGTACTTTGAGGAGCTGATGAATAAAAAAAATGAGAGGGAGAAGAGGATGGGTGAAGGAAAGGGAGTGAACAAAGAAGTCCCGAGGATTAGCAAGGCAGAAGTGAGTGCAGCTTTGAAGAAGGATGAAGAATGGAAAGGTGGTTGGTCCAGATGACACACCTGTGGAGGTATGGAGATGTTTAGGAGAGATGGCAGTGGACTTTTTAACCAGATTGTTTAACACAATCTTGGAGAGTGAGAGGATGCCCGAGGAGTGGAGAAGAAGTGTTTTGGTTCCATCCATCCATCTTCTTCCGCTTAATCCTTTTCGGGTAACGGGGGGGCTGGAGCCTATCCCAGCATCTTTGGGCGAGAGGCAGGGTCCACCCTGGACAGATCGCCAGTCCATCGCAGGGCCAACACAGAGAGAGAGACAACCATTCACTCTCACAGTCATACCTAAAGACAATTTAGAATCCCCAGTTTGATGCCAATTTTCAAAAACAAAAGGGATGCTCAGAGCTGTAGTAACTACAGAGGCATAAAGTTGATCAGCCACACTATGAAGATATGGGAAAGAGTTGTTGAAGCCAGGTTAAAAGGAGAGGTGACAATCAGTAAGCAGCAGCATCCCCATCGGGATGAGGGGACATTTATGTTTTCCCACACCTGGGACTACATTCTCCAGAGACCATCGGTTAGTGGAGGGCGGGGCCAGCCCAGTGGATCTGATAGTTCTGCTGGGCTGGTCTCGCCTAGGAAAGCCAGCTGATAAATGACACAGTGCAGCAATCAGCTGGCACTTCTGATGAAGACTGCAGTGGACAGTTGAAACATGTAAAGGTAAAAACATCTCCTTTTTAGCCTTGTCTTTAATAAGAAAAACAAAAGGCTTGTACAGTTTCATGCCAAGAGAGAGTACTACAGATGCAGTGTTTGCTTTAAGGGTGTTGATGGAGAAGTATAGAGAAGGTCAGGACGAGTTGCACTGTGTCTTTGCGGCTCTAGAGGAAGCATATGATAGGGTGCCAAGAGAAGAAGTGTGGCACTATCTGAGAAAGTCAGGAGTGGCAGAGAAGTATGTGAGGGTGGTGCAGGACATGTTTGAGGACAGCGAGACGGTGGTGAAGTGCGCTGTAGGAGTGATGAATGGATTCAAGGTGGGGGTGGGATTACATCAGGGATCGGCTCTGAGCCCCTTCTTGTTTGCCATGGTGATGGACAGGCTGACAGACAAGGTCAGGTAGGAGTCTCCGTGATGCAGATGACATTGTGATCTGCAGTGAGAGTAGGGAGCAGAAGGACACTATGGGCATGCACAGGTATGCACAAGTAATCCATCCATCCATCCATCCATCCATCTTCTTCTGCTTAATCCTTCTCGGGTCGCAGGGGGGCTGGAGCCTATCCCAGTATCTTTTTGGGCGAGAGGCATCGGGCGAGAGGCAGGGTACACCCTGGTCAGATCGCCAGTCCATCGCAGAGCCAACACAGAGAGAGAGACAACCATTCACTCTCACAGTCATATCTAAGGACAATTTAGAATCCCCAGTTTGATGCCAATTAACCTAACTTGCATGTTTTTGGCATGTGGGAGGAAACCGGAGAAATCCCGGTGTACTAATACTAATAATAATGGGTTGCATTTATATAGCACCTTTCCTTCAGATTTTCAGGAAAGGTGTGTAATGGCACACTGAACAGATAATTAGATTTTGGTGATTATCTCAGAATGCATACCTCCACCAAGGCTCTTATCTTCTTTGAGTGTTAGCAACAATACTCCAAAACTACTGGATGGATTTGGATGAAATTTTCTCCATAGGTGGTTCTTGGGCTACAGATGAATCCATTACATTTTGGTGATGATCTGAGAATGCATACCTCAGCCAAGGTTCTTATCTTTCACAGAGTGTTAGCAATAATACTCCAAAACTAATGGACAGACTTTGATGCAATTTTCACCTGAAGTGGCTCTAGACCTACACACAAACCCATGACATTTTGGAGGTGATCCATGAGGGACGGAAGGAGTCTTGGCAGAGGTCTGCGCTCTGAGTGCTTTCTAGTAATTGGAAATGAAAAGATTTTTCATTAAATGTGTCAATTATTTAAAATTGGAAACTAGAAAAGCACTCAGAGACTGCATACCTCCACCAAGGCTCCTTCCGTCCTTCATGGATCACCTCAACAATATAATGGGTTTGTGTGTGGGCTTAGAGCCACTTCTGGTGAAAATCGCATCAAACTCTGTCCGTTAGTTTTGGAGGATTCTTGCTAACACACTGTGAGAAGATAAGAGCCTTGTTGGAAGTATGCATTCTCGGATCATCACCAAAATGTAATGGGTTCCTCTTTAGCCCAAGGACGACCTCTGGTAAAAATTTCATTCAAATCCATCCAATAGTTTTGCCTAATGCTGCTAACAAACAAAGGGATAAACTACCCCGAAAACATAAACTCCCTTGGCAGAGGTAATAATAAATATCTAATTTATTAAAAACATATATAAGCATTAGGGGTGGGAATCTTAAGGCACCTTTTATGATTACGATGCATTTTCCCCTCTAACATGTCAGTATTAGAAAAAGGACTTTCTGCACATCATTCTAAAGAAACTGTAGCTGTTGCAGGTGGTGGTCAGCTTAAGGACATCAAAATCATAGAGGAAAATGGTCTGGAGCACACTGTCAGATTGACAGCCTTTATTGGTGCTAAGATAATATGCACACATGCTCTTCAGTCTTCTTAGCTCGTAGACTTATTACTGATTACCTCTGCCAAGGGAGGAGGTAATGTTTTAGTGGCATTGGTTGGTTTGTCTGTTACCAACATTTTCACCAGAGATGGTTCTTGGACCTTAAATGTGCCTGCAATTGGGTGGCAGTCATCATCTGGTTCCACAGGGCTCTGTTCACAATGAAGTGGTCATCAACGTGGGACGTCGCAAAAGGACGTCCACTGCTGTGCCTTTTGTGACTCTTCCAGTCTCTGTATCTCTGTTGCAACCTGCTGATGACACTCTAACACTCCAAGCTCAGTGGCCACTTCCCTCTGAGAACATCCTGTTTGAAGCCTTGCAATGGCTAGGTACTGTTGATCAGTTGCTAGGTGTCGTCTTGGTCTCATGATGGTCAAAATGTGAACAGCATGATGAAGAGGACTGTTTAAATACCAGCTCTTATTGAACCAGAAAATTTATTGGTCGATTCATGGATCAAACACCTGTTATGAATTTTGCCGTTAAGCACCTTGTTAGAGAACAGCAAGTTATGCAAAAAGTACTGAAACCTTGAACAGTTGGACATGTGCATTCAGAAGGTTAGAGAAGGTCAAATTAATTTCACCTGGAAAGGTTATAGTGCGTTTTAGGTGCATCCTGAAATTTCACCTAAAAGCTGAATATCTCTAACTTTTTGTGAGTAGTCTATATATACACTTCTAATGAAAAATGGAAGCATTTCTACCTGCTGGTTTCAGTCTTTCCATGTTTTGGTCTCGCCGTGGCTGTGCAAGTCAGATGACCTGCTCACCACAACTGCGTTTCGCGCATGTGCATTGACTGTAATCTACGGTCCACATGGCCATACAGGATGCAGGGCTTAAAGTTTTCCGGCACCATGCCAGATTTCCGGCATGTGCTGTTTGGCTGCAGGGAAAAATGATACTCCTATAACGGTAGCCCTCAATAGGTGGCCTGCTAACTCCCTATTTCTGGCTCCCGAGCTGCGATTCCTTCACTGCGTGTTTTGGTTTGGTCAGGACCTGTAAACGTGGACTTTTATCTCCATGCCAACGATGCACTGACAGCCTGTCAGTGTGTGAGCGGCTGCAGCTGAGCGGCACATTTTACTTTCACTTTCGGAGTGATAGCGACAGTGAGAGCCTAGATTGAACAAAAATGGCATGCTCCAAGCTTGCTGCTAAAAGAAAAGTGGACAGTGAAAACTGGCAATTCAAAGACTGAGCAATTTGCATTTATTCTCTTCCTACAGCACAAGGCCAATGTGCTATGCTAATGATTTACAATTTGAAATAGCACTATGAGAGCAAGCACAGGAATTTTGAAGAGACATTTCCTCAAAATTCAGAGGTAAGAACAACAAAAATAAATGCTCTGAAATCGTCATATCAAGCTGCAAGCAGGATTCTTGTTACATCTATGACGCAAAAAGCAGCAGAGCGGTGAAAGTCTGTCCTGAAAGTGGCTGCCTTCAGCAGCTCCTCCCGTAGAACAGCCCGGTGATGAGGGCGGAAATCAAGGGGGTCCGGGGGGAGCATTTGCTTTCTTTAAAATTTGCAGCTTTTCTCATAAATGTGTAACTTTTTCTCATTAATTCACTACATTTATTTGTAAATGTAAAACTTTTTTTGTTGTAAATTTGCTACTTTCCCTCACAAATCTGCTGTTTTTGCGTCTTAAATCTGTAATTTTTTTTCTTGTAAATTTGTAACCTTTTTATAATGTGACTTTTTTTTGTAAATTTACATTTTTCCTCACTAAATTTGCAACTTTTTTCTAGTAAACTTGACTTTTTGTAAATTGTTTCTTTTAAATTTGCAATTTTCTTTCTCATAAATTTATGACTTTTTCATATAAATTTGCAGCATTTTCCCCATAAATGTACATTTGTACATTCTTTCTCATAAATCTGACTGACAACAGTAATACTTAGTGTCCCCTCAATATTTACTGTGGAGAAAATGTTCTGTTTATTGTTCCTCCCAACATAAAAATGAAATATCCGCCCATGTAACATGCTTTCACTGCTCCGGACCTCTGGTCTACTGGAAAAAACAAATGCGGACCCCTGGCAAAAACATTTGAGGACTCCTGTCCTATAAAAACAAAAGATTTACATCCTATTCCTATACACACAGAACTACTTTGTGTCCAAGCGTTGCTGCCGTATGTGGCGTGACTGGAAGCGCGAGTGTAGACTGGAGTGGCCCATATCCTAGTGGGCCGCTTCACTGATGGGCCGGTGTTCTAGTTGGACGTAAAATTAACATCAATATAACCAAATAATCTGCGGTAGGCATGTTGTTAGCACTATCCTGCTGTTTAATAGCCCTAAATCTGCCCGTCTGAACTACGCACCAGAGCATCCCTCAGAATTTGGTGCCAGTAATGATTGGTCCGACTGGAAGACAGACTGACAGTATTCAACCGGGCGTGGGACTGCAGAAGTTGTGTTCACATTTTGGTGGTTAACAAATGACAGAAATTGATAGAAGACGTGATTTTCCCAAAGAAAAATGAGTCAAACGGCACAGGTGAGGGGAGAGGAGGCTGCAGAGGAGTGTTCTTGCTACAGCAGAGAGGCCGTGAGATTTTCAGCACCTCAGGTTAATGAAGTGACTCTCAGAATAAATTCTATAATATTTAGCTGCCATCAAATTGTTCACAATTCTCTGACTCTGACGTATTTTTTCTCATAAACTGAAAAACTAATTAATTCCTCATTGCAAAGATTTTTAAAGTTCTAAATTTCCAAGAAAAAATTAGCTGCATAAACCTACAGTACATGTTAATATGAACATTTATAAGCAAAAGCTGGGAGCAGGGGAGAAATGGCACATTTCTCCAAAAAATAATTATAAATTCACAAGAATGAAGTCAAAAATTTAAAGAGCAAAAGCTGTAGATTAGTATAAATGTTTTAATTTTTCCCATTTTCTATGCAATTAGTGAGGTTTTTCTTGAAAACATTCTTGGACATTTTAACTTTTTTTCTGGTAAATTTGTGACACAGACATGCATATATTGGAACAGGACAAAAAAAAATCTATATGGGGGAATTATACAATGATATGATGTCATTACTGACACTGAACTGACATGACACTATATATTACTATTACATACAAGGTTAAAGTTTTCTAATGAACGGCTACTTTTTATGCCACTGAACTGAATTGACGTTCCTGTTTGTAATTTATCTTTCAGTTTCTCATTTATTTGTCAACTGGTTTACTGAGGTGAACTAAGTTCTATATTCTTGTCAAAACATGTCTGCAATAAAAACTAATGGATAGGATTAGAACTTTGGCTCCAATTTCCTCCTCTTGGCAAGACGTGGGCTGGTCTTGGGCATGAAACTCCCAGGCTGAAAATTGTTCCCACTCCGGGATTTTTATATATAGGTTCAATGTTCAATGAAAGGACTAGCTGTTACAATCCTTGATGTTTGCACCACTTCTGAGTCCATGGGGAGTTCTTGAGAGATGGCTACTATAAGGCTTCACTGCCGGGACACATCGTCAGTTGTGTACCTCAGCATCACAGGATGTTTCGGCCATTTATCACAAGACACCCTCCACTGAGGCAGCCCCATCACAGGTTGATCAAGCCTGGGTTTGTGTCCCGCGGTTTAGCTGTTTGCCTTAGAAGCCCATATGGTAGCACTCCTTTTCATTCCCAGCCAGCAACTGGTTCTTTCGGTGGCGTCGACCAGCTTTTGATAGCCCATAGATCACAGGAAATGATCCATAGGCTATATGATGTCCTATGATGTCCTAGACATCCTATATGATGTCATAAACAGACTATTAAATGCCGGGATCCTTTGATGTAAGCTGGTTGCCAACCGCCAATCAAATCTAAAAGAAGAAGATGATGTTGATGATTAAAAATTGTATCTCTGATGCTGGAATCCTTTGATGTTGACGATTCCATGAGTTATTTTGATGCCGGAATCCTTTAATGTGCCACCCTCCGCTGAGGCAGACCCACCACAGGTTGAGCAAACCTGGGTGTGTGTCCCGTGGTTCAGCTGTTTGTCCTAGAAGCCCAAATGATGCCACTCCTTTTCATCCACAGCCAGTGACTGGTCCTCTCTGCAGTGTTGGCCAGCTCTTTAAATTGCCCGTCTGTAATCCTGTCCCCTGATACCAGTCTCCCTGAGCAGCTTTACAGTCGTTGTGGCTACAAAGCCCCTGCATCCCACCTCCATTGGGTGCATCTTTATCTTCCAGCCTCTGTCCTCTGCCTCAGCTGCTAAGTTGGAATACCGCAGCTTCTTACGCTCAGAAGCTTCCTCAACAGCGTCCTCCCAGGGTACTGTCAACTCAATAATATAGGCGAGCTTAGATGAATTAGACCAGAGGACGAGATCTGGTCGCAGGGTGGTCGTTGCGATCCCTGGAGGGAAAATGAGCCTTTGATCCAAGTCAGCTCGCATCTGCAATTCCCTGGCTGCGTTCAGTGGACCCAGATCAGGGAGTAAGGGACTGGTTCTCAGCTTGGCCCCTGCTTGAACAAATGATGGTAGGTGTTGGCGCACATCCTGGTTGTTGAAGGGTTGGGAGTTGATGGATACTCTCTTGCACTCAAGTTTATCGGCTAGACACCTGAGGACCTGGTTGTGTCTCCACCTTGAGTGAGGCTAGTCCTGCAACCAACCAAGATGTGCTTGAGTGTTGCTGGGGCTGTACACAGAGGGCAAGATGGATCCTTTCCTAGCCACAGCTGCAGATTTGTGGGAGAGAGCAGCACATCATATGTAGCTTGGATGATGAAGCTTAGCCTGTTGGATTCCATGCCCCAGAGTTCTCTCCATGTGATTTTCCTCTTTTCGACACCCTCCCACCTCGTCCATCGACCCTGTTTGGCTTGTGCCACGGCTCTGGCCCTTCTGGCTGCTTCCTCCTGTTGACGCACCTCCTCTACCACCATAGTTCGGTGTTCGGCTGGAGATGCCTTTTGCCAGAGAGGTGTCACTATTCCAAAGCCAAGACCTCCTCCACCTTGTTGGACATGATCCACCATGTTATGATGGAGGAGTGCAGATTTGGCCTGTAGTACAGCCATGTTTGGGGTCCACTTCTTCCCTCTTGCCAGGGTAGGAGCAGTACCTCTTACTACAGGGTCCTGGGAGTTGGCGAGCGACATGTCCAGCCTCACCTTGGCACATTTGAATTTCTCAACCAGGCTAGACAATGGCAGCGACAGGGCTCCATCGCTGTAGAGTCCAATGCTGCTGAGACATTTGGGGAGGCCAAGCCACTTCCTCACATACAGTGGGGCAAAAAAGTATTTAGTCAGCCACCAATTGTGCAAGTTCTACCACTTAAAAGATGAGAGAGGTCTCCAATTTTCATCATAGGTATACCTCAACTATGAGAGACAAAATGGAAAAAAAAAATCCAGAAAATCACATTGAAGGATTTTTAATGAATTAATTGGTAAATTACTCAGTAAAATAAGTATTTGGTCACCTACAAACAAGCAAGATTTCTGGCTCTCACAGACCTCTAACTTCTTCTTTAAGAGGCTCCTCTGTCCTCCACTCGTTACCTGTATTAATGGCACCTGTTTGAACTTGTTATCAGTATAAAAGACACCTGTCCACAACCTCAAACAGTCAGACTCCAAACTCCACTATGGCCAAGACCAAAGAGCTGTCAAAGGACACCAGAAACAAAATTGTAGACCTGCACCGGGCTGGGAAGACTGAATCTGCAATAGGTAAGCAGTTTGGTGTGAAGAAATCAACTGTGGGAGCAATTATTAGAAAATGGAAGACATACAAGACCACTGATAATCTCCGTCGGCCTGGGGCTCCACGCAAGATCTCACCCCGTGGGGTCAAAATGATCACAAGAACGGTGAGCAAAAATCCCAGAACCACACGGGGGGACCTAGTGAATGACCTGCAGAGAGCTGGTACAAAAGTAACAAAGGCTACCATCAGTAACACACTATGCCGCCAGGGACTCAAATCCTGCAGTGCCAGACGTGTCCCCCTGCTTAAGCCAGTACATGTCCAGGCCCGTCTGAAGTTTGCTAGAGAGTATTTGGATGATCCAGAAGAGGATTGGGAGAATGTCATATGGTCAGATGAAACCAAAATAGAAAAAACTCAACTTGTCGTGTTTGGAGGAGAAAGAATGCTGAGTTGCATCCAAAGAACACTATACCTACTGTGAAGCATGGGGGTGGAAATATCATGCTTTGGGGCTGTTTTTCTGCAAAGGGACCAGGATGACTGATCCGTGTAAAGGAAAGAATGAATGGGGCCATGTATCATGAGATTTTGAGTGAAAACCTCCTTCCATCAGCAAGGGCATTGAAGATGAAATGTGGCTGGGTCTTTCAGCATGACAATGATCCCAAACACACCGCCCGGGCAATGAAGGAGTGGCTTCATAAGAAGCATTTCAAGGTCCTGGAGTGGCCTAGCCAGTCTCCAGATCTCAACCCCATAGAAAATCTTTGGAGGGAGTTGAAAGTCCGTGTTGCCCAGCGACAGCCCCAAAACATCACTGCTCTAGAGGAAATCTGCATGGAGGAATGGGCCAAAATACCAGCAACAGTGTGGGAAAACCTTGTGAAGACTTACAGAAAACGTTTGACCTCTGTCATTGCCAACAAAGGGTATATAACAAAGTATTGAGATGAACTTTTGTTATTGACCAAATACTTATTTTACCGAGGAATTTACCAATTAATTCATTAAAAATCCTTCAATGTGATTTTCTGGATTTTTTTTTTCTCATTTTGTCTGTCATAGTTGAGGTATACCTATGATGAAAATTGGAGACCTCTCTCATCTTTTAAGTGGGAGAACTTGCACAATTGGTGGCTGACTAAATACTTTTTTGCCCCACTGTAAGAGCTCACTAGCGTTTCCAGATGCTGAGCATGGGTTTGGGAGACTTCATACATGGTCAACGGCCACAGAAGTCTGGGCAGCAGTCCAAACTGGAGGCACCAGAGCTTCAGTTTTCCTGGAAGTGCGGTGTTATTAATCTACCTGAGGCCGTTAGCTGTGTCCTGCCGGAGTTGTTCAAGTTGTTGGGTGTCTCTGAGGTCTGTGTTGTACCATCGTCAGAGGCTCTTGATGGGCTTCTCTAAGACTGTGGGGATTGGTTCATCGCTGATGTGGAACCGCACTCCCATTAGTTGGCCTTTAACAATGGAGATGCTGCAAGATTTGCTTGACTTAAACTCCGTTCTTGTCCACTGGATGTTCTCCTGGAGTTTCTGCAGCAAGTGTCTAGTGGATGGTTTTGTTCCTGTGATGATGGTCATTTCATCCATGTAGACTCTAATTGGCAGAAGACGCAGGCCACTCTTGGTCCTTTCGCCACCCACAACCCAACGGGATACCCATATAATCACTTCCATTGCCATGGCTAATGTTAGGGAGGAAATGGTGCATCCTGCCATGATGCCCCTTTCCAGGTGCTGCCAGGCTGTGGTGTTGTTCCCGGCTTTCACACAAAACTGGAGCTCCTGAAAGCAGCTCCTGACCAGTTGTGTGATGTGATTTGGTACGCTGAAGTACTCAAAGGCTGTCCACAAGATCTTGTGCAGGACTGAGCCGAAGGCATGGGCGAGGTCTAAAAAGACTACATGCAGGTCTCTCCATTCCTTCTTGGCAGTTTGGATTTGGTGCCAAATAATACTGGCATGCTCCAGACATCCTGAGAAACCCTGGATCCCTGCCTTCTGCACTGACGTATCAATGAAGTTATTTCTTTGCAGGAATGTAGAGAGCCTTTGGGCCAGAACACTGAAGAAGATCTTTCCCTCTACAGTCAGCAGGCTGATCTGGCGAAACTGGCTGATGGATGAAGTGTTCTTCTCTTTGGGGATCAGGATGCCTGCTGCTCTTCGCCATTCCTTCGGTACCACTCCCTTCTGCCATGCTACCCTCATCAACTTCCAGAGGTATTTTAAGGGCTCCAGGGGTGTTCTTATAGAGCCTATACGGGATACCATTGGGCCCAGGGGCTGATGCTGATCTTGCCTGCTTCACAGTCTTCTCCACCTCACTCCATGTGGGGGGCCTTATGTACATTTGCTGCTCATGCTGGCCTTGGTGGCATGTCGTTCGGGATGGTGACTGGCTCATGCTTCCGATCGTCATATATATATATATATATATATATATATATATATATATATATATATACATACACACACACACACACAGAGTATATTACATATATAGTATATTACATATATTACAGTATATTACACACACACACACACGGTGTGTGCACGGGCTGCACAGTGGCGCAGTGGTTTAGCACTGTGGCAGCACAGTTTTACCCTCGGCCGGGGGATCGCGGGGATCATGAGATCGTGGGTTCGATCCCTGCCCCCGACCAACAGTGAGCTGTGTGGAGTTTGCATGTTCTCCCCGTGTTGCGTGGGTTTACTCCGGGATTTCTCCGGTTTCCTCCCACATACCAAAAACATGTAGGTTTAGGGCGCTTGCGCACGCAGCGACCAGCAGCTGGTGGCTTGTCACCAGACTGCAAACCAAGTCTACCTACGGGTACAAATAAGTAACAAAAAAAAAAAAAAAATATATATATATATGTAATGTGTGAGTGTCCACCCCGATGACCCTGCCCCCAGAAAAAAAGTTCAGCCTCAGGAAATTTTTTTGCTTTAACCCCTGAGGATGACAGCAATGCTTCATCGAACTGATCTGAACACCCATAATGAAATAAAATGAGGAGTTTTGTGCCGGTGTTGAGTGCCGCGACCACAGACATGAACATATTTATATGCTGCAACAAATACTGTCTGGGCACCAACTTCCGCATTTAAGACTCTGCTTTTTTCGTTACATTAAGATTTATTGCATTATTAATCTACAGTCCATATATACAGACAGCATTAAAGCGATGCCCTAGTAACCCGACCCAAATCAAATAAGGAGTCTCTCTTCAGTGTTGTGTGTGACAAGAAAGACCGTCTGGGCGGGCGCCAACTTCTGCGTTTAAGGTTCCGCCGGTTTTTCGTTCCAGCTACATAAAATTACATTATAAATATATATTTAAGGATCTGAATTTTGCCATTTGTGTATCAATTCAGAATCGTTCACGTCTACATCGAGATGCATCGGGAAAATGATTATTTCTCTCACTTTTAGTACCTTGGGCAGAGAAAAAAAAATGAGAAAAGCAAAAAGAGTGTGACATTATTCACCTGATTTTTCTCTCAGCTCCAGACTCTGGATTTCCAGGTAGGATGAAGTGAGAGCACAGCACAAAGCAGAATCACATGGGCTTGCAAATAATTGCAAGCAATTGCAATTCCTGAGCTTCGCCGTCATGGCTCTGCAGGAGACCAGCGAGGCCCACCTGGTGGCCTCTTCTTCGCTAAGGGGGTCACCATCATGCCCAAAGACTTCCAGCTGGCCCGCCGCATCCGCGGAGAGAGAGCTTAGACTTTCTGCTGCACATTCACCAACCAACCATAATGCTCTGCACTGTGTGTCTATATATATACATTTATAGTAATATGGACATATGTTTACTAGATGTTTTTTCTTGCCTTCTGATTGTTGCTCTGAGTGTTGCTATCCCTGTGCTGTTGCAATCCTGGAATTTCCCCATTGTGGGACTAATAAAGGCTTATCTTATCTTATCTTATCTTAATAGGATAAGGATAAGATAGGTAGTGTGGCTGACTAGTGATCGGAGGGTCAGGGGTTTGATTCCCGCTTTGTCTGCAGTCTGCATGTCGACGTGTCCTTGAGCAAGACACTGAACCCCCAGTTGTTCCTGGTGGGTCAGGTCAGTGCCTGTGTATGGCGGCTCCGCCGCCATCAATGTGTGAATGTGTGCGTGAATGGGTGAATAGCAGGATCTGTAAAGTGCTTTAGTCATCCAGAGATGAGAAAAAAGCACTATATAAGTGAACACCATTTACAATTTACCATTTAGATAGATAGATAGATAGATTTGTTTATTTGACAGGGACAGTGCAATAAACATAGACAATTAATCAATGACAATCAGTCTGATGTGTTGCACAGAGTGTATAGCTATTAGCTAATTTGCAACTCTTGTCCCTGGATGGGCTTTAGAAAGGAGAAACAAGTAAAAAAAAAAAAAAAAAAAAAGAAAGAAAAGGAATACACAATAACCACATACATCAATGCAAAAAACATAAATACATAATAAATACACAATTATAAATATTATAAATACACAAATATAACAACCTGACACACATTTGCCTATTTCAGGCCTTCCTCCCTCCGTCACTCACTATAAACAAACACATTCATTCCTTCCCTTCATTCACTCTCACCCTGCAGACAATCATTTTATACATGGGTACATTCTTGTTTATTTTTCAGCCAGTTTTTAACCTTTTTAGTGAATGTTTTAAAGTCTGTTATTATTTTAATTTCATTTGGCATTGTGTTCCAGATGTGACTGCCCTTTATAGAGAAAGCTGTTTGTCCAAATGTGGTTCTGCGGTGGAATATTTTACAGTTATTGTTAAAAGAACTCCTGGTGGCTCTGCTGCTGTCCTGTCTTTGGATGAAACCAGCAAGTGGCTCAGGTGCTGATTTATGGAAACATTTGAAAGTTAATTTCAGTAAACAGAGGTCAATGAAACTCTCAAAACTCAATAGGTTGTATTTTTTTTTAAAATATTACAGTGATGCCACCTAATGGGCTTTTTGTCCAAGATTTTTAGGGTTTGATTATATAATGAACCTACAGTATATGTCTTATTGTAGAAGGGGCTGCTTGAGCCCAGACTGTCAAACAGTATGATATATGAGAAAAACCATAGAATGCATATACAGTACAGCAGGTTCGTAAGGTATGTAATATCTAATTAATTTAAAGCAGTTCAGATTTTTTTTTACTGTTTTTGAAATTTTCTTTATATGAAGATTAAATTTGAGTTGAGGATCTAGTACAATGCCAAGGAATTTGAATTCTGTAACTAAACTGATGTCATGATCATGTATATTAACTTTAAAACATTGCAGGTTATATTTTTTGATTGAAAAGCACATTGAAACTGTTTTCTGAAGGTTCAGCAATAGATGGTTCTGGAGGAGCCACTCTTGGACATCAACCATACTTGTAGACAGTACATCTGCAGCCTGTGCTGGAGTCTTGGTGGCTGTGTAAATAACTGCATCATCTGCATAAAGTTGGCATGTTGCAGCAGAGCAGTGTAGCGGCAAGTCATTAATAAAAATGCTGAAAAGTAAAGGACCAAGAATGGACCCTTGTGGGATACCCATACGGTTGTTTAAAAGTGAGGATTTATCCTGGTGAACTTTTACACACTGTTCTCTATTCTGGAGATAAGATGCAAACCAGTCTAATGTGTCTGGAGAGAAGTTAAAAGATACCATTTTGGATAAAAGCAAACTGTGGTTTACAGTATCGAAAGCCTTTTTGAGATCTAGAAAAACAGCTCCTACCACATTACCCCTGTCCAAGGACTGTTTGACATTTTCAATAAGGCAACAATTAGCTGTTTCTGTTGAGTATCCTGGTCTAAAACCAAATTGATGTGGATGAAGAAGTTGACTGTCTTGTAAGTAGTCTATCAGCTGTGTAGCTACAACTTTTTCAAGAACCTTAGACAGGACTGGTAAAATAGAGAATGGGCGGTAATTGCATATATCGTCTTTACTGCCTGATTTATGAACTGGTATGGCGACAGCTTTTTTCCAGCCAGATGGAAATGTACTATACCTAATAGAGAGATTAATGAGATGAGTCAGTGGTTTGATTAATATTTTGCTGTGCATTTTGAGAAAGGAGGTGCTCATGTTGCAGATATCATTAGTTTTTGAGTTTGACAGTGTTTTGACAATACCAGCAATTAACTCCTCATTTACCTCATCGATGTGAAAAGAATCTGTTGGAAGTATTGAATTTGTGTTGTTGAGCACATTTGGCGGCACAAAGTTTTTTGTTAAGTCTTCCACAGAGCCCACAAAATATGAATTAAATTCATTTGCCAATGTAGCCTTGTCACTGATGGTCTTGCCATTGATTCTAAGTTCCTTTACCCCCTTCTGAACATTTTTTTTATTAGTTAAGTTATTTAAATGCCTCCATAAGGAACTGTTGTTACCATTTGCATGATCTATCAGTTTATTGTAATAAGATACTTTTGATTTTCGCAGCTCTTGTACCACTTTATTTCTTAAACTTTTGTACACAAGGTGATCATTTTGCAGTTTAGAGGTTAATGATGTTTTCAATGCAGAGTCTCGCCTCTTCATAAGTTTTCTTATTTCATTATTTAACCATGGTAGGTTAATCTTCTGTTGTCTACTTTTAATTTGCTTTGTAAATTTTTCTATGGACTTAGTAATTGTTGCAGTTATAAAATTACAACAATCATCTACTTCATATATAGACATGAGCTGCTCCCAATTTTGATTCTCTAAGTAATGTTCAAACTCCTCATTTTTTGATTTGGGAATAATAAAATTTGATTTGTCAATATCGACTCCTCCAAAATACTGTAGTCGCTTTTTAGTGAGTTTTCTGACAGCAAGAACCATGTTATGATCTGAGAGACCAGTTACAAGATTATAGGTTCTGGTTATTCGTTCTGGTTTATTAGCGAATACCATGTCAATAAGTGTTCTAGATTGTTTGGTTATCCTGGTGGGTCCTTTGATCATTTGTTGGTAATTAAATTTAGTCATGAGGCTTTTCAGTTTCTGTTTTTCCTTATTATCAGACCAGTTGATATTGAAGTCACCATAAAATATGGTTTCTCTGCTCCTCTCAAGTTGTTTAACCAGATCACTTAATTCATTATAAAAAGAAGAATTGTGTGAGGGTGGGTTGTACAATACTGCGATGTTGAAATTCATTACTGGTGAGAGGCATACATTAACAGCTAAACATTCAAGTGAAGTATTCAAATCAACCAATTGACATTTAAATTTCTCTTTGATGTAAATTAAAACACCCCCTCCCTGGCTGCCTGTCTTTTCTAAAACACTGATAGCCCACAATATCGATCATATTGGTGTCAATGTTACTGTGGAGCCAGCTTTCTGAGAGACAAAGATAGTCCAGATTTGAGTCAGACAGCAACACCGAAATCTCATCTCTTTTGGGGATTATGCTTCGTATGTTTAAATGTCCGCCGAGGATCCCCTTTGGTTTAGCCTTTGCGTCCCAAAGAACTCGTGCATGATTAACAGTTTGGAAAAATAGATGTTGTTTTTGCTTTTGAACAGCACGGTTTTCGGATCTCGCCTCATTTGCAATTTGTTTAACCGCTCCTGTTTCCAAAAGTTTGGACGTAGCGCAGCTGTTTACAGCAGGATCAGATATGTGAGTCTGTTCAGTGCAATTCGACTCACCCGACTCGCTATGAAGGGCTGTAGATAGAAACAACCAATTCGCCAGCTCAGATGTTTGTGCTAACCCAGTGGTCTGCTGTTTAATAGTGGCAGGTCCAGGGTTAAGGTGAATATCCCCTGCCAGAAGTAGCAGTGCTAACAGTACTTTAACTGTATAGCCCAGGGGTGTCCAACCATGTGCCATGGAGAGCCAAGACCCTGCAGGTTTTACCTCCAACCAGTGTCTTCAACAGCAGATTTCTGTGAACTTCTTCCCACTGATTGCTGATAAGTGAAAACACCTGCTGAAGAGACTGGGTAGAAGAGAAAACCTGCAGGGTCTTGGCTCTCCATGGCACATGGTTGGACACCCCTGGTATAGCCTCTGCCATATTGTGATATTTGCTTACCCGTCATGTTTGCCTTGTTTTGGGAGCTTTTTCTCAGGGCTTTTGCAGACCAGATAGCGTACAGGGTGAAATGTCCATGTCCAAATCCATATAAATAAAACTTTTTAGCTTCACCTTTAGTTGAGTTGGCCGGAAAACCCTTCTTGTTGCAGTTACAGAGACACAAAGACAGTAATAAGAATAAGTATATAGGCAGAAAGTGTCCCTTCAGACCACTCCTTACTCCGGTGGCAGCCATCTTTTTTGAAGTCATACACTCTCATAGAAACCATACATTCCCAAAGTGCCCAAGATAAGAGACTACCCCATAATAAATATTATATATATAGCATGAATACCCTGAAAAAGCACATAAGGGAAAGAAGCAATACAATTCTTTCAACCAGAGTCACTTCCTGCGCTACAAGAGGAAAACCTGAGCGTCCTCAATCGAGCGTGATGCATTCACTGACTGTCCAGCCAGGAACTCCCGCTAACATCGTCCTTAGCCTGGAAGTTAAGCACCAAACTGTCCGGGCTCGTCCAAGGCCCTCTTGTACGCCTCGAGGAGGGAATGCTCCGTGGCCGAGTAGAGGTGGCAGGCAGGTGACAAGTGGAGAGAAGAGGAGCGGCTCTTTGGTTTCTGTTGTCCAGGGGAAACCTACAGCATACAATGCAGCACAACTTAGCCTCCCGTGAACGCACCGTGGCTAACAAACATTCACCACACACACAGACAGTGAGCACGTTCCTTTACTTATCTGTTTTATCGCCTCTCATCCAGCACTACGGCGTCGCTGCCAGCTGGTCACTCTCCTGGCGTCATTCGGTCCCGTGCGCTGCCACTGTAAATTCCCACACCGTCCTCTCTCTCCGCTGCGGCCCTCGTGATTCTCTGTCTTTTGTTCTCCCTGAGGGTGAGGGGCTCGATTGCTTCACCAGTTACTTCTGGCAATTTCTCCTTTTTTTGGCACGAACAGGTTTATTCTCCAGCGGTAGTAACAAAAAAAGCTCAAAAACGCCAGCTCTAAACTGTGTTTAACTGCGTTTTAAACAGAAACGAAACTGGGAGCCTCAACTTGTGCGTCCTCACCCTACAGGAACCGGAAGCAATAATAACAGCAATAATAAAAACAATAATAATAATTTCAGCGTGGGTGCATAGCGCTCTTCAAAGGGCAGCTTTATGCATCCAAATACAGTCTATAATCATTTTTCCTCCTCCTCCCCCATCTATTACGCACTCAGATCGTGCTGAAAGCAGGTAAATGTCCCCTGCCTCTGTCATTTATTTCAGCCCTGCTGTCAAAACAGGTGATAGTGATGGTTGGGTGTTTTTTGATTGGCTGAAAGTGTTTTTTATCATTAATAAAATCGGGAGTTGTAGTTTCGTAGTCCCACATTGCGAGGTTTATTATTAAAATTGTCATTTGAGAAAACTACAACCCGCCAACGCTGCTAGTGGGAGTGGCTCTCTTACCAGCCACAGTTGAAATTTACCCACCGTTGGCGGGTGTTAATGTCAAGCCCTGTTCACAATACTTAAGACCAAATATAGGAAGTTACTGTTGCCAGAAAGAGGAAAAAATAACCGCAGTAGCACTTATCTTATGAAGGAAGACACATTTTTTTAAATTGAAATACAGTCCAATATTGGAATATTAAGTCAACTGAAAAAAGAAAAGTAAATGCTTCATTAAAATTATCATGACCGATGAGGAGAAATGTCATTGCCTGATGATGTAGATAGCATACCAGCTTGCACCCAACTAGATAATCTGTTAAGGTGGTGGAATCTCCTTAGCTTCAACTTCAAGTTTAGTTACAGATGTGGCCAGAGAAATGACCTCAGAGGGTGAGTTGTATGTTTGTTAACTACCGTGATTTATGCTAACAATCGGAAGGCCTTCAGGAAGTTTGAGCTACTGTTGTTGTCCTGGTCATTTTTTTCCAGATGTTATATTCAGAATACATTTCCTTTAATGCTGCAGCAAGGACATCAAAAGTGTGCGAGCCTTTCACATATCTACAAGCCAATGCAGCTCAGTGCCCCTCTAGAGAGGTTTGGTCTATCCCAGGGGTGTCCAATCATGTGCCCTGGAGGGCCAAGACCCTGCAGATTTTCTCTTCTACCCAGTCTCTTCAGCAGGTGTTTTCACTTATCAGCAATCAGTGGGAAGAAATTTGGTGGAATCTGCTGTTGAAGACACTGGTTGGAGGTAAAGCCTGCAGGGTCTTGGCCCTCCATGGCACATGATTGGACCCCCCCCCCCCCCCCCAGTCTATCCAGTGACAGGTGACAGCCAAGAAACTACATTGTCTGGCCACCCAGCAGCCAGCTGTGGTAGCAACATGGTTTACAGCAACTAACTTTTTGATAATTATGCTCTTGATGTTCTTTGCACCTTCCTGTATTCTAGTGCATAACGTTTTCCTTGTCATTACTGTACATTGAGGTTGCAAGGTTCCGATCATACTCTTGAAGGATGGTGTCTAAGCCAGAGAAAATGGCTGGTTGGCTTCACATAAATTTTAGCACCAGTTTGTCCAGTCTTGCCCGTGTTACATTAATCATCACATTAATATCTAGTCTGTTCTTGTTGGGACAGATCATGTGCATGGTTTTCTATTTGACTTTTTTATGTTTTTGAACATAATTCCCCCTTCTGAAGAAATATCTTAATCTATAATAATTTAAAAAACTGTATTGCAAACGGCAGTTGTTGATTTGAGGGGGTATAAGGTGGGGAAGCTATCCCCCTTGTCAGCAAAATGACCAAAAACCATCCACCTCATTGAGGGGATGGCAGCTAAAGGAAACCAGTACTGGTCATTATCACATTAATCATGCTTTAGGTATTACTTATAAACCAAAAATGCATTCATTCAGTAAAAATAACCCCCTAGAGTCAGTATACTGAATAATTTTATCCCATGAAAACCCCTGGGTCAAAACCAGTGAAGAGCAGTCATTGCCGGCTGGAAGTAACGTGCATTCGTTGATTCCGGTTTTACCACGGACGAGTAAATGTGTTCACTGCGGATGAGTAAATGTGTTCAGTAGATGCTCAGTGGGTTGAGATCCAAGTTGAAAATTGTGCAAGAATATATACTGCACAAACCATCCTTGGAAATGGCCTTCATTGACAGCATGATCTGCAGGTACCTCCAGGGACCAGCAGCTGAAGGGGACCTGGCGAACATGCAAGTTCCCAGTCAAGTAACTTCAGAACACGTTGAATAAATCTTGATATACTAGAATTTTATTTCATTAAATCATATGCAGGTAGATTTGCTTGTACATGGTTGTAAAAAATGACATAAAATTCTGATGTTAAAACTTTGTTGATTGCTATACTGCAGCCCAGTCAATCACACAAAGCAACAATGCTACTGCATCACTACTGGTGCTGAAACAGCCCATGGAGGAGACAAGATGTCCCTGACTGATAGAGCAGTGACTTGAAACTCACAAGTATTTGAAAAGGAATCATGATCAAAATTACCAGATGGAACCACTAGTATCATATTTGATCCTTTGAAATAGCTATTGATTAAAATTCACTACAGGTACCCTTTAAAAAGGATTTTGCACTCTTTCCCCATACTAGGACACATACCATCCATCTTCTTCCGCTTAATCCTTTTCGGGTCGCAGGGGGGCTGGAGCCTATCCCAGCATCTTTGGGTGAGAGGCAGGGTACACCCTGGACAGATCGCCAGTCTATCGCATGGCCAACACACAGAGACAAAGTAGGGCATTTAAGTAAAAGCATGCAATGGTGATTTCCTCATCCCAAACAATTTATTGAAACAAAAGCCAACAACAGTGGTGGGTATACCACAACAAAAAATGTCAGTGTCTCAATAACCTGTCATGTGCCCTTGACCATCAATTACAGCTTGACAACAATGTTTTATGCTGTTCACAAGTCGACTTATTGTCTTCTGAGGCATGGCATTCCACTCTTCTTGAAGGGTGGCCCTCAGGTCTTTGAGGTTGTGGGGTGCAGGGTTTCGAGACTTTACACAGCAACTCAGCTGATCCCATAGGTTTTCTATGGGATTCAGGTCTCGAGAAAGTGCAGGCCACTCCATTGGAGGTACCCCAGCTTCCAGCAGCCGTACCCTAATGATGTGACCTTGATGAGTTGCAGCATTGTCAAGCAACGTTGAAAAGTGGAGACAGGGACTGCTACAGGGAGGTCAAATACCGGTTTAGCAGAGAGCTGAGGAGAGCTAAATCTGTGTATTCTGAGAGACTCCAGCAGCAGCTCACTGCTAATGACTCTGCTTCTGTGTGGAGAGGACTGAGGCAAATCACCAACTATCGGCCTCAGGCTTCTAAGGGTCAGGATGACAAAGCCCTTTGTCAAAGACTGTCCCAACACTATGCCCGTTTTGACACCTCGTCAGCTGTGTCCAGCTCCCCCCTTCCCCCCAGTGCCACTGCCTCCATGGTCCTCACTTCATCAAAGGCGGCCCCCCCTCCTCCCCCCCCTGCCCTTGCCATCAGTGAGCAGGACGTGCACAGACAGTTCTCCAGACTGAACCCGCGCAAGGCCCCCGGTCCGGACGGCGTGTCTCCCTCCACCCTGAGACACTGTGCGGAGGAGCTGACTCCTGTCTTCAGACATTTTTAACACCTCCCTGAAGTCATGCCACGTGCCGACCTGCCTCAAAACCTCTACCATCGTCCCTGTCCCCAAGAAGCCACGGATCACTGGACTTAACGACTACAGACCTGTAGCGCTCACCTCTGTAGTCATGAAGTCCTTTGAGCGCCTGGTCCTGCCCCACCTCAAGACCATCACCACTCCCCTCCTGGACCCGCTGCAGTTTGCCTACAGAGCTAACAGGTCTGTGGACGACGCAGTCAACCTGGCCCTCCACTCCATCCTGCAGCACCTGGACTCCCCGGGAACCTACGCCAGGATCCTGTTTGTGGACTTAAGCTCTGCATTCAATACCATCCGCCCCGCTCTGCTCCAGGACAAGCTGTCCCTGCTCAACGTGCCTGACTCCCTCTGCAGGTGGATCACCGACTTCCTGACGGACCGGAGGCAGCATGTGCGGCTGGGAAAGACTGTCTCAGACTCTGTTAGCATCAGCACCGGATCACCCCAGGGCTGTGTACTTTCCCCCCTGCTCTTCTCCCTGTACACCAACTCCTGCACCTCCAGCCACCAATCTGTCAAGCTGATCAAGTTTGCGGACGACACCACCCTCATCGGGCTCATCTCCAACGGCGACAAGTCCGTCTACAGGAGAGAGGTGGCCCAGCTGGCGTCCTGGTGCAGCCACAACAACCTGCAGCTGAACGCTCTGAAGACAGTGGAGATGATAGTGGACTTCAGAAAAGTCACAGCCCCTCTGCCCCCCCTTACCCTCACAGACTCTCCCATCACCACTGCGGATTCCTTCCGCTTCCTGGGCACCACCATCACCCGGGACCTCAAGTGGGAGCCGACCATCAGCTCCCTCATCAAAAAGGCCCAGCAGAGGATGTTCTTCCTGCGGCAGCTGAGGAAGCTCAAGCTACCCACCAAGATGTTGGTGCAGTTCTACACGGCCATCATCGAGTCCATCCTCACCACCTCCATCACCGTGTGGTACGCAGGAGCCACCGCCAGGGACAGACTAAGACTGCAGCGCGTTGTGCGCGCTGCTGAGAAGGTGATCGGCTGCGAGCTCCCATCCCTCCAGGACCTGTACATCTCCAGGACCCGGAGGCGTGCAGGTCGGATCATAGCTGACCCTTCACACCCTGGACACGCACTGTTTGCCCCCCTCCCCTCAGGTAGAAGACTTCGGTCCATTCAGACTAAAACCTCCCGCTACATGAACAGCTTCTTCCCCTCTGCCATCAGACTGCTGAACACTAAGTGACTTATTAGACTCTCGTGCACTACGTACAGCAGCTCAACCGGACTCATGATAATTATCACTGTTTTCTTTTGCACTACCGACTGCACTATGTGGAACTCCACAATATCGGCTGCTTGTTATTATATTTTAAATTGCATAGATTAGTATTACTCATTCATATTCTACATTTTATTGCATGCATAGTTTTTTATTTTTATCTTTCGTGCTACTCCATGTTTAATGTTGCAGCATTGCACCGAGACAAATTCCTAGTTTGTGTACTACGTGAACAATGGCAATAAATCTGATTCTGATTCTGATTGTCGCCCATGAAGATGAAATTAGGCCTGTGTTGTTCATGCAGGGGCACAATGACTGGATTAATGATGTTATTCAGGTAATATCAGCTACACCATTCACAAGGTGTAGGGCAGTTCTATATTGACTAGACATACCTGCTCAGACTGTAACATGATGACAACAGTGGCTGATGCATGGCGCTCTCCTTGACATCTTCAACATCGTTGGCGGCCATCATTCCTGCTCAACGTGAATCGACTTTCATCAGAGAACAGCACTGAGACCCACTGATCTCTTGTACTGCATAAATGCTCCCTGGCCCATGCAAACAATGACGCCTGTGCCTGGTGGTGTGGCCAGGTACCCTTGCAGATCGTCTAGCATGCAGACCAAGCTGATGTAAACATTTCAGATGGTCTGACATGACACTTGGGTGCCTCTCACCTCCCTTAAATGTGCCTGGAGTTGAGTAGCATTCATCATCTGGTTCCGCAGGGCACTGTTCACAATGAAGCGGTCATCAGTGTGGGATGGGGCCAAAGGACGTCCACTTCTATGCCTTTCTGTGCCTCTTCCAGTCTCTTTTGCAACCTACTGATGACACTTTGTGACACTCTAAGCTCAGTGGTCACTCCCTTCTGAGAACATTCTGTTTGAAGCATCGCAATGGCAAGGTACTATTGATCAGTTGTTAGGTGTCATCTTGGTCTCATGATGGTCAAAATGTGAACAGCATGATGAAGAGGACTGTTTAATTACCAATTCAAATTGAACCAGAAAATGTATTGGTCGATTCACAGATCAAACACCTGTTGTGAATTTTGCCATTAAGCACCTTTTTAGAGAACAGCAAGTTATACAAAAAGTACTGAAACACTGTACAGTTGGACATGTGCATTCAAACGGTTAGAGAAGGTCAAATTAAGTTCACCAGTAAAGGTTATAGTGCATTTTAGATGCATCCTGAAATTTCACCCAAAAGCCAAATATCCCCAACTTTTTGTGAGTAGTGTATGCTGACTTTTTTGCTTTAAAAAAATTATTTTATGAGTAGAGGTCTTAACAGCTTCAGTGTGTAACCCAAACTTACTGCCTTGCTGACTTTGAGACCCCTGCCCTTCTGTGCTTTTCTTAAACTAACTCCATCCATCCATCTTCTTCTGCTTCATCCTTTTCGGGTCGTGGGGGGGCTGGAGCCTATCCCAGCATTTTTGGGCGAGAGGTGGGGTACACCCTGGACAGATCACCAGTCCATCGCAGGGCCAACACAGAGAGACAGACAACCATTCACTCTCACAGTCATGCCTAAGGACAATTTAGAATCCCCAGTTTTGATGCCAATTAACCTAACTTGCATGTTTTAAACTAACTCATTATGAAAAAGACATTGTCAGCTTTGCTTTCCTGCTGATCTCTCTACTCCACGAGATCCATATCAGCCTTGTAATGAAAAACTATTTCTTGTTGTAATAGTAGGGGGTGTAACATATGCCTAAATCACGGCTCGGTATGTACCTTGGTTTTAAGGTCACAGTTCAGCTCATTTTCGGTACAGTAAGGAAACAAAATGCAAAATATAAAACTGCTTACCTTTTGTATAAGCAGGAACAGCTTTAACAAAAAAGCTGCAAACTACCAGCAGTAAATTCTCCAATAAATAAAATGTAAACAATAAAATAAATAAATTCTCTTTTTAGGAAATGAAAGATGCAGACAGGTACGACAATAGAAGTTTGAATAATCTGAATTATTCTATTATTTTTAGAAGATTAAAGTTCTTTATTGCTTGCCACAGTGTTTTTAACCAGGGTGCCCCGGTATATTCAGGTTTCCTTTGGAAATTATTTAATTTCACGTTAACTGGTCAATAATTTGTCATTGTTGTGTATAGGTTCTGAAGGAACCCATGCACAACAACAGCAAATTATGTGCAAGTTTTTGGACAATTAAGAAGTTAAATTAAATGATCCATCCATCCATCCATCCATCCATCCATCCATCTTCTTCCGCTTAATCCTTTTCGGGTCGCGGGGGGGCTGGAGCCTATCCCAGCATCTTTTGGGCGAGAGGCAGGGTCCACCCTGGACAGATCGCCAGTCCATCGCAGGGCCAACACAGAGATGGATAAACGCTCAATATATAAGCAGGGTGCTTGTAAATTAAATGATGTCCCACAAAAATCTGAACACACCAGGGCACCCTTGAAAAACACAGTCCTAAAGTGCAGCTCAACAGATTTAGCTTTTTCCTTAAAGGATGGTATTATTTGCTAGTTGAAGTGGGCACAACAAGGAACTTCATACCGGGGCTCAGTTACCTTCAACATGTGTTTAAACCTGGTGTTCTCAATAACTAAATGTGGACTTAGATCCCCTGCTATAAAAACACCACTGGCATTTGTTATTGCTTTGGCTTGACCTGAAAAGCCCTGGAGAGGCTGTCTAAATGCCATGGAAGTTACTCTTGCACCATGCTAGTTTTTTATTTTGTGCTGCACTGACATTCACATTCACGTGATGCCATTTCAAATGAGTTAACAAGTTTGACATACTGCCAAAAACATATCCAATGCTGTTTTCATCTTATTCACTTGCCTTTGTCCATCTTCATATTTCACCAGAAAGCCGAACTGTGCCCAGACAGGAGACTTATGAAGAGTGTCTTCAAGCTCTGGCTTCTCTGTAGCATTACAGCCAGCCATGACGTTTGCTGCTGGGCTGCACTGTTTGTTTACATGTATGACTAATAGCGCGAGGCAGTTACACTTCCTGTCCGTCACTCTACATGGTCCGTGTGGAACCTTGGTACACCACTGTACCATACTGAAAAATCCGAATACATGTATCGTTACACCCCTATGTAATGGGTATTTCTTGTTGACCTTGAAGAGCTTTTTGCCAAGCCAGTACTTAAACTCTATGGCATTTCTACCATTATTAAGAATAGTAAAGTTTGAATTCCTGGGCTCTCTGTGTTTAAAAGCTTAGTTGACATTTTGTTTTTGTACACAGGAAACGCATATCGTTAAAGCAGTCCTGCTAAATAACTGATGAACTCTGATGATGCAACAAAAAGACAAGGTTATTGGTCTCACTGTTGAGTTGTTTCTATAGTTTTATTCCACTCTGTGTCTTTTTAGCGTTAAGCTGTGCATATTTAAACGTATATTTTCCTACTTTGACCAAAAATAGTTGCTTTTTGCTTAGTTTCTCCGGAGGGTTCAGGTTCAAGTTTTTATACCTACACATAGTTTTGCTCCAAAATCATTTCTCATTTAAAATATATTTTCCACATTGTAGGATGTACTCTCCGTGTGATATTTCATCCATACTGACAGGAAGCTGGAGGAGAAGTGTTTTACAGTGCATCCGGAAAGTACTCACAGCGCTTCACTTTTCACTCATTTTGTTATGTTACAGCCTTATTCCACATCCATCCATCCATCCATCCATCATCCATCCATCTTCTACCGCTTAATCCTTTTTGGGTTGCGGGGGTGGGGTGGGGGGCTGGAGCCTATCCCAGCATCTTTGGGCGAGAGGCAGGGTACACCCTGGACAGATCACCAGTCCATCGCAGGGCCAACACAAAGAGACAGACAACCATTCAGTCTCACATCCATACCTAAGGACAATTTAGAATCCCCAGTTGATGCCAGTTAACCTCACCTGCATGTCTTTGGCCTGTGGGAGGAAACCGGAGTACCTGGAGTAAACCCACGCAGACACGGAGAAAACATGCAAACTCCTTATTCCACAATGGATTAAATTCATTTTTTTCTTCAAAATTCTACACACAATACCCCATAATGACAATGTAAAAAAGTTTTTTAGAGATTTTTGCAAATTTATTAAAAATAAAAAACTAAGAAATCACACGTACATAAGTATTCACAGCCTTTGCCATGAAGCTCAGAATTAAACTCAGGTGCATCCTGTTCCCACTGATCATCCTTGAGATGTTTCTACAGCTTAATTGGAGTCCACCTGTTGTAAATTCAGTTGATTGGACATGATTTGGAAAGGCACACACCTGTCTAAGGTCCCACAGTTGACAGTACCTGTCAGAGCATGAAGTAAAAGGAATTGTCTGAAGACCTCTAAGACAGGATTGTCTTGAGGCACAAATCTGGGGAAAGGTAGAGAAAAAATTCTGCCGCTTTGAAAGTCCCAGTGAGCACAGTGGCCTCCATCATACATAAATGGAAGAAGTTTGGAACCACTGGGACTTTTCCTAGAGCTGGCCGGCCATCTAAACTGAGTGATCGGGGAAGAAGGGCCTTAGTCACTAAGAACCCGATGGTCACTCTGTCAGAGCTCCAGCATTCCTCTGGAGAGAGGAGAACCTTCAGAAGGACAACCATCTCTGCAGCAATCCATGAATCAGGCGTGTATGGTCGAGTGGCCAGATGGAAGCCACTTCTTAGTAAAGGGCACATGACAGCCCGCCTTGAGTTTGCCAAAGGGCACTGGAAGGGCTCTCAGACCATGAGAAACAAAATTCTCTGGTCTGATGAGACAAAGATTGAACTCTTTGGCGTGAATGCCAGGTGTCATGTTTGAAGGAAACCAGGCACCAGTCATCACCAGGCCAATACCATCCCTACAGTGAAGCATGGTGGTGGCAGCATCATGCTGTGGGGATATTTTTCAACAACAGGAACTGGGAGACTAGTCAGGATAGAGGGAAAGATGAATGTAGCAATGTACAGCGACATCCTGGATGAAAACCTGCTCCATAGCGCTCTTGACTTCAGACTGGGGCGACAGTTCATTGACCTCACAGCAGGAAAGGGCCTTGGATGGTATCTACACCAGAATGCTTAGGGTTGCTCTAAATGTCTCTTGGCGAGACCACATGAGGAATGTAGATCTTTATGCTAACCTGCCTAGGGTGTCCACCAAAATCTGAGAAGGAAGGCTGATGCTGGCTGGACACTGTGCAAGACATGATGATATGGCAGCCAACCCACTCATACATTGGGAACCCACACAGGGTAATAAAAGGAGGGGTGAAAAACAGGCCAATTGCATAACAACACTGCTGAGAGACACAGGCTACATGACGCTCAAGAACTTTGGACTGCCAGGCTTTATAGGGAGATCTGGAAACATTGTATTTATCATGGGATCCGAGGAGGCATTGGATAACATTGTGTTGTTGCTGTGTCCTCGCACTAGTAGTAGTACTAGTAGAGGCGATGGTTCATCTTTCAGCAGGACACCGACCCTAAGCACATAGCCAAGATATCAAAGGAGTGGCTTCAGGACAACTCTGTGAATGTTCTTGAGTGGCCCAGCCAGAGCCCCGACTTGAATCCAATTGAACATCTCTGGAGAGATCTGAAAATGGCTGTGCACTGACACTTCCCATCTTACCTGATGGAGCTTGAGAGGTGCTGCAAAGAGGAATGGGCCAACTTGGCCAAAGATAGGTCTGCCAAGCTTGTGGCATCATATTCAAAAAGACTTGAGGCTGTAATTGCTGTCAAAGGTGCATCAACAAAGTGTTGAGCAAAGGCTGTGAATACTTATGTACGTCAAACTGGGGATTCTAAATTGTCCTTAGGTATAACTGTGAGAGTGAATGGTTGTCTGTCTCTCTGTGTTGGCCCTGCGATGGACTGGCGATCTGTCCAGGGTGTACCCTACCTCTCGCCCAAAGATGCCCCCCCCCCCCGTGACCCAAAAAGGATTAAGCGAAAGAAGATGGATGGATGGATGGATCCATTCATGGATGGATTTCTTTGTTTTTTGTAAAAAAAAAAATTGCAAAAATCTAAAAAAAAACTTTTCACGTTTTCATTATGTGTAGAATTTTGAGGAAAAAAATTAATTTAGTCCATTTTGGAATAAGGCTGTAAAATAACAAAATGTGGAGAAAGTGAAGCGCCGTGAATACTTTCTGGATGCACTGTAGAAAGCCAAGAAACCAGATGAAATCCATCAGAATTTAGGAAGCCATCCCATCCTCCATCAGTGCAAATTAATTTCAGCTGGTTAAGTCCTGACTGATAGCCTTTCAAAAGGTCTGTGAATATCAGATTGTCACATCACAAAGAACTCATGATGGGTAGAAGCAAAGAGCGCGTTCTAGACCGTCGCAACGTTATTGTTGCAAAACATAATGATGGCATTGGTTTCAGGCGCATTTCTAAACAGCTGAATGTTTCAGCGAGCACCATTGGAGCCATCATTCGCAAGTGGAAAGAACATTTTACCATAAACCGGCCGTGAGCAGGAGCTCCTTGCAAGATTTCTGACAGAGGAGTCAAAATAAAGTCAAATGAATTTATTCCATTTTGGAATAAGGCTGTAACATAACAAAATGTGGAAAAAGTGAAATGCTGTGAATACTTTCTGGATGCACTGTACATGTGGGCGGATTGCTTCAAGGGGTATTGGGCAGAAAAATCAAACTGTAAAAATATTAATGTTCAAAAGGGTTCAAACTCACTTGGCAGCATTTCCCTTCAACAGCGTGTGAGCCACAGTGGTGTGCATTGGAGAGGGCTCAGCTCATCTTGTGAAATGAATTTGAATATGAGCAAAATAAGAGCAAATCTTGTGTATAATTTCATCATAATGAAATCAGCCCTTGACTACACCAACTGCTGCATCTCTTAAGTCTCTTGTAATTATTTGCCTGTTAGAAAATGATAGCATAAAGTCAAATGTTGATGGAACTAGGTTAACAAGGGGCTTTGTTGTTACAGACTCAAAGCTGTTGTTACCTCAGAACTTGGGATCCTTTTGGAAAGAGGTGCGCTGTTCTCATCTATTCTGCAAGGTTTCACTACTTTAATCATGGATGTCTTTAAGCTTTATTCATCAATATTTTCCAGTTTAATAATAAAGCAAAGTGTGCAGCATGTAACACTTTTTAGTTTGTATTTAGAAGAACAGTTAGCATGTTTGCATCTAATATTCTCTTTTAAAAACCTCAGTGATATATGAAAGCATTCATCTCACACAACTGCATGCTGTCGGTACATATGTGCAAACTAATTACTGGCGTATTAGTTTGGGGAGCAACAGCAGCACCAGAGTCTAAATTTGGTCGAGTCCTAAATCTGCACCTGGACTTTCAACAATGTGAAGAAAACAATCCAAAATGGTTACCTAGTTATATTTTTTTTTTCCAGCATATGACAGAAGCGAGTGACATGTCACCTCTAAGGGAATATTTCAGCAGTTGTCAGTTGATGATTTGATGCTTAAATTGTTATGGCTCCAGTTTGTTTTTGCAGTGCCATTTTGAGAATTTCCAACAAACATTACCACTGTTTACAGTTTCACTATCTAGATCACCTAAAGTGACTACTTCGTTATAGTTACAGGCACGCAATGTGTCTGACTCTGAATAAACACTCTTATCCAGAAGTAGGAGGAGGTAATGCACCAAAACATGGAGTGTCAACTGTCCAAAATCATCTGAGGAAGAAGACATTATTTTGGTGATGAACAAGTGTAAGGCCTTTCTTATTTGTATGCTTATTAGTTGAGGAAATAGAGGGGAACAGTGTTGGAGTGCTTCAGAAGGGACAAGAGTTGCAAATTAGCTAATAGCTATACACTCTATGTGCAACACATCAGATTGATTGTCTTTGATTAATTGTCTATGTTTATTGCACTGTCCCTGTCAAATAAACTAATCTACTAGAACAGTTGCCTCAAATCTAGAAGGTTCTTATTTCAAATCTCCAGGTTTTCTCTGTGGAGTTTGCATGCTCTTCCTGTGCATTTGTGAGTTTACTCTGGGTTTTAATTTCCTTCAAGATTACATTTGAAAATCGCCCCGAAGTTGCATGTAAGTTTTTAACACTTCCTCACAATTGGCGTCCTTTAAACACGTCTGGGTTGAGACCCAGAGAAGTTCGCTTCTTCTGAATCTTGGATATTGTGAGAAATACAGTTGAAACCAGAACTTTACATACGCTGTATAAAAGGAGACCTAACCTTTTTTGTCCCTCACTGTCTGACATTAAATCAGACTAAACTTTACCTGTTTTAGGTTAGTTAGGATTACCAAAATTATTTTTATTTGCTAAATATTTTTTTTATGTGGAAATATTGAAGTAACATCTCAAGACATCAGTCAGAAAGTTAAAGCTTGGATGCAAATGGTTCTTCCAAATGGACAATGACCCCAAGCATACCGCCAAATTAGTTACAAAGTGGCTTAAGGACAGCAAAGTCAATGGTTTGGAGTGACCATCACATAGCCCTGATCTCAGTCCCATAGAAAATTTGTGGGCAGAGCTAAAAAGACGTATAGTATGTGAGCAAGGCAGCCTACAAACCTGACTCAGTTCCACCAGTTCTGGCAGAAGGAATGGGACAGAATTGCAGCAAACTGTTGTGAGAAGCTTGTGGAAGGACACCCAAAATGTTTGACCTACTGTAAGTCAGAAAGTTTAAAGGCAATGCTTCCAAATACTGAGGGAATGTATGTAAATTTATGACTCTGAAGAAAGTAATCAAAAAAAAATAAAAAAATAAAAAAATTAGCAAATATAAAAATTATTAAGCAAATAAAAATAATTTTGGTAATCCTAACTGACCTAAAATAGGAGAAGCTTAGTCTGATTTAATGTCAGACAGCGAGAGGAAAAAAAGGTTATGTGTTTTTATACAGTGCATGTAAACTTCTGGTTTCAACTGCATTAAAGGCCAGGTTAAACATTTTTAGTTTATTCCGACAAAGGAAAAATGAGCTAATGCCATCTGAATTGTTGTCTCACTTCAGGAGTTGCAGCCTTGTAGATCGCAGCATAGGGGGCGAGACTGGGGCTGGGATTGATATCTAATTTCCAGAATTCATTTGATTCCAATTCTTGAGATTCTGAATCGATTCGATCCAATCTGATCCCAATTCGATCTGGGCAATTACCATTTTAATAGCCATTTTACTTGCCAGGAAAAAAAATCTTCAAGACCTAATGCTGCAAATTGTACCAAGAATACTGTAACTTTGTTAATACATAAATTATCACATAAAGAACTGACCCAAAATCAGTTACAATAATGCACTTTTTATTAACTTATTTCACAAACTGCTCATAAGTGCTTTCTTTAGTGCAAAGGGTGTGTAGTGTCAAGTTAACAACCCAGAGTCAGTAAACAAATTCAATGCATGAAGCATGTATACATAATCTCACTGTATTTCAGTCCCTCCAGGATTTCGTCAGCTGTTTTTGTGATTGTTTTGGCCCAAAAAGCTTGAATTTGTGGGAGCTTTTCCAAAAAGTTGACATTTTTAGAGGTATTTTGCACTGAAAGTTGTGTGAGGAAGTACAGATTTTAAAGTAGCTGCTTTTTCCATAGTTTAGTGATGCTGTTCTATGTAACACCACAAGAAAAGCACAGGATTGGTAAAAATTTCCTGTTAATTAATGATTTATGTAGAATTAAATGCTCAGTAAAATTGTCAAAATATGACCAACATTGTATTCTTCCTGAGAACTTAAATTAAAAAAAGAAATAAAAGAATTGGTCATTACAGCAACTAAATTGCATTGAATGCATATTGGAGAAAATTATGGCAGCACCTTCTTGAATCTTGGATTTACAAACTAAGACCCTGAAAAATGTGAGGTCTTCTTCTGTGCTGAAATCCACAACAAAGCAGGGATGTTCGTTCACTGACAACCTCTTCCCTTCAGAACATCTCAGTGCAGGATGGAGCTTGGAGTGGAAACCTAGTCTTCACAGATCTGAAGGGGAGATGAAAAGAATAGATGTAACAGTAAAATTAATAATCATATTTTTAAATCCCCACACCACAGTAGGATTTAATAATTTAGTTTCTTTTATTTTTTGTTGTTTATATTTTAACTACAGATTAACTTTCAATTTTTGAAAAGGGTTTCAATTCAGTGTTTCCTCTGGCTTAATGACCTTGGCGCGGTGGTAACATATTTTTCCGGGGTGGGGGTGGGGGGGCGCATGATACTATCTGAAGTATTGTACAACCGAGGTTTGAATGTTGGAATATTGGACCAGTTGGGGTCGCTCCCAGACGTCCTGTGTTTGTACTTTTTAGTGATGTCATCCTTCTCTCCTTCCTCTGCTCTTACCTCTCCTGTACTCTCTGCCTGAACACTTCCCTCTCCTTGGCTCCTCTCTTCTGTCTCATCGTTCCCTCTCTGAGCTCTGTCTAATTCAGGTTCTCTCTCTGTCTATGGTGGTATACAAACAGGTTGGAAAATATCAAGTGCCACGTTTTGCCCTGCTGGATTTTTTTTTTTTTTTGTCATGGTTTACATAAATGACAAAAAAATGTGTATTTTTTGTATTTTTATTCTAGTGTTTCTTTTTCCATTGAGAGAGTAGGGAAGGGAAAAAAGCATTCATATTAGTAATTTACTCTTGCATACTTAAATTATATGATCAGAGGTGGGTATAGTAGCCACAAATTCTACTCATGTAAAAACAGTACTTTGAAATTAATAATTAAAAGTAGGCAACCAAAAATTTCTAGTTGAGTTAAGGGTACAAAGAGCACCCACTTAAAATTTTGAGTAATGACTTCAGTCTTGAAGGTTTGAGGTTTTTCTCCAAAATTTGTAACAATTTTCTTATAGTTTTCTACTTTTCTCTGTAAATTTATCTACATTTGAAACAATTTTCCTCAAATTTGTAATTTCCTCTTGTAAAAATTGACTTTTCTTGTACATTTGAGACTTTATTATAAATTTGTGGATTATTTTATGGCTAATTTTTGTCTATTTTTTAAAATTACTGTTTTTTTAAAAATAAATTTGAAACTGACTGTGGTAATTTTTGTTTTTACTTTTTCCTTATAACAATTTACATTTTTTGACCATAATTTTGCAGAGCCAGAACAGAACAATAATTTAACTCTGATTTCAAAGAAAAAAAATACTAATAAAACTGTATTTAATGAAATAAATTGACTTAAATGACCAAAGATGCAGTTATTTCTGTTGTAGTATTTCTATATATTTATAGTTTTTAGAATTCTCCTCACCACCCAGACAGCAGGAAAAACCTCCCATATTTTGAAATCCAAATGTTGGCATGTTTAGTTTGTATGAAGGCTGCTGACAGATTAAAGTCAGTAGTGACTTCATGAATTTCGGTCATCTTAACTTTCCAGGTACATAATAGTGAACATAAATTAGTTAATATTAACTAAGGTAAAGGTTAAAACCAGCTCCTTTTCATTCTTGTCTGAAATAAGAAAAACAAAAAAAACTAATAATTAAAAAGAAGACAAAATGAGCCAACTTGAGCTCTTAACCACACCTGTTGGTTTTTTTTGTTTTTTGCTTTTTTTTTTTTTTTTTTTTCTAAATGGCGCCGGAGGCAGGGCGGCCATACCAGCAGCAACTCTCTCTTGTCTTTGTGTTTCTATCTGTTTATACCTGTATATAGTGTGTCTCTTATTAACCAGGGCTTTGTAGGAATACTCGGATTAAGACTGGACCAACTTTTTATCTATGTTAGCCCGGTCTTTCTCTAGTTTTCTTTTCTCTTCCTTGGGCAATGGAGATCAACAGAGGTGGGGGCGGACGCATTGTTTACACACGCGAACAGCTGATTGCGCTGAGGAGGCCGGCGCCTGGAGCGCTGCGGCCGGCAGTGAAGCCCCTCATCCCGGATGAGCTGAAGAGGAGATGCCGCGGGCGAAGGGTTGGAGCGAAGGTGAGGAGGAGGAGGAGGAAGCATAAGCCGGCTGTACCGTTGGTCGTCACTGGGAACGTGAGATCGCTGGGAAATAAAACAGATGAGCTCACAGCGCTGGTCAGGACGCAAAAGGAATATCGTGAGTGTAGTATCATGTGTTTTACGGAGACGTAGTTACACTCACAGATCCCGGATGTAAACTTAGCGATACCTGGCTTCAAGACTATACGGGGGGACAGAGACGTGAAAAGAAGCAGGAAAGAAGAGTGGAGGAGGATTGGCACTTCTTGTTAATGAAAGGTGGTGTCATCCTAGACACATTTATGTGAAGGAAAAATGCTGCAGCCCGGACATTGAACTGCTGGCTGTTAGTATGAGACCTTATTATATGCCGCGAGAAACGAAGTGCACTTTATCGTCTACGTCCCTCCGTCAGCTGACGCAGCGGTGGCCTGTGACGTCATCAGCTCCACTGCGGCCACATTACTGGAGAAGCACCTGGATGCATTCATGGCCATCACAGATGATTTTAACCATGTCTCAGTGGGGAAAAACACTACCAAACTTTCACCAGTTTGTTGACTGTCCCACCAGAGAGAACAAAACACTGGATTTACTGTATGCTAATGTCAGTGATGCATATAGTGCCACAGCTCTACCCCCATTGGCAAATCGGATCACTACATGGTCATGTTAACACCCAAGTATGTTCCCCTTGTGCAAAGGCAGCCTGCTTATACACGGACTGTGAGGAGGTGGACACAGGAGGCTGCTGATGCACTGCAGGACTGCTTCGAGACGACAGACTGGAGCGTACTCTGTGAACCACATGGGGTGGACATAGACAATATGACCGACTGCATCACAGAATACATTAGATTCTGTGAAGACATGACCATGCCAGCTCAGACTGTGCACTAATAACCTGGACTCTGTGGCCATCAACAATATGTGTCAAAGCCCAGGCTTTTAATGTGTTAATCGTAGTGCTCTACTTGATGGCTCTCACTACCACGCAACTGTATGGAAGCTGGGCTGCTGCTCGCAGATGCACAGGAACTTATTTAGCTGATCCATCTGACCGACCAGCTGTACCCCTGGACTCCTGGAGCCAGTACATCATCTACTCCAACGTGTTGGATGGAGGACGGGCACTTACTCAAACTAAGCATAACGTGCATCACACACGGAGAGCTGCTCCGACAAAAGTCCAGCGGGGTAATGCTGCTTTACTCTGCATTATTTTACTGCTCTGTGGAGACGTTCACCTGAACCCCAGACGGGTGGACGCCCAGCAGCCGCAGCAGGTGATTACAGCAGCAGCAGCACCGCTGACCTGTATCCGAAACGATTTCATCACAATGTTTCAAGGTAACGCACGCCACACGTCTAAGATGACAAACAACAACACCTGCTGTAACCAACTAAACTCGTTACAGATGGCCGTTGCCTTCAAACAACACAAAACCAAACTCTTTCAAACTGTCAATCATGCATCTGTACTGTGGAACCTGCAAACGAAGCCAAAGGGAATATTTGGAGGACATTTAAACGTATGCAGCGTCATTTCAAAAACAGAACAACTGGAACATTTACTCACGGACTCAAATCTGGATTACCTGTGTCTCACAGAAACTTGGATGAACACCATGACTCCTCTATCTGTGTTTACAATCCCCGGATACAACGTTTACAGACGAGACTGAGGGAAAGGAAAAGAGGGCGGGGTTTTGATTTACGTTAAAGACTGCATTGACAGTTTCCAGATAGACACCTCCGATCAAACTCTGGAATGTGTCAGGGTCACAATAAGGCTGTCTCCCCAAATGTCATTCATTGTACTCGCTGTGTATCGCCCACCAAATGCAACTAATGACTTTTACTCTGGTTTGGCCGAAATCTTAAAGAAATATGAAAGAAAGGAAATATTGCTAATGGGTGATTTTAATATAAACTGGCTTGATAAAGCACGAAGGAAAAAGCTGAAAGATATTACCAATTCTACACAAATTACACAATTAATAAATAAACCTACAAGACTGACTAAAAATTCACAAACTTTGATTGACCTAATTTTTAGTAATAAGCTGGATAGGGTAACCAAAACATATAATTTGATAACAGGTTTGTCAGACCATAATCTTACTTTAGTAGCCAGAAAATTAAACAAACTAAGGTATAGGGATCAACAGCAAATTAAAAAATCATCTAAAATTTCTTACATTCCAAAGAAAAATCAAATCTTCCTTGAGAATGACTTAAGCAAAATAAACACAGGGTTTCAAAATGATAAAACCTGTGACCAGTCATGCAGAAATATTATAACAGCTCGTCGGCCTCCATCGGTCTATGATGACCATGGAAGAGAATCCTAAATGTCTACTCTGCTGGAACAGCACCGCCTGTGGCTGAACAGGCCGATGCGCGAATGACAGTCCCTGTCACACAGGTCACACTTGTGGGTGGTCTCCGTGCTGCTGGGTCTGTGGCGGTTCTTCCTGCGGGTCCTTTTTTCATCTGCTGCAGCAGTCAGTCTCTCTTCACCCGCCTTGAGCTGTCTGGTCAGGGTGCCTCTCCATTTGGAGCGGTCCGTTGCAAGGTCCTCCCAGCGCTCTGTGTTGATATCCAGGGCCTTCATGTCTCTCTTGCAGACGTCTCTAAAGCGCAGCTGTGGGCGGCCAACGTCTCTCCTGCCAGTTGCCAGTTCTCCATAGAGGACGTCTTTGGGGATTCTGCCATCCTCCATACGGTGAACGTGGCCTAGCCAGCGGAGCCTGCGCTGCCTGAGTAGAGTGAACATGGAGGGAAGGCCGGCGCGGGACAGAACTTCTGTGTTGGGCACTTTGTCCTGCCAGGATATGTCCAGGATGTGGCGAATGCAGCGCAAGTGGAAGGAGTTCAGTCTCTTTTCCTGCCGGGCGTATGTTGTCCACGTCTCACTCCCATAGAGCAGTGTGCTGATGACGCAGGCGTTGTACACTGCCATCTTCGTCTTGACAGAGAGTTTGGGATTCTCCCACACTCGTGTGGTGAGGCGAGCGAGTGTGAAGGCTGATTTTCCAATCCTCTTGTTGATCTCTGTATCAAGGGAGAGGTTGTTGCTGATCGTGGACCCCAGGTACGTGAACTGATTCACGACCTCCAGCTTGTAGTCATCAATGGTGATGGTTGGTGGTGCTTCCGTGCCTTGCGCCAAGACGTTAGTCTTCTTCAGGCTGATGGTAAGCCCGAAGTCCTTGCATGCTTGGGAGAAGCGGTCCATCAGGGTCTGAAGCTCCTGCTGTGTGTGGGTTGCGACTGCAGCGTCGTCTGCGAACAGCATGTCTCTGATTAGAGCCTCGCGTACTTTGGTTCTGGCTTTCAGGCGGGCGAGGTTGAAAAGCCTGCCGTCAGATCTTGTGTGCAGGTAGATTCCCTCTGTTGCTGTGCTGAAGGCATGCCTCAGGAGCATAGCAAAGAAAATCCCAAAGAGGGTTGGCGCAAGTACACAGCCCTGTTTCACTCCGCTGCGTATGTTGAATGGCTCTGAGACGTTGCCATCATGCTGCACTATCCCCTGCATGTTGGTGTGAAACGATTCGATGAGGCTTTGCAACTTTGGTGGGCATCCTATCTTTGGCAGGATCTTGAAAAGGCCCTCTCTGCTGACCAGATCGAACGCTTTGGTGAGGTCGATGAAGGCGACGTACAGAGGCATGTTCTGTTCTCTGCATTTCTCCTGGAGTTGGCGGATGGAGAATATCATGTCTACCGTCGATCGCTCAGCGCGGAAGCCACACTGAGACTCGGGGTAGACACGTTCGGCAAGCTTCTGTAGACGAACGAGAACAACTCGTGCGTAGACTTTGCCAACAACGCTGAGGAGGGAAATGCCCCTGTAGTTGTTGCAGTCGCTTCTCTCCCCTTTGTTTTTGTAGAGGGTGATGATCTTGGCGTCCCTCATGTCCTGTGGTACGGCACCTTCCTTCCAGCACTGGCAGAGGACGTCATGCAATGGCAGCAGTAGGGCGGTCTTGCAGTGCTTGATCAGGTCAGGGGGTATGCCGTCGTTGCCGGGTGCCTTGCCAGCGGCCAAGCTATCAATGGCCTTACTGAGTTCGTCGATGGTTGGCTCGGCGTCAAGTTCGTCCATGGATGGCAGGCAGTCGATGGCATCAAGGGCTGACGGTGTCACGGTGTTCTGTCTAGAGTAGAGGTCGGAGTAGTGTTCCACCCATCTCTCCATCTGCTTGTTCTTCTCTGTGATCATCTCCCCAGTGGAAGATTTGAGGGGGGCCGTCTTGCTCTGAGCCGGACCAAGTGCTTTCTTGATGCCATCGTACATACCACGGATGTTCCCTGTTATGGCAGCGGTTTGAATGTCTTGGCTGAGCTGAGTCCAGTACTTGTTGGCACAGCGCCGAGCAGTCTGCTGAACTTTGCTTCTCGCAGCCCTGAGAATCTGGAGATTCTTCTCGTTTGGGTACTTCTTGTACTCAGCAAGTGCTGAGCGCTTGGCTTCAATGACGGGGGTCATCTCGGTCAACTTGGCATCAAACCAGTCCTGTGACTTCGAGGTCTTCCTCCCAAAGGTAGCCAAGGCTGTGCGGTAGATGGTGTTTCGCAGCTCTTCCCACTTCTGCTTTGCAGATTCTCCTCCTTGTGGTACACCAAGTTCCTTCTCAAAGGTGGAGGCAAACTGCTCAACAGGTTCTGGTTGGGCCATCTTGCTGGTGTCAATCCGTGCCTTTCCAGGTTGTCTAGCACGATGGAATTTCTTCAGCTGCAGCTTGACCTTGCAACACACCAATGAATGGTCTGTGTCGCAATCTGCACTCTGGAACGAACGGGTGATTAGCACGTTCTTCAGTGAGGTGCGCCTGGTCAGAATCAGAATCAGAATCAGAATCAGGTTTATTGCCATTGTTCATGTAGTACACAAACTAGGAATTTGTCTCGGTACAATGCTGCAACATTAAACATGATAAGATAAGAGAAATAAACTATACATGTAATAAAGTGTAGGATAAGATTAAGTGATACTGGTCAACAGTTAAAATATATATTAGCCAGCAGCAGATACTGTGGAGAACTATATAGTGCAGTCGGTAATGCAGGAAGAAAACAGTGATGATTGACATGAGTCTGGTTGAGCTGCTGTACATGGTGCACGAGAGTCACTTAGTGTTCAGCAGTCTAATGGCAGAGGGGAAGAAGCTGTTCATGTGACGGGAGGTTTTAGTCTGGATGGACCGAAGTCTTCTACCAGAGGGGAGGGGGGCAAACAGTACGTGACCAGGGTGTGAGGGATCGGCTATGATCCGGCCAGCACGCCTCCGGGTCCTGGAGATGTACAGATCCTGGAGAGATGGGAGCTTGCAGCCGATCACCTTCTCAGCAGTGCGCACGACGCGCTGCAGCCTTAGTCTGTCCCTGGCAGTGGCTCCTGCGTACCACACGGTTATGGAGGTGGTGAGGATGGACTCGATGATGGCTGTGTAGAACTGTGTAGAACTGCATTGCTTCTTTCATTATGAAAGAAGCAAACTCCCGCGGGGAATAGAAGGGCTTGCAATTGATAACAAGAAATTCCAAGGCAGGAGAACAGTGTTTGGAAATTACCGTTACATCAGAGCACCAGATGCAGTTGATGTAGAAGCAGACTCCGCCTCCTGTGGTCTTGCCGGAAAGCTCTGTGTCACGATCAGCACGGAAGAGCTGGAAGCCGTCGAGGCGCAGCGCGCTGTCCGGTATATTTTCCCGGAGCCAGGTCTCAGTAAAGCAGAGGACAGCTGAGGAGGCGAGGTCCTTAAAACGCATCAGCAGTCTCAGTTCATCCACCTTGTTAGAGAGAGACTTGGTATTGGACAGAAATATGCCAGGCAGCGCCGTTCGCGAGCCTCTCCTGCGAAGTCGCACGAGAGCGCCCGCTCGTCTTCCTCTCTTCCGCCGTCTCACTTTCCGAGCCAAACAATAAACCAGATCGGCGGCAGGGGCTAGAAAAACTGGGAGGAGGTCCGTGGGGGTGAAAGTCCTGATATTTAAAAGTTCTTCACGGGTATAAGTGCAAGCAGACACACAATTGACAAACAAAAACAAACAAAGAGCGCAGCGAAGCACCATGTCGACCGCTGTGGGCGCCATCTTGGATCACGGTCAGGATCAAGTCTAGCTGGTGCCAGTGCTTTGAGCGCGGATGTTGCCAGGAAACCTTGTGTTGGGGCTTGGTCTTGAAGAACGAGTTTGTGATGCACAGATCGTGATATGTGCAGAACTCGAGCAGCCGCTGTCCGTTGTCGTTCATTCTGCCCACGCCAAAAGGTCCAAGACAGGAGGGCCAGGAGTCGTGGTCAGCACCCACTCTGGCATTGAAGTCTCCAAGGAGAATGAGTTGTTCAGAGTTGGGGATGATCCTGACAGTTGTTGCGAGATTCTCGTAGAACTCGTCTTTTGTCTCTGGTGTGGCTGTTTGTGTTGGGGCATACACACTGACGAGGGTGACTGGGCCTTCAGTGGTGTTCAGGCGGAGGGTGAGGAGTCGTGCAGAGCCAGTGCTGCCCGGTTCCACCATCTTCAGCAAAGTGTTCTTCACTGCGAAGCCCACTCCGTGTTCCCTGTGTTCGTCACTGCCCTTTCCCTGCCAGTAGAACGTGTAGTCCTTCTCTCTCAGTGTGCCTGCATCAGCTAACCGTGTTTCCTGGAGAGTGGCGATATCCACTCCCAGTCTCTTCAGCTCATTATTGATGATGGCAGTCTTCCTGGTGTCGTTGATGTCCTTGAGGTTAGCAGCGAGTCCTGTCATCATAGTGCGGACGTTCCAAGTTCCCAGTTTTAGAGTTGGTCTCTTTTGTTTTATTGTCTTGCCTGGTGCGAAGGTTCTCAGCCTGCTGTTTGGATTTCTCCTTATCCCCATGCACCCAATGAGGAAAGCAAGCTGTGGCGGGACAACACCTTATTGGCTGGGGGCTGCCCAGCTTGAGGCGGGCGGTAGCTGTCCAGTGAGATCTGATGATCCCTCCCACCGTCGGGAACAACCCCTGGCGCCACGCTCTACGCCAATTGAGCAGTGGCTTATAACCGGTAACTGTCATTCCCCGTGTTTTGTCTACGCCAAAGGCGAAGCTGGAGTGTCCTCTCCAGTGATCCGGTGTTCTACCTTCCAGCGTTGGGCGTTGGTAGGATTCAAGCCTGGGCAGGAAGATATGGAGGACAAGATGTTGCCCATGCAGCATGTCCCCCCTCTCCACGTCACTGATGAATCCAAAGGAACAGCAGGGCTGCTACAGTTTGGCACCAGCGCCGTTGCAGGAGCTGCCAGAACGATGTTGAGCACAACATAGAACTGCCTTAGGGGCTCCGACTCCGGATTTTTCCTCAGGGTTGACTCCCGAAGCCTTTCCCGTGACCGGGTATGCCGCAAGGCAGCAGAGGTTTGAAATCAGGGTTTACCTTCCCCTAGATGGGCTACCTTCCCAGGTTGACGAGCCACCATCTACCCGAAGCATCTGGTTTTAAGGCGCCAGAGATCCGCCCTCGCCCCTTCTCCTATTAGTAAAAGCAGTTCCGCCGGGCTTAGAGACTAAACCACACGGGCAGGCTAGGAGTTGGACTTAGTTGTCAGAGGCTTTTCGAGATGCACGCCATAAGGAGCATTTTATGAGCACTGGGAGCTTAACCCCAGTGCCGCTCCTGGCTATGACAACCTTGGAACCGGTTATATAACCGGTTATTATAACAGCTATAACAGATATTATTGCAAAATATACAGAATTGAAACAAAGAAAGTCCAATAAAAAGAGGCTGCCATGGTTTAACACCTCTCTTTGGGGCCTCATGAAACAGAGATATGGCCCTCAAAAAATTTCTTAAGTCAGGGCTAACCCCTGATCATTACACTTATAGAAGCTTGAGAAATAAAGTCACTATACAACTTCGAAAAGCAAAGGCTAACTTTTTTTCTCAATATAATAAAGGATGCAAAAGGCAACAATAAACATATTTGGAGAAGCATGGATAAACTATTGGGAAAAGAAAAGCCAAGATGTGATGACTTAAAGCTAAAAGTAAATTCTGTTATCCAATACAACACTGAGCTGGCAAAACATTTTAATGATTATTTCATAAACTCTGTGTCACAGTTGGCAAAGAGTTTTTCTAAGCCAAACTGCACTCATGAATTCCACTGTGATGCTCATTCTTTTAAACCGAGTAATGTAGATGAAGGGAATATCTCTAAAATCATATCCAATCTTAACAATAGTAAAGCTAAAGACATATTTGGAATGGATACAGCTTTTCTGAAAGAACACAAAGAAATTTAGAAATATTTTATTCCAGACCCTGAGAGGAACTGAATTTTTGTTTTGTTGGCGAAAACTTTTCTTTTGAGAAAAGATTTTCAATTAAGGGGCGTTTGAGTTATTTTCTGCTGTGGACAACTTGATTTTCATCGTGGGCTTTTTCATTATACAAGTTGGGTTTTGTCAGTCATTGAAGTTGTACATCAAGCAAGAATGGGAAGGAATTCTGTCTACAAAGCTTCAACAATTAGTATCCTCAGCTCCAGAACGCTTATTGAGTGTTATTAAAAGGTGATATAACACGGTGGTAAACATGACCCTGTGGCAGCTTTTTTGGAACGTGTTGCAGACATCAAATTCAAAATTAGTGAGTATTTGCAAAAAAAAAAAAAGTATCAGTTTGAACATTAAATATCTTGTCTTTGGAGTGTATTCAGTTGAATAGATAGGATGTCAATGATGCCACAGAACAGAACTCATGGCAGTTAAACGGTGAGTGGCAGCATGTTGTGCAGTACAACAAAAACCACATTATTCAGTCACAGCAGGGCACAGCGTGCCTGTTGTCATTACAGGGAGCTATTCTTATCATTCCATCTTGCATTAATTGTCAAAAAAATAGCTAAATAAATAATGAAAGGCTTTGTTTTGCTGCATACAAAAAGCTGCCACATGTTTACCACTCAAACACATGGCAGCTTGTCTCACTATAACTGCCAAAAATTCTGTTCCAATGCATTTCCTCTATATAGGCTGAAAAGCGTTTTTAAATCACTGTATTTTGTTTTCACTTCTGTGTGATGCAACATCCCAACTTAACCTGAGTTGGGGTCGTACATGTATAAATGGAGAGACAAGTGCTGTTTGTGACCTTGGGATGGCTTCATCAGTCCAGAATGAGTTATTGATGGATTGGTTAGGAAACTTGAAAGGATTTTCTTGTAAATTTCCAACTTTTATTGCGGGTTTCTAAGTTTTATTTATTTTTTTAATTTACTTATTTTATTTTTTGTCAAAGTCATTGGTTATGAGTAAAATAGCTGCAGGATTCAGACCCTCGCCCCCTTCCCGGTCTTTGCAAATGCATCACTGCAGTATTGCATCACTCTGGGACTGATGTGACATTTTCTTTGTTTGAACATGCTTATTATCAGGCAGTGTATGAGCTCAGTCCATCACACCACTGAGCAGATGCAACAGCTCCCGCTCCACAAGGTCACTTTAACTGCCTATACAAGGAAGTGCTTCACATTCCCTCAAGTGTCTTCATGCGTTAGGCTTCATTTTGATAAACTAATGTGTCTGTATGCAGAAAGCAGCTGACAGTGCTGTGGTCTCTGTTTGCATCCTGTAACATATGGATATGCAAATAAGTCCATTTTGTGCATACTGTGGTGTCTTGCAGTGCCTTTGACATTTCAAAGCTTTGCTTCTTTTTTAGCTTGGGTGCATTATGGAGGGAATCCCCGCAGGAGTCTCAGTGTGCAGTCAGCAAGGGATTAAGCAGGACTGCCAGCACCATGAGCTGCACGCTGCCCCCGTCCTTGCGGAGCAAAAGGCACATGCACCCAGCCTGCCTAATCTTAGCTAGAGTAGCAGTGTGCTTCACACTTGATGTCACTTTATTTTGGCTGCTGCAACAGTACATAAGCAATTTTACAGTTATGTATGGTAATTTTATTCACATCCACTCTGCTTCTTTATGACATTTTGTCAAGAGAAATTGAGGATTTTTTTTTTTTTAAGTAAAACATATGTTTGTATAGTTGGGTTTAAATTCCATTTTCTGACTCGTTTCTATCGTTTTTATTGTTGAGACATTTTTTTTCTTGGTCATATGACTCATCCACTAACATGCTTTCTCATACAGAAATGCTGTTAATGTTTACTGTGTATCATACTTGGCAAAAGGCGATCTTCTTGTTTGTGGAGGAGATTTCAGGGTCAGACGCTTGTGGACATCTGCTTCAAGGATTTAACTATGGCACTGCTTTTTGATTCATAGAGTAAAACATAATGGGGAAAGTATATACAGTTATATTTGCCATTTGTAGAAGAGCTGGAAATAACGAGGCGGTTTTGTATCACAAAAGCAGAGTCTTTAATGAACAACTCTTCTATCTTGTCTCATCATGGTGCAGAGCTTGGCAGAAGGCAAAGAGAGAGAATTCTGGCCAGCTCGCTGGTTAAATACAGGCACACATCCAAGACATGCAAAACACAAGCTGAAATCCCCCGTTATCTAAATCCCCATTAGTCCTGTTAACTCCTCCCTCCGTCTTGGGAGGTGATGGGAAAACCTCTCCTCGCCTAAGGGGGTGAAGGTGTCAAGTCTGTTGCCATGGCGTCCTGTGACATCATTGGTCTTCACACGGTGGTGAGATTCCTTTGTCCTTTCAGAGGTGTGAAATTCCTTTGCATATGTTGCCCCACACATTTCCACATGCTCTAACGTATGCAGGTATGGAATATATGAGTAATATATACCACAGGCCCCCCAAACAACTAGGAAAGGACACAGAAAGATTCACAGTCTAGGGTAATTACCAAGACATACTACGTGTTACAGCTGTTGTCACAGAAGAAACTTCCAAGCAGCCATGCTCCTAAGAGAGTTCAGTGAAAATATAACAGCATAGTATAATCATAAGCCAGTCCTAAACTGTTGCGGCACAATTAGCGAAAAATTGCAGAGTGGTGTAATCAGTCCTTGTGCAGTCTGGGTTTCAATCTTCTCCCAAAGCTGCTGTAGGCTGGTTTAGGCGTCCTGCTGGGACCTTGTTGTGAGGAATCTGCAGTGTGGGAAGGAGAGAGATTATCTGTTCCCTGCCTGGGGGCTGAGACTTTTTCCTTGGGGGGTCTACCTCGCCGAGGTGCTCGCGCCAACTGTGCAGGTTCGTCTCTCAACAAGAAAGCAGGTTTGAGTCTGTCAATGCTGACCGTTTCATTTCTATCCCCATAATCAAGCACAAAGTGTTTGTCACCATTTTCCAGCACTCTGAACGGGCCATCGTATACTGGGCGTAACGTTGGTTTAAGGGCTTCATGCTTAACAAAAACAAACTCTGCGTTTTTTAAAGTTTGAGGATCAAAAACTCATGGGAAGGAGTGATGAGCTGGACCGTGTAGAGAGTCCGGTCCGTTACTGCCTAAAAACCTTGGGACTGGGAGGTGCCCTGGTTCCGTGTTTTCTGGTAAAAATTCACCTGGTAGTCTGATCGGCTGAGCAAAGACTAATTCTGCAGGGGAAGCGTCTAAATCCTCTTTTGGTGCCGCACACAACCCCAATAAAACCCAGGGAAGTTTATTTACCCAATTTGTGTCCGTTAATGAGGCTCTGAGGGCGGCCTTTAAGGACCTGTGAAAACGCTTGCATAACCCATTAGCTTGAGGGTGATAAGCGGTGGTACGGTGAATTGTTGCCCCTAAACTGTTGGACATGGCTGACCAGAGCTCTGAGACAAATTGAGGCCCCCTATCTGATGTGATGTCTGATGGGACGCCGAAACGTGCCACCCAATTTGTTAGAAAAACGCGAGCGACTTCCTCCGCTGTAGTTGCCGCTAGAGGGACTGCCTCTGGCCAGCGCGTGGTGCGGTCTATCATTGTTAGCAGGTGTGTGAAACCCTGGGAGGAAGGCAGCGGCCCCACGAGGTCGACATGAATGTGGTCGAACCTTCTAGCAGGGATGGGAAAAGGCTCCAGAGGGGCTTTTGTGTGTTTGTGTACTTTGGCACGCTGACAAGGAATGCAAGTTTTTGCCCATTCTTTTACGTTTTTGCGCAGGCCTGACCACACAAACTTTTCGGCAACCATTTTGACCGAGGCGCGCACACCTGGGTGCGCGAGGGAGTGAATTGCGTCGAAAATATGGCGGCGCCAAGCAGCCGGTACTAACGGGCGAGGTCGGCCGGTTGAAACCTCGCATATTAGGGGGGGCACGCCGTCGCGCAACCCTTTTTCCTCCAGCCTTAACCCTGTTGGTCCAGACAGGAGCGCGCGCACGTCCGCATCACTACCTTGTTCTTCCGCCATGGCTGCATAATCTATCCCTTCATGGATAGGTGCTGCATATGTGTTTGCGTTAGAGAAAAGCTCAGCTGCTGAAGCAGTGTAATCTGTCTCCTCGTGCTCTGGCGGTGCCACAGCGCGAGAGAGACAGTCCGCTACTACGTTAAGTTTGCCCGCTACATGTCGAATGTCTGTGGTGAATTCTGAAATCGCAGCTAGCTGTCTTTGTTGTCTGCCCGACCAAGGTTCTGAAATTTTAGCCATAGCAAAAGTGAGCGGTTTATGGTCCACAAAAGCCGTGAAACTCCGCCCTTCTAACCAAAACTGGAAGTGGCGGATGGATAAATGGAGCGCCAGCAGCTCCCTGTCAAAAGTGCTGTACTTGCGTTCCGTCGGGTTTAGCGATTTGCTAAAAAATGCTAAAGGTTGCCAGACCCCCTTGACAAGTTGTTCTACAACTGCCCCTATGGCCAAGTCTGAAGCATCTGTGGTTAGAGCAATGCGGGCCGAGGGATCTGGATGGACTAACATTGTGGCGTTAGCTAGGGCGTTTTTAACTTCCGCTAAAGCTCGTTCGCGTTCCGGGGTCCATTCGACCGCGTTGTAAGCTCTCTTTTTTTTGAGCGCGTCATACAGGGGCTGCATGAGCTGAGCTGCATGAGGGAGGAAACGGTTGTAAAAATTAACCATCCCCAAAAATTCCTGTAGCGATTTGACCGTTTGGGGCCGTGGAAAACCTTCTATCGCATGAATTTTGTCTGGAAGCGGAACTGCCCCTTTCGGGGAGACTCTGTGTCCCAAAAAATCAATTTGCGATACGCCGAATTTGCATTTGGCTGGATTAATTATTAATCCGTGCTCTTCTAGCCTCTGAAAAACGGCAGTGAGATGCTGCTCGTGCTCTTCCTCCGATGAGCTGGCTACCAGCATGTCGTTGAGGTAGACGAAAACAAAGGGGAGGTCACGTAAGACTGCGTCCATCATACGCTGAAAAGTCTGAGCAGCACCTTTGAGGCCGAAAGGCATTCGCAGGAATTCAAAAAGGCCGAAAGGGGTTATAACCACTGTTTTAGGAATGTCTTCAGCTCGGACTGGAACTTGGTGATAACCGCGGACTAAGTCTATTTTTGAAAAAATGCGCGCACCCGCTAAATGTAGTGAAAAGTCCTGTATGTGAGGAATGGGGTAGCGGTCATGCGCTGTAGCGCTGTTTAATCTGCGGTAATCTCCGCACGGTCTCCAAGAACCGTCGGATTTCGGAACCATGTGAAGTGGTGAAGCCCAAGGGCTCTTTGAACGTCGGACAATGCCTAATTTTTCAAGAGCTGCAAATTCGTCCCTTGCTATGTTGAGCTTGGCCGCGTCTAAGCGGCGAGCTTTGGCAAAAACGGGAGGTCCCGTTGTTGGAATGAAGTGTTTAACCCCGTGTTTGGCTACAGTGGCTGAGAATTTGAGGGTTGTGAGTGCTGGAAATTGGGTGAGGAGTTGCTCAAACTTACCTCCTGCCGTAGTGACGTTGGCCTGCACAGGTGGTGGAGAGACTCGAGCTGAGCAAGGAATAGAAGCAAAAGACAGTGCATTAACCAGGCACCTATTTGCTAGATCAACTAATAACTCGTGTGCACACAGAAAATCTGTGCCTAACAAGTTAAAACTCACCGCCGCTACAACAAATGTCCATCTGTAGCTGCGGCCGTGAATGAGGAGATGCAGGCTCTTTTCCCCGAACGTGTCGATGTCCGAGTCGTTGGCTGCCACTGCTCCATTGCCCCGGGTGCCCATGGCTCGATCTGCGTGGGAGGGCATGACGAAACTCAGCTGGGCTCCTGTGTCGATGAGGAACTGCTTGCCTGTGTGTCCATCCGTCACGTATAACAGCTTATTTTTCTCGCCGAGAACCGCTGCCGTTAACGGCCCTCGGCTTTGGCGTTTCCCGACATCGTAAACTTGCAGGGGGGGAACACATTTCCGGGCTTTCTCGGCGAAGCGGTGATGATAATAACAGACGTCATTCTGTTTGTTGCGCTTGGGCCGCGCTGCTGTCACCGTGGGTTGAGACTGCTCCGTGGTTTGAGACTCTCCAAGGTTCGGGGCGTCAGTTTTGAGGTCTGCGGATGCCGCTGTGGGTGTCCAATCTCTGCAGGCGTTGACGAGTCGATAAGCCTCGTTGGCCAGCGTGCGGAAGTCCTGATGATTGTTGCACTTCATACTGGCGAGTGTCCCTCTCATGTGTGGTGGTAGCGTGCTGAGGAAAATAAATTGAAAGAGGAAATTATCATTGTCCTCCTCCTTGAGCTGCAGTAAATCCTCCATGAGGGTCTTTGGATTGCCCCCTCTGTGGCCGTAGACTGCCAGGATTTTTTCGGCTCTTTCTTCCGCCGACGGGGCGTAATTCGCCACGATGGTCGCCTTGAGTGTCTCATACTTGTCCCGGGCCGGTGGTCGCTGGATCAAGCTTTGCACACACCTCGAAGTGGCGGAGTCGAGTTTGGAGACGATATGGTAGAACTTAGTATCGTCTGCCGTGATGCCCGCCAGTATGAACTGGGCTTCGGCTTGGAGAAACCAAGAGGCCGGGTCTTCTCGCCAGAAATCTGGCAGTTTAACAGCAACGGCGTTTGTGCACATCATCACTGTTGTGCCCGCCGGGTGAGAGTGCCTTGCCTCGGCTCTCACGGCGGTGCTGGAGCTCGGTTGAGCTCTCTCGGTACCCTCTGCCGGGGGGAACAGCTGTCTGCTTGTTCCCTCGTCTGCGTTGTCGCTGGCGTAAGTCAGATTCGCCGCGGATGAGTCGCTTGAAGAACGCCTCAGGTCCATACTCGCGTCAGGGTCACCAGTGTAGAAGAGCTGGAAATAACGAGGCGGTTTTGTATCACAAAAGCAGAGTCTTTAATGAACAACTCTTCTATCTTGTCTCATCATGGTGCAGAGCTTGGCAGAAGGCAAAGAGAGAGAATTCTGGCCAGCTCGCTGGTTAAATACAGGCACACATCCAAGACATGCAAAACACAAGCTGAAATCCCCCGTTATCTAAATCCCCATTAGTCCTGTTAACTCCTCCCTCCGTCTTGGGAGGTGATGGGAAAACCTCTCCTCGCCTAAGGGGGTGAAGGTGTCAAGTCTGTTGCCATGGCGTCCTGTGACATCATTGGTCTTCACACGGTGGTGAGATTCCTTTGTCCTTTCAGAGGTGTGAAATTCCTTTGCATATGTTGCCCCACACATTTCCACATGCTCTAACGTATGCAGGTATGGAATATATGAGTAATATATACCACACATTTACAGTTTTCATCCTTTGGAGAAAACTGCAGTCAATTTACCACTGGGAAGGTGCTCACTAGGGATGGGACAAAAGATCAGTTTGGCGTAGTAACGCAATACTTGGCACTCGTGATGATGCACTGATCCCTGAACTTGCGTACCAATTTTTTTAAAAAATTATATATATTTATGTAAGTGTTGCAGACTCTTGGGTATTAATTAAACAACTGAGTTATCAGTCCACTAAATCGGGGTCCTCAAATGTTTTTGCCAGGGGTCCGCGTTTGTTTTTTCCAGTGGGCTGGAGGTCCGGAGCAGTGCCAACATGCTGCATGGGTGGATATTTCATTTTTATGTTGGGAGGGACAATAAACAGAACATTTTCTCCAGAGTAAATATTGAAGGGACACTATAAGTATTATTGTTGTCAGTCACAAATTTATGAGAAAGAATGTACAAATGTACACATATGGGGGAAAAAGCTGCAAATTTACAAGAAAAAAGTAATAAATTTATGAGAACGAAAATTGCAAATTTAAAAGAAACAATTACACATTTACAAAAAGTCAAGTTTACTACAAAAAAGTTGCAAATTTAGTGAGAAAAATATGTAAATTTACAAGAAAAACTCATTATAAAAAGCTTACAAATTTACAAGAAAAAATTGCAGATTTAAGATGGAAAAACAGAAGATTTGAGGAAAAAGTGACAAAATTACAACAAAAAAGTTTTATATTTGCAAATAAATGTAAATTAATGAGAAAAGGTTACAAATTTATGAGAAAAGCTGCAAATTTTAAAGAAAAAAATTGCCCCCTCTGGACCCCCTTGATTTCATTAGGTGACGCATGAACATGCAGTGGCCTCTTTTGTGCCATTTAGTGTTGTTTAAATTATGCCTAAGTGTATATTCATGTGTTTAATGTACATATATGATGCTGCACACGAGCTGCAGTCGCCACAGCCTTCTGGAGATAAGGAATATGCCCAAACTTTATGTCCTGGATCAGAGCATTACAGAGGAACTCTGTGGCCTAGGTCTTCTCCACCAGACCTCCACACCCCCGGACTCTACTGCTGTGTCTCATCCCAAATGGAGACGCCGTAGACGGTGTGAGCGGCAACAAGAGAGAGGTAAATGCGGAGGTATCTGAACAAAGCTAACCTCTAGCCCACACAGACTTCCGGTTCCTTCCCTCATTCTGGCCAACGTATGCTCACTAGACAACAAAATACAGGTACATCTCAAAAAATTAGAATATCATGAAAAAGTTCAATATTTTTTGGCACTCATTTCAGAAAGTGAAACCCATATATTACATAGATTCATTACACAGAGAGTGATATATTTCAAGTGTTTATTTTAATTTTGATGATTATGTCTTACAGCCCATGAAAATGCCAAATTCATTTTCTCAAAAAAAATTAGAATATTACATAAAATTAATTTTAAAAAATAGTTTTTTAGTAGAAATGTTGGCTGACTGAAAAGTATGTCCATGTACACACTCAGTACTTGGTCAGGGCTCCTTTTGGATTAATTACTGTATCAGTGTGGCGTGGAATGGAGGTGATCAGCCTGTGGCACTGCCAAGGTGTTAAGAAGGTCCAGGTTGCTTTGATAGTGACCTTCAGCTCATCTGCATTTTTGGGTCTGGTGTCTCTCATCTTCCTCTTGACAATACTCCATAGATTCTCTATGGGGTTTAGGTCAGGAGAGTTTGCTGACCAGTCAAACACAGCGATGCCATGGTCATTAAACCAGGTTTTGATACTTTTGGCAGTGTGTGGCGGGGGTGCCAAGTCCTGCTGGAAAATGCAATCAGCTTCCCCATAAAACTTGTCAGCAGAGGGAAGCATGAAGTGCTCTAAAATTTCCTGGTAGACGACTGCAGTGACTTTGGTCTTGATAAAACACAGTGGACCAACACCAACTGATGACCTCTGTTCAGATAAAAGTAAATTTTGCATTTCATTTGGAAATCAAAGTCCCAGAGTCTGGAGAAAGTGGAGAGGTACAGAATCTAAGATGCTTGAGGTTTAGTGTGAAGTTTCAACAGTCAGTGATGATTTGAGGAACCATGTCATCAGCTGGTGTTGGTCCACTGTGTTTTACAAGACCAAAGTCAGCACAGTCATCTACAAGGAAATTTTAGAGCACGTCATGTTTACCTCTGCTGACAAGCTTTATGGAGAAGCTGATTGCATTTTCCAGCAGGACTTTGCACCCCTCCCCCACACTGCCAAAAGTATCAAAACCTGGTTTAATGACCGTGGCATCACTGCGTTTGATTGGTCAGCAAACTCTCCTGACCTAAACCCCATGGAGAATCTATGGAGTATTGTCAAGAGGAAGATGAGACACCAGACCCAACAATGAAGACGAGCTGAAGGTCACTATCAAAGCAACCTGACCTTCATAACACCTCAGCAGTGCCACAGACTGATCACCTCCATGCCACACCACATTGATACAGTAATTAATCCAAAATTTACCCCGACCAAGTACTGAGTGTGTACATGGACATACTTTTCAGTTGGCCAACATTTCTATTAAAAAAAACTTTTTTAAAATTAATTTACGTAATATTCTAATTTTTTGAGAAACTGAATTTAGGGTTTCATGGGCTGTAAGCAATAATCATCAAAATTAAAATAAACACTTGGAATATATCACTCTCTGTGTAATGAATCAATATAATATATGGGTTTCACTTTCTGAAATGAGTGACAAAAAATACTGAACTTTTTCATGATATTCTAATTTTTTGAGATGTACCTGTAGACCACATACAACTCCTGAGAGCTACGCAACGTGATGCGTGGAACTGCTGTGTTTTTATCTTTATGGAAATGTTGTTAAATGACAATATACTGGACTCTGCCATTCAATTAGCAGGGCTAACATGCTTTCGTGCAGACAGAGTGTTCAAGGAAGGAGGAAAACGTGAGGCGGAGGCATCTGTGTCTACATCAGTGACGCTTGGTGCCATGATGCAACTGTTGTGCATAAACACTGTTCTCCATTGGTGGAGTTTATAATCATCAAGTGCCGACCCTTTTACATTCCGAGAGAATTTTCATCCGTCCTACTAGTCGCTGTGTATGCCCCGCCCACTGCCATCTGTGAGAAGAGTAAAGCACTGAATGAACTCTATCAGGCCATCAGTGAGACAAAAACAGTGCATCCAGACGGATTCCTCATCACAGCAGGAGACTTCAGCCATGCAGGTTTAAAGGCCCTCCTACCAAATCTACACCAACATGTGGATTTCCACCAAGAGAAGACAGTTTGCTGGACCTGGTGTACACAACTCACAAGAAAGCATACAGAGCCTCCCCCTTCCCCCACCTGGGTCTCTCTGATCTCATCACCATCCTGTTTAGGCCTGCATACAAATCCAGAGTGAAAACAATCAGACCAACAAAAAAACAAGTACGTGTGTGGCCAGAGGGGGGCCTCTGATGCTCTGAAAGACTGCTTCAGCACTACAGACTGGGACACTTTCAAGCACGCAGCCACTCACAATGGACACACAAACCTAGAGGAGTACACTGAGGTTGTTGTAGCATACATAGCTAAATGCATTGATGATGTCACTCGCTGCAAAACCATTACTGTTTGTGCCAACCAAAAGCCATGGATGACACCAGAGGTCCACAGGCTCCTGAGGGCTCGGGACGCAGCCTTCAGGGCCGGCGACAGTGCAGGACTAACAACAGCTAGGGCCAACCTATCCCGTGGCATCAAGGAGGCAAAACTACAGTACAGCAAGAAAATATCTGGCCACTTCAGCAACACCAGAGATGCATGTTCCCTCTGGCATGGCATACAGACCCTCACCAACTACAAACCTCCACCTCAGACCTGTGCGAGTGACTATCACCCTGCTTAACAACCTAAATGACTTCTTCGGCCACTTTGAAGCACAAAACAGCACATCAGCACAGAAGACCACTCCTCCCCCAGATGAGCAGGCCATAAGTCTGGATCTGGCTAGCGTGAAGAGGACCCTCTGCAGGATCAACCCAGGCAAGGCAGCTGGTCCAGACAACATACCGGATCACGTTCTGAAGGACTATGCGGAGGAGCCCAAGAATGTCCTGGCCGACGTCTTCAACATCTCCCTGAGTCAAGCTGTTGTTCCCACGTTTCGAAACTGCTACCATAATACTGGTCCCAAAGAAGCCCATCTCATCCGACTACAATGATTACTGGCCCATAGCACAGACCCCCATCATAATGAAGTGCTTGGAGTGGCTGGTCATGCAGAACATCCTCCCTCCCTCCCATGACCCATCTCAGTTTGCATACAGGTCAAACAGATCCACAGAAGATGCCATTGCTGTTGCTTTCCATCCAGCCCTCACCCACCTGGATTCAAAGAACTCCTACGTGCGAATGCTGTTCTTGGACTTGAGTTTAGCATTCAACACAATCATGCCCCAGCACCTAATACAAAAACTCAGACACCTGGGACTCAAAATCTCTCTCAGCAACACCTCCAAGACCATCACACTGAGCACAGGGGCCCCACAAGGGTGCATGCTCAGCCCGCTGCTCTTCACCCTGCTGATCCTTGACTGTGTACCAGTCTACAGTACCAACCACATCATCAAGTTTGCGGATGACACAACGGTGGTGGGCCTCATCACCAACAACGAGGAGGCTAACTACAGAAATGAGGTGAGCCAACTGGTCCAGTGGTGTAAAGACAATAATCTCTTCCTGAACGTGGGAAAAACCAAGGAGATTGTGGTCGACTTCAGGAGGGGACACACACAGCATTCCCCTCTGGTCATCGATGGAGCAGCTGTGGAGAGGGTGAACAGCACTGAGTTCCTGGGGGTGCACATCTCTGAGGACCTCTCCTGGTTCAACAACACCACATCACTGGCCAAGAAAGCTCAAACTTGCCTCTATTTCCTCCGCAAACTGAGGAGAGCATGAGTCCCACCCCCCATCATGTGCTCATTCTACTGGGGCACCGTTGAGAGCATCCTTACCAGCTGCATCACAGTGTGGTATGGAAGTAACACCGCCTCCTGCCGGAAGACACTATACACACATGGACAAAATTGTTGGTACCCCTCTGTTAATGAAAGAAAAACCCACAATGGTCACAGAAATAACTTGAATCTGACAAAAGTGGTAATAAATAAAATTCTATGAAAATTAACCAATGAAAATCAGACAATGCTTTTGAATTGTGGTTCAACAGAATTATTTAAAAAAAAAAACAAAACCAACTCATGAAACAGGCCTGGACAAAAATGATGGTACCTTTAACTTAATATTTTGTTGCACAACCTTTTGAGGCAATCACTGCAATCAAACGATTTCTGTAACTGTCAATGAGACTTCTGCACCTCTCAGCAGGTATTTTAGCCCACTCCTCATGAGCAAACTGCTCCAGTTGTCTCAGGTTTGAAGGGTGCCTTCTCCAGACGGCATGTTTCAGCTCCTTCCACAGATGTTCAATAGGATTTAGATCAGGGCTCATAGAAGGCCACTTGAGAATAGTTCAATGTTTCGCTCTTAGCCATTCTTGGGTGTTTTTGGCTGTGTGTTTTGGGTCATTATCCTGTTGCAAGACCCATGACCTGCGACTGAGACCAAGTTGTCTGACACTGAGCAGCACATTTCTCTCTAGAATACCTTGATAGTCTTGAGATTTCATTGTACCCTGCACAGATTGAAGACACCCTGTGCCAGATGCAGCAAAGCAGCCCCAGAACATAACAGAACCTCCTCCATCTTCATTTTTGTGTCTGTGAACATAAAGCTGATGTTCCTTGCCAAAACGTTCCAGTTTTGTCTCTCTGTCCATAGGACATTCTCCCAGAAGCTTTGTGGCTTATCAACATGCAGTCTGGCAAATTCCAGTCTGGCTTTTTTTGTGATTTGTTTTCAACAGTGGTGTCGTCCTTGGTCGTCTCCCATGAAGTCCACTTTGGTTCAAACAACGACGGATGGTGCGATCTGACACTGATGTACCTTGACCTTGGAGTTCACCATGAATGTGTTTAGAGGTTGTTCTGGGCTCTTTTGTTACCATTTGTATTATCCATCTCCTCCTGCAGCCACGTCCAGGGAGGTTGGCTACAGTCCTGTGGATCTTAAATTTCTGAATAATATGTGCCACTGTAGTCACAGGAACATCAAGCTGCTTGGAGATGGCCTTATAGCCTTTACCTTTAACATGCTTGTCTATAATTTTCTTTCTAATCTCCTGAGACAACTCTCTCCTTTGCTTCCTCTGGTCCATGTTTAGTATGGTACACACCATGTCACCAAACAGCACAGTGACTACTTGTCACCCTTTAAATAGGCCGACTGACTGATTACAAGTTTGTAGACACCTGTGATGTTAATTAAGGCGCTTTTCTACTTGGAACCCAAAGGCCTCGTTTAGTACCGATTGGGCTCCATTGTCCGCTTTTCCACTTGGAACCCAAAGGCCTCACAGTTAGCTTTTTCGGAACAGTTCCAGTTTTATCGACACTATTTTCGGCACCGTTAAAAGCAGGTCCGAAGGGTACCGGCACCGTTTCGCCACACCACTGCTGGCTATTCATTGGTCTGTGCGTAGTGTCATCAGAGTGGGCGTTATGCTGACTTTCGAGAATCGCTTGCTGGTCGCCATTTGCAATTTTTCATCAGTGAGCCCGCGAACAAGTGATATTATAAACCACAACGATAGAATGGCTTAACAGAAATCAGCAGAAATGTAACACCGCAGTCCAGCAGAGTTTCCTGTGCGTTTCGGCTGATGAGAGAATGCAGAGGGAAGCAGACTGAGCTTGCAGTGGTGCGCGCAAACAGACGCACCAGAAATTACACAGAGACGCACCGGGAATTAGACCCAGCCACCCGAATTGAATTGAATGTGCAGCCGCGACGCACCCAACTTCAGCAGTTGAAGCCGTGATATTGCGATATACAGGACGGTAAGTGATGTGATATTCATGCTTTATGTTATTTTTTCCAACAATGGAAAGTTCACTTAGGACAGACGAAAACTTAATCGTGTTTAAACGATGACCTAGCTTAATGCTATGTCCGTCCTTGTATGTTGTTTTTTTGTGTTGACAATATCTGATGAAATAAGCTAGTTCTAATCCTGGTTAAAAAGTTTATTTTATTTATTTATTTTTTTACATGTTGCACTTTTGTGCTGTGCATGTACTTAATTTGTGTGTATTTCATTGTAGAGTCCAAACTGGATCTGCTCAGAATGGCGATGTTTTGACACCAATATATTTTGACAGGTAAACAACACGTCATATTTATAGTCAAATCTTTTGCTTTTTAAAGCGAGGTAGTCGGATACACAAAAGCCGATGGTGTATAGAACACGTACTGTATATTAGGATGTGAAATGTCGGCATCGAAACTGCTCCCATTTAGCTGTAATTAATATTCAAAAATGATATTTTCGGGAGGAAAGAATTCAATTTAAACAGCCACGGACCAAAAAAACATACATTTGCTCATGGAAGAGGTCATTCACACTTGCAGACAATCGCGCTATATGTGTCTGTAGGATTTTCTTTCCATGCACGCAAAAAAAGCATTTTTTTCCCGGATCCAACTACCTCACTTTAAGTTAAAGTTTAGATAAAGTGCCAAATTTAAAGTAGCACAATTTCCACTGAATATGAAAGGGATTGAATTGAGATTTATTTGTGTGAATATTAATTACAGAGTAATTGAAAATGAATGGCACATCCAATAATAGCCACCATAAAATAAACCGCTTGTTTATTTATTTTTAATCGATCATTTCTGTGATCCTTTATGAGTTATAGTCATAATAGTGTATCTTGCACCTTGGGGAATGGGAGATGTTCAGTCACCATTAGAATTTAGTTTATATGTGTATAGTACGAGGGTCATTCAATAAATAAGGTGAATTTTTGGTATAAGGACTTCTAATACAGATTTAAGCTTACCTTTTTTTAATTTTTTTTGTTTTACTTCTTTTTCACATGGATTTACTTTCTTTTGCAGATTCAAGAAAAACTTTGAGAGTTTTGGCTATTAACAAAGATGGCCGACCAAGAAGCATGCTCCAGGATTGAACAGCGGTCAGTTATCAAGTTTTTGGTTGCTGAAGGGTGCAAACCAGTTGAAATTCATAGGAGAATGTCAACTGTGTATGGTGCCACATCTTTCAGCCGAAAAAATGTCTACAAGTGGGCTAAATTGTTTAAAGAAGGACGGAGAAGTGTTGAGGATGAAGACAGGCCTGGGAGGCTTACAGAAGTGAGGTCTCCTGAGGTGATCGAATCAGTCAATGACCTCATTCAGTCTGACAGAAGAAGAACAGTGGATGACATTGCAAGGACTTTGAGCTTATCTGTTGGGACAGCACACAAAATTGTCCGTGATGACCTTGGCTACTCGAAGGTCAGCTGCCGGTGGGTGCCAAAGATGCTTACTGCAGAGCACAAACAGAGGAGGGTCGAGTTGTCCCAGCAGTGTCTCTCCCGCTATGAGAAGGATGGTGATGAGTTGCCCCTTCAGACTTTCACCTGTTTGGTCCCATGAAGGTGTTCACGAGAGGCACGAAGTTTGAAAGTGATGATGAAAGGAGACAAATTCCTAGTTTGTGTACTACATGAACAATGGCAATAAATCTGATTCTGAAGTCAAAAGTGTTGTGAGCGACTGGCTGAGACATCAGTCCAAAGATTTTTACGCTGAGGGAATACGGAAGCTTGTGCACAGATGGGAAAAGTGTGTGACATTGCTGGGAGACTACGTTGAAAAATAAAAAAAAGTAAGCTTCTATCTGTATTAGAAGTCCTTATACCGAAAAATTCACCTTATTTATTGAATGACCCTCGTATTTCATCTTTAAACTCATTCAGTAATAGAACACATTACAAATATTTGAGAGCCATTGTAGTGCTTCCTTTTATATTTTAGCAACACAAGCACAAAACACCACCCACACTTGAAACCAGGGCGACACAGCGATGGCTAAATTTTATTGATAACGTTATTTCACACCATCACAACAGCTCAGTATTTAAACTCAGTGTAAATGGTGTAGAGATTGAAAGGGTATCCAAAATTAAAATCCTTGGTGTAATAATTGATAATAAACTGTGCTGGAAGTCACATATTAATTATATTAAAGGTAAAATATGCAAATCAGTCACAATACTGCGCAGAGTGAAATATTTGCTGAATCAACCCACACTATAGACTTTGTATCATTCATTAATGCTTCCATACATGACATCCATCCATCTTCTTCCACTTTTCCAGAGGTCCAGGTCGCAGAGGCAGCAGTTCAAGCAGAGAAGCCCAGACTTCCCTCTCCTCAGCCACCTGCTCCAGATCTTCAGAGAGGATACCAAGGTGTTCCCAGACCAACTGGGAGATGTTGTCTCTCCAGTGAGTTCTGGGTCTGCCCTGGGGTCTGAGAACTACTACCAAGCAACACTGTGTTTCAGTGCAAGGAGTCAGACTGTGGAACGCTTTTGGATCTGAATTAAAATCATGTACAAAGCTTGGACAATTTAAACAAAGACTAAAGGAAGAAATACTCCAAACACACACACGTGGACAAAATTGTTGGTACCCCTCTGTTAATGAAAGAAAAACCCACAATGGTCACAGCACAGTGACTACTTGTCACCCTTTAAATAGGCTGATTGATTACAAGTTTGTAGACACCTGTGATGTTAATTAGAGGACACATCTTGGTTGAACATGTCCCTCATGTTCATGTCCCTATGGCCTATTTTCAATCTTTTCTAGGGGTACCATCATTTTTGTCCAGGTCTGTTTCATGAGTTTTTTAAAATAATTCTGTTGAACCACAATTCAAAAGCATTGTCTGATTTTCATTGGTTAATTTTCATAGAATTTTTTATTTATTACCACTTTTGTCAGATTCAAGTTATTTCTGTGACCATTGTGGGTTTTTCTTTCATTAACAGAGGGGTACCAACAATTTTGTCCACGGCTGTATATACAAAACGACATGTAAAATCACACAAGGATTATCATATCCAGTCTGTGTTGTGCTGTTGCTTATTTTTTGTCACGTTTTGTCTGTTTTTTTTTTTTTACAGTTTGAATTTTGCACATTCTAAATAATCTGTAATTTGCTGCTGATTGGAATAAACAATTTAGTGATTTATGTGTTTTCATCATGATTTTCTATTTTGTCTCTTCAGACACTGGTGGGAAAAGAGTCAACCGTACGAACCATTTATCTGTGACTTTGAAAATAATGGCTCATTTTAAGAAAAGTAACCAAAACATTTCTTTGCTGAAGACTGTAAAACAAAATAGAGACATCTGCAAAAGTACAAAGGTTTATTGTTAAAATTCCCAGGGCAATACTACATGAATACAAGTATAGTTCACTGTTGATGCAGAGAATATATATTTATACAGTATCTACATGTAGTCAGCAATACTCAATACCATATATTTCCAGTTAATCCACATATTTCTCCATGTAACCTTGGGACTGCTTTATTTTAATTACTTCTAATCCTAGATCAATTTGTTTTGGCTTAAAATGCATCATAATTGCTAAATATATCTTATGCCTAACTCAGTACTGTTTACCTGTTGAAATATATATTTAACGGCTCATATGGCACCTGATCCATGTTTTGCCACGACACCACTGGCTGGAGCAAATAAATTCCATGACGTCTCAACAGTCTCTCCATGATTTTGACATAGATCATGTATTTTTACCTAACCATCTATTTGTAGAGAAAAGTAATTTTTGATATTCATGCGCTGTGAGCCAATAAATGATTAAAATCTAACAATACTTCACTGTCTGATTAATGATTCTGTATAATATAAGGGTCTCACTTTCTGACATGAGTGTCCAAAAATATTTAACTTTTGCATTATTTTTGGAGATGTATTGCTGCATGTTTTGATGTTGATTTTACTGAACAGGAATATGGCGCCGCCTCATGGGGAGCGTAGCGCCGCCTCCAACTCCCTCCAAATCCCGCCTCCGACTCCCTCCTTCTCCCACCCATGCTACAGTGAGCCTTGTGCTGTGGAAAACCATGGGTGCCGAACGGTACTGTTCGGTTCCAGGCCAAAGGAGGCCTTTGAGTTCCAAGTGGAAAAGTGCCTTTAGAGGACACATCTTGGTTGAACATGTCCCTATGGTCACATTATTTTCAGTCTTTTGTAGGGGTGCCATCATTTTTGTCCAGGCCTGTTTCATGAGTTTATTTTTTAAAAGTAATTCTGTTGAGCCACAATTCAAAAGCATTGTCTGATTTTCATTGGTTAATTTTCGTAGAATTTTTATTTAAAACCACCTTTGTCAGATTCAAGTTATTTCTGTGACCATTGTGGGTTTTTCTTTCATTAACAGAGGGGTACCAACAATTTTGTCCATGGCTGTAACACACAGTGAAAGCAGCCAGCAAGATCATCGGTGCCCCTCTGCCCCCCCCTTTCAGACATCTACCTCACCCGCCTCACCCACTGACCCATCAACATTGCAGGTGACACCTCCCACCTCCACACTCCCTCTTCAGCCCTCTGCCCTCGGGGAAAAGGTACAGGAGCCTCCGGGCCCACTCCACAAGACTGCTAAACAGCTTTGTTCATCAGGCCATCAGGATCCTGAACTCTGTCCACTTCCTCCTCCCTCCTTCCCCCCCGGACCGTAATGCACTCACCCGCACAATAACTACCTCAGCTATTGGCACAGAAAGACTTGCACACCAACAGTAAGACATCTGCTGCTGTATATCTCTGCTCTTTACTGCAACCATTTGCACAAATGCCATATCTGCTGCTGTCTGTTATTGTAATACTGATCATGTGCAGTCCAATCTGTCACTTCCTGCACCTACACTAACACATCGAACTTTGCAACTACGGGTATTACTGCTCTACTTTTCTGTATATAGGATTGCTGGGTTTCATCGTTTATTTTTATTTGCACTATGGAATGTCTGGGTATGTCTTTTGTTGCCACTTGCATTACGGATAGCATTACTGTACATAGACTGCTGTTGTTGTTTTTCCAGCCTTATTCATTTTCTTTTTTTATATTGTGCACACCACTGAAGAGAGAGAGAAATGCCATTTCATTATTCCTCTGTCCTGTACGTATAGTAGTATTGACAAATAAAATCTTTGAATCTTGAATTTACGCCCATGTCACCAGGCTGACCTGCTGTGGGAAGAGCTGGGTGAAGGCAGTGACTTTCAGCGGAACATTAGTGCACCTAATTGCACCAGAGAGGGTCGTGCCCACACACATGGACAGTGAGTGCGGTCTTTGAGCTACAGTGGCAGCAAGGTCATGTTGGCCGGTCAACAGATTTGACAAGCACAGGTGTCGCACGATGTGCGTACACAACGCTGAAGGCAGTACAGCAAAGTTGGTAAGCACAGAGAAGCGACTATATTAAATAAAGGTGAAATAAAATAAACAGTAACGTAGTCCTTCAGTCAAAATAAACACAGAATTTCTCACCTATAAATATCAGACTTCTAATAGAAATTGGAAATAAGCCTCCAGCTGTCTGATGGTGGCTCTTTGACTTTCATTTTTGCGTCATGTTTAGATCGCTGGTCTGTGGTATCAAAAAGGCTTTGGGTCCGGACGCAGACTGGGGTCCGCTATTTGAGGAGCTCGGCAATAAATGAACCGCTCCAAAAGTGAAAGTAAAGTGCCGCTCATGCTGCAGCCGCTCACGTGTTGTTAGCATGGAGATAACCAAAGCAAAACACATAGTGAAGGAATCACAACTCGGGGGCCACAAATAGGGGGCTCACGGGCCAGATGTGGCCCACGGGCCGCCTATTGAGGGCCACTGCACTAGCTGGTGGGTCGTAAATATTGTTTTATTATATTTTTTTCATCAATATATTATTTTTTAAAGAATACAAAGGCTTTAATTCTGCACCTTTCTAAACACTTTGTTGATGTATTATTTTTATTAAATGTTTGTTTTCATGAAAACACTGTCTAGGTCAGCTTTAAGGTATGCGTTAAGCAGTCTGTGGAGCAGCTGCTCTTTGCTAGTGTGTTTTCGCCTCGTTTGATTGTACAGAAGGATCCTGTTGTCAGTGACATATTCTGCTTGTATGGATGTCAAATTTAGCCAAGGGACTGAGTGCAGATAGTGCAGAGGAAGGGACAGCAGGCAAGAAAGGGGAGGAGGAGTGGAAGGAAATGGAAAGAATTGCACCAAAGGTAGAAAATAGTGGAAGACATTTTTTCTTGTGAATTTGTAACTTTTATTTCATAAATTTACATTTTTCTTATACATTTGCATCTTTTTCAGTCTTAAATTTGTAACTCCTTTCTGGTAAATTTGCACTTTTGTGGTTTGCAAGGTTTTTTTTTTTCCTTTTAGATGTGTAGACTGAAAAATAGACAAGCCACATGTGTCCTCTAATATAATCCATATTATATATAGAAACAGCAAAAAATCGAATAGTGTGTGTTTCATAAATGATGAAAAACTGGACTTGCGCTTACAGTTTTTTTCCCCTCACTGTCTGACATTAAACCAGACTAAACTTTTCTTGCTTTAGGTCAGTTAGGCAAATGTTATTTCTTTTTTCTAAATATATATATATATATATATATATATATATATATATATATATATATATATATATATGCGCTGAATAATTTTTGAGAATTTTTTTTATTACTTTCTTCAAAATCAGAAGTTTACAAACATTTCCTTAGTATTTGATAGCATTGCCTTTAAACTGTATGACTTGGGTCAAATATTTTGGGTATCCTTCCTCAAGCTCCTTGCAATAGTTTGCTGGAATTCTGGCCCGTTCCTCCTGACAGAACTGGTGTAACTGAATCAGGTTTGTAGGCTTCCTTGCTCACACACGTCTTTTCAGCTCTACCCACAATTTTCTATGGGATTGCAATCAGAGCTTTGTAGTGACCACTCCAAAACAGTAACTTTGTTGTCCTTAAACCACTTTGTAACTCATTTGGTGGTAGGCTTAGGGCCATTGCCCATTCTCAGCTCTGTTATGTAGTGCTTTGGATGGTTGAGTCCAGGTATTTATACTCCCCTACTTCAACTTCTTGCATCTTTATCATTGCACCTGCTTCCCTCTCATTTACACACATGTATTCTGTTTTGCTTTTTCTGACTTTTATTCCTCTTCTCTCCAGTGAATATCTCCACCTTTCCAGGTTATCTTCCACCTGCTCCCTCCCCTCACTACAGACCACAATGTCCTCTGCAAACATCATGGTCCACAGAGACTCCTGCTTGACTGCGTCTGTCAGCCTGTCCATCTTCCATGGCAAACAAGAAGGGGCTCAGAGCTGATACCTGATGAAACCTCACCCCACCTTGAATCCATCTGTCACTCCTAAAGCACACCTCACCACCATCTCGCTGTTTTCATACATGTTCTGCACCACTCTCACATGCTTCTCTGCCACTCCTGACTTCCTCATACAGTATCACATTTCCTCTCTTGGCACCTTATCATATGCTTTCTCTAGATTCACAAAGACACAGTGCAACTCCTGACCTTCTCGATACTTCTCCATCAGCACTCTTAGAGCAAACATTGCATCCGTAGTACTGTTTCTTGGCATGAAACCGTACTGCTGCTCATTGATTGCCACCTCTCTTCTTAACCTGGCTTCAACAGCTTTTTGCCGTATCTTCATAGTGTGGCTGATCAGCTTTATGCCTCTGTAGTTACTACAGCTTTGAGCATCACCTTTGTTCTTGAAAATTGCTACCACTGCTGCTCGCTGATTGTCAGCTCTCTTCATAGTGTGATTTCTACTTACTTGCACCAACTAAATGCATTTTCGCATTTATTATCACTTAATTTTTTTGTCGTGTGAAATGTTCACCACTAAGATGTTGCTACTAATTTTGTTGTTTTTATCAATCTATAAATGCACGGAATCTCTATCTGTATGTCTGTCTGTTCCACGCATATCTCTTGAACCGTTCGTCAGACTGACCTAAGGTTTTATATGCGTTTTGTTGAGGCTACAAGGGCGTGCATCCCAGCGCTCAGTCAAAATATGTAATTTTTATAAATAAAAGTTTAGCCGCTGCTCTGTCACCACTCCATGTCTCTTCATGCCCTGGCTTCAAGAAGTGTGGGCGAGGTTTCTGATTGACTCTGTGCTGATTGAATAATACGCGGCATCATGGCCTGTCAGTCACCACAGTGTTCCCTGGACAAAACAAGGAAGTGAAAAATGACAAATTTGACTAGAAAAAGATAATACTGAAGATTTAATGCTTAAAAAAAATTATACCATAAAGTTGCTGTGATTGCGTAGGTTTAAAGGATAATTCAGCATATGTGCAGAACATAAGGTACGCAACCAGACTGGACAGAGTGTCAGTGGGGACCGGGTCTGACAAATCAACACAGAACATGCTGGGAGAAGCAGCGACCAGACACGACCTGGCTCAAAGGCGCACTGACTGTTGGTGATTAAAAAAAAAGTTATTTTCAGTAAAGTGAAAAAAAGATGATGCATGGAGTGTGCTTTTGCCCTGAGACTGATTTATCATGGAAAACAGCTGAGCTCTGTGGTTCGTGCAATCAGCTGATTGGATCCACCTCCTCCGGTGTTCTGACATTTTGGCATAAATATCAGAACAGCACTGGACAGCTGATGGTACAGACTGCAAAGGTAAAAAAAAAAAAACTTGGGGGGAGGGGGGCTACAACCTTTGCGCCACAAATGCGGGACATATCAACCATACGCTGGATACGTTGGAAAATTTTCAGCATGGGGCACATATTTTTTCCAGTTTATAAAATTTTTCACCAGGTCTGAGGTGTGTGCGGAAAAAAAATTGTGTTTTGGTTAACATTTAAAGGGTCAAAAATGCCATCGTTTAGGCGGAATAATAATAATAATAATAAATAATCTCACACCAATAAAAAAACAAACCGCTTGCAATAGCGCCACGGTGATCATATTGTTAGTCTTTGCCAGTTACACCCTCAAAGTTCAGATCATTATTTGGCCTCAGTATCGCTCCAGTGCAACGACATAAGCACTGCCTCAATCTTAGCGTTAAAGTTTTAAAAAAACTTTTAATAACAAAATATTGCTAAAATATAAAATGATGTGTTACAGTGGGTCTCAAATATTTGTAAACGTGTCCTGTTGTAGTACTGCATGAGTTTATTGACAATACACAGAAGAAATTCAAGATTACGCTGAACTCAATCACTGAACAGTGATATAAACTAAAATAATTATACTGATGACCGAACAACTCCCATTCCCCAAAGTGCAAGATACACTATTATCTTGAATATAAGTGATAAAAGATCAGACAAGTAAGTGATCTGACAAACAAATCAACAAGGGATCTGAAACATTCATACTATCCTAATATTGGATGTCCCATTCATTTTCAATATTTAGGTATTCTGTAACTAATAATCACACAATCAAATAAATCTTAGTGCCATTTAATCCCTTTTATATTTGTTAAAGTCTAATGTGTGATTGCCTACATATAGGCTACACCTCTTTGTATTCTACTTTCAAACACAGCCTATATTTGGGCCTGGAAAGCCTGATTTGGAAACCTACAGTATTTCAGACAGGAATACTTGTGTTCTACGGGCATGCACTAGTACAGTAACAACAAAACAAAAGGATTCTGATCAACTTTATGCCTCTGTAGTTGCTACAGCTCTGAGCATCACCCTTGTTCTTGAAAACTGATACAACTACACTTCATTCCTCAGGCATCCTCTCACTCTCCAAGGTTGTGTTAAACATCCATCCATCCATCTTCTACCGCTTTTCCAGAGGTCCAGGTTGCGGAGGCAGCAGCTCAAGCAGAGAAGCCCAGACTTCCCTCTCCCCAGCCACCTGCTCCAGCTCTTCAGAGAGGATACCAAGACGTTCCCAAGTCAGCTGGGAGACGTAGTCTCTCCAGCGTGTCCTGGATCTGCCCCAGGGTCTCCTCCCAGTGAGACGTGCCCGAAACATCTCAAGTGGGAGGCGTCCAGGAGGCATCCTGATCAGATGCCCAAACCACCTCAATTGGCTCCTTTCGATATGGAGTAGCAGCAGTCCTACTCTGCGCCTCTCCCGGAAGACTGAGCTCGTCACCCTATCTTGAAGGGTGAGTCCAGCAATCCTACGGAGAAAGCTCGTTTGAGCCGCTTGTATCCACAATCTCATTCTTTCAGTCATTACCCAAAACTCATGACCATAGGTGAGGGTAGGAACGTAGATTGACCGGTAAATCGATAACTTTGCTTTAGAGCTCAGCTCCCTCTTCACCATAACAGACCGGTACAACGTCCGCATCACTGCAGAAGCTGCTCCAATCCATCTGTCAATCTCTCACCCCATTCTCCCCTCACTCGTGAATGAGACCCCGAAATACTTAAACTCCTCCACTTGGGGCAGGAGCTTGTCTCCAACCCGGAGAGGACAATTCACCTTTTTCCAGCTGAGGACCATGGACTTGGACTTGGAAGTGCTGATTCTCATCCCAGCCACTTCACACTCAGTAGCAAACCGTTTCAGCAGGGCCTGTAGGTCATTGGTCGATGAAGCCAACAGGACAACATCATCCGCAAACAGCAGAGATGAAATCCTGTGGTCACCGAGCATGACACACTCCAGTTGTTGGCTGCGCCTAGATATCCTGTCCATAAAAATTAAGAACAGGATCGGTGATAAAGGGCAGCTCTGGCAGAGTCCAACTTTTACTGAAAATGAGTTTGACTGGGTGTTGTCAATACGAGCCAAACTCTTGCAGTGGTCGTATAGGGACCGGATAGCTCATAACAACGAGCCAGATGCCCCATATTCCCACAGCAGCCCCCACAAGAGAGCACGAGGGACATGGTCGAATGCTTTCGCCAAGTCCACAAAATACATGTGGACTGGTTGGGCAAACTCCCTGAGTTCGAGGTTCAACCAGCATGTGTTAAACAATCTGGATAAAAAGTCCACTGCCATCTCTCCTAAACATCTCCATACCTCCACAGGTATGTCATCTGGACCAACTGCCTTTCAATTGTTCAGCCTCCCTTATTGCTGCAAACACTGACATCTGCTTATTATCTCCACCAAGAAGGTACAGTAATGTAATCGGGGTGGTTTGTCTGTTTGTTTGTCCATCTGTTAGCAGGATTACGCAAAAACTACTGGATGGATTTTGATGAAATTTTCACCAGAGGTAGCCCTTGGGCCAAGGATGAAACCACTAAATTTTGGTGATGATCTAAGAGTGCATACCTCTACCAAGGACCTTGTTTGTATTTGTACAGCAGGATTACACAAAAACTACTGCATGGCTTTGGATGAAATTTTCACCAGACGTGGTCCTTGGGCTATAGACAAACCCATAACATTTTGGTGATGATCCCAGAATGCATACCTCCACCAAGGCTCTTATCTTCTCACAATGTTTTAGCAAAAATCCTCTAAAACTATTGGATGGATTTGGATTAAATTTTTACCAGAGGTGGTGTTTGGCCTAGAGAGGAACCCATAACATTGTGGTAATGATCTGAGAATGCATACGTCCACTAAGGCTTTTATCTTCTCACAGTGTTTTTGCAAAAATCCGCCAAAACTACTGGATAGACTTTGATGCAGTTTTCATCAGAAATCGCTCTTGGTCTACACACAAACCCATTACATTTTGTAGGTGATCCATGAGGGACGGAAGGAGACTTGGCGGTGCTATTCTAGTTTGTAAATCTATCTTAGGTCTCCTTCCATGATATCTTGAAAATTTTATCAGTCTGAAAAATACAGGAGGATACAGTCTTCAATCTTGGGATTTAATTATATTATCTGTACCAAAGGTTCACACTGAACTGGGAAAAAGGGCATTCAGATTGGTTGCGCCATTTGCCTGGAATGATTTGCAGTATGACCTGAAACTGATAAAATTTGTCTCATTGGACACTTTCAAAGTGATTTGAAATGAGTGGAAGGCAGAAACCTCTTGTTGATGTTTTAACGGATTAAGTTGTATATCAATAATCAGTCCTTCCAGGATTTTGCGATGTTATGATTGCACCAATTCACGCAAAATTAGCCAATCAGCGCAACTATTGCGTGACCTTGCAATTTTGTCCAATCACCGCAACTTTCCCGCAATTTTGGCCAATCCTCATCAACTTTCGACAATTTCACCAATCAAATTTGTCTCCAGCTGGCGCTGAAACGGTCAGTCTAACCAATCAAATGCATTGCTGCACCGTGTTCACTTCCGTGTTTACAGTGAGTAGTGAGTTTATAGTTTACAGTGAGTAACGGAACACATCAGCAAACAGAGTGTGTGATTTAAAAAAAAAAAACAAAAACACTTACCCGCGAGATTTTCAGCACCGTTCCTTCCTCTGTCTCCCCCAGCCTGCCTGTGGACACCTCGTCACATCTCTGTCCTGACTGTGTGTATGAAGCGCTGGGTTTGTGTTGAAAAACATGCACCTGTCCAAAAGCACCCCGTCGTGGGAACGTGTGCGAGGAGAGTACACAACACTACAGCCAGTGTTTGAACATTTATACATCTTTAGAGGTAAAATCATTACTACATCTGGTCAGTGAGCTTTAAAACTGAATCTCTGTTGTGGACGGACAAACGCACCCCCCCCCCCCCAGATGTGTGGGTGTGGGTGTGGGTGTGTGAAGACTGACATGCAGCAGACAGACAGGTAGGCATGGAAAGAGAGAGAATATTGTCTGTTTTTTTTTTTTTTTGTTTCAGAAAAACACAGACTCCAATAGCCAATACAGTGCAACAGAATGAATTATTCATTTTTTCCTCTCTGCTCGGTACCGAGTGGTTGGGAACCGTAGGGAGTTTTCAAATGAAGGTGCTGCCAATAATTTCCAAGTCTATACGCTTTAACATGCATTCAATGCAATTTAGCTGTTGTAATGGATATTGTGTTAATGTTTGTATTTGCTGTTGCACAAGAGTTTTTCTGTATAGCAGAAGTTTCTGCTTAATTTACAAATCACAAAAAACAGAAAATTTCTGACAATCCTGTGCTTTTCTTGTATTGTTTTTTTTTTTTCCACAATATCTTTATTGAACCTTTTTTTTTTTTAACAAACATGATACAAACAATCAAACACTAACACTAAAGTACTACAAAAAAAAAAAAAAAAAAAAAAAAAAAAAAAAGGATGCACTAAAAACACCAACAACCACCAGCAAAATCAAGTCTTCAACAATGCTCCTCTGTTTAGTCTAGACAATCCAATACATAAGTATACATATTATGTTCACCAGTTTGGAATTTACAAGGTCCACACACATCATTCACCTTCTTCTTCAAAAGTTATGTTTAAATTTTTTACATAATCAATAAAAGGTCTCCATATATTCTCAAACACAATTTCCTTTGATTTCAGTATATATGTTATTCTTTCTAATGGAAGGTTTGTTAACATCTGTCTTAACCACTGAGTCACATCTGGTCTATGAGTCTTTTTCCATAATAGTGCAATACATTTTTTGGCATTAAGCAAACTGAGGTCTATGAATCTTCTTTCACTTTTATTAAAATTATGCTTTTCTGGGTACAGACCCAACAAAAACAATTTAGGATTCAATATGATTTGTTTTGAGATTATTTTTTCAATTGTTACCCTCACCTTTTCCCAAAACATCCTTATTAATCTACATTCCCATACACAATGAAATAGAGTTCCTTTACTTTCCATGCATTTTGTGCATGTATCTGGTATATTTTTGTTATATTTATTTAACTCCTCCGGTGTAACATACATCCGCATTAACCATTTGAAATGTATCAATTTAAGGCGTACATTTATTGATTTGGTTTGAGCTTCTGTACAAGCCAATTCCCATTGTTCCTCTGAAATTTCAGTTTGCAGATCTTCTTTCCAGTAGTTTAATCTTTTCAGTGAATTTTCACTTGAAGATAGTGTCAATGAGTTATAAAACTCTGAAATAATACCCTTTCTTTTACTATCTTTCATCATCATTTTTTCCAAGGATGAATAAATAGGTCGAGTGAGAGCTTTATTTTGATTTGATCGAATAAAGTTTCTAAGTTGAAGATATTTAAAAAAATGTGTTCTATTGAGATTAAATTTGATCCTCAGCTCTTCAAAAGACATTATGTTATCTGCACATGGCAAATATAAATCCTGAATCTTTTGTATCCCTTTTAAATTCCATACTTTAAATACAGCGTCCGCTCTCCCTGGTTTAAAATATTGATTACCCCATATTGGACTAAATTGTGACAGTAACTGTGGTTCTTTTAAATAGTTTTTAGCTTCACACCATATTTTGATCATATGCTTTACAAATGGATTTTTAACTTGTTTTTGTAATTTTTTTGCCGAATCTGAGTATATGAATATGGGAAGAGGTAAAGGTAAATTGTATGATTCCATTTCTGTCCAGTGAGGGAGATCATTTGATGAAAAATAATATGTCATAGACCTCAGTTGTGCCGACCAATAATACAACATAAAATTTGGACATTTCAGACCTCCACGATCAAATGGTAAATATAATAAAGACAGACGTAATCTAGCCCTCCTGTTGTTCCATATAAATTCCACTAACTCTTTTTTTATTCTTGAGAATAAATCTAAAGGTGGTGATAAGGGAATGTATTGAAATAAATAAAGTATTTTAGGTAAAATATTACTTTTAAGTATATTGATTCTCCCGATCATCGACATTGGTAGTGACATCCATCTCTGAATTAACTCATTGATATCTGTCATTAAGGCTTCATAGTTGACACTGGCGACTGATTCTAGCTTAGGTACAATTTGGATTCCTAAATATTTAAACTGATTTACAACATTGAATTGATTTACCTCAGGGGCTGGGTAATTTCTCTGGGTCTCATTTAGCATTAATATTGAAGATTTAGTTTTATTTATTTTATATCCTGATATTTCCCCAAAATTCTTTATTAAATTCAACAAGGTTGGAATTGATTTTTTTAGATTCGACATAAACAAAATTATGTCATCGGCGTACAGGGAGATTTTATGTTCTGTTGGTCCAACTTTAATTCCATATATTTGTGAATGTAAACGTATCGCTATCGCTAAAGGTTCAATTGCCATAGTAAACAGTAAAGGTGAAAGTGGACAGCCTTGTCGACATCCTCTATTGATTTTTATTGGTTTTGAAATATTATTTGTTAGGATTTCTGCTGTAGCATTATTGTATATTATTTGAACCCATTTTATGAAATTATTTTCAAGTCCAAACCTTTGTAGGACTTCAAAAAGAAAGGGCCATTCAACTCTATCAAAGGCCTTTTCGGCGTCCAGTGATAGGAGAGCTGTATCCGGTGCTTCTTTATTAAAATAAATAATATTAAATAGTCTTCTTACATTATGGAAGCCTTGTCTTCCCTTTATAAAGCCATTCTGATCTCGATTAATAATATTTGGTAAAATTTCTTGTATTCGTCTTGCTAAAATTTTACAGATTATCTTAAGGTCGGCGTTTAATAGGCTTATTGGTCTCATATTTTCACATTTATTAGAGGGCTTACCTGGTTTTGGCAGCAGTATAATTAAGGCATTATTTATGTATGATGGTAAATTATTATTTTGAAATGCTTCTAAAACCATTTCCAAAAAAGGTTTTATTAATTTATTCTTAAATTTCTTATAAAGGTCAACTGGAAGACCATCTGGTCCTGCACTTTTTCCTGATTTCATATTATCAATGGCTAGCCCAACTTCTTCTTGACTAATTTTAGACTCCAATATCTCCCTGTTTTCATTTGGAATACACGGTATAGATAGTTCGTTCAAAAACCCATTTAGTTTTGTTAAATCAAATTCATTTTTAGTATCATATAATTTTTCATAGTAATCTCTAAAGGCTCTGTTAATTTCTAAAGGATCTATAACTGCCTGTCCCTTACTTATAATACTAGTAATTGGTGTTTTAATTTCTAATTGTTTAATCTGCCATGCCAATAATTTTCCTGATTTTTCACCTTGTTCATAAAAAGATTGTTTCAATCTTAGAAGACTCGAGGCAGCTCTATTCGCTGATTTTTTGTCGTATTCAGCTCTCAAAATCAGTAATTCATTCTCCAACCTTGGATCACTTCCTGCATACACTTTTTCCTGAAGACTTTTCATTTTATGTTCCAATTTAGCTCTCTCCTCTCGAGTCTTCTTAGATTTTGATCCTGTATAACTAATAATATGTCCCCTAATAAAAGCTTTGAAAGCTTCCCACTTTACACATGCTGATGTTTGTGTAGTATTGATGTCAAAGTACTCGTCTATCTGTTTTTCTATATACTTGACAAATTCCTCATCCTGAAGCCATTTATGCTGAAATTGCCATCTACCTGATTCCTTTGTCAATTTTTTATCTACATATATTAGACAACAGGGTGCATGATCAGAGATCACGATGTTATCATAAAAGCAGTTTTGAATCTTGGATCTTAATTCTGTGGAAATCAAAAAATAATCAATACGTGAGAATGTCTTGTAGGTACTGGAATAACAAGAATAGGCTTTAACTTGTGGTTTCATTTCTCTCCATATATCTAACAATCTCAATTCTTTCATAAAATGATTAATAGTCATCCTACATCCATTGTGCGTACAATCCAGTCCTGTTGATCTATCTATACCTGGATTCAATGTACAATTAAAATCCCCTGCTATTATATGTTGCCCTGTAAGTGATGATAAAATAAGAAATAAATTAGCAAAGAACTTCTGATCATCTATATTGGGACCATATAAGTTCACAAGATTTATATTTTCTAATAGCAAAGAACCTTGAATGATTACATATCTTCCAAGTTTGTCTCCAATTACATTTTTCACTTGAAAAGGGACTGATTTATGTATGAGAATCATAACTCCCCTGGCCCGGGATGAAAATGATGAGGTGAATACACTTCCTTGCCATCTACTCCTAATTCTTTTTATATCCTCCTCTATTAGATGAGTTTCTTGTAAAAACACAATTTTTGAACCCATGTCTTTTATTTTATTCATAACTTGTTTAAGTTTTTTTTAAATTTTGTAGACCTCTGCAATTCCATGAAGTTAAATTAAGATTAACACTTTGGTTTATGATCAATAGAGAGTTTGGGATTACCTTGCAGTGTAAACATGCTCATACAGAGAAGCAAAAACATGAGTGGTTGAACATTCATCCTACAAACTACACACAAACAAATTCCCCCTTCCCACACTTGTGGCGAACCCCCCAAAATCAAAAGAAAAATTCCGTCTCCCGATATAGCCATCGACCGTTCCACACCCACGGGGAACAGCCTAAGCCACTCCTTCTTCATCCTCCCAATCACCCTAACTCTACTGCTTTTAATGACGTAACATTAACTCTCCTCTGTAGTTTTCCAACTTAACTCCAAAATTTTTAACAACTTTGTACATCATAGTTTTTTTTTGTTTGTTTTGTTTTTGTTTTTTTTTAATATATAATACAATCTATATTTTGTAAACTTGCTGTTTACTTCAAGTCAGTCAGATGCCTGTGCAAATGCTTAATTATTCTACCTTATATTTTGTTCATGCTTAGCTCCCACCAGTCTCTTCTTCTTCTTTGATCTTCTTGATGAACTCCTGCGCCTCCTCTGGGGTCTTGAAGATGTGGGTTCTGCCCTCATACGTAGTCAGCAGTCTCGCAGGATAGATTACACCATGACGAATCCCAAGGTTGCGCAGCTCCTTACGTATGGGATCAAACTGCTTCCTCAATTGTTGGATTCCTGTGGCCAAATCTGGGTAGAACCGCACCTGCTGATCCTGGTGTTTAATCTCTCCTTTAGCTCGTGCAGCGTTGAAAATCTTCATCCTGTCTCTGTTGCTAAGAAACTTCATAATTAAGGTCCTCGGCGGTCCCTTATCTCTCCGTGGGCCAATACGATGTGCTTTTTCCAGAACCACTGCTGATTGCAACTCCTCGCTGCCCAGCACCTCCGGAATCCACTTTTCCAGAAAGGAATATACGTCCCGACCTTCTGATTCCTCTGGAAGACCCACCAGCCTCAAGTTATTCTGTCTCGACCGAGATTCCAAATCCAAAATATTATCTTCTAGACATTTATTTTTTTTTTCCCCAAAGTGCGCACCTTTAATTGAAGACGGGTGACGTCATCTTCAGCACTAGCGAGACGGAGCTCCATCTGCGCCGTTCGTTCTACACAGTCACCCAATTCCTTTCTTATTCCTTCCAACGCTGTCATAATCCCATCAAATCTAGAGGAAAAGTCCGCTCTCATTGAACTCATGGCAGCCATCAGCGCATCTGCGCCATTCCCCGCAGATATCGCACCGTTGCCAGCCTCCTCCGCCATATATGGAGTTTTGTTTGCTGCGTCACAGACCTGAAAGTCCGTTAATTTGGACTGTTTCGGCGGCTTGCTTTTTCCTTTACCTAGTTTTCCAGCCTTAGGCTTCGCCGACATATCCTCGCCCAAACGCTGGGATACGTTCTGTCCCAAATGAGAGAGTTATTTGCCGATTTTTTTCTCCAGGAGCAGAGCAGAGTGAAACACGTCCGTCTTACGTGGCAGCCATAACCGGAACCGCTTTTCTTGTATTGTTATATAGAATATCACTGCAGTAAACTGGAAAAAAAGCATCTGCTTTAAAATTTGTAATTCTTCCCACAACTTTTAGTGCAACAAACACTCGAAAAACATTGCAACTTTTATCACAACTTTTTAAAAAAGCTCCCGTGAATTCAGGCTTTTTGGCCTGCAACAATCATAAAAACATCCCACAAAATCTTGGAGGGACTGAATAATCTGTCTGACATTATTTTCTGATATTTAACTTATTTTGTAATTTTATTGGCATGCAATTTGGATTACGTGTTAAACTGTAATATCGCCTTACTCTGTAAACTGAACTGTTGCTGTCTTGGCCAGGATGCACTTGAAAAAAAGATTTTTAATTTCATTGAGCACTTCCTGGTTGCTAATCCTGGGAACTTTGTGGCTCACTATCTTTCTTTCATCCATCCCCCTCTCTCATTTTCTTGATTCATCAGCTCCTCATAGTACTCCTTCCATCTTCTTCTCTCGTCAATACATTACCATTTCTGTCCTTAATCAACCTAACTCTCTGCACATCCTTTCTGGCTCGATCTCTCTGTCTAGCCATTTGATAAGTCCTTTTCTCCTTCCTTAGTGTCTAGCCTCTCATACAACTCACTATCTTCCTTTTCCTTTGCTTTTGGTATCTCTCTCTTTGCCATATGCCTAGATTCCAAGTACTACTGTCTTATCTATTTTCTTCATCTCCCTTACTATCCCACTATTTCTTTGCCAGTCTCTTCTTTTGAATACTTTACTGTACCTCCTCATTCCACCACCAAGTCTCAATGTCTTACTTCCTCTGTCCAGAGGATACACAACATACCTTTCTACCCATTTCCATCAATACTTTTGCTGTACTTGCTCAGTTCTCTGGTAATCCTTCCTTGCCACCAAGAGCTTGTTTCAACTCGTTCCTGAACTTTGTACCACATTCTTCCTTCTGTAACTTCGGCCATTTAATCCTTGAATCTGCCTTCACTCTCTTCCTCATCATGTTTTTGAAATTCATCCTACAGACTACTATCTGATGCTTCCTAGCTACATTCTCCCCTGACACTACCTTTCAGTCTGCTATCACTTTCAGATGTCTTCTCCCACATAAGCTGTAGTCCACCTGTGTGCACCTTCCTCCACTCTTGTAAATCACCTGATGTTCCTCTCTCTTCTTGAAATATGTGTTCACCACAGCCATTTCCATCCCTTTAGCAAAATCCACAACCATCTGTCCTTCCACTTTTCTCTCCTTAAGACCATGCCTGCCTAGCATCTCGTCATCACCTCTGTTCCCTTCACCTACATGCCCATTAAAGTTCACTCCAAATATCACTGTCTCCCCACTGGGAATACTCTCTACAACTTCATGCAACTTGCTCCAGAATTCCTGTTTCTCTTCTATCTGACATCCGACTTGTGAGGCATACACTACTCACAAAACGGGGATATTTGGCTTTCGGGTGAAATTTCAGGATGCACCTAAAATGCACTGTAACCTTTACAGGTGAACTTAATTTGACCTTCTTAACCTTTTGAATGCACATGTCCAACTGTTAAATGTTTCAATACTTTCTGCACAACTTGCTGTTCTCTAACAAGATGGTTAACAGCAAAATTCACAGCAGGTGTTTGATCCATGAATCGACTAATAAATTTTCTTGTTCAGCTAGAATTGGTATTTAAACAGTCCTCTTCATCACGCTGTTCACATTTTGACATCATGAAACCAAGACAAAACCTCACAATTGATCAACAGTACCTCACCATTGTGAGGCTTCGAACAGGATGTTCTCAGAGGGAAGTGGCCACTGAACTTAGAGTGTCACAAAGTGTCATCAGCAGGTTGCAACAGAGATACAGAGAGACTGGAAGAGTCACAGAAAGGCACAGAAGTGGACGTCCTTTGGCCACATCCCACGCTGATGACCGCTTCACTGGGAATAGTACCCTGTGGAACCGGATGATGAATGCCACTCAGTTCCAGGCACATTTAATGGAGGTGAGAGGCCACCCATGTGTCATGTCAGACAGACCATTCGAAACCGTTTACATCAGCGTGGTCTGCATGCTAGATGACATGTAAGGGTACTTGACCACATCACCAGGCACAAGCGTCATCGTCTTCATGGGCCAGGAAGCATTTACACTGGACAAGGGACCAGTGGGCCTCACTGCTGTTCTCTGATGAAAGTCAAGCAGAAATGATGGCTGCCAACGATGGTGGAGATGTTAAGGAGAGTGCTATGCATCAGCCACTGTTGTCACCAGACAAGCCTTTGGTGGTGGTGGTGGTGGTGTTACAGTCTGGGCAGGTGTGTCTAGTCAATACAGAACTGCCCTACACTTTGTGAATGGTACAGTGACAAGCAGATACTACCTGAATAACTTCATTAATCCAGTCATTGTGCTCCTGCATGAGCAACACAGGACTAATTTAATCTTCATGGATGACAGTGCTCCAGCTCATCGAGGTCGTATCATTAGGGAATGGCTGCTGGAGGCTGGGGTACCTCAAATGGAGTGGCCTACACTTTCTCCAGATCTGAATCCCATAGAAAACCTATGGGATGAGCTGAGTTGCTGTGTAGAGGTTCGTAATCCCGCACCCCACAACCTCAATGACCTGAGGGTCGCCCTTCAAGAAGAGTGGAATGCCATGCCTCAGCAGACAATAAGTCGACATGTGAACAGCATGAGATGTCATTGTCAAGCTGTAATTGATGCTCAAGGGCACATGACAAGTTAGTGAGACATTGACATTTTTTGTTGTGGTATACCCACCACTGTTGTTGGTTTTTGTTTTAATAAATTGTTTGAGATGAAGAAATCACCATTGCATGCTTCTACTTAAATGCCCTACTTTCACGATATAATATCACTGTAGCATGAAGTTTTTACATCTTCAGTAAATTTCACCCGAAAGCCAAATATCCCTAACTTTTTGTGAGTAGTGTATGTGCTAACAACATTCAACATTACACTTTCGATTTCTAGCTTCAAACTCATGATCCTGTCTGACTCCCTCTTTACTCCTGACCACTTTTTACATACTTTTCCTTCCAGAGTGCCCCTATTCAATTTATTTCCCTATCTACACCATGGCAGAACAGTTTGAATCCACCTCCAGTGCTCCTAGCCTTGCTTCCCTTCCATCTGGTTTCTTGCACACACAGCATAACTACCCTCCGTCACTCCATCATTTCGGCCAACTCTCTCCCTTTACCAGTCATAGTCCCTACTCTCACCTCCACAATCCTGCATTTCCTTGTCTCTCTCTGCCTCCAAACACATCTTCCCCCTCTCCTCCTCTGTGATCATTGACCAACAATAGCTCTATTTCCATCAGCGTCCTGTCAATGAACAGCACTGGTCATGGACATTGTTATTCCGGGCCTCGACTGACCCGGTATAGAAGTCTCATTCGTGGTAATCCGCATGTTTGATTTGGCAAAGATTTTATGCCGGATGCTCTTACCTTCCTTCCCTCCCCATTTACCCGGGCTTGGGGCTGGCACTAGCAGTGCACTGGCTTTTGCACCCCAATGGCTGGGTTTTCTTTGTACCCCAAACAAGTATGAAAATAGTGAACGATTTTGTTGAGGCCTTCATGAAACAGAGGAGAGAGGTGAACAATAAGAAGTAACAAAGGTTATAGTGTAGTACCTGGAAATATTTAAATCTACTTTCATCCCTGGGTACTGCCAACCTTTGTACATGGTTTGGTTTACTTTGAGCTTGAAGACCAGATGACCAATTTGCTGGATGTCACACCAAAGATTAAACTTCACCTTTCTTCTTCCTCCCGTGTGTGACTACATTTGTAAATGAGGAATACTAGTTAGGTAACCTGTTGATGTGGAAACCTTTGCGTTAAAGTAGTTAAGTTCCACCCTCAAATGGGTATTTAGCATTCTAGTTGCCTTGAGTCTGCGGGCAGGTGCTGGCCATTAACCGTTGGTTTGATTTGAAGTCTCTCAATGACTCACTTGTTCTCTCACTATTCAGCTGAGTAGAGAGCAGTTCTTTTCTTCGTGCCTCTTTGCAATGTAATTTGTCTCAACATATCCAGGGAGGGTGATAGGAGATGTAAAGTTGGGAAAACATCTTATTTGTTTGCCAAGGTAAACAGCTGCTGTCCCCCAAAGGTGAGAACTGAAAGCTACTCTGATGAATCACTCTCATGTTGGTTATATAAAGAGCACTGCAGCACAACAGGTCAGACTATTGATTTGATAATGAAATGAATGCACTCTTATGTCTCCTGCTTTGTTAATTACATTATCACTTGGACTTGAGTTGAGCTTTATGTTAAAAGAAAAAAACAAACTCTAAAGCTTAATTGGCACTTCATTAGAAGCAATTACTTGTATTTGCCCACAAAGGTATTGGAAGCTCCACTTTGCATCCATTTTATAGTTGTGAAAAAGGACACATTTGCAACTATTTTGGACATAAATTAAGCAGAAGAGGGATCTTCCACAGTCTACATCACAGGTGTTAATATCAAGACCCAAGGGCCAGATATGGCCCTCCAGTATATTTCATCCAGCCTGCTAATAAATGTGCAACTTTTTCCTAAGAAATTTTCATGTTTTTCATTGTAAATTTCCAACTTTTTCAACACATAAATTTTTGACTTTTCCCCAATTTCCTCCCTCTTGTAAAGTCACAACTTTATTCCCACAGTCTTTTAAATTTGCAAATTTGAAATGTTTTTCATGTCTCATGAAATTGGGACTTTTTCCTCCCAGTCTTGTAAATTTGTCCTTTGTAAATGTAACGTAAAAGAAAAAGGTTAAAATTTATGAGAAAAAAGTCATCCATTTACAAGACAAATCTTTCAAATTTGTAAGAAAAAAGTTATAAATTTATCACAAAAATTATGAATTTGAGAGGGACAAAGTCATGTGTTTATGAGAAAATTTAAGAAATTTAAAAGGAAAAATGCCTCAGATTTACAGGAAAAACCTTGAGATGGAAGTCATTACGCCTCAAGCAACTTTTTCAGTCCATAATTTTTACTGTTAGTCAAGTAATTGTTTTATTATTGTATTTGAATAATTAATATACTACGTTTTCTTGAGTACAGTTTTTGGCTACACTATCCTCCTCTGCTCTTATGAAAGGAGGCATTCTTTTGTGTTGCTTTCTTGAAATTGCAAGTCATTTATTTACTAGTTGTCAAAAAGGAAGATCACTAAAGTAACAAAATACAATTCCACATAAAATAATTGTGGATTTGGACTATTACAATGACTGATATTTATGTCTAACTGCCCTATTCTCACCAACAACTGCCTTTTGTCCATAATATATTTTACTTGTGATCATTTTAAACTCATGTTCTTTCTTCCTTTTCTATTCTTTCCCTAAGACCGCACCTGGCAGTGGATGTGTCGCCGCCCCCCCCCAAGGTTGGAGGCCAGTTGAAGTTGGGAGGTTGGTCCTCAGGAACAGCAGTGATGCGGGCTTCAGTGGCAGGCTGCAGGATGAGTGTGGGTGCGCTCCTTAATGGGCTGCTCATCTCTGTGGTTGCAGCTCTGCTTTGGAAGTATTCCAAGCTGAGCGAGCACGCTGCTCTGCTGGAGGAAGAGCTGCACATGACGCAGCAGTCCCAGGAGGTCTCACAGGCCCATATTGACTACCACGTTGCTCTACAGGCTCTCCAAGAACATGGCACTCATATGGTCTGCACTGGCAAGATGCACACTGACCGCATCTGCCGCTTTGACTACCTCTGCTACTGCTCCGACGCAGAGGAGTTTGTGTTCTTCCACTCCAATTCCTCTGTCATGCTGCCTAACCTGGGCTCTCGGCGCTTCCAACCTGCCCTGTTGGACTTATCTTCAGTTGAAGATCACAACACCCAGTACTTCAACTTTTTAGAACTCCCCGCTGCTGCTTTAAAATTTATGCCCAAGCCTGTTTTTGTACCAGATGTGACATTAATCCTAAACAGGTTTAATCCTGATAACCTAATGCATGTATTCCATGATGATCTGCTCCCAGCCTACTATACCATGAAGCAGTATTCAGACTTAGACGATGAGGCTCGCTTGGTGTTCATGGAGGGCTGGGGTGAAGGTCCACACTTTGACCTCTACCGACTTCTAAGCAGCAAGCAGCCGCTACTCAAAGAGCAGCTTAGGAACTTTGGAAAATTAATGTGTTTCACTAAGTCATATGTTGGCTTGTCAAAAATGACCACTTGGTACCAGTATGGGTTTGTCCAGCCACAGGGGCCCAAGGCCAACATCTTGGTCTCAGGCAATGAGATCAGGCAATTTGCCAGGGCTCTGATGCAGAAAATGAATATTACAAGAGTAGAGGAGGCGGAGAAGGACTCAGGAAGTGCTGAAGATGAAAAGGAGAAAGAGATGAAGGATGAATACATTGTTGTTTTCAGTCGTTCAACAACTAGACTGATCCTGAATGAAGCGGAGCTAATCATGGCATTGGCAAGGGAGTTCCAGATGAGAGTGGTCACAGTATCTTTGGAGGAACAGTCTTTTCCCAGTATTGTGCAGGTGATCAGCAGTGCTTCCATGCTGGTCAGTATGCATGGAGCTCAGCTCATCACCTCACTTTTCCTCCCCAGAGGTGCTGCTGTTGTGGAGCTCTTCCCTTTTGGTGTGAACCCAGAGCAGTACACGCCATATAAAACCCTTGCCTCCCTTCCTGGTATGGACCTTCACCACATTTCATGGAGAAACATGAAGGAGGAGAACACCATAACACACCCAGACAGATCCTGGGAGCAGGGAGGCATTGCACACTTGGAAAAAGAAGAGCGGGAACGAATCTTGGAAAGTAAGGAGGTTCCGAGGCATCTGTGCTGTCGGAACCCAGAGTGGCTGTTTCGAATCTATCAGGATACTTTGGTGGACATCCCATCATTTCTGGAAGTCCTCAAAGAAGGCATGAAGACCAAGCCCAGCCTAAAGAAGTCCAAAGTGTCTAGTACGGTCCACCCAGGCCGAGTCAGAGAACCCCAGTGTCAGACTTCAGTACAAACAACGAATGAGGCCAAACTCACAGTCTCTTGGCAGATCCCATGGAATCTGAAATACCTGAAGGTGAGAGAGGTGAAGTATGAGGTGTGGATCCAGGAGCAGGGAGAGAACACCTACATGCCTTATATCCTTACTCAGCAAAACTACACTTTTTCAGAGAACATTAAGCCCTTCACCACATACCTGGTGTGGGTTAGGTGTATCTTCAATAAGAACCTTCTGGGACCCTTTGCAGACGTTCTCACCTGCAGGACCTAATGTAGATTAACACAAGGCTAGTCTATTGCTATATATTTTTGCAAAAAGGTGAAGTCTTGCTTGTTCCAGACAATCACAATGGAATGGGGAACTGTTAGGTTATAGTTTGTCCAGCAGAAGTTGGTAGACATCGTAAGACTTTTGATGCAGTTCTTGAACAGCTGGTAGAACTGTGGAACACTATTTATGTGGCCAGCAAAGAAAAAAAAAAAACTTCTGGATGAATCAGAAATGACTTGAACAACAGGGTCAGAACTCAAAATAATTAAGGGATTGAAAGGATTATTGTTTTACTTTCGAAGGAAAAGTGCTAAACCCTGACTTGACTTGATAATCAGACATTTCAGATCAGCAAATTAGTTTGTGAAAATCATTTTTAGTATTAGTCTAAACACTGGTTCTTTACCTTTTACAGTATGCAATGTAGCTTCTCATTGGAGAACAAGAGAGATTTTAGAATTGCAAGATTCTTTATGGTCCTTGACTTGTCCAGTGTTGCGTGTGTGTGTGTGTGCGCGCGCTAGTGGGGGGTGGGATGTGTGTTTGAGTTTAGGCTATTTAAAAAAGAACTAAGGATGATGTATCTTAATTGATTATAAATTTATCGTCCCTTCCCATTTATGTAATTAATTTATTTTGACTGCACATGCATTATAGATATAACATAGTTAACCTAAAGTGATACATATTTATCATTAAAACTAAAAGACGTGTGTATTTGTAAACACACGTCTAAGATACATAGAAATTAGAAATTTATCAAGAGTTTTTAAAATTTAAAGCTCAATCCAGCAAAGGCAAAATGAGCTAATGTCATGGCGCTGTGTCCATGGTCCGTCCGTCTGTCCTTCCGTCTATCCACATTTCACAGGAATCACTACTACTCGTGGGCAAGTGATAAACTATGAAGAATATGTCAACTTAAAAAGTGATACTCCACGAAAAATCAAGTTTGTTTTCTTGTTATGTCTGTGACATGTTTTTAGTGACTTACAAGACATATCAAGAGCAAAATCAGTTAGAAGTCCCAGCCTGTGTTTTTCCACTGTGAAAGTTCAGTTAAGCTCCTCCCCTTGAAAAAAGGTGAGTTTACATGGAGCATTTTTAGTTATGTCACTGTAACAGGTCCGTAGTTTCAAATCAGGACTGAGAATGGTCTCTCGCCTTGGGGGGGGGGGGGGGGGGGGGGGACTTAAGACTTAAGTTAGCCTCCAGGGCCAGTTAGCATTTTTGGACAGCTGCTTTGTAAACTTGACCCAAATTAAAGATGGCTTTTACCATTAAACTGCTTTTAAGGACTGATGCAATTTTAGCTATTATCCTGGGCCACCGTGCATACAACTGGGCATGTCCTTCAACCAGTAAGTCCTTCTATCACAGGATTTATTCTGTTTAATGTAGCACTAGCCACCATTAGCCTTGTGGGATGTGGGTGGGCCTATTCACAGATCCTCGTGTTTGAAGGAGGACGAAAAGTGAAAAGATTCTGACACAAAACTGTAAGACAATGAAAGTTTTTTTTGTAGAAAACAGGGCATACGATACCATTTTAGACGATGCAGATTTGTTTTAACTTTCAACAGATATAGGGCACAGTTTGCAACCTGTGGCTCTTAAGTCGCTCTGCTCTCTGTTGCACTGGCAACATTACCATCATTTTTTATTTAAAGGAGCAGTCAGGATTTTTTTACAACCACAGATATTGCACTACAACAGCACTGTAAAACCAAAACAAATCTGTAGCTTGGCCTTTCACGACAATTACTGTATTAACTTTTCATATAAAAATGATTTGGCAGGCTCATTTCTTATTGTATACCATTGTTTATACAAATGAGCCACCTACATGTTCTTTGTTCTTCTGTTTAGTTCCAAATGCCTGTACATACTCCACCAGAACAGAGAAATTTGTTCTCTCTCCCAGGGCTGCAAGAAAAAAAAATGACATTCTTTTCTTGCACCCCTGGTTTGGGAGTTCTTGTAGCTTGTTCTTGACACACCATCTGGGCAGAATATTTTTCTTGGTGGTGTCTGACAGCTGTTGTGTAATTGGTCAGAAATTTGAATTTCCCAGGAGTTGTGCAGTTGAGTTTCTCGTGAAGTATGACATGTCCTGGCAAGAACTAACCTTGTTCTTCTGCCACTTTGTGAAAAAGAACAAATTTCTCTGTTCTTGCAGAGTATGTACAGGCATCCATCCATCCATCTGTCCGTCCATCCATCGATCTTCTACTGCTTTTCTGGAGGTTTGGGTTGTGGAGGCAGCAGCTCAAGCAGAGAAGCCCAGACTTCCCGCTCCCCAGCCACCTGCTCCAGTTCTTCAGAGAGGATGCCAAGACATTCTCATACCAGCTGGGAGATGTAGTCTCTCCAGTTTGTGCGGGGTCTGTCCCAGGGTCTCCGTCTCTCCAGTTTGTGCGGGGTCTGTCCCAGGGTCTCCTTCCAGTGGGACGTGCCCAAAAAACCTCAAGTGGGATGCGTCCAGAAGGTATCCTGATCCGATGCCCAGACCAACTCAACTGGCTCCTTTCGTTATGGAGGGGCAGCGGTTCTACTCTGAGCCTCTCCCGGATGACTGATGACTCATCCTGTCTCTGAGGGTGAGTCCAGCAATCCTATGGAGAAAGCTCATTTCAGCTGCTTGTATCCACAATCTCATTCTTTAGGTCATTACCCAAAACTCATGACCGTAGGTGAGGGTAGGAATGTAGATTGACTAGTAAATCGACAGCTTTGCTTTAGAACTCAGCTCCCTCTTCACAACAACAGACTGGTACAACATCCGCATCACTGCAGAGGCTGCTCTGGTCTGTCTGTCAATCTCTTGCTCCATTCTCCTCTCACTTGTGAATGGGACCCCAGGATACTTAAACTCCTTCACTTGGGGCAGGAACTTGTCCCCAACCTGGAGAGGACAATCCATCTTTTTATGGCTGAGGACCATGGACTTGGACTTGGAGGTGTTGATTCTCATCGAAGCCACTTCACACTCAGTAGTAAACTGTTCCAGCAGGGCCTGTAGGTCATTGCTTGATGAATCCAACAGGACAACATCATCTGCAAACTGCAGAGATGAGATCCTGTGGTCACTGAGCACGACACACGCCAATCCTTTTCTGTGCCTAGTTTTCCTGTCCATAAAAATTATGAACAGGATCGATGACAAAGGGCAGCCCTGGCAGAGTCCAACTCTCACTGGAAATGAGTTTGACTGGGTGTTGGCAATATAAACCAAACTCTTGCAACGGTCGTATTGGGACTGGATAGCTCGTAACAATGAGCCCGATACCCCATACTCCTTCAGCACCCCCCACAAGAAACCATGAGGACACGGTCAAATGCTTTCTCCAAGTCCACAAAATACATGTGGACTGGTTGAGCGAACTCCCATGAACCCTTGAGGATTCTCGAGAGGGTAAAGAGCTGGTCCGGTGTGCCATGGCCAGGACAAAAACCACATTGCGCCTCCTGAATTCGAGGTTCGACCAATGTCTGGACTCTCCTCTCCAGTACCTTGGCATAGACCTTCCCAGGGAGGCTGAGGAGTGTGATCCCTGTAACGTTGCCTTTGACCACCACCTGATCCACATAGCACCAGACCCCCATGGTCCCTCCTGCACGTGGTGAGCCCACTGGAGGCGGACCCATGTAACTCCTCCCTGTAACTCCTCCTCCCCTCCATGTAACTCCTTTACCACATATTACTGCATTAATGCAGTAATATCGCATGGAGTGATCAGCTTGTGACACTGCTGAGGTGTTACTGAAGTCCAAATTACTTTTATAGCAGCTTTCAGCTCATCTCTATTATTTCTTCAGATGTTTCTCATCTTTCTCTTGACTATACTCCACAGACAATCTGAGAGTCAGATCATTTGGCTGACTAGTCAAGCACAGTAATATTGTGATCAGAAAACCATTTGTAGTAGTTGTGGTGCTGTGGGCTGGTGCAAGTCTTGCTGGAAAAAGAAACTGACAGCTCCATAAAGCTTTTCAGCAGATGGAAGAATAAAGAGTGCTAAAATTTCTTGGTAGACAGTAGTGTTGAGTCTGGATTTGATAAAACACTGGACCAAAACCAGCAGACTACATGGCACCCCAAATTATCATATACATCAGTCCAGAATCAAGTAGACCACCAATGGCCATCTTTGTTTGACTGAAGATGCTGATGAAAGTCAGTTAACTTATTTGACAGTTTTCTTATTAATCAAAGCGTCACAGCAAATTTTAAACCAAATGTAACAAAAGAGAATAAACAAGCAACAAAGATAAGTCATTTGGGGTAGTAGTGTGCTCTGTGCTCTTCCTTAAGCTTTCTTCATTTTCCATTAGCTCATTAACTCTCCCAAGAGCCACCTGCTTGTTGCTGCCTTCAGCAGAACTTGAAAAGATCAGAGCACTGCAACTGATGGGTTCTAGTTACCTTTACAGCCTGACGTTCCATCTTTCATTCGCCATGAGATCACCATACAATGGCATTTAATGTTTTTTCCTTTTTTTATGGATCACATCTACAGTCACTTACAGTTAGGTCCATATATATTTGGGCACTGACACAAATTTTATTTTAGCTGTTTACCAAAACATATTCATGATACAGTTATATACTCAATATGGGCTTAAAGTGTAGACTCTCAGCTTTAATTTGAGGGTATTTACGTCCTAATTGGGGTGAGAGTTTAGGAATTAAAACCATTTTTATTCAAAATCTCATTTCAGGAGCTGAAAAGTATTTGGACAATTGACTCAAGCTATTTCCTGGGCTGCATGGGTTATTCCCTCATTAATCCATCATCAGTCAAGCAGATAAAAGGTCTGGAGTTAATTCCAGGTGTGGCATTTGCATTTGGAAGCTGTTGCTGTGAACCTACAATATGCAGTCAAAGGAGCTCTCAGTGGAAGTGAAACAGACCATCCTTAGGCTGAAAAAAAAAAAACAAAAAAACGCAAAAATCCATCAGAGGGAGCTCAGAAATGTTAGGAGGGGCCAAATCAACAGTTTGTCCCATCCTGAGAGAAAAAAAAAAGTGTGCTGTGTTGTATTGCAACTTATGCTGTTATTTGTGAAGTGCGGTGTAGTGGCGGCCACTTCCTCTTCCGCCACTGCATCGCCCCTATAAATACCAGAGGGCATCCGGGTTCGGCCTCTTTGCCAACACCCCTGCCTAGCGGCTGTATTGTGGAGACCGTATCAGAAATAAAGCTGAGTTCTATCAAGTACCTGGCCTCGTCATTGGAGATATAATTTCAGACACAACATACTGGTGAGCTCAAGACCTAAAAAAGGCCTAGATGTTCATGGAACACAACAGTGGTGAATGATGGCAGGATCCTTTCCATGGAGCAGAAAAAACCCTTCACAACTTCATCCACCTAAGTGAAGAACACTCTCCAGGAAGAAGGTGTATCAGTATCTGAGTGTACCATAATGAGAAAAAATCATGAATAAATACAGAGGGTTCACCACAAGGTGCAAACCATTAATCAGCCTCAAAAATAGACCAGATTAGGCTCTGCAAAAAAAACATCTAAAGAAGCTAGCCCAGTTCTGGGACAGCATTCTCTGGACAGATAAAACTAAGATCAACCTGTTCAAGAATGATGGAAAGAAGAAAGTATGGACAAGGCTCATAATTCAAAGCACACCACATATTCTGTAAAGATGGTGAATGCAGTGTGATGCATGGGCATGCATATCTGCCAATGGCACTGGGTCACTAGTATTTATTGATGATGTGACAGAAGACAGAAGCAGCTGGGTGAATTCTGAAGTGTATGGGGATTTACTGTCAGCTCAGATTCAGTCAAATGCAGCCAAGGTAATTGGCCAGTGCTTCACAGTACAGATGGGCAATGACTCGAAACATATTGCAAAAGAAACCCAGGAGTTTTTTAAGGCAAAGAAGTAGAATATTCTGCAATGGCCGAGTCAGTCACCAGAGGCCTCATGTACAAAGACTTGCGTTGATTTTCTACTGAAAGATGACGTACGTTTAAATCAAGAAAAGCTGTAAGCAAAAAAAAAAAAAAAAAAAAATCCAGATGTATGAAACCATGCGTATGCAGGAATCCAAGCACATTTCCTTTGTACATCCCGATCTACTTGAAATTGAACGCATGTGAGGAAATACCAGACTCCTCCCTTGACAAGCCACCATTTGAATATGCAATTAGATGCAAATAGATATATACAAGTGCTGTACCTTTGATTCTCCTATATCCATGATCAAAAATGATGAATTTAATGGAATTTCACGGACTGTGAGTTGGAGGTGCTTCTAAATGAGGTAGAGGCACGTAAAAACGTTTTGTTTGGCAGGCTGTCCTCCGGTATTAGCACTGGATACAGGTAATTCAATACCCTGCTCACAGCCCTATATGATTAGTTTACTGTTTTCCTTTATTCAGACGGGGATAAGATGTTTTTTTTTAACCTTGACATGTTTTGACTGATGTCTGTAGTCATCCTCAGAAGCGTCAGCTGATCGTTGTGACCAGCTGGGTGGATGAGCTGGTTGAATAAAGGTAAACGGTCACAAAAAAGAAGACAATATGAACCTATTTAGTAGGTAGCCACAGTCGCCTGTCAGTTGACAGCAGATCATATTGGACTCAATAAGTACATATCTTATGTCCAAAATACAAATCTCATCCTTTATAGTTATATACAACTTACATAGATTACACACACTACTAAATGAATGAAGTGCGCTGGGGAAAGGGTGACACTGTTGCATTTTAAACTTTACGCATGTGTTTATTGACACAACTACTGTACACACAGAGGCAATTGGGGGCTTGGTAGAATGCTGTGAAACTGTAGTTTAATTGGCAAAAAAAAAAGTCACTTACTCAAACCACTGACTTCTAATGAAGCCTTGAAGACAGGGTGATAATTAGGGCACACAGGTGCGTTGCGCATTAGGTGGGTTATTATTAGGACACATGCATGAATTTACTCACCAAGAAGCCACCCATCCACACAGTGCCAGCTTGTAGTTTGTTCCCAGCAATGCTGTTCATTAGAATCATTAGGAAAACTGGCTCTCGCTGCAAATTGCGCTTTGATGTTGGCCTGTTCAACTGCATTGTATGGGAATATGATGTACCTGGGTGACAGCAAGATAATGCCATCCCACACAGCTGGCATAGCGCAGCTCAGGGTTGACTGGAAAATTTCCAATTGGTCTGCCAGCTCCGTCTGGCATGCCCCTGTTGCCAGGAACCCCAGTGTTGTTAGCACCTGCACTGGGACATGCCGTGTTGTGCTCCAAGAGTGGCTGTAGCTCTGAGCACAGTTCCACAAGGACTGCCCGTGGAAATCTAAACTGGCTGATAAGCCAGTCATCATTCTGAGCCAGAAAATCTTCTGTCTCTAAAATACCCTTTCTCTTCTCACTGTGCGGTTTGCAATGCCTTCTAATAATGCTAACGCCATTGTTGTTAGAGGCATTTTCTGCACTTCTTTGCACTTGCTTTTATAGCCACTCCTCTAATTGCACACACTTGGATGTTTGTTCATCATGTGTCTCTGGCGTGTACAGTAATTTTAATGTCATTATCAGTCTCCCAACATTACCTCTAAGTGCCGCCAATGGACCAATAACAGTAGAAACGCACGTACACTAGCCATAAAGTTGCCATGGGGTTGTGTATATTTCCACGATCATTTCATTCTTGATACATCTGAAATTTTCCATGGAAAAGGACATACGCCATGTTTTTGTGCGCAAGTACCTTTTCTACATGAGGCCCCAGATCGCCAGCCGATTGAACATGTATTTCACTTGCTTAAGACAAAACTTAAGGCAAACAAGCAACATCTGAAGACAGCTGCAGTAAAGGCCTGGAAAAGCATCACAAAGGAGGAAATCCAGCATTTAGCGATGTCCATGGGTTCCAGACTTCAGGCTGTCATTGCCTGCAAAGGATTCTAAACGAAGTATGAAACATAAACATTTTATTTATGGTAATACTAATTTGTCCAATTACTTTTGAGCCCCTAAAATGAGGAGAGTTCATATAAAAATGGTTCTACTTCCTAAACCGTAACTCCAATTTGGATGTGAATACCCTTAATTTAAAGCTGAGAGTCTGCACTTTAAGCCCATATTGATTATATAAATGTGTCTTGAACATGTTTGGTTAACAGCTAAAATAAGTCTTATGTCGGTGTCGAATAATATATGGAGCTAAGTATATTTCTTCTGTGCAACTATGTAGTTTTTCCATTTCCTCTTAAATGTTCTTAAGGATTTTGCAAGTTGAGCACTGAGGAAAGCGGTACATAAGACCATAACAGGTAAGACATAAAATAAATAATTTACTGTTTTTAGTTTGATTCCCTTTGTGTTGTTACACCTCTAGCAGGAATCCACTAATATTTTTTTAATCCCTTCTAGTGCATAAATAAATAATTTTGCTGTTATTGTCACAATTAACAGTAATATTCCTAATTTTCTGCGGAGTTTTTTTTTTTTTTTTTTACAACAGCTTCTAATTATTAGTATCAAACATTCTCCCTCCAGCATCCAGCCATATGTTGCTGCTGCTGCTGAACAGTTGGATTTCACTGCCTGTGTAAAAATCAGTTTCATTAAGCCAGCAAGGGTATTTTTCAGCTTAGGATTTCATGGGCTCTTGCAGAACTGTTAATTAAGATAAAGTCCCCGTTATGTGTCTTTTTACTCATTTTCCTTTAAGGTTTTTGGCTGTTCAGAAGAAGTCTAATACTAATTCTGAGTTGGAAGCAGCTGACCCTATAAGCACTTAGTTGAAGTCGTTTTACTGGCATTTGCAAATTAATTGCTGCTTGTGTGTAGCTAGATTGCGGCATTCTATTTCTTAGATATCCCTGGATGGGGAGTGTTAGGCCTCCACCAGATGTGGTTATGCTGTGTTACAACTATGATGCAGTTTGAGCCTTGCTGCAATTCTCACCGTTTGCTTTTCTGCTGCAAAGTGGCACTGATCGCAGCAAGGTTCGCATGAGGACAAGATCACTTGGAAAAAACAGGTGGATGGTAACTAGTTACTGTTCCTCAAGTATATGTATTCACGTTACTTTTTCACAAAATTGTACTTTCATGAGTAGTTTTATTGTAGGATACTTTGAAACTCTTAAATAGGCAGTGGAATATTTTTTTTTTCAAGAAGAACCTGTACTTTTACAACCAAGTACATTTGGTTGTACTCCGAGTAACTTTTGATTCCTCTGATTTGAAATGAATGAGTCAATAATCCAAAAGGATTCATACTGTTTGTATGTCAGTCCATCAAAGCTTTATTTATATAGCACTTTTCATACAAAAGTCGCAACACAAAGTGCTTCACACATTAAAATAAAACACAATAAACCTTGCCATACACATATACGTACACACTTACATATGTACACGTACATACATGCACAAACTTTCGTCTGTGTGAGACTTATGACTGAGCACTGGGGATCCAAGTGAGGAAGCACCATCACTAAGGAGCCATCACCAGCAGGGAAAGGGCTGAGTCCACAGCTACAGGGACACCGCCTCTGTGACCACCCATGTCCAGTCTGAGGGGTCGACACTGCAGGTGCGGCGCCACAGTGCATGATTCCCTTGGCCGGGCAGACCAGGGCAATCACAGGCCAGGACCCTGCAGCCAGAAAACGGACACAATTCCTGTGGAAGGGCTCTCCATGAGGAAACGCTGAAGCTTGGATAGGATGATAAAAAATAAAACAATCACTGATAATAAGATAACTGGTTGATAAAAAGACTAGACAGTTAAGATAACTAAAAGAATAAAACAACACTTAAATACAAACATAAATTGAAAAGCATTAATAATTATTAATAAAATAAATTATGACCAGAACAACAAAAAGTAGATTTAAAATCATAAGATAAACTAGGAAACTAGTCAAAAACAAGATTAAAATAGTAGGTCTTGAGCCTGCTTTTAAAAACACAAACATTCTCGGCAGCCCTGATGTTCTCTGGCAGGCTGTTTTACAGACATGAGCTGTAGTAACTAAAAGCAGCCTCACCGTGAGTGCATGTTCAGATGGTAGGGATAATTAAAAGACCAATGCCAGAGGACCTCAGGGACTGTGGGGGCTCATATGTTAAAAGCAGTTCTGATAGATAAGAAAGCCCAAGACTATGCAGACATTTATAAACCAGTAAAAGAACCTTAAAATCAATCCTGAATTGCACAGGGAGCCAATGCCGTGACCTTAAAACCGGCGTGATGTGAGCCTGCCGTCTGGTCTTCATCAGAACATGTGCAGCTGAATTCTGTAATAACTGCAGATTTGAAATTGTCTTTTTGGGAAGACTAGAGAGCAGGGCATTAGTTATCAATACGACTGGTGATAAAAGCGTGCATCAGAATTTCCATGTTTGCTCGAGAGAGAAGTGGGTGGACTCTGGCAGTGTTCTTCAGGTGGTAGAATCCTGTTTGTGTTACATTTTTAATGTGTGGAATAAAACCATGCTCAGTCTAAAATGATGCCCAAATTCTTAACATGTTGGGATGGTGTAAAGGACAGACTATGTAATTTTGGTAAAATTTTCTCTGTCTGAGCTTCAGGACTGATGACTAAAACTTTAGTTGTGCCCTGGTTAAGCTGAAGAAAGTTTGTTGCCATCCATGTTTTAATGTCTAAAATACAGTTATAAAGGGTATTGCTTGGTTCCATGTCATCAGGAGACACAGCGATATAAAATTGTGTCTCATCAGCATAACTATGGTAATTGATGCCATGTCTCCTGATAACATCCCCAAGGGACAGCATGTACAAATTAAAGAGTATTGGACCTAAAATTGAACCTTGGGGCACACCACAATTAATTTTGTAGACTGTGGAAGACTATGTATTCATATATACCAAAAAATTCCTGTCTGTGAGGTAGGATTTGAACCAATTAAGAACAGTACCAGGGAGACCAACCAGGTTCTTTAGTGTGGTTAAAAGAATATGGTGGTCTACTGTATCAAAGGCAGCACTTAGATCCAGTGGAACCAGGACTGAAATTCTGTGTGAGTCCATGTTCTGCCTTAGGTCATTAACAATCCTGACCAGGGCTGTCTCAGTACTGTGGTTCATCCTAAAACCAGACTGGTTTTCATCAAATATGTTATGTGATATTAAAAAATAACTGAATAAAAACAATTTTTTCCAAAATTTTGCTTAAAAATGGTAAGTTGGATACTGGTCTGTAGTTATTAAGGTTTTCAGGATCTAAATTACTGTTCTTCAGGAGGGGTCTCACCACTGCTGTTTTAAAGGCAGCAGGGAAAATACCCGTCTGGAGAGAGTAATTCATTATGATTAGATTAGATTAGATTCAACTTTATTGTCATTACACATGTATGAATACAAGGTAACGAAACACAGTTTAGCATCCAATCAGAAGTGCAAAGGACAGCAGTGCAGTATATACGGTAATTAACAGTATGTGCAATTTAAGCAAATATATGCAAATATATGCAGCAGTGCAGAAAGTTAAAAGTACTGTTATGTGCAAATAATGTGCAATAAGTTAGATGTAGTTATGTAGTTATGCAGTTATGTACAGTTGAGGATGGTAAAAGATGATTGTAAGAGAGTCAGCTGGGAACCAAGTTCATTAACGTGACAGCTGTTGGAAAGAAACTGTTCCTAAACCTGCTGGTTCTAGTCCGAAGGCTTCTGAAACGTCTTCTGGAGGGGAGAAGCTGGAACAGTCCATGAGCAGGATGGTTGGAGTCCCTAAGAATGCTGCGTGCCCGGCGCAGACATCTTTTCCTGTAGACGTCCTCTATAACTGGAAGTGGAGTCCCTGTGATGCGTTGGGCGGTTTTCACCACCCGCTGCAGCGCCTTGCGGTCAGCTACAGAGCAGCTCCCATACCAGAGTGTGATACAGTTGGTCAGGGTGCTCTCTATCACGCAGCGGTAGAAGTTGCCCAGGATGTCAGTTGACAGATGGTTCTTCTTCAATGTCCTCAAGAAGAAGAGGCGCTGATGGGCCTTCTTGATCAGGCTGGTGGTGTTAACTGACCAGGACAGGTCCTCCGATATGTGGGTCCCCAGGGATTTGAAGCTGGGGACACGTTCAACAGCTATGCCATTGATATGGATGGGGTCATGTGTCTCTTCCCTCTCCTTCCTGTAGTCCACTATGAGCTCCTTGGTTTTGCTGGTGTTAAGGAGCAGGTTATTGTCAACGTTAAGGAGCAGGTTATTGTCAGTAAAAGTTACTCGCGGAAAAAGTAAAAGTTACTCACGGAAAAAACCACAAAATGTTTTTAAAAGTGATGTGGGAATGGGATCTAAAGGACAGGTGTCATGTTTGGGGTCGTGACCCCGAGCATGACTTGTGGCTGTTGGGTTTAATTATTGATTATTAATTCCAGTTGATGGATTGAGCCTTGCTCTCCATCAGTCCCACAGCCATGCCTCCTCCTCACCAGGCATCCACCAGCGGTATGGTTCACCACATACACACTCGTGCACGCACACACACTCATGCACGCACGCACACATACACACACACTCACATTCACACTCATGCATGCACACACACATTGTTCAGTCAGTCACGCACCGGGTGGCCACACAGCTGTGTCCATTTGCCCTCATTCTGGGTTTGTGTATTTATAGGGTAGAATGCGACCAGCTGTTGTGGCAACTTAGCTATATGTCAACCTTGGACATCCAGACTCCCTTATGTTGGTTCCCCCTTGGACTGAATCGTGCTGTCCCCTCAGAGCCTTTCCGCTCCAACGCCATAGTAAGTCCTTGTGCCTTTTCCTCCGCTCCTGCCTGTTTGGAGCGCGTTAGGCATCCTGTGAACTAACCGAGCTTGTAGCCAGGTGTCTTCCTTACCGTTGTGACTGTTTTTGGACATTCAACCCATTCATCCATTGTAAATAAACACGTTACTTACTCTGCGTTTTGGGCTCGTTGCTATTTTATATGTTCGCTGCGCAGTTTGCGCAGTGAACATGACAACAGGTTGTTGGATTTACTTGCGACCAAACTCGACCAAGAGTTTCAGTATCAACCAAGACAAAACTCTCCAGCGTTTCCTCAGATAAAAGCAAAGGTTCCACAGTATTAAAAACAGTATCTTGTAATAAAAAAATTGGATCTAATAACCTCTATTTTACCTCTGAAGTGGTCTGCAAAGTCCTCACATAATGAGTCTGTTGGCATCATGCTGGAATTCTTAAAATCAGGGTTGATCAGATTAATAGTGGAGAAATGGATTCTCGGATTGCTTTCATGATTATTTATTATTCTGGAGAAGTGGGAATTGCTAGTTTGTTGGACCGTGTTATATAATTTCAATTGTTCTTGCAGAATTTGGTAGTGAAGAGTTAATTTTGTTACTCCCCACCTTCTCTCTGCCACTGCATTTTCTTTTCTGCTGTTTTACCTCCTCATTCCACCAGGGCCGGACAGGTTTAGTTTTTGTGGTTTTGGTTTTTAATGGTGCAACGAAGTCCAGTGCTGATTTTAGTTAATGGTTAAAAGTGTCAGTAATAAAATCACATGATGCAGGTAAAACCTCAGCAGGAGTGTCACTTAAAACCCTGATAAATTTACAGCCACTTCAGAAGTCACATGGTGCTTCCTCACAGTTGCCACCCGGGTCTCTCGCTGAATAAAACTGGTAATGTTAAACACACAGAAGTCCAATCAAGTTTTTCTCATCAGTTTCTCTTATTAAATTTGAAAGTGTTATATTTCTATTCTGGCTTGGGAAACATTTCACTTATTACTATTTTTTTATGATTTGTATTGTAATCTAAGAGAAAAACCTCAAATTGCAAATAAACTATTGAATAAAGGTTGCAAATCTAAGGAAAAAAAGCTAAGAATTTTAGAAAAGTCACACATTCACAAGAAAAAAGGTGGAAACTTTTGCAAATGTCAGAAATGTATTATAAGAAGTTCTAAATTTATCAGAAAAAATTAAGAGTCACAAATTTATGAGAAACTTTCAATTTAAAAGAAAAATGTCACATATTTACAAGAAAACCTCACATATTGAGTGAAGTTACTACTCTAGTGCACTCTTACTCAAGCAGTTTTTTTTGGGGGGGGGTGACTTTTCACTTTTGAATATTTAAAAAGAAGGTGACGCTACTTTTACTTATGTAAAAATTCTGGCATCTGTCAAAAAATATACTAAAATATGCAAGTTTTTTTTTGCAGTCCATCGAGCCAGATCTGAGATGCAATGCATCACATCTGGTGGAAACACAACCATTGGCTAGAGCAGAATTATGTGGTCTAACAACCACATCACAATCGGAATGGAACAGAAGAGCTTCCAGTGGAAGTTTGGAAGTGAGATGGTGTTACTGGGGAGCAGCAGATTCATTCTGGAATCATGACAAATTAAGACAAAACACGGGCTCCAACTGTTTTACTTTTTTAAGTAAAGTTTTTTTTAGCTGATTTAGGACAATTTTGATGTGCTGAATCCAAAAATCACATTGGCTTTGCTCAATCAGGTCAACTTGTTGAACTATGGCCACATTCATTATGTTTTTGTTTACATGTGCGGGTATTTTCGCTTTATATGATGCAAAATTCTTATTTCTTGAAATTCTCTGAATTTTGAACAATGATGACGTAACATTCAATTTACATGTGCTTACCTTTATCAATGTCTACTATTCAATTTACAGTACAACTGAACAACTGCTTACAACTTGGCATAAAAACCTGACCTGATCGAGAGAAACGGATGTCATTTTCGGATTCAGCGGTGCAAAATTGTTTTAAATCAGTTGAAAAAACACAGACAACTTACAAAAAGTTTATTTTTGTTATGTTGTGTTATCAATGCACAAACATCATTTTTTTTTCAGAACAAACATGAGTGTTTCACTTTGACTTCATGCTGCTAGTGCTGGTAGTAGTACTTCATATAATCTGTTTTTATTTTCCCCATACTGCATGCATCCTGCTTTTTGCTTGTCACCTTTTTCTGTGAAGTTCTTCCATGCTACTGACATTTATCATCCCCACCCCACTCACCAGTCACGGAATGGTGAAAAAGTTGTTACTATTTATTTATGTACAAATGTGCATTATTGCCTTCTCCATGTTTTGCATTAATCATCTGTACTATTGGTGGAAGTTTGCAAGTACGACCACTAATAAATAAGATCAGACCAGTTCATCACCAGGTTCTTCTTTCCCTCTGAACAACCTCTTTGCATTTTTGTGACGGTTAACTTTTTTTTTTTTTTACCCAACAGCCAGTAGATATCTTTTTCACTATTCTCTAAAGTTCTGATGCAGTTCTGCCCTTCAGCACATGTTAAAGAGATAATTTTAGGTGATTATTGCGTGTGGAGAATGTGATGGAATAGATGTGTGTGCTTGTCTTGGTGGTTAGGTTTCTGTCCCCCCCACTTGACTCTGTATGTGTTTAGTAAGTAACAAAAGTCTGTTTTCTACATGAGCAGATTGTTTCTTTTTCAGTTACTGTGATTGAATAAAAAAAGCTTATTTCTTACATTGTCTGTGTTCTTTCAGTGGTCAGTTATGTTTTGGATTGCCAGTGTATGGACATTGCAGCAAAGCTGAAAGGAGCTAATACAATGGTGTGTTGTCCATCCGTCCAGTCCACATCTCATGGAAATTGCTACTTCTCCTAGGTAGTTGTCTCGGTGCTCTCTAAACTCACTCACAGTGATCCTCAGGTGGGTCTGCATCCAGGCTGTGCTCACAATTGGGAGATTTGAGCACTCTGTGTGATTTCAACACACCAGAATGAGCCACTTCATTATTGATGGTCTACTCAGAAATTGCACATCATCTGAAAAATTAAACTGCACATGCTTTGAGTTGATAGGAGTGGCGTCATTTAAAAGGGGAGCAGCTGAGCACAAAGTTGGAACATTGTCAGTTTACAGCAGCACAAAGACGTCATACTTTTGTACAACAAAAACCAGGTGTAAAGCTCATTATGAATTGCTATTTAAGCAGTGCATTTTAAAAACGTGGATGCATGATGCTCATTCTGGACACACTCACTGCTATGCTTCACCTTCAGAAGACTTAAACCAGGGGTGTCAAACTCATTTCGTTCCGGGCCAAGACCCTGCAGGTTTTACCTCCACCCAATGTCTTCCACAAATGATTTAACTGAATTTATTCCCACTGATTGCTGAGTAGCAAAAACACCCGCTAAAGAGACTGGGTAGAAGTAAAATTTACAGGGTCTTGGCCCAGAATGGGTCGAGTTTGATATCCTTGGCTTAAACAGTGGAAATCCCGTAAAGGACATTTATGATGTCCATTTCCTCAGCAGAAAACTGATCTACCCTCACAGGTAACGGGGGTTAAAGCAAAAAAAAAAAAAAAAAAAATCCTGAGCCTGGACTTTTTTCGGTGAGCAGGGTCACATGGGTGGAGACGCGTGCACACACATTCATTTTATACACACACAGAGAGATCTGGTGTATTTATAGATACAGTAGATATGGACAGTTTCACCCCTTGCTCCATTAACCAATCCATCTGCTACATACACATGTGTTGTTAGCATTACTCTAGCACCACAAGCTATCTTCAGAACACCATGTAAACCACCAGTTTCTGTTCTCTTGTTGGACAAAGTGGCTAGGGCAGTGTGCTTTGTTTGACCTGTAATGGCATCACTCACTTTGATTTCATGTATTCTAGTCTTTCCTTTTAATTTGCTCAACATGTGCTCATTACGCTTATCCACATCTGTATTCAGCTTATACACATGTAATGCTTCACTGGGGTAGTCAGGGCTATCGGGTGATATCACTCTAAACTCAAGCACAGCAGTGTCCTCATCAGTACAGCTATCAGTTCTCACTCTACACAGTAACTCTGCAAAGGTCCCATCTCCTTGACACATCATTTCAGTAAGCTCAAGCATTTCAAACTCATCCTGCCATAGAGAACCAGACCCATACAACTGAGCATGCATAGCTGTCTCTGACTGTACTGAATAGCACAGGCTGGCCAACAGGTGGCAACTGATACAGATCACCAATGGCTAGAGCACTAACACCACCAAACATTATATCAGGTAACACTGCTCTGATCTGCTGTAATCTCTTGAGAATCTCAAGTAACATGTTTGCCCCCACCATAGACACTTCATCAATGATCAGTAACACCAGCTTGGACAGTTTGTTACACAATGTATTCACCCTTTCATTATTCAGAAGTTGAAATCCACTATACTTGCTTCTGCCTAACAAAAATGCTCAATGTAGGGTGATACCGTTCACACTGAATGCTGCTACACCTGTGGGAGCTGTTAAAACCAGCACATCATCTGGCTCTACTGTTCCAGACTGCTTTATCAACCTCAGTGTGTGTGACTGAATCAATTTTACCACATCACCTGGTCCACTTAGGAATATTCTGTATGGCTTAATTGGCTCATCATTTTTCAGAGCGGCCACTGTCTGCTTACACCAGTTGTGATGGTACATATTCATTGCTCTTTGTTTGCTATTGGTACTTCTCATCAGTCTCCGGTACTCATCTGGTGCTATGATCTGTGGATTTGCTGCACTCTCAAACCTAACACAGCCCACCTGAACTTTTTCCATTTGATTGCTCAAGATCTGCATTGTTCACTATATCTTGTTCAGATAGCTCAGTCTGTGTCTCAGTACCTTATTCTGCCGCATGAGCATTGTTAGCCTCAGTATGAGGGGCAATCTGACACCAGGCATGCTCAGGTCTGCTATCCTCATCAACTCTCATACTGTCAACGTCCTCAACAGTATACTTACTCTCATTCCCATATATGACATCTTTCACATTCTCATAATGCTCAGCATAGCTACTGTAGCCACCCAGAATGTCAGTATCCTCACTGTACCATGGATAATATAACACGATCCTTGCTCTGTACCAATTGCTAGCATCAGTGTTTTTATTGTACTTTCTAAATCTGATTACAGCTTGCTTTCTTCGTTCATGCATTTGACCATAACTATCAGTAAGTATGATGTTTTAAGCACTAGTTTGGCTCTCTGAATCTGGTAATGCATCACTGTCTCCTTCTTCATCTTTGGCATGATAAGTAGTGCAATACCCAGCAGCAAGCTCAGCAAGACACATATTTTGTAGTTCCTCAGGTCTATGCATATATCTGTCTATCAAGCTCTTGTGAAACACATTGGTGTCATCCTCATCAAACTGGTTAATGACATTGGTGCTCTTAAGAACAGCAATTCTTTCTTTTTTTGCACTGGTGTCAACAAATACCACAGCTCATTGGCAATGACAGTGACATGTATGTCACTTCCTGTGCACTGACTTCTCTGTGGTCTAGAAATGCTGAACCTCTTTTTCAACTGTTCTGAGCTCATCTGTTCTCACTTCAGCTGCTACTTGCTTAAGTAATGCACCCATTACCTTCTCAGTCTTTGCTACATAGGAGGCAGCATACATTACACAGGCATAAGCATCGAGCACATATTGTACATTGTGATTAGCTTGCCATGCTAACATAATGGAGACACTGTAATTGTTGATATTCTGCTTGTTTGGCTCATGCTTCAACAACACAACAGCACCACTCGGTAACTTCTAATGCGTCAATGTACTTATCTTTATTAACGTGGGCTTTGCCAAGTACAGTGGTGTGAAAAAGTGTTTCCCCCCTTCCTGATTTCTCATTTTTTTTGTATGTTTGGCACACTTAAATGTTTCAGATCATCGACAAATTTAAATATTAGACAAAGATAACATAACTAAACACAAAATGCAGTTTTTAAATGAAGGTGTTTATTGTTAAGGGGGAAAAAAATCCAAACCTACATGGCCCTGTGTGAAAAAGTGATTGCCCCCCAGTTAAAACATAAATTAACTGTGGTTTATCACATCTTTGGAAAGCTGAGTTCAATTTCTCTAGCCACACCCAGGCCTGATTGCTGTCTCATGTGTTCTCAATCAAGAAATCACTTCAGTAGGACCTGCCTGACAAAGTGAAGTAGACCAAAAGATCCTCAAAAGCTAGACATCATGCTGCAATCTAAAGAAATTCAGGAACAAATGAGAAACAAAGTAATTGAGATCTATCAGTCTGGAAATGCTTAGAAAGCCATTTCTAAAGCTTTGGGATTCCAGCGAACCACAGTGAGCGCAATTATCCACAAATGGTGAAAACATGGAACAGTGGTGAACCGTCCCAAGAGTGGCGGGGAACCGAACCAAAATTACCCCAAGTGCGCAGCGAAGACTCATCTAAGAGGTCACAAAAGACCCTACAGCAACATCCAAAGAACTGCAGGCCTCACTTGCCTCAGTTAAGGTCAGTGTTCATAGCTCCACCATAAGAAAGAGACAGGGCAAAAATGGCCTACATGGCAGAGTTCCAAGACAAAAACCACTGCTGAACAAAAAGAAGATAAAGGCTCGTCTCACTTTTGCCAGAAAACATCTGGATGATTCTCAAGACTTTTGGGAAAATACTCTGTGGACTGATGATGCAAAAGTTGAACTTTTTGGAAGGTGTGTGTCCCATTATACATGGTGTAAAAGTAATACATCATTTCAGAAAAGAAACATTATACCAACAGTAAAATATGGTGGTGGTAGTGTGATGGTCTGGGGCTGTTTTGCTGTTTCAGGACCCGGAAGACTTGCTGTAGTAAATGAAACCATGTATTCTGCCATCTACCAAAAAATCCTGAAGGAGATGTCCTGCCTTCTGTTTTTGACCTCAAGCTGACACGCACTTGAGTTCTGCAGCAGGACAATGATCCAAAACACACCAGCAAATCAACCTCTGAATGGTTTAAGAAAAACAAAATGAAGACTTTGGAGTGGCCTAGTCAAAGTCCTGACCTGAATCTGATTGAGATGCTGTAGCATAACCTTAAAAAGGCAGTTCATGCTTGAAAACCTTCCAATGTGGCTGAATTACAACAATTCTGCAAAGATAAGTGGGCCAAAATTCCTCCACAGTGCTGTAAAAGACTCATTGCCAGTTATCACAAATGCTTGATTGCAGTTGTTGCTGCTAAGGGTGGCCCAACCAGTTATTAGGTTTAGGAAGCAATTACTTTTTCACACCACTGTGCTATTGCACCTCGTTCGCACATCTTGGATCAGACTCTTGGGTTGCATATTCATCTCTACTTGAATGGCCTCCAAATGTGAATATGCCAGTGGGGAGTGTTTGAAGTGACCCACTATTTTTCTACCAACAGCCACTGCATCACTCACATTACGTTGTGCAAGCAATCGTTTGTTCACCACAAGTTGTAAGGTGTGAGCAAAGTATCCCAAACTTGCAACTCTGAGCCAGTCCATTCTTTTTTTCATATTGCTGTTGTTGTCGTTTAAAACAACATGGACTTTGGCCTTTGGGATATCCCATGTATTTAACATTTCCTCCATAGCTTCCGCAATAGCCTATCCCAGTGTTGCCAGATGGGAAATGTTGAAGTATCATACCAGCGGCTTAAAATTATCGTATTTTGAGGAAAATTATCATACACAGTTTTCATTCTGATGTGGCTCAGGACCATCTGCTTCAGTATCATATTATCACAGATCATGTATATTACAGCCTATAATGCAGTTTTACCTTTAAATAATATAACAGATCGGTTGAAAAAAGCACCTTTTGGAGACCAGCACCTCTACCTGTGTGGAGTACAGGATGAGCCCCTGGCCTGCACTGAACAGCCCAAAATATCAGTAATAATTAACTATTTTCTATATGTCTTCTGTTGAATCATCATATATCAAGAGCTTGCCTTATAAATATTTTGAGAAGTAATGTGTTTATACATTAGGAATAAACATCGAAATCAGTCTGCTAAAATGCCTCTGATAATTTAAGTAGATACCGGTTGGAGTTTTATTGAGGACCACAATCCAGTGACATTTTTGCAGACATTTGCACGTTGCAGCAGAAACAGAAACTTTAGTGCTAATGGCAACAACAGGTTTGAACTATCCAGGAAAACTGGGGTCGCCCCCCCCCCTTTTGTTTCTCAACCTGCTGGTGATGTTGCTTACTTGCTGTCTGCCGTGCCTGCATTTGTGCTGTAACATATGCTAATGATTCCATTGAGTGTACTAGTTTTTATGGGTGAACACACTATATGAATTCGTCACTGGAACTATAGAGGAAGCCAGGGATCACCAGCTGAATCACCCACCTGAGCAGCAAACAAGCCCTGCCCGCTCGGTTCATCCGACTCTCAGTTCAGTGAGTAGACAGTTAAGCCCCTTTTCCACTAGTACCCACTCAGCCCTACTCTACTCAGTTTGTAGCCTTTTCCATTAGTACCTGGTTAGTACCTACTCTAGGGCATGGTACAGCTGCGCTCAACCACGCTCAAGCGAGCTGGAAATGTGACGTAAACAGACTGCAGGCCACTGATTGGTCAGGGCGTAACATCATGAAATGTCCTTAGCACTACCAGGGATTTTGGAATGTGTTACTGTTGAGATTGACCTAGACAAAACAAAAAATCTAATCATAAGCTGCATATATAGAACGCCGGGAACTTGCATTGAGACATTCAGAGATAAATTAGTCGAGCTGTACAATAATATTACTAGTAAGAAAATGGTAGCAATTTGTGGAGATTTCAATATTGACTTACTGAATCCTCATCAACAAAATGTAGTTACAGAGTTCATGAACTCTATGTACAGCATGAGTCTATATCCCACAATAACACATCCCAGTAGAATCACAGTTCACTCTGCTACACTTATTGACAACCTGTTTGTCAATGTTTTCGATAAGAAAATAGAAAGTGGATTATTGATAAATGATATAAGTGACCACTTGCCAACCTTTGCACTTATCCATGGCCACACGGGGCCCAACGCAGAAAAAACTTCAAAATCGTTCAGACACAAATCACCAAATGCAATCAGTTCTCTTAAAGAGGACTTGCTGAAGCAAGACTGGACAGAAGTCTATGTATCAGATGTAAATGAAGCCTATGACACATTTATAAACATTGTAACCACTCTTTATGAAAAAAACTGCCCATTAGTAATAAAAAAGCTTAAACACAAATTTGCTAATAAGCCATGGTTAACCAAAGGACTACAAAAGGCGTGTAAAAAGAAAAATTTATTATATAAAGCTTTCCTAAAGAAAAGAACAAAAGAAGCAGAGCAGCGGTATAAAACATACAAAAATAAGTTAACATATATAATAAGATGTAGTAAAAGAGACTATTACAGTAAAGAACTGGAGAAAAACAGAGACAATATTAAAAATACATGGACAATACTCAACAGTATCCTTGGAAATAAAAGCAGAAATACAAGCTACCCAACTAATATTCCAAAAAATAATAATACGACTCAGAGTGTGAATATTGCTTCACCTGCAGATGAATTTAATAATTTTTTTGTTAACATTGGACCTAAACTGGCCCGAGAAATACCCACTACGGTGCCAACAGGTGATACAATATGCAATAACACTGCTGTAAAAGACTCCATCTTCATAAAGAACACAGACGAAAGAGAGGTCATTGAAATTGTTAAATCGTTCAAAAGTAAAACATCTACCGACTGTGATGGTATCGACATGCTACTAGTCAAAACTGTTATCGAATGCATAGTAAAACCACTGACGTATATCTGCAACCTGTCTCTCCAATCAGGTATATTTCCCAATGCAATGAAAATAGCTAAAGTAATTCCGATATACAAGACGGGCGACAGAGGGGAACTCTCAAACTATAGACCAATTTCACTATTACTGCAATTTTCCAAGATACTTGAAAAAATATTCTATGAGAGAATTGACAGCTTCATACTGAAGAATGATTTATTATGTGAGCAGCAATATGGGTTCAGACACAAGAGGACAACTGCATATGCCCTAATGGAATTTACAGAAAAAATATCAACAGCCATTGAAAATAAAGAGTATTCAGTTGGAGTATTCCTAGATCTTAAAAAAGCATTTGATACAGTAGATCATAATTTATTATTAAAGAAACTACAAAATTCTGGTATTAGAGGGGTAGCACTGTCCTGGTTAAGTAGTTACTTAAAGAATAGATATCAGTATGTATGTGTTAGCAACAAAAACTCAGAGTTGCTGAAGGTCACCTGTGGAGTCCCACAGGGTTCAGTTTTGGGACCATTATTATTCAATATGTATATAAACGATATATGTAAAGTCTCAGAAAAAATGGACTTAATATTGTTTGCCGATGACACTAATCTGCTATGCAGTGGAAACAATTTGGAACAACTTCTGGATACACTCGGGAAGGAATTAGGAAAGCTTAAACTGTGGTTTGATTCAAACAAATTAACGCTCAATTTAAGTAAGACAAAATTTATAGTCTTTAACAACCATCACAACAATCCAGTACCCAAACTCAGTGTAAATGGTGTAGAGATTGAAAGGGTATCTGAAACTAAATTCCTTGGAGTAATAATTGATAACAAACTGTGTTGGAAGTCACATATTAATTATATTAAAGGTAAAGTTTCCAAATCAATTGCAATATTACACAGAGTGAAATATTTGCTGAATCAACCCACACTATACACCTTGTATCATTCATTAACACTCCCATACATGACATATTGTAATGAAGTATGGGGAAATACATACAAAACAAACATATATCCACTCTTTATGCTTCAAAAGAGAGCTATTAGAATAATAAACAAAGCAGCTTACAGGGAACCAACAAACCCACTTTTTCTTAAACAAAAAACTCTCAAGTTGAAAGATCTGGTTGACTTTAAAACCGCAATAATAATGTTCAAAGTGAAGAATTTATCACTGCCCGCAAATATCCAAAAGTTGTTCCAAACAAGGGAGAAACGATATCACTTCAGAGGAACATGTATATTTCAAAAGCCTACAGTGAGAACAACCACCAAGCAACACTGTATTTCAGTGCAAGGAGTCAGATTATGGAACGATTATGGACCTGAATTAAAATCATGTACAACGCTTGGACAATTTAAACAAAAACTAAAGGAAGAAATACTCCAAACATATTTACAAGACGACATGTAAACTCACATAAGGATTGACATATCCAGCCTGTGTTGTGTTGTAGCTTAGTTTTTTTTTTTTTTTTCTCTCTGTGACATTCTGTTTTAGATTTGTCTTGAATAGTAACCGCTTAACTTAGCTTAGCTTAGTTTTCTTTTTTTTTTTTCTTTTCTCTCAGTCACACTTTGTCTTAGCTTTGTTCTAAATTGTAATCACTCTTGTCTTGTTTACTCTTTTTTCTTTGAATTCTTGGATGGAATATGGGTGGGCAATATAAGCTGCGGCTTCAGCCATCACCCATTTCGGATAACTCACGTGAAATTGTTTAGTAGAAGGAGTCTTTGTCTAATTTGACCTTGTTGTTATATTATACAGTTTCTTTTAACCTGTACTGTATTATCCGAAATAGATTCATTCATTCATTCATTCATTCATGAGTGTGCCGTCTTCAGCAGAATCTCCGACCGCCATTTGTAAAGTTTTTAGTTCAGTGAGTAAACACAGTGAGCGAGTAAACACGGTATTTTTAATAGAGATGGCTTTGCGTAAATGTACCCTGTGGACCAATGACGAGGTGCGGACTTTTCTGTGCTTGCTGGCCGACGAACGTATCCAGAGCGAGTTAGATGGAGCGACTCACAATGAGAAAGTATACCAGGAGATTTCCGAGCAAATGGCAACACAAGGATACAGTCGGACTGCCACTCAATGTAAGGAAAAACTCAAAAAAAATGAAAAGTGATTACCGGGCAATAAAGGACGACAGTGGTCGAAGTGGTGTGAACAGGAAGGACTGGAAGTGGTTTGATCTAATAGATGCGATTTATGGGCATAGGCCGACCAGCAATGGCAGAGAGATTGGGGTCGACACGGCCACGGCATTGTTGGAAACCGTGGATGGTGAGTGTTTTGTGATATTAAGATAAGATGAGATAAGATAAGCCTTTATTAGTCCCACAATGGGGAAATTCCAGGATTGCAACAGCACAGGGATAGCAACACTCAGAGTAACAATCAGAGGCAAGAGAAAAAAAAAAGAAACAATAGCAGCAAGTATACATATGTACATATAAACATAAATATATATGTATATATATATATAGACACACAGTGTGGAGCACTGTAGCTAGATGGGATAAATATGTAAATATATAAACACACACAGTGCGGAGCATTGTAGCTAGATGGAATAATATGTAGATATATAAAAACACAGTGCGGCGCATTGTAGCTAGATGGAATAAATATGTAGATATATAAACACACCCAGTGCGGAGCATTGTAGCTAGATGGAATAAATATGTAAATATATAAACACACACAGTGCAGAGCATTGTTGCTAGATGGGATGAAACAGCACAACCGTCTACTTAGTTATCCTACATGGTATGATTATGTAACCCATACATATTCTCACCCTCCATAGCGACCGGTATTTTCCTAGTTGTATGCCGGAGGGGACCATTGTATAAGTCTATTGCGTCTTTTGCATTCAAAACTATTAGGTTGTCACGTCTTTTTGCTATCTCTGCGAGCAGCCCTGCTTAGGTTGTACAGTCTGACAGCCGTTGGTAGGAAGGACCTGCGAAACCTCTCGGTTGTGCACCTAGGATGATGTAGTCTGCTGCTAAATGAGCTCCTCAGTGCATTCAGTATGTCCTGCATAGGGTGGAACTCGGACTCCAGCAGAGATGACAGTTTAGCCACCGTCCTTCTCTCTCCTATCTCCTCCACTGGGTCAAGGCGCTGCCCCAGGACAGAGCTAGCTTTCTTGATCAGTTTGTTCAGTCTCTTCCTATTGGCTGCCATAATGCCACTGCCCCAGCAGACCACTCCAAAAGTGATGGCTGATGCCACCACCGTGTCATAGAATGTCTTCAGCAGCGCCCCTTGTACACCAAAAGACCTGAGTCTCCTCAGTAGGAATAGCCTGCGCTGTCCCTTCTTGTAGAGTGCCTCAGTATTCTGTGACCAGTCTAGTTTATTGTTCAGATGAACACCCAGGTACTTATAGGATGTCACCATCTCGATGTCTGTTCCCTGTATATTTACTGGTACTGTGAGGGGTTGTCCTTGCCTGCGGCAGTCCACCACCAGCTCCTTAGTTTTCCTCGCGTTGATCTGGAGGCAGTCCTGATGGCACCAGTCCACAAAGTCCTGGATAAGCCCTCTGTACTCAGCTTCATCTCCATTGGAGATGAGGCCAACGATCGCAGAGTCATCAGAGAATTTCTGTATTGTGCATCTTTTCGCTAATTTATCCTATTGGTGGCAAGCTCACTTTTTTAAGCAATAACTACGCTGTTCTATCCTGGGTAATGAGTGTTAACGAGGGGTTCTAGCTAGCTAGTAACTAGCTACCTAGCAGCCAACTGCTGGTTCACGCTTGCTTTGTCTGAAGTATTTGCTTGAGCAAAATGCTGAAATATACTTATTCTGGTTAAAAACTTTTGTGTACGTGTTGCACTTTGGTGCTGCGCTTTACGTTGTGTGTATTTTCTTTCTAGAATCACTTTCCACATGCCAGGGGTCCGCCTCCTTCAGTATGAACCCCCTGGACTCTCCTGCATCTGTCGGAGCACCAGAATCGGAACCGATGCCAGCCACATCACCAGCTCCGTCAACATCTTGCACGTCACGTTCAAGTGCTGGTAAGGCACAATAAACAGAAGATTACCACCTGGTTGTGTTTATGGATACAGGTCAAGCAGACCCCAGGATCCAAAATCTCAACTAAATACAAGTGCCTTTTCAAACAATTGATTTACAAAGTGATTAATGTAATTTCCTATAGCCTCATAATAATGAATTTAAAATGTCCTTGTACATGTACAAAGTGGATTCTGGGGTGCTCACTTGTCAGGGGTCCACAACCCAGCCCCATTTTTAGCTGTGGTGGAGGAAGTACTGTTATAATTCTTGTTTTTGAAAAACTGATATAGCACATGAACTCACTTTCGAATGCACTTGCAGTCAACGTGCTTCATTGAAATGATTCACGTCAGCTGACTGTATTAACCCATTCAGATTTCTGAGGCCACAATAAAAAAAATTCTTTTCAACACTCCAATAGTGTTTAATAACTTGACTATGTATCTTGAACTCACCTACTAATTCAATGTTGTGGAGAGATGAATAATCAGGCCGAGCGTTCAGAGCAGATGAAACTTTATTCCCTTCCTCTCACATCCACCAGAATCCAAAACAGTAGAAACACAGGTTGCAGGCACTCTCTTTTATATTAACCCTCCTCCACCACCTGAGGTGCTGTATTTACATATCAACCCCCCATGACAATTCCCCTTGTCCCCTAGCACCTTTGATCTACCATCTCTTCGTCGTCGTCGGCCTCCGTTGGTCTATGATGACCATGGAAGAGAATCCTAAACGTCTACTCTGCTGGAACAGCACCGCCTGTGGCTGAACAGGCCGATGCGCGAATGGCAGTCCCCGTCACACAGGTCGCACTTGTGGGTGGTCTCTGTGCTGCTGGGACTGTGGCGGTTCTCCCTGCGGGTCCTTTTTTCATCTGCTGCAGCAGTCAGTCTCTCTTCACCTGCCTTGAGCTGTCTGGTCAGGGTGCCTCTCCATTTGGAGCAGTCCGTTGCAAGGTCCTCCCAGTGCTCTGTGTTGATCTCCAGGGCCTTCATATCTCTCTTGCAGACGTCTCTAAAGCGCAGCTGTGGGCGTCCAACGTCTCTCCTGCCAGTCTCCAGTTCTCCGTAGAGGACGTCTTTGGGGATTCTGCCATCCTCCATACGGTGAACGTGGCCTAGCCAGTGGAGCCTGCGCTGCCTGAGTAGAGTGAAGATGGAGGGAAGGTCGGCGTGGGATAGAACTTCTGTGTTGGGCACTTTGTCCTGCCAGGATATGTCCAAGATGTGGCGAATGCAGCGCAAGGGTGTATGTTGTCCACGTCTCACTCCTATAGAGCAGTGTGCTGATGACGCAGGCGTTGTACACTGCCATCTTCGTCTTGACAGAAAGTTTGGGATTCTCCCACACTCGTGTGGTGAGGCGAGCGAGTGTGAAGGCTGATTTTCCAATCCTCTTGTCGATCTCTGTATCAAGAGAGAGGTTGTTGCTGATCGTGGACCCCAGGTACGTGAACTGATTCACGACCTCCAGCTCGTAGTCGTCAATGGTGATGGTTGGTGGTGCTTCCGTGCCTTGCGCCAAGACGTTAGTCTTCTTCAGGCTGATGGTAAGCCCGAAGTCCTTGCATGCCTGGGAGAAGTGGTCCATCAGGGTCTGAAGCTCCTGCTGTGTGTGGGTTGCGACTGCAGCGTCGTCTGCGAACAGCATGTCTCTGATTAGAGCCTTGCGTACTTTGGTTCTGGCTTTCAGGCGGGCGAGGTTGAAAAGCCTGCCGTCAGATCTTGTGTGCAGGTAGATTCCCTCTGTTGCTGTGCTGAAGGCATGCCTCAGGAGCATAGCAAAGAAAATCCCAAAGAAGGTTGGTGCAAGTACACAGCCCTGTTTCACTCCGCTGTGTATGTTGAATGGCTCTGAGACGTTGCCGTCGTGCTGCACTATCCCCTGCATGTTGGTTTGAAACGATTCGATGAGGCTTTGCAACTTTGGTGGGCATCCTATCTTTGGCAGGATCTTGAAAAGGCCCTCTCTGCTGACCAGATCGAACGCTTTGGTGAGGTCGATGAAGGCGACGTACAGGGGCATGTTCTGTTCTCTGCATTTCTCCTGGAGTTGACGGATGGAGAATATTATGTCTACCGTCGATTGCTCAGCGCGGAAGCCACACTGAGACTCGGGGTAGACACGTTCGGCAAGCTTCTGTAGACGAACGAGAACAACTCGTGCATAGACTTTGCCAACAACACTGAGGAGGGAGATGCCCCTGTAGTTGTTGCAGTTCCTTCTCTCCCTTTTGTTTTTGTAGAGGGTGATGATCTTTGCGTCCCTCATGTCCTGTGGTACGGCACCTTCCTTCCAGCACTGGCAGAGGACGTCATGCAATGGCAGCAGTAGGGCGGTCTTGCAGTGCTTGATCAGGTCGGGGGGTATGCCGTCGTTGCCGGGTGCCTTGCCAGCGGCCAAGCTATCAATGGCCTTGCTGAGTTCGTCGATGGTTGGCTCGGCGTCAAGTTCATCCATGGATGGCAGGCAGTCAATGGCATCAAGGGCTGACGGTGTCACGGTGTTCTGTCTGGAGTAGAGGTCGGAGTAGTGTTCCACCCATCTCTCCATCTGCTTGTTCTTTTCTGTGATCATCTCCCCAGTGGAGGATTTGAGGGGGGCCGTCTTGCTCTGAGCTGGACCAAGTGCTTTCTTGATGCCATCGTACATACCACGGATGTTCCCTGTTATGGCAGCGGTTTGAATGTCTTGGCTGAGCTGAGTCCAGTACTCGGCACAGCGCCGAGCAGTCTGCTGAACTTTGCTTCTCGCAGCCCTGAGAATCTGGAGATTCTTCTTGTTTGGGTACTTCTTGTACTCAGCAAGTGCTGAGCGCTTGGCTTCAATGACGGGGGTCATCTCAGTCAACTTGGCATCAAACCAGTCCTGTGACTTCGAGGTCTTCCTCCCAAAGGTAGCCAAGGCTGTGCGGTGGATGGTGTTTCGCAGCTCTTCCCACTTCTGCTTTGCAGATTCTCCTTCTTGTGGTACACCAGGTTCCTTCTCAAAGGTGGAGGCAAACTACTCAACAAGTTCTGGTTGGGCCATCTTGCTGGTGTCAATCCGTGCCTTTCCAGGCTGTCTAGCACGATGGAATTTCTTCAGCTTCAGCTTGACCTTGCAACACACCAATGAATGGTCTGTGTCGCAATCTGCACTCTGGAACGAACGGGTGATTAGCACGTTCTTCAGTGAGGTGCGCCTGGTCAGGATCAAGTCCAGCTGGTGCCAGTGCTTTGAGCGCGGATGTCGCCAGTAAACCTTGTGTTGGGGCTTGGTCTTGAAGAACGAGTTTGTGATGCACAGATCATGATATGTGCAGAACTCGAGCAGCCGCTGTCCGTTGTCGTTCATTCTGCCCCCGCCAAATGGTCCAAGACAGGAGGGCCAGGAGTCGTGGTCAGCACCCACTCTGGCATTGAAGTCTCCAAGGAGAATGAGTTGTTCAGAGTTGGGAATGATCCTGACAGTTGTTGCGAGATTCTCGTAGAACTCGTCTTTTGCCTCTGGTGTGGCTGTCAGTGTTGGGGCATACACACTGACGAGGGTGACTGGGCCTTGAGTGGTGTTGAGGCAGAGGGTGAGGGTCGTGCAGAGCCATCGCTGCCCGGTTCCACCATCTGCAGCAAGGTGTTCTTCACTGCGAAGCCCACTCCGTGTTCCCTGTGTTTGTCACTGCCCTTTCCCTGCCAGTAGAACGTATAGTCCTTCTCTCTCAGTGTGCCTGCATCAGCCAACTGTGTTTCCTGGAGAGTGGCGATATCCACTTCAAGTCTCTTCAGCTCATTATTGATGATGGCAGTCTTCCTGGTGTCGTTGATGTCCTTGAGGTTAGCAGCGAGTCCTGTCATCATAGTGCGGACGTTCCAAGTTCCCAGTTTTAGAGTTGGTCTCTTTTGTTTTTTTGTCTTGCCTGGTGCGAAGGTTCTCAGCCTGCCGTTCAGACTTCTCCTCATCCCCATGCACCCAATGAGGAAAGCAAGCTGTGGCGGGACAACACCTTATTGGCTGGGGGCTGCCCAGCTTGAGGCGGGCGGTAGTTGTCCAGTGAGATCCGATGATCCCTCCCACCGTCGGGAACAACCCCTGGCGCCGCGCTCTACGCCAATTGAGTGGTGGCTTATAACCGGTAACTGTCATTCCCCGTGTTTTGTCTACGGCAAAGGCGAAGCTGGAGTGTCCTCTCCAGTGATCCGGTGTTCTACCTTCCAGCATTGGGCGTTGGTAGGATTCAAGCCTGGGCAGGAAGATATGGAGGACAAGATGTTGCCCATGCAGCATGTCCCCCCTCTCCACGTCACTGATGAACCCAAAGGAACAGCAGGGCTGCTACAGTTTGGCACCAGCGCCGTCGCAGGAGCTGCCAGAACGATGTTGAGCACAACAGAGAACTGCCTTAGGGACTCCGATTCCGGATTTTTCCTCAGGGTTGACTCCTGAAGCCTTTCCCGTGACCGGGTGTGCCGCAAGGCAGCGGAGGTTTGAAATCAGGGTTTACCTTCCCCTAGATGGGCTACCTTGCCAGGTTGACGAGCCCTATCTACCCGAAGCATCTGGTTTTAAGGCGCCAGAGGTCCGCCCTCGCCCCTTATCCTATTAGTAAAAGCAGTTCTGCCGGGCTTAGAGACTAAACCACATGGGCAGGCTAGGAGTTGGACTTAGTTGTCAGAGGCTTTTCGAGACGCACGCCATAAGGAGCATTTTATGAGCACTGGGAGCTTAACCCCAGTGCCGCTCCTGGCTATGACAACCTTGGAACCAAAAAGCCATCTCTTCAGTCTGAGGGAAAACTACTGAGTGGGTTTCCCACAGTGTAAACAAATGCTGGGATTATGTGCTATATGTCTGTTATATGTTTGTTTGTTCCTGTACACAAAGACATCAGACTGATTTCCGTCATCATTTTATTGTAGAAATGGGCTCCCTACTAAAAGCTTTAAATAGCTTATTTGGGATGACCCGTTCACACTCCAACTCAATGTGAAAAAAAGCCTATTGTATACTGCTACTCATGCTGTTGAAAATTCATTTTGTAATTCATTCATGCTGTTGATAATGTGTGTGTGTGGGAATAAACTGTTTTAGCTGTAATCCTGGTTAAAAAGTTTTGTGTACGTGTTGCACTTTGGTGCTGTGCATTAAGTTGTGTGTATTTTCTTTCTAGAATCTGTTTCCACATGCCAGGGGTCCCGCTCTGTCAACGTCTGGTATGACATGTTCAAGTGCTGGTAAGGCACAATAATTATTAATAAATATTATTACAAAAACAAAAATTGAACAATTAAATTAAAAATTAAAAAATAAAACAAAGATTAATACCCTGTTGTGTTTATGGATACAGGCCAAGTGGACCCCAGGATCCAAAATCTCAACATATACAAGTGCATTTTCAAAGCAGTGATTTATAAAGTGATTCATATAATTTCCTAAAGCCTCATAATAGACCCACATACCTATTCTGTGGATTTTCCAAAACCAGTGTTGAAACAGTGTTGTTGTGCGGTTTCTTTTCCACCATAAATCCCTGAATTGAAAATGTCCTTGTAGATGTACAGAGTGGATCCTGGGGTGCTCACTGGTCAGGGGTCCATGACCTGGTCCCATTTTTAGCTATGGTGGAGGAAGTACTGATATAATTCTTGATTTTGAAAAACTGATGCTGCACATGAACTCACTTTCGAATGTACTTGCAATCAACGTGCTTCATTGAAATGATTCAAGTCAGCTGATTGTATTAACTCATTCAGATTTCTGAGGCCACAATAAAAACAAATTATTTTAAACATAACCTGGTGCCTGCAAAATCTGCTCTACTGAGGTGCGGCAACATGACACACTACAAATATCTGAGACCCATTGTAGTGCTTCCTTTTATATTTTAGCAATACAAGTACAAATGATCGCCCACACTTGAAGCCAGGGTGACACAGCGGTGACAGAGCGGTGGCTAAACTTTTATTGATAAAAATTACATTTTATATAAATTGTAAAATATAAATATTACATATTGTATATTAACCCCTTGCACTCTGGTCAATTTCCCTTCATGGGGTTGGTCTTATTTAAAAGAAAACACTTTGAATTTTTTGGCAAAACAGTCATAATCTCTGTAAGTGCTCCTGCCACTGAGTAACAGTCATCTAAACATACTGAACTTGAAGAAAATAAATTTCGCCTGGGTGTTTTTTTGGATACAAATGCTTGCAAATAACACAAAGCTGTCAGATCCGGGCTGGAAAATGCAACAGAAATGTAGAATCAAGTGTTATCCAGCTGAGGTCCAAATTTTGTAACAATACCACAAAAAATGAATATATTACACAGCTTTTTTCTTAGGTTGTTCCCAGGCGTTTTTCAACTGTGCCAAATGGCACAGTTTGGAAAAACATCTGTAACTTTTGAATGATTCAGTATAGAAGCTTCATCTTGGGCTCTAATGAAAGGTGAAGGGCTGTGTGTGTGTGTGTGGGGGGGTTGTTTATTCATTCATGAATGAATGAAAGAACAAACAAGCCCCCACACACAAAGAAGCATGCCACGTAAAAAATGTGTGGGTTTTTTTTACAAGAAAAAATAACCTACAGTGCACTAAAAATTATACTAAAATATCTGTAATGTAGAAGATAACAACCCCCCCCCCCCCCGCTACAGAGGACGGATATCGCCTATCGCTCCATGACGGACCGTGGCATGCGCCGCGGTCTACTACACACAGTTGTACTAAAATATCTGCAATAATATCTGCAATCCGCTACAGAAGAGTAGCGGGGGGGGAAGGGGGAGTTCACGGTCCGGACTGGACCCGTGCGCCGCGGTCTTCATGTTGCGATGACGCACAGTTGTAATTTACCGATCGGTCAAAAGTCATTTTGATTACAATTTTCAGGGATAAAGAATAATTCAGCTTATAACACTTACCTGTCCACAACAGCAATGTCGCTGGCGAACTTCTCTTCCTCATTGTCAGACGAACATGATGCTGGTTCGCTTGTTACGGACTCGTGGTTCTGGTCACACGACCCGGTCAAACCATAATTCCATTATTGCGGTTTTGCGCTTCCATGATTGCGGTTTTGGCAAACGATTTTTCAAAACAAATAAGAACAGTAGTAAGAAAAAAAGACTGGTGAACGCGTGTGTGTCACCCAGCGGCTTAGACAAAACAGATTTTATGCAAGGGACGCACGCTTTCGAACTTCTGTGCTTCAGTTGGCTCGCTGTATTTGCAGCCGTTGGTAGGCGGGTCCTTCTTGCTAGGTTTTCAGTCATTGGTTCTTCAGGGTTTCAGAAAACCAATTCAAGGCTCTTATTAGTTGAATGAGAGGTCAATCACATCTAAACCAATCAAAGCAGTCCTGTGGCTTTCTGTTCGCGGCTGTGTCTATAGTGGAAGAATGGAAATGCAGGGTTTTTTTATTTTCAGTGCGCACTAGGACACACAGTGTGTGTGACCGCCCACGGTCACCCATGGACCGCCCACACCCACGTGACCGCCCACGGTACACCGGAGTGCAAGAGGTTAACTCATTCTGATTGCTGAGGCCACAGTAAAAACAAATGATTTTAAACGTAACCCAGCCCTTAAAAAAAAACTACTTTACTGAAGCGCAGCTACATGAAAATTGTGGTTAAATACAACAATGAAACACTTTTTTGTCACATTCCACCACTGGCTTTTAGCAGCAAGTGTATTTCCCAAATATGTTTTAAACTTGCATTAATTAACCACCACCCATTTCTGTCTTTCGTCTAGGCAAGAGGAAAACGATCCACCCCAACCCGGACCTTACCTCACTATTTACAGAGATGCAGGCTGAAGATCTGCTGAACTGGGACCAGCTTGAGCGGCACATCCAGTTGCTTCTCAGTGAGGCAGCATGGCCGGCGTGTGTGACCCATTCTGTTTTTTGTTTTTTTTTACAGTTTGAATTTTTCACATTCTGAATAATCTGGAATTTGCTGCTGATTGTAATAAACAATTTAGTGACTTATGTGTTTGCATCATGACTTTGTATTTTGTCTGTTAAGACACTGGTGGGAAAAGAGTCAATAGTACAAACCATGTATCAGTGGCTTTGAAAATGGCTCATTTTTAAGAAGAAGTAACCAAAACAATTATTTTATTTACTGAAGACTGTATTGTTGGATGTGCCACTGCAGAAGACCCTGCACACTTTAGTGATAGTCCCAGTATATATGGATGAATTCTGGGCCATATTAGCATCTGTACTTTATCATAATGGGTTAGGGCGGGGGTGTCCAATCATGTGCCATGGAGGGCCAAGACCCAGCAAGCTTTACCTCCAAACAGTCTCTTCAACAGCAGATTCCACCAAATTTCTTCCACTGACTGCTAATCAGTGAGAACACCTGCTGAAGAGATTGGGTAGAAGAGAGAACCTGCAGGGTCTTAGCCCTCCATGACACATGATTGGACACCTCTGGGTTAGGGTTTAATGGGATTTAACACAAACTGCTCTATGGTTCATAATTCTTTTGACAGACTTACACCAAACCAGAAGTGATTTCTCAAACTGCTGGATTGTTCTTAGACAGCTTTTCCAATCTTTTAGTATTTAATTTATGTCACTCGTGGTAACCTTCACATATAAAACAAAAGAGACACATCTGCAAAAATTCCAAAGATTTATTGTCAAAATTCCCAGTGCAATACTACATGAATATATGTATAGTACGTTGTTGATGCATAGAATATATATTTATACAGTATCTACATGTATCTAGCAAATCAAGTATTTTCCATATAACCTTGTGACTGCATTATTTTAATTGCTTTTAATCCTAGATCAAGTTTGTTTTGGCCTAAAATGCATCATAATTGTCAAATACACTACCGTTCAAAAGTTTGGGGTTACCCAGACAATTATTTTGTGTTTTCCATGAAAAGTCACACTTATTTACCACCATGAGTTCTAAAATGAATAGAAAATACAGTCAAGACATTGACAAGGTTAGACATAATGATTTGTATTTGAAATAATAATTTTTTTCAGATACTCAACCTGCTCAAAGGAAGGTCAGTTTTATAGCTTCTCTAACCAGCTAAACTGTTTTCAGCTGTGCTAACATGATTGCACAAGGGTTTTCTAATCATCCATTAGCCTTCTGACGCAATGAGCAAACACATTGTACCATTAGAACACTGGGGTGATAGTTGCTGGAAATGGGCCTCTATACACCTATATAGATATTGCACCAAAAACCAGACATTTGCAGCTAGAATAGACATTTACCACATTAGCAATGTATATTAGATATTAGAGTGTATTTCTGATTAGTTTAAAGTTATCTTCATTGAAAAAAACAGTGCTTTTCTTTCAAAAATAAGGAAATTTCTAAGTGACCCCAAACTTTTGAACGATAGTGTATATCTTATTATACCAAACTCAATACTGTTTACCTTTTGAAATATATATTTTGTGGCTAATATAACCCCATAACTACAACCTGGCGATCAAGTTTTGGCAGCTGAACAGTTTTTGCCATGACACTACCACAGACTCAGTGCTGCTGGAGCAGGTACAGTACATGACATGATGTCTCAACAGTCTGTCCATGATTTTCATGCAGATCAGAGCAATTTGTTGCACAGGAAGCAAAACACTTCTGCAGACATTCTTAAGTTCTATAACCACTGATCGTTTGTGAAGCTGGGGTGACATCACTGGCAGCCTGTATCGAACGCCCAGACCGATGGTTTGAAGCGATAATTTTCCCACAACAGAGTCATCTGAAACACACACAGCATACATATTTTAGTACCTAATAGCAATAACTTGCAGACATTACAATGTAGTACGATGTACTTAAAGCAAACTAGCATTAGCAATCATTAGCTTACCGTCATATGTGATCTAGTTCGTATCCTCATGTCTTCCACTCTATGGCTTCCTAAATGTGCCAGTACTTTTCCAGAGTGTTTTGTCTCGCTGGCTGTCCTCTTCTCTGGTGGTCCTTTTTGGCCTTTACGCTGACAAAAAGCCAGAGACCGAGGAGTCGCCTTGTACAGCCGCCATGTTATGTTTTGCTTGTGTTGCGTGTTTTACATCACAGGAGTGTGGTGCCGCCTTGCTGTAAAAAAATCCCACCCACCCCAGGCGTACCCAGCTGCAATGGAAACAGAAGCGAACTGAGTAGAGTAGAGTAGGGCTGAGTGGGTACTAGTGGAAAAGGGCCTTTAGAGCTCCAGTACAGCACTGAGTGATTTGGTGCACCACGGATCTTTTTAGCTTGACTCAGTACGTTTCAGTGAACTGTGGATCCCATCACTAGCCTTCATCCAAGGCTGCCCCTCTGCTCTGCTACCGCAACGCGTCTTCTTTTTCACGCAGCCCACGCACGTGAGACGATGCGTAAAAACAAGCGTAGTTTGTATGTGCAGGATCCATAATCTGATTGTGTTTGCTAATATATTAACGTAGCCACCTAATGAAGGGGTCAAATTATCATACATTATGGGAGTTCACATAATTGCTTTGCATGCAAAATGGCTTTTTGCAAAACAAAACTTGGGTCTATCTACTGTGCAGTCAGGCTAATTAGTGACACTGGACACATGTCTGAGCTCCATATATCTGTTGTGAAACTTTAAGCTGGGATTTCTGATAAATGTCTTGAGATAAATGTATAAACTTCTTCGTGCTTAACTGGGGCCGCTGTTTTGGAAAACCAGCTCCAGTGACCCCACACCCCTAGTTTTGAGTAATTGTGACTTACCTAGTATATTTTGGAGTGGTTCCTGTGATGTTGCTGTTGTGTATTTGATGTACACTACTGTTCAAAAGTTTGGGGTCACTTAGAAATTTCCTTATTTTTGAAGGAAAAGCACTGTTTTTTTCAATGAAGATAACTTTAAACTAATCAGAAATACACTCTAATATCTAATATACATTGCTAATGTGGTAAATGACTATTCTAGCTGCAAATGTCTGGTTTTTGGTGCAATATCTACATAAGGTGTATAGAGGCCCATTTCCAGCAACTATCACTCCAGTGTTCTAATGGTACAATGTGTTTGCTCATTGTGTCAGAAGGCTAATGGATTATTAGAAAACCCTTGTGCAATCATGTTAGCACAGCTGAAAACAGTTTAGCTGGTTAGAGAAGCTATAAAACTGACCTTCCTTTGAGCAGGTTGAGTATCTGAAAAAATTATTATTTCAAATACAAATCATTATTTCTAACCTTGTCAATGTCTTGACTATATTTTCTATTCATTTTACAACTCATGGTGGTAAATAAGTGTGACTTTTCATGGAAAACACAAAATAATTGTCTGGGTAACCCCAAACTTTTGAACGGTAGTGTAGCTTTGAAAAAAAAAAAAATAAGAGCCCAAAGAGTCCATTGAAAAATTATCACTTTATCTGGTTTTACTATTTATATGTACTATATGTGTTTTCTCTAACCTACTGAAAACAACTCACCCATATTCCAAGTCAAAATATCATCATTTAGAACATTTATTTACAGAAAATGACAACTGGCTAAAACAATAAAAAAAGATGTTGTTTTTGATGTGCTTTTAGAGCAAATAATGCAAAGAAAAACAAGTTCCCATTCATTCTTAAACACAACAATACGTAAGTTTTAACTTAAAAAGAATTCAGATCTGTATTTGTCTATTAACTCTGATTTTTATTCACAGCTTTCAGGTGTCTTACCATGCTTAGATGATAACCTAATCAGTATTCAACAGATACTCGAATGACTACCATACATCTAGAAATGCCCATTCAGGAAATATTTTGCAGTGGTCTCTTATTTTTTTTTTTTTTTCCAGAGCTGTATATGCATGATTTGACTTGATTTGTTTGCAGTGCCCTGGCTGGGGAGAATTTCTTATCTGAGTCAGTTGATATTTAGAAGCTGTACAGAAGCCACGTGGCTTTGAGGTTTCCTAGTGTTTTAAGGTTTTTCTCCACCAAAGAGCTGACCATGTTTTAGTAAAGTTGTCTTTGACTGTTCTCTTGCCTCTGAATACCAGAATAGTTAGTTAGTTATGGAAGTCCATCAGTGGTCGATGATGACATCCATCTCTCCTGGGGTAAAGATAAAAGCTATGAAGTGGTGTTGCGCCACCTATGACTTCTCAGATGGGAGCGAAGGCCGAATTCGGAGGCACACCTCCGTCCACAAGTGGGACAAGGGATGCCGTCACCGGGTGGGTAGGTTGACACTCCTGACGCTCACGCCTGCTCTGGCAGCGCTCCTCACGGGCGTGGGTACGGTCACTTTCAAAAATGTTGACAGCCTGGTGGCAGGTTGTGCGCCAAAGTGTCCTGGAGGCGGCAGTGGTCTCCAGATCGGAAGGTCGGACATTGCACTTCTTCAGGACGGCATGGAGGTGGTCCTTGAACCGCTTCTTCTGCCCTCCTGGAGAGCGCCGTCCGGAGGCAAGCTCACCGTAGAGGATCTGGCGGGGGAGGCGGTTTTCCGGCATCCAAAAAACATGGCCGATGTAGCGAAGCTGGTGTTGCACCACAAGTGCCTCGATACTACGGAGGTTAACTCTCTACAAGATCTGGACATGTGGTACGCGGTCCTTCCACGTGACGCCAAGGATCCGCTGGAGACATCTGATGTGGAATGCCTCAAGGCTCCCGACGTCTGCCCTGTACAGGGTCCAGGTCTTACTGCCATAAAGCAGGACGGAGATGCAGACAGCCGAGTAAACTGCAGTCTTAGTTCTCAGGGAGAGATTCCTATTCAGGAATACCCTAGCACTGAGCCTGCCAAAACGCCGAAGTGGCCTGCCGAATGCAGCTCTGAATCTCGTCACTGAGTGATCATGAGGAGGACAGGATGCTGCCCGGGTAAATGAAGTGATCCACCTTCAGGATGGGCTCTTCTCCAACCAGGAAGTTATGCTCGGTCTGAGGTGCGCCTGATGAAGGTTGGCAAAGGACCTCAGTCTTTCATGCACTGATGACCAGGCCGACATTGCTATATGAAGCATCCATGATGTTAAGGGTACGTTGTAGGCCCTGCACAGTTAGTGAAGGAAAGGCAGCATCACCTGCATACTGGAGATCGAATACTGTGGTAGTACTGGTCTTGATCTTACCGAGCAGCCAACGGAGGTTGAACACGCTGCCATCCAACTGGTATCTAATAGAGATACCGTCGGCTAAGTCAAGCCTGTGTCGAGAGAGGAGGGTAACGGCCACCAGGTAGATGTTAAAGATGACGGGTGCCTTGCTTGACTCCTACATTGATGGCAAAGGGCTCAGGGACTAGACCTCCAGCTACAGCGCGTGCAAACATATTCGTGTGGAAGTCTCTCAGGATAGCAGTGAACTTGGGGGGACAGGCACACTTGGTTAGGATGACCCAGAGAAGATCTCAGTTCATGGTGTCGAAGGCCTTGGTGAGATCGACAATGGCCATGAAGAGGTCCTGGTGTTGTTCCCTGCACTTCTCCTGGAGAAGACATGTGGCAAAAATCATGTCGGTTGTACTGCGATCCTTCCGGAAGCCACACTGTGATTCAGGGAGAATGACTTCCGCGACAGAATTAAGGAGTCTGGCAAGGAAGACACGAGCAAGAACCTTTCCAACAACTGCAAGAAGCGAGATGCCGTGGTAGTTGCCACATGCCGCTTTGTCTTCTTTCCTTTTGTAGATGGTAATGATGTTGCTGTCTTTCCACTGCTGGGGCAGGGTCTCGGCTAGCCAGACTTTGCTGATAAAGCAGTGGAGATGACGTGTCACACAGTACCCTCTGTACTTGAATATCTCCCCCGGGAGAGCGTCCGGGCCAGAAGCCTTGTTGTTCTTGAGGCTTCTGCAAGCTTTATGGACTTCGACGAACGATGGAGAATTGTCGAGCTTGAGCATCGGGGGAAAAGTAGGGAGGCTGCCTATGAAGGTAGCATCAAATTGGTTGATCCGGTTGAGCAGCTCGCTAAGATGTTCAACCCATCGCACAAGGATGCCCTGAGTGTCCTTGATGAGCAAGAAGCCATTGGAGGAACACAGGGGCATGTTGGAGCTGCGGGGTGGGCCATAGATGGTCTTGATGGCGTCATAAAACTGGTGTAAGTTGTGCGCATCGGCGAAGCCCTGGATTTCGGCAGCCTTCTTCAGCCACCAATCGTTCTCCATTCAATGAAGAGCTGCCTGGATGGTGGAATGGAGGCATGAGAACCTCTCACGCGGGACGGGGCAGGATGGATTACCGACTGGCGCTTTGTGCGCGTTGTTCTTCTGCTTAATTAGCTTGCAGATCATATGAGCGTTGTCGTCAAACCAGTCTTGGTGTTTTTGACTGGAGACACCAAACACACTAGTGGTGGTCTCAAAGAGGGCAGTGGCGATGGAGTTCCACTCCTCAGTGATGGCTTCACGAGAAGTGTCATCGGGGTTGTCTGGAGTGGCGTCAAGTGCAGCAGCAAGAGCACCGCAAAGCTCAGACAGCTTCTGTGGGTCCGCAAAGGGGGTGCAATTGATGTGCTTCGCACCTGGGCACTTGCGGACCGGGGGACGTACTCTTATGTGCAGGAGGGACTGAATTAGGCGATGGTCAGTCCAGCATTTGGCACTCTGGAGGGCTCTGGTGATGATGACGTCTCGACGATCTTGTTTCCTGGTGATGACGTAATCGATTAAGTGCCAGTGCTTTGACTGCGGATGCATCCACGAGGTCTTGAGTTTGTCAGGCAACTGGAACATGGTGTTAGTGATGATGAGGTCATGTTCCGTGCAGAAATTGAAGAGGCGGAGGTCTTTCTCGTTGGCATTCCCGACGTCGTGCTTCCCGATGATACCGCTCCAGATGGCGTGATTGTTACCAACCCTCGCATTAAAGTCACCCAGCAGAAGGATCTCGTCAGCATGGGGGATAGAACTGATGCAGTGGGTGAGCGCATCATAGAAAGCATCCTTTATGTCGTCTGCTGAGGGGAGCATGGGCGCGTAGACACTGAGGATGGTTACGTACCTTTTGGAGGCCAGCGGGATGCGCAGCGTCATAAGTCGCTCGCTGATACCGATTGGAGACTCGGGACACTGATGGAGAATTGAGGATTTGATGGCAAAGCCCATGCCATGAATCCTGTCAGAATCCTCTGGCAAGCCTCTCCAGAAGAATGTGTAGCCCGCGCCAACCTCTTGGAGCAAGTCCTCTCTATGGAGACGTGTTTCGTTGAGTGCGGTGATGTTGATGTCATAACTGCTGAGCTCAGACGCGATGAGGGCGGTGTGACAACGTGGGCGGTCACTTTTGGTGTTGGTCTTGGAATCCAACAGGGTCCGGACATTCCACGTAGTGACCTTCAGGGCTCTGAATTTTGTAGACTTTCTGTAATTTCGACCGCAAAAAGGGATGCCTTAGTGGGTGCAGCTACCCACTCAGGATGGGATGAAGCGGGCAATGTTTGGGCCACCTTTTTTAGGCCCTTCCTCGGATTGAGGTGGGCAGTGCGAATCCTAAAGACGACTGCCCAGTCCTGCAGGTAGGACATAAAGGGAGTGCTGCTTCAATCCACTACCACAACAGCCATCTTGCCTGCACTGCCAAACGTGCTGGAGGCAGGCTAGGGGCTTCCAGCTTCATCCAAAAGCCTGCCCCCGTCACCGGCCTACCAGTCGCCACTGGACTTTGATAAAGGGAGGATGGGAAATGGAGAGAAGGATCCTGTGCGATGAAGGGATTAAGGTGACGAGGGGGCTGTGCAATCCACCAACACCACCATCTTGACCCGCCGGCGCTGAAGCCCAGTGGCAAGGAGAGATCCAAGATGACTGGCAACGCCGACGAGCTGCAACGCCATGCCAGAGCCCGGTCATTGGTTGGGGACTGCGTCAGTGTGGTGGCGTGCCACGTTCCTGGTTATAGGCCAAGGTCCTAGGGCAGATGCAGTCTAATGCTCCGGAGACTGTCCTTCCCGAGGCATGATTTTCTGTCAGGGTTTACTCTCTTAGCCTTGCCTAAAGAGGCTTACCCACAAGGCAGTGGGGCGGAGTTGGTGGCTGTTGGGACTTGTCCACGAGCCAGTGGGCCCAGCACAGCGCACCTCCAGGGGGCTCCAGCTAATATTAATAATATATTATTCAGAATATGGTATTCAGAATAACGAATAATATTAGTTATTCTGAATACCAGAATAACAAAGGCAGTGGCAGCATTATCTACGTTTATTCAGTAAGCATATTATTTTCATTACAATATCGTAGCCTTCTGGATGAATGCAGCTGCAAGCGTGGATGGGAAATTGGAAATTAAGCATGTTTTTCTTCATCAAATGATTTAAAGACAAGTTAGACTGTCAGATTATGGTGCATAAGCTGTTTCTGTTCCCCCAGTACAAAACGTAATTTAAACGTCATATTTTGGGCTAAATCAGGTTCCTTGGTCTGAGCCTTAATTTAGCCCACAAATAGACATTGAAGATTAGGCTGTGTTTAGTCCATCTAGTGCAGACCATATTTAACCAGAAAACAGTTGCTAAAAATTGGGCTGTGCATGACCATATTCATCAAAAACAGTCCAATAATTGTACTGTTTATTCCACAGGAATTGGCCCTAATGTATCCTCAAAATAGTTTTGGTATTTGGTGTTGGTAGGTGGTGGTCTGTCTCTTAAAAGTCAAATACACTTTTACAACCGATGGGACTCTCTATTAAAAGCAGCAAAGTTCAACATTTTGCATAGTGTTTTTTTACATAATATCTGGAACAATTTGAAACTAGTGCGAGTGCTATTGGGCTGTACACTTAAAAAGCACTATTTGAATGCGTTGCGTTGTGTCTTTTTTATTTACAGAGACCTCTATATGAAGACATACTTTCAACGACCTTAATACTGGGCAGCTCGGTGGCGCAGTGGTTAGCACTGTGGCAGCACAGTAAGAAGGTTGTGGGTTCGATTCCACCCCCTGACCATCGGTGACCCCTCTGTGTGGAATTTGCATGTTCTCTCTGTGTCTGCATGGGTTTACTTCAAGTACTCCGGTTTCCTCCCACAGGCCAAAAACATGCAAGTTAGGTTAATTGGAGACTCTAAAGTGGCCCTAGGTGTGAATGGTGAAGGGATTGGCACCACACCATGGCTGCCTTATTTATCCACATGGATGCCCTGAATTTCCCTCTCTGGGATTAAAACAAGTATAGAAAATAAAAAAATAAGGCAGCTTTTCATCTTTCACTTTTAAACCAAATCTGAACATTTTTTAGACAGTTGCCAAAGTGGTGTTTTTAACATTTTTTTTCCCACCAATTTGTGTTGGGAGTGTCATGAATCGCCCTCTCTGGGCAGAGGAATGAGACCCATACGCTGAACTGCCGTTAGTGGAATTCCAAAACCAACAATCATAAAGTAAAACAAGATGCTCCAAACACAAAATACAATGAGGGAGAAAAAACTTACAAGGATAATGTGCCAGAGCAAGGCAGGGCTCTGGCGGAGACATAGAGAATATCCAACAAGACAGCAGCAAACACAAAATGAAAGTAAAGCCCTTAAATAGGGATCAAAACCATTAGCATAATTGACAACAGGTGTGGGAACCTGAATGGGCAGGAGAAAGCAATGAGACATACAGTAAATGCAACAGATGAGTAAATAAGCAGAAAAAGCCATGAGACCAAGTCTGACGGAATTCTCCAGCACCCGGCTCATGACAGAACCCCCCTCTCAAGGGATGGATTCCAGACACTCCATGGTAACACCAAAAGAAAGAGCCCCCCCCCCCCCATTAGGGAACCACAATGAATGACCCAGGGTGGGTGGTGGGGGGAACAGGCTAGGAGGGAACAACCCAAACCCCGCTCAGGACCCACACTAGTCAATAAGAATGAATTAAAACCCCCGGGCCAAGGACCTAAAGAGTTCAGGGGGGCGACCAAAGTCCCAGGCCTGGCGGACAGCGAGGTGGTCCAAGTCAGGTGGCCTGCAGGAGAACATGGGCCACCCAACCTAACCGCTCAGTCCATCAGGCGGCCGACCAGAGTTCCTAAGCCACCTGAATAGGAGGGGTGGCCTGGGAGGCGGCTCCCCCACGGGGAGACCCAATGACAGGAAGAAAAGCCAAGGAGGGGGAACCACGACGATGTCTGGCAGAGAAGGAGAGGGGACTACGACGGCATCCAGCAGAGGAGGAGAGTTGACCCCGACAACGTCCGGCAGAGGATAAGGAGAGGCCACGACGACATCCAGCAGAGGAGAAGAAGCAGCACCCATGGTAGCTCTGGGTTGGAGCAATGCAGCACCTGCAGTGGCTCTGGGCTGGAATGGAGCTGCACCCTCAGTAGCTCCAGGCTAGAGTGGAGCTGCACCCTTGGTGGCTCCAGGCTGGAGTGGCGCTGCACCCTTGGTGGCTCCAGGCAGGAGCAGAGCTGCACCCTCGAAGCCGCACCCGTGGTGGACCCGGCCTGGGCCACAGCTGCACCCTTGGTGGGCCCGTACTAAGCCACGGCTGCACCCATGGTGGACCTGGACTGGGCCATGGCTGCACCCATTGTGGCTCGTGGGCTAGGGCGTAACACCCATAGCGGGCCCACACTGGAGCGCAGCACCCAAGTAGGACTGAGGCTGGGATGCAGCACCCATGATGGTCCCGACTGGGACACAGCACCAACGGAGACAGGAGAGGAGCTGTACCCACGGAGGACCCGGCCTGGGTCGAAGCAGCACCCACGGAGGTCTGGGCTGGGACGGAACATCCTCGACGACCTCAGTGGGAGGAGCTGGACCCTCGGTGACCTCAAGCAACGAGCCTGGACCCACAGAGACCTCTGGTAAGGCTGGCACCTTCTCAGTGACCCTGGGGGAGAGCTCAAAGAAAACAGGTAGAGGAACAGGGTCAGGGTCACCGGCAGCGGCGGAGCCTGGCGAGGTGAGCTCAGGTGCAGCTAGTGGCGGCACCCGGCTCTCCTCACCAAGAGCCAGACAAGACCTCTCCAAAACTGGCTCAAGAAAAATGAAGTAGAGCACTTGCCTGAGCTCGAGCTCCACCGCCGTTGAGGACTCCGTCAATCCCAGCGATGGTACTCCAGGCTCGGCCCTCTGGAGGCCCAGCTCTGACTCTGCCGTGGCGGGCCCCAGAGCAGGCTTGGTGGTGGATGCAGTCTTAAGACTCCCAGGTGAAGGGACCCATGCAGGAGGCTTGTCCGGCGTGGCAGCTGGGGGTCAGCTCACCGCTGGCGCTGGACTCCGCGTAGCCGAAACACAGGGACTCTCCTCAGTCTGCTCAGGCGTCGGTTTGGGTTCAGCACCTCCCCTCTGTCCGTAGTGTGGCTGCGGGGCTGGAACCAGGTCCTCCAGGGCCGCAGACTCCTCCATCATCCGGTGGCTCTGTTCCGGGGACGGCGGGCACTCAGGGACAGGAGGAGGAGACATGGAGAGGGCAGGTGAGAGGTTGATAGTTACAGCAGGTGGTGAGGGCTCAGGGGACTGAATACCCTGAGCCTCACTGCTGGGAATCAGGCAAGGCATGTCATCATAAATTGTCGGAGACAGAGAAGAAACTCGCTGTTATCCTGGAGTTTGATGTTTCCTGCTGAAGATGGTGTAGAATCGCCCTTCTCCGTGGTTACGGTGGACTTGGGCCCCTCAGTGGATCGTGGAGGAGCTGCCCCTGTTGACACAGAGACAGGCGGAGCCGGGAAGGATGCAGTGGGCCTCCCAGCAGCAGGAGGAATCGCCGAGAGGAAGCAGGGGACAGCAGCTGCGCAGAGGGGAGAAGCTGAGGATTCAGCCAGAGAAAAAAGGTGCTGAGAGCGCACTGCTGTGGGAGTCTTCTGCCTCGACGAAGGACGGGCTGCTGGTGAGGAGGAGGAGGCATTCTTCCAGCAGTCTGGAGCTGGCAAACCGGGAGAGGAGGCGGACGTCTGCCGAGGACAGCGCCTCCACGATGGCTTTGGTCCATCGGGAGGCGACCCCATCGTTAGTCTGGGAAACGACTGCTGAAGCGCGGAGACCGTGGACAGCAGTTCCGCGTATTGAGGATATCTTCACAAGCCGGGGTGTTCCTCCACAATGCCCACCACTCCATTAACGCTCCTCCAGGCCTTCTTTGGTCCAGGGGCAGCGAGAGCCCCATCCACAAAACTTTGGATAAAGTCTGCAGTCCACTCTTCCTCGAGGCTTGGGGACCCCGCTGCCGATCTCCCTTTATTTGGTGGAGGCCGGTGCCCCGGGGACATGACTAGCTCCAAAAAATAAGTGGGTGACGCACAAAAAACGACAGGAAAAAGGCAAAATCCACTAACAACAGCAGCTGGGTCTCAAATGGCCTCTGTCTTCTGTCATGAATCACCCTCTCTGGGAAGAGGAACGAGACCCACACACTGAACTGCTGTTAGTGGAATTTATTCCAAAAACAACAATCATAAAGTAAAACAAGATGCTCCAAACACAAAATACAATGAGGGAGAAAAAACTTACAGTGTAAGGATAATGTGCCAGAGCCAGGCAGAGCTCTGGCGGAGACATGGAGAATATCCAACAAGACAGCAGCAAGCATGAAATGAAAGTAAAGCCCTTAAATAGGGATCAAAACCATTAACATAATTGACAACAGGTGTGGGAACCTGAATGGGCAGGAGAAAGCAATGAGACATAATTGAGATCAGCTGAGGCAGTGAGAAGGAGGTGAACCAAAAACTGACAGCTGACAGGACACGCCCACATGAAGCTTCACGCCCCTGACAGCTGTCAACAGACAGAGGATAAAACTAAAGCTATAAAGAATAAAATAACATACCAAACTAGAAAAGCACTCATAGAGTGCATACCTCTGCCAAGGCTCCTTCCGTTTCACATGGATCACCTCCAAAATGTAAAAGGTTTGTGTGTAGGCCTATAGCCACTTGTGGTGAAAATTGCATCAAAGTCTGTCCATCAGTTTTGGAGTATTGTTGCTAACACACTGTGAGAAGATAAGAGCCTTGGCTGAGGTATGCATTCTCAGATCATCACCAAAGTATAATGGGTTCCTCTGTAGCCCAAGAACCACCTCTGGTGAAAATTTCATCCAAATCCATTCAGTAGTTTTTGTGTAATCCTGCTGCACAAATACAAACAAAGCCCTTGGTGGAGGTATGCGCTCTCAGATCATCACCAAGATCTAATCACCTGTTCCCTGTGCCATTACACACCTTTCCTGAAAATTTGGTCAAAATTCGTTTATAACGTTTTGAGTTATGTTGGTAACAGACAAACAGACAGACAAACAAACCCCAATAAAAACATTACCTCCTTGGCAGAGGTAATAAATATAAATAAATACAAAATAAAAATATAACACTAACACAAATAGGAAAATGGCAAGTAGAACAAGAATACATACACCCCAAAAAGCATAAAATGCAACAGATGAGTAAATAAGCAGAAAAAGCCATGAGACCGAGTCTGGCGGAATTCTCCAGCACTCGGCTCATGACAGGGAGGGCTGGGATATTTAAGTTTTCTGTAACTTTATGCCAGTGTGAAAGTTGGCCTCTAGATTAAGGTCTGTTCAAATGACTGTTAATAATGCATTCTACAACACTGACTATTCAGGTAACACTGCCCCCCTCCCCCTCAGCTGCTGGGGGCCCATAACATGTACATATGTGCATTGTCCTATGGAGGAAACGGCTATGGGGCCAAATGGCATCTAGATAACAAACAAAATTAGAAACTGAAGCCATTTGAATAAAGATGAGCTGGCTATGATCGATAATCCATCTGTGAAGGGAAATTGATCTTTTTTTCACCTCCTGCCCGCACAGGTCAATAGTCACAGACATCTGTAAAGACTCTTTTAGAGACTCATTTCATTGCTCAAGGACACTTAAGCAGCAGAAATGTGTAATAATGAAATGTTTTAGCTTCTGATCATCAAGGGAAAGCAAATGGATTGGTTACACTTTCAATTCACAGTCCTGCAGAGTAATAGTGTGAATAAAACTGTTTCAGTTACATCAGCATTTAATAATTCAGTTCAGTGAACCACTTGTTCTTGTTCAGGGTTACTGCGGCCTGGAGCAAGTCCCAAGACATATTGTATACAACAGGATGAAGGCAAACCAGAACTGGGCATACAGGTACATCTCAAAAAATTAGAATATCATGAAAAAGTTCAATATTTTTTGTCACTCATTTCAGAAAGTGAAACCCATATATTATATGAATGAATGAATGAATTTTATTTCGGATAATACAGTACAGGTTAAAAGAAACTGTATAATATAACAACAAGGTCAAATTAGACAAAGACTCCTTCTACTAAACAATTCCACGTGAGTTATCCGAAATGGGTGATGGCTGAAGCCGCAGCTTATATTGCCCACCCATATTCCATCCAAGAATTCAAAAGAAAAATGAGTAAACAAGACAAGATTGATTACAATTTAGAACAAAGCTAAGACAAAGTGTGACTGAGAGAAAAAAAAGGAAAACTAAGCTAAGCTAAGTTGAGCGGTTACTATTCAAGACAAATCTAAGACAGAATGTCACAGAGAGAAAAAAAAAAAACAAAACTAAGCTACAACACAACACAGGCTGGATATGTCAATCCTTATGTGAGTTTACATGTCGTCTTGTAAATATGTTTGGAGTATTTCTTCCTTTAGTTTTTGTTTAAATTGTCCAAGCGTTGTACATGATTTTAATTCAGGTCCATAATCGTTCCATAATCTGACTCCTTGCACTGAAATACAGTGTTGCTTGGTGGTTGTTCTCACTGTAGGCTTTTGAAATATACATGTTCCTCTGAAGTGATATCGTTTCTCCCTTGTTTGGAACAACTTTTGGATATTTGCGGGCAGTGATAAATTCTTCACTTTGAACATTATTATTGCGGTTTTAAAGTCAACCAGATCTTTCAACTTGAGAGTTTTTTGTTTAAGAAAAAGTGGGTTTGTTGGTTCCCTGTAAGCTGCTTTGTTTATTATTCTAATAGCTCTCTTTTGAAGCATAAAGAGTAGATATATGTTTGTTTTGTATGTATTTCCCCATACTTCATTACAATATGTCATGTATGGGAGTATTAATGAATGATACAAGGTGTATAGTGTGGGTTGATTCAGCAAATATTTCACTCTGTGTAATATTGCAATTGATTTGGAAACTTTACCTTTAATATAATTAATATGTGACTTCCAACACAGTTTGTTATCAATTATTACTCCAAGGAATTTAGTTTCAGATACCCTTTCAATCTCTACACCATTTACACTGAGTTTGGGTACTGGATTGTTGTGATGGTTGTTAAAGACTATAAATTTTGTCTTACTTAAATTGAGCGTTAATTTGTTTGAATCAAACCACAGTTTAAGCTTTTCTAATTCCTTCCCGAGTGTATCCAGAAGTTGTTCCAAATTGTTTCCACTGCATAGCAGATTAGTGTCATCGGCAAACAATATGAAGTCCATTTTTTCTGAAACTTTACATATATCGTTTATATACATATTGAATAATAATGGTCCCAAAACTGAACCCTGTGGGACTCCACAGGTGACCTTCAGCAACTCTGAGTTTTTGTTGCTAACACATACATACTGATATCTATTCTTTAAGTAACTACTTAACCAGGACAGTGCTACCCCTCTAATACCAGAATTTTGTAGTTTCTTTAATAATAAATTATGATCTACTGTATCAAATGCTTTTTTAAGATCTAGGAATACTCCAACTGAATACTCTTTATTTTCAATGGCTGTTGATATTTTTTCTGTAAATTCCATTAGGGCATATGCAGTTGTCCTCTTGTGTCTGAACCCATATTGCTGCTCACATAATAAATCATTCTTCAGTATGAAGTTGTCAATTCTCTCATAGAATATTTTTTCAAATATCTTGGAAAATTGCGGTAATAGTGAAATTGGTCTATAGTTTAAGAGTTCCCCTCTGTCGCCCGTCTTGTATATCGGAATTACTTTAGCTATTTTCATTGCATTGGGAAATATACCTGATTGGAGAGACAGGTTGCAGATATACGTCAGTGGTTTTACTATGCATTCGATAACAGTTTTGACTAGTAGCATGTCAATACCATCACAGTCAGTAGATGTTTTACTTTTGAACGATTTAACAATGTCAATGACCTCTCTTTCGTCTGTGTTCTTTATGAAGATGGAGTCTTTTACAGCAGTGTTATTGCATATTGTATCACCTGTTGGCACCGTAGTGGGTATTTCTCGGGCCAGTTTAGGTCCAATGTTAACAAAAAAATTATTAAATTCATCTGCAGGTGAAGCAATATTCACACTCTGAGTCGTTTTATTATTTTTTGGAATGTTAGTTGGGTAGCTTGTATTTCTGCTTTTATTTCCAAGGATACTGTTGAGTATTGTCCATGTATTTTTAATATTGTCTCTGTTTTTCTTCAGTTCTTTACTGTAATAGTCTCTTTTACTACATCTTATCATATATGTTAACTTATTTTTGTAAGTTTTATACCGCTGCTCTGCTTCTTTTGTTCTTTTCTTTAGGAAAGCTTTATATAATAAATTTTTCTTTTTACACGCCTTTTGTAGTCCTTTGGTTAACCATGGCTTGTTAGCAAATTTGTGTTTAAGCTTTTTTATTACTAATGGGCAGTTTTTTTCATAAAGAGTGGTTACAATATTTATAAATATGTCACAGGCTTCATTTACATCTGATACATAGACTTCTGTCCAGTCTTGCTTCAGCAAGTCCTCTTTAAGAGAACTGATTGCATTTGGTGATTTGTGATTGAACGATTTTGAAGTTTTTTTTGCGTTGGGCCCCGTGTGGCCATGGATAAGTGCAAAGGTTGGCAAGTGGTCACTTATATCATTTATCAATAATCCACTTTCTATTTTCTTATCGAAAACATTGACAAACAGGTTGTCAATAAGTGTAGCAGAGTGAACTGTGATTCTACTGGGATGTGTTATTGTGGGATATAGACTCATGCTGTACATAGAGTTCATGAACTCTGTAACTACATTTTGTTGATGAGGATTCAGTAAGTCAATATTGAAATCTCCACAAATTGCTACCATTTTCTTACTAGTAATATTATTGTACAGCTCGACTAATTTATCTCTGAATGTCTCAATGCAAGTTCCCGGCGTTCTATATATGCAGCTTATGATTAGATTTTTTGTTTTGTCTAGGTCAATCTCAACAGTAACACATTCCAAAATCCCTGGTAGTGCTAAGGACATTTCATTTACAAGCTTACACCTGTACAGGTCATCAATATACAGTGCAACACCACCACCCTTTTTTTGAGTTCTGTTAATATAAAACATCTGATATCCTTCTATTGCCATCAGGGGAGCCTGATCTTCATTAAGCCAGGTTTCAGAGACTGCAATGGCTGTGAATTTTCTGTCTAGCTGTTTTAAATAGTCCTGAATCTGTGGAAAGTTTTTGTTAAGACTTCTGCTATTGAAGTGTATTATTGACAGTTTACCATCTAATTGCATTTGACTTTTGAATTGTTTTTCGGTGTAATATTCACAGTGGTTATGAATATTATTGAAAAAGTGGTTATCAGGATCAATATCATTCTCCATCTCTTGTGGTTTATGTTCAGCATAATGGTATGTTTTCAGAGTTTGAGTTTCCTCATTCTGTGTCAAATGACTTCCTCCAACTGGGGATAATTGATGTCTACTTGAGTCGGTCATAAGTTTTTGTTTGTTTTGGTTATTTTTATTAAAGTACTTTGGCATGGTGTATCAAAAGAACTATTCTTATCGTGTGTGTTCATCTGTATTTATCTAAGTCAGTAGCATCTCTGATCATTATACTCTTTGCTTGCTCAGGTGATCCATTTAGTTTAATCCAAATTCTACAATTTCTTGTCCAGGTTGCTTGTATCCTATTTTGTTTTTTTAGCATCCGTGCCTGTCGTGCTAATTCAGTGTTTTTTTTTGTCAGGTGTTCATTTATGTAAACTTGAGTTTCCTTTAGCTTTTTGGCCTGCCTCAGTATGTTATTCTTTACCCTTCTGTTCACAAAGCGCATCACAATTGATTTCTTTGTTTTGTTATCTTTCTTCAGTAGAGCATAGCAGGCTGAGATTGCATTGGCTTATAGATATATTATTATTAGATATATTATTATTATATAGATTCATTACACAGAGAGTGATATATTTCAAGTGTTTATTTATTTTAATTTTGATGATTATGGCTTACAGCCCATGAAAACCCCGAATTCAGTTTCTCAAAAAATTAGAATATTACATAAAATTAATTTTAAAAAATATTTTTTTAATAGAAATATTGGCTGACTGAAAAGTATGTCCATGTACACACTCAGTACTTGGTCGGGGATCCTTTTGGATTAATTACTGTATCAATGTGGCCAACAGTGGACCAACACCAGCAGATGACATGGTTCCTCAAATCATCACTGACTGTGGAAACTTCACACTAAACCTCAAGCAACTTAGATTCTGTGCCTCTCCACTCTTTCTCCAGACTCTGGGACTTTGATTTCCAAATGAAATGCAAAATTTACTTTAATCTGAACAGAGGTCATCTGCTGGTGTTGGTCCACTGTGCTTTATCAAGACCAAAGTCAGCGCAGTTGTCTACCAGGAAATTTTAGAGCACTTTATGTTTCCCTCTGCTGACAAGCTTTATGGAGAAGCTGATTTCATTTTCCAGAAGGACTTGGCACCTGCCCACACTGCCAAAAGTATCAAAACCTGGTTTAATGACCATGGCATCACTGTATTTGATTGGCCAGCAAACTCTCTTCACCTAAACCCCATAGAGAATCTATGGAGTATTGTCAAGTGGAAGATGAGAGACACCAGACCCAACAAAGCAGACAAGCTGGTCACTATCAAAGCAACCTGGACCTCTATGCCACGTGGCATTGATACAGTAATTAATCCAAAAGGAGCCCCGACCAAGTACTGAATGTGTACATGGACATACTTGTCAGTCGGCCAACATTTCTATTAAAAAACTATTTTTTAAAATTAATTTTATGTAATATTCTAATTTTTTGAGAAACTGAATTTGGGGTTTTCATGGGCTGTAAGCAATAATCATCAAAATTAAAATAAATAAACACTTGAAATATATCACTCTCTGTGTAATGATTCTATATAATATATGGGTTTCACTTTCTGAAATGAGCGACAAAAAATATTGAACTTTTTCATGATATTCTAACTTTTTGAGATGTACCTGTATTTGTTCTTCTCAATGCATCTGTCTGTAGACCCAGTATGGGCAAAACACATGGAGAGCAATGGGGTAGACACCACGAATTGTCTGTGGGGTTGAATAGCTTAAGACACTGTAAAAATATTAGTAAGATCTGTAATTTGATCATTATTATTTAACAAGTCGAACATACATATTGTAACATTTTATCAAAACTAATTTGTTTAGAATAAATCACATCTGTAATACTGAAAAAGAAACTGCACTTTCAGTGTTTGCTTTAAATACTAAATACTATTTAACTGCAATGCTCTTACACCATGTACAGTAGGGGAGACCGGGTATGGTTGTAACATGGGGAGAGTTGTAACATCACCAATTCCACCAATCAGGGATAAAATAGGAGTCATATGATCATTTCAGTATTTACCCACTTCCTCTCTGATCACACGTGCTGATTGTCAAGGTTGGAAACGGGTGCATGCAGATTCTGTCAAGAAAAAAAGGATTTTGAGGTAAGAAAGTAAATTATTTTACCAAGACTATATTTTGTTTAGTACCTATATTATTGCAGATAAAACCATGTGACTCATATGAGAATAAACTGTAGTTTCTCAGGCAAAATGTGATGCATTGTTCCCCTGCTAATTTCAAACCGCTAAGCTAATACAGCTAGCTAAACAATGGCAGACTGGGGTGGGGTAGGTTGTAACACATCTTTTAAAAGCGTTACAACCATCCCCTTCCATACAACTAACAACACTTTCTTGATTTTAATATTGTTACAGAATGCATAGGCATTGGAAAAGAAAGACAGACAGAGGTGTGCCTGCAGATGTTTTAAAAAAAAGCATCTGATGAGGTCACAAAGAAGGGCAAGTCAGTCAGATCAGTCGCAAAGGCACATGGGATCTGCCATGTGACGCTGAGCAGATACTGCAAATCACTGCAGAAGCTGAGAGACCAGGGTTCCAGTGATCTTCCCAGTATAGGTTACTGGAGCAGCAACAAAGTTTTCTCTGAGGTGCAGGAGGAAATGTTAGCTGATTATTTGACTCAGGCAGCAGACCTGTATTATGGACTGACTCCACGTGAGGTAAGCATATGACAGGTTAGTCACTGGAGCCCAGAGTAGAATTGAATGCTAGTGTAGGTGCGAGACTATGTTCTCAAGTTTTCTATTTCACTTTCTTTTAGGTCAGAAAGTTTGCATATCAACTGGCAGTGATACATAACATCAAACACCCACAGACATGGGATGAGAAACAGATGACGGGGCCTGACTGGTTCACATCCTTTATGAGGCGGCACCCCAGCCTGGCAATAAGGAGTCCAGAGGCAACCAGCCTTACACGGGCCACAAGTTTTAACCGTACAAATGTGGAACGTTTCTTCAACAGACTTGGACAGGTCATTGAGAGATACAACTTCGATGGGAGTGATATATGGAATGTAGACGAAACTGGTGTAACAACAGTCCAGTCACCAGACCGTGTTGTTGCACATTGTAGAGTCAAGCAGGTGGGTGCAATGACATCGGGTGAGAGAGGTGTGCTCGTGTCAGTAGCATGCGCCGTGCAAGCGCTGGGAAATGCAATTCCTCCCTTCTTTGTATTCCCCCGTAAACATTACAAGGAATACTTTATTCAGAGTGGGCCAACAGGGAGTGCTGGAAGCGGTAACAGCTCAGGATGGATGCAAGAGGAAGACTTCCTCTTATTCCTTGCTCACTTTGCAAAACACACAAAGGTCAGCTCAGAGAAGATGGTTTTGCTTTTGCTGGATAACCACTGTTCACATATATCTGTGAAAGCAATTGACTTCTGCAAAAAAATGGGATTGTACTACTTACCTTCCCCCCCACTGCAGCCATAAACTTCAGCCATTGGATCGCAGTGTCTACGGCCCATTTAAGAAAATGGTGAACACTGCAAGTGATGCCTGGATGAAGATGAATCCTGCCAAGACGATGATGATATATGACATTCCAGCTATTGTGAAGACTGCTCTGCCTGCAGCTGCAACACCCAGAAACATTCAAGCCGGTTTCCAATCCACAGGTATTTGGCCCTTCAATCCTGACATTTTTGGGGAGTGTGACTATGCACCCTCCCAAGTCACTGACCATCCAGACCCAGGTACCTCCTCTCCACCAACTCACCTGGCGACTTCCTCCTCTCCACCAACTCACCTGGCGACTTCCTCCTCTACTTCAACTCACTTGTCTCCACGTCAGGCGTTCAGTCCTTTGGCTGTATGACCATTTCCAAAAGCAGGGCCAAGGAAAACAACTGGCAGGATCAGGAAGAAGAGGCAGTCTGAAATACTCACTGATACACCAGTGAAGCAAGCATTGATGGAAGAAGAACAGAGAAGAAGCAAAAATGTAGGAAAGAGTAGGCCTATCTTAGGCAAGAATAAAGGCAAGCAAAAGAAAAAGGGAGACAGCCCACCAAGAAAATGTTGAAAGCCAACGTTGAGGATTCTGAGGCCTCAGATGAGGAAACCTTTTGTGTTGTCTGTATGGAGGCATTTGGAAGGTCGAAGCCAAAGGAAGTATGGGTAAAATGTGCCCTATGCAGTCTCTGGGCCCACCAAGCCTGCATTCCAGGGTTACAAACATTCATTTGTCAGCACTGTGACTCTGATTAAAAAAAATAAAAAAAAAATATATATATATAGGCTACACACACACACACACACACACACACACACACACACACACACACACACACACACACACTCCTGAGACAAACAAAGTGGATTTGAAAGTGGAGAGAGAGACATTGTTCTGGCTTGTTCTTTTATTTCAGTAAACCTCTTTTTGAAACATATCACATGGTGTGGTCTCTGTTTTTGCTTTTTTTTGTCTAATCGTTACAACATACCCCAGCATGTGTTACAACCTACCCTGGTAGTGGGGTAGGTTGTAACAAAGGATCACCATGTATTTGACATCGCCTCATGAGGTCTGTGATATTCTTGCAGAGGTTTGAATTGGTGGCATTTGTAGTAAACAAATGTAGGTACCTTGTATTAAAGTTTGAGAACTCTAACTCAAAAATTCAGTGAGTTGAAGGTGCTTAAACAAAAAGTGTTACAACCATACCCGGTTTCCTACTGTTTTCTACACAATTCTTTTTAAATCTTATTTATGAAGATAGAATTTATGAACATATGAAGATATGAATTTTTCATCAACACTGAATAGTCTTGGAAACAGACTCTTGTCTCCTTGTCCACTGCAAATAATTGCAAAACTGCAGCAAAATGCCACTTAAGCCAAAAGCAGAGTCCAAATCCGAGGAGGAATATGTATCCCTCACACAGGTAAATGACCTACTGCAACAGCAAAAAGAACTGTTTTCTGCATTGTTAAACCAACAACAGGAAACTTTCAAAAGCCTCATCAAAGTGATCATGGACTCAGCTAATGCAAGAGTGGACACGATGACGAGAGAGTTGCAGGACATTAAAACCAGTCTACAGTTCACTCAAAAAGACGTAGATGACATAAAAGCCAATTTGTCTAAACAAGCAGACCGCAACAATGTGCTGCAATCAGATGTTTCTAAAGTGTGTGACAGTCTGTTGACTATCACCGACAAATTTGAATATCTGGAAGGACAATCCCGGAGAAATAATCTAGTCTTTGATGGTGTTGTGGAGGCACCAGGAGAGACCTTGGCCGACATGGAGGAGAAGATTAAAAATATTCTCATGGAGAAACTACAGTTATCACCAGGGATCGAGGTGGAGAGAGCCCACCGCACTGGTTAACCTGGAGGAGAAAGACCGAGGCCCATTGTGGTCAAGTTCCTGCGGCACAAGGACAGGATGATCATTCTTCAAAGAGCCAAGTCCCTCAAAGGAACAAAAATCTTCTTCAGTGAGGACTTCAGAAATTTGGTAAGAGGGAAGAGAAAAGAATTAATGCCAGAGCTGAAAGCTGCAAGAACACGGGGGGACATAGCCTACTTAAGGTATGACAGACTCATTATTCACCCACGCCATCCCCGTAACAGTACACCAAAATCAATGGAGCCAAAAATCAACCAGAAATGATTGACATTTCATTATCAACTTAGAGATATAAACTGTGCATTTGTTTCCATTGACTTGAATAATTAAGATGCAAACTTTTATAGGAAACAACCTCATTTTTAAAGGGTACGAATATACTGTGCATAAGCCACACAATGTTGAATATGAAACCGAGCTCAGACCAACTAAAAAATACAATTTCTGACCAATCATTGTCAATAATACACTTTAATAGTAGAAGTCTCAACATGAATTTTTCCAAAATCCAGGACAGTTTGTTGCAATATAACACACATATAATTTGTATGGGTTTCTACTCTTCAATAACATACCCCACTAGAATAACAACACATTCAGCAACGCTTATTGATAACATTTTCACAAATGTCACTGAGGTGAATGTAACTGCTGGCCTTATTGTCAATGATCTGACAGACCATCTGCCTGTTTTTGTTTCTTCACACACTGGTGTAACACATAACGTTGAAATAGATAAGGTTTTTAAACGACTTGTAACAGGAACTGCAATCAACAATCTTAGAAATGATCTAAAAATACAAGACTGGAGCGATGTTTATGTTGACGACATTGATACAGCATATGGAGAATTTGTCTCTATTTTATCACAACTATATAATAAACACTGCCCTCTAGCGGTAAATGAAACTAAAGTTAAATACAGAGATAAGCCTTGGATCACCAAGGGCCTGCAAAATGCTTGTAAAAAGAAAAACTTGTTATACAAAAAGTTTCTGAAATTAAGAACTGTGGAAGCAGAAAAGAAATACAAGACTTATAAAAATAAACTCATTAGTATTTTAAGATCGAGTAAAAAAAAACATTACAGTAAATTATTGGAAAATAACAAAACTAATACATGTAAGATATGGAAGGTGTTAAATAATATAACAAAGAGAGGAAAATTAAATTCCAACCACATCTCTTATTTAAATTCAGAAAATGGAATAATCAATGAAAATAGCTTGATCTCCAACACATTTAATGAATATTTTGTTAATATAGGAAAAAAGATCGCCAACTCCACTGTATCATCACCAAATACAAGTGGCGCTGACAATGTCGTCAACATAAACGCTTACTCAATGTTTATGAAAGAAACAGATGAAAAAGAAATTCTTGACATTGTTAACAAATTCAAAGACAAAAAATCAACTGATTGTAATGATTTCAGTATGCTCTTGGTTAAATGTATTATTGATTGTACTGTTAAACACTTCACTTACATATGCAACATGTCACTTACTGCTGGTAAATTTCCAAAGAAAATGAAAATAGCAAGAGTTGTTCCTCTGTATAAGACTGGTGACAAACACTCATTGTCAAACTACAGACCCATCTCCTTGTTACCTCAGTTCTCCAAAATACTGGAAAAAATATTTGTTAAGTGACTAAATGATTTCATTGATAAGCACAATATACTCTGTGAACAACAGTATGGATTCAGGAAGAACCGGATCACCTCACTGGCACTCATGGACTTTGTTGAACAGATTACAGATGCAACAGATAGAAAAGAATACACAGTTGGAATATTTCTGGACTTACAAAAGGCATTTGATACAGTTGACCATAAATTACTCCTCAGTAAATTACATAAGTATGGCATCAGAAGAATTGCTTTTGACTGGTTACACAGCTATTTAGAAGACAGATATCAATATGTTCATGTGAATAATACAGACTCTGAGTTGCTGAAGATGACGTGTGGGGTACCACAGGGTTCTGTGCTTGGTCCATTGCTGTTTATTTTGTATATTAATGATTTATGTTCTGTGTCTAAATTGCTCAAGTGTATTTTATTTGCAGATGACACAACTTTTTTTTTGTAGTGGAGAAAATCTTAAGCAGCTTCTGGATTCAGTAGAAAATGAACTTAAACAAATCAATCAATGGTTCACTGCCAATAAATTATCTGTTCACCTTGGAAAAACAAAATGTATAATATTTGGAAACTGCAAATTATATAATCACAGAAAAATTAAAATAAACAATGTTGAAATTGACACAGTTTTTGAAACCAAGTTCCTAGGGGTCATTGTTGATAACAAACTAAACTGAAAATCACACATAAATTATGTCAAAAGTAAAATGTCTAAATCCATTGCCGTACTGTATAAAGTTAAGGATCTCCTGTGTCAGAAATCTCTTTGCATTTTATATAATTCACTGATAGTTCTTTTTATGACATACTGTGTGGAGATCTGGAGAAACACATATAAAACAAACACAAACTTAATCTTTTTTTTCCACAATATTTTTTATTGAACCTTTTTTAACAAACATGACACAAACAATCAAACACTAACACTAAAGTAAATTAAAAATAAATGTTCTAAAAACACCAATAGCCATTAACAAAAGCAAGTCAAACAATGCTCCTCTGTTTAGCCTAGGTAATCCATTACTTAAGTATATATATTATACATTCACCAATTTGGAATTTACAACATCCACACACATCATTCACCTTCTTCTTCAGAAGTTATGTTTAGTTTCTTTACATAATCAATGAAAGGTCTCCATATATTCTCAAACACATTTTGCTTTGATTTCCATATGTATGTTATTCCTTCTAGTGGAAGGTTTGTTAACATCTGTCTTAACCACTGAGTCACATCTGGTCTATGAGTCTTTTTCCACAGTAGTGCAATACATTTTTTGGCATTAAGCAAACTGAGGTCTATGAATGTTCTTTCACTCTTATTAACATTATGCTTTTCTGGATACAGACCCAACAAAAACAGTTTGGAGTTCAATATGAATTGTTTTGAAATTATTTTTTCAATTGTTACCCTCACCTCTTCCCAAAACATTCTCATTTTTCTACATTCCCATAAACAATGAAATAGGGTTCCTTTACTTTCCATACATTTTGTGCACGTATCTGGTATGTTTTTGTTATATCTATTTAACTCCACCGGTGTAACATACATCCGCATTAACCATTTAAAATGTATCAATTTAAGACGTACATTTATTGATTTGGTTTGAGCTTCTGTGCAAGCCAATTCCCATTGTTCCTCTGAAATTTCAATTTGCAGGTCTTCTTTCCAATAATTCATTCTTTTCTGTGAGTTTTCACTTGAGGATAGTGTCAGTGAGTTATAAAACTCTGAAATAATACCCTTTCTCTTACTATTTTTTGTCAAAAATTTTTCCAAGGATGAATAAGTAGGTCGGGTGAGAACATTATTTTGATTTGATCGAATAAAATTCCTAAGCTGAAGATATTTAAAAAAATGTGTTCTATTAAGATTAAATTTGACCCTCAGTTCTTCAAAAGACATTATGTTATCTGAACGTGACAAATATAAGTCTTGAATCTTTTGAATCCCTTTTAAATTCCATAATTTAAATACAGCATCCGCTCTCCCTGGTGTAAAATATTGATTACCCCATATTGGGCTAAACTGTGACAATAAGTGTGGTTCTTTTAAATATTTTTTGATTTCACACCATATTTTGATCATATGCTTTACAATTGGATTTTTAACTTGTTTCTGTAATTTTTTAGCTGAGTCTGAGTATATGAATAAGGGAAGAGTTAAAGGTAAATTGTATGATTCCATTTCAGTCCAGTGAGGGAGATCATTTGATGAAAAATAATATGTCATAGACCTCAGTTGTGCTGGCCAGTAATACAACATAAAGTTTGGACATTTCAGACCTCCACGATCAAATGGTAAATATAGTAAGGACAGACGTAATCTAACCTTCCTATTGTTCCATATAAATTCCACTAACTTTTTTTTAATTCTTGAGAATAGATCTGAAGGTGGTGGTAAAGGAATGTATTGAAATAAATATAGTATTTTGGGTAAGATATTACTTTTAAGTATATTAATTATCCCGATCATCGACATTGGTAGTGACATCCATCTCTGAAGCAACTCATTAATATCTGTCATTAAGGCTTCATAGTTGGCACTGGTGACTGATTCTAACTTAGGCTCAATTTGAATTCCTAAGTATTTAAACTGATTTACAACATTGAATTGATTTACCTCAGGAGCTGGGTGATTTCTCTGGGTCTCATTTAGCATTAATATTGAAGATTTAGTTTTATTTATTTTATATCCTGATATTTCCCCAAAGTTCTTTATTAAATTTAACAAGGTCGGAATTGATTTTTTAAGATTCAACATAAACAAAATTATATCATCAGCATACAGGGAGATTTTATGTTCTGTTGGTCCTACTTTAATTCCATATATTTGTGGATGTAAATGTACTGCCATCGCTAAAGGTTCAATTGCCATAGTAAACAGTAAAGGTGAAAGTGGACAACCTTGTCGACATCCTCTATTAATTTTTATTGATTTTGAGATATTGCTATTTGTTAGGATTTCTGCTGTAGCATTATTGTATATTATCTGAACCCATTTTATGAAATTATTTCCAAGTCCAAACCTTTGTAGAACTTCAAAAAGAAAGGGCCATTCGACCCTATCAAAGGCCTTTTCAGCGTCCAATGATAGGAGAGCTGTATCCGGTGCTTCTTTATTAGAATAAATAATATTAAATAGTCTTCTTACATTATGGAAGCCTTGTCTTCCCATTATAAAGCCATTCTGATCTCGGTTAATAATATTTGGTAATATTTCTTGTAGTCGTCTCAAACTTAATCTTTTTACTACAGAAAAAAGACGTACGCAATGTATCAAAGAAACCTTACCATGAACCAACAAATCCAATATTCATTCAATTACATACTCTTAAATTTAGAGATCTGGTAGATTATAATGTCATTCAAATCATGTACAAAGCAAATAATAACCAATTACCTGTAAATATTCAGAGACTGTTTAAAAAAAGGGAAAGCAAATATGAGCTAAGAGGTAACTCTGTTTGTAATAAGCCAAAGGTTAGAACAAATACAAAGTATCATTGCATGTCTGTCACTGGAGTTAAACTAAGGAACTATTGCTCTGAAAATATTAAAACATGTTCAACTGTGAAGCCATTCAAAAAATTGTACAAAGATGAGAAAATCTCCCAGTATCTCACTGTTAATGCTGGGAGATAAATTTGTAATAACTTAAAGCATTTTTTGTTTACTTGTTCTATTTGATTTTCTTTGTTGATTTTGGGTAAGACTTAAATTTTTATGTTATTGATTTTATAATTGTAACGGGGTAGGCACTATATAAGCACTAGCTTCAGCCTACACCCTTTCGGTTGTTCTTTTGTGTGTTCTTATTGTATTGTATGTGTTTATTATTATTATCACCAAATAAAATAAATTCATTCATTCATTCATTCATTATTTATTATTGCTCTGAGTACTACTGTCCCTTTGCAATGCTGTATTCATTGTGGGACTAAAAAAGGATTTTCTTAGCTTAGCTTAGTTAGAAAGTTTAGATAACCATAACAGATCCCTAAATGCATGCTGCCCATCTGGCGTGGTCCTTGAAGTCCTAGCTGGAATGTTCCTTACTGCCTCTTTTCTACTTTGTTCCAAATAAAGGCATAAAAATCCCCAAAATAAATCTTAAAAAAGCCCAATGTGAGCTAGGTTAATGTCAGATTTAATGTCAGACAGACTGTCTCTCATGGACAACTGTTAACTGCTATAGTGGTTTATTGGTTAATAGTGCAGTGTCCGTAAAAAGCAAAACTGGTAGGGCATTTGCCTTTTACATGCACAAATGCAGGCTGTGTTTGAAAGTGAGACAGAGAGGCTGGGAAGGCCACACCCACCAACATGTGATATCATTTTAAAGCTCCAGTTGTCTACTCTAAGGAACAGCAGGATTTAACAGAGTGTCATGTATAGTATGAGAGATATGAGATAAAATATAATGCCAACTACAGAGAACAAAGATGAATTGCCGGGTTTTAGGAGCTTAGGCAAATATCTAATCAGCCAATCAATTTATCTCCCTGTATCTCTGCCGATAAAGTGGTGGGTGGCAGTGTGACCAGGTCCACACTGCAAGTAGCGGAGTTTAATTATTTAAAGACTTATGCAATATTAAGAAACTGTAAATTCAAGTAATTTCAAAGTTTTGGAAAAGCTTTGAAATCCATACAACTTCATTGAATTTGCAGAATAAGTCAGGCAGGCCTAAGATAAACACATCAATGTAAATGTAAAATATAATGCAGAAATTTACAGATATAAAATGGAAAGAAATATTCAAAATTATAAATTCATACAGTTTCAGGGACTTAAACATCCAAACAAATGAAGATACAAATAAACAGAGCAAATACTCTGTGCATGTGTAGTGTACAGTCACAGAGCTGGCATGCCCTCTGAGCACCTGTTTAACAGAGGCCTCCTGGCCATCTTAGAAGAGGACATCTATCTTGTTGCTACATCACTGGGGTTTAATTGCGCCAAAAAACAGCTGTCCGTACTTATACAAATCAAGTCCTCTGTAGTGCAGACATGGAGTCTGCTGTGGGTTGAGGTTTTTTTTTTTTTATCCTATTTTGGGGATAGATTCCACGCTGACATTGAGCAGAAGAGATTGGCAGAACCAGGAGGATTTCAGCCAAGTGCAGGGAGTTCTGAAATCAAAGTAACTATGAGTAAAACTCTTGTTTATTCAGGAAAGCAGACATGACAGTAAATTATCAAAAATGTTCTAATATTGCCCTCATACCTTGAAGTGTGAACAATAAGGCTTCTTTGTGAGAAGTGTCTGCCAGAGCCCAAAGTAAGACTTATGTGTGAAGGTAGTCTTGATGAGGGACTTCAGCTGCTGCCACTCCCCATGGACCAGGGGCCTCATGTACAAAGACTTGCGTGGATTTCCTACTGAAAGATGACATAGGTTTAAATCAAGAAAAACACTGTAAGCAAAAAAAAAAAAAAAAAAAAAAATCCAGATGAAACAGTGCGTATGCAAGAATCTAAGCACATTTCCTTTGTACATCCCAATCTACTTGAAACTGAACACTTGTTAGGAAATACCAGACTCCCCCCTTGATACGCCTCTATTTGAATTTGCAATTACAGGCAAATAGATATGCAAATAGATACATACAAGCCTTGCATATTTGATTCTCCTCTATCCATGATCAAAAATAATGGATTTAATGGAATTTCACAGACTGTGATTTGCAGGTGCTCCTGAATGAGGTAGAGGCATGTAAAAACGTTTTGCTTGGCATGCTGTCCTCCGGCATTAGCGCCGGATACAGGTAATTCAATAGCCTGCTCACAGCCCTATAAGATTAGTTTACTGCTGTCCTTTATTGAGACAGGGATAAGAAGGAGATGTTAATTTACCCTAGACATGTTTTGACAGACATCTGCAGTTGTCCTCAGAAGCATCAGCTGATCACTGTGATTTGTGACCAGCTGGGTGGATGAGCTGGTTGAATAAAGGAAAACAGCCATGAAAAAGAAAACAGTATGAACCTATTTAGTGGGTAGCCACAGTCACCCGCCAGTTGAAAGCAGATCATATTAGCCTCGACAAGTACATATTTTATGTCCAAAACGCAAATCTCATCCTTTATAGTCATATACAACTTAAATGGATTACACACACTACTACTGTAAATGAATGAAGTGCGCTGGGAAAAGGTGACACTGTTGCATTTCAAACTTTACGCCTGTGTTTACTGACATAAACCCCATAACTGTCCAAAAAAAGCCACTCATCCACACAGTGCCAGCTTGTAGTTTGTTCCCAACAATGCTGTTCATTAGAATGAATGAATTATACATTGAACCAGGCCACCTTGCAACAATGTTACTTGGTCGCATTTGTACATTACATATAATTTGTACACTGATAGAATGGAAATGTTTCCTGTTAACATACACATATTCGTCTTGTGAAGGTATTATAGCAATGTGTGTGCAGTCCATAGCTCCGATTACATTCAGAAAACTGGCTCTCTCTGCAAATTGCGCTTTGATGTTGGCCTGTTCTACTGCATTGTATGGGAATATGATGTTCCTGAGTGAGAGCCGGATAATGCCATCCTACACGGCTGGCATAGCTCGGCTCAGGGTCGACTGGGGAATTCCCGATGGGTCTGCCAACTCCCTCTAGAATGCCCCTGTTGCCAGGAACCCCAGTGTTGTCAACACCTGCACTGGGATGGGCAGTGCAGGGCTTCCCACTGTGTAGCGCTCCAAGAGCAGCCGTAGCTCTGAGCACAGTTCCACAAGGACTGCCCGTGGAAACCTAAACCGGCTGACAAGCCAGTCATCATCCTGAGCCACAAAATCTTCTGTCTCTAAATACCCTTTCTCTTCTCACTCCGTGATTTGCAATATCCTCTAATAATGCTAACGCCATTGCTGTTAGAGGCATTTTTTGCACTTCGTTGCGCTTACTTTTATATCCACTCATCTAATTGAGCACACTTGAATGTTTGTTCATCATGTGTCTTTGGTGTGTACAATAATTTTCACACCAATATCAGTCTCCCAACATCACCTCTAGGTGTCTCCAATGGACCAATAACAGTAGAAATGTACGTACGCCAGCCATGAAGTTGGCATGGGGCTGCACATATTTCCACGGTCATTTCATTCTTGACACATCTGAAATTTTCTATGGAAAAGGTTGTACACCATGTTTCTGTGTGTAAGTACCCTTTGTACATTAGGCCCCTGGTCACACTGGCATCCACCATTTTGTCAGCAGAGACACAGGGAGATAAAATGGGGGATGAAATAAGGTCCAAAACATTTGTGCAAAAGAAATTTATGAAACTTTAATTGAACTTGTTACGGATTCAATAAAATCCAAACCCTCACATCTTTGCCATACTTCTGTATTTGAATCAGTACTAAAAATGAGAGTTTACTACGTTTCCCTGTCTACTCACAGTCTGAGAAGTTCACTGTAATGTTGGAGAAGAGACTGAACTTCTGCCCTGCCAAAATCCTGTAGTTCGCCTAGACACACTGGCCATGCATCAGGGTTGAATATTCTGAAGCAGTCAACTACACCCTCTCCTGACTGACCAGCACACAGCTGAAGCATGAACTCATCTCTTCTAGTGCAATATCAACAGCTTCTGACACATGCTGACTACTGAGACCATTATTGCTCAAGGGGACTTACCCTTTCAGCTCCACACCCTGGAAGTTGACACCAAAATCAGAATACAAATTACTGAAAGACAGGGATTTAAAATTGTCAGCAGTTTTAAATTCTGGTACACCTTCACAGAGATGGGTTAATTTATTAAATAAAGAATACACTGTAAATACTATTTATTCAGTATTTATACTGTTCATATTTATTTATTCAATTCAACTTTATTTAAATAGCGCCATTTCACAACATCAGTCATCTCATAGCACTTTCAACTGCAGGGAAAACCCCCACAATTGCAGAAAGGCCCCAGCAATCAGGTGATCCCCTGTGAGCAAGCACTTGGTGACGGTGGAGAGGAAAACCTCCCTTTTAACAGGAAGAAACCTCCAGCAGAACCAGGCTCAGGGAGGGGCAGTCATCTACTGCGACTGGCTGGGGGGTGAGGGGATAGAGAAGATGAAAAGAACAGACATATAGAGAGCAAACAGCACAATGGGGACTCAATTTATGGGAGAGAACGAACAGATGTTAATGACCAGCAAAAATATTTCATTGAGAGTGAAGAAAGGAGTGAAGCCCAGTGCATTATTCGAGGTCCCCCCCAGAAGAGTCAGCTGATTGCTGCCAGGTGACATCAGCTGACTTCTGACGAAGGCTGCAGTGCACAGTTGAAACATGTTAAGAAGGTAAAGACATCTCCTTTCTATTCTATTTTTGTCTTTAATAAGAACAAAAGATAAATAATTAAAAGAAGACAAAATGAAACTACTTGAGCTATTACGTGGCGTAAACTCATCCAAACAGATATCAGTTGAAAGAGTTGTAGTAGTTACTGTATTTAAGTTAACGGTAGGAAGAATCTGACTGATTTTATCTCTGATAGATGAAATTTTATTATTGAAAAAGTTCATAAAGTCCTGACTAGTAAGCTCTAAGGGAATGCGAGGATTGACAGAGTCCTGACTCTTTGTCAGCCTGGCTACAGTGCTGAAAAGAAACCTGGGATTATTGTTGTTCTCTTCTATTAATGCACAATAATAACTTGTTCTAGCTTTTCTAAGAGATTTTTTCTAAATTAAAAGATGATTTCTCCAAGCTAAATAGAGTTCATCTAAATTAGCGGAGTGCCATTTTCTTTCTAACTGACGAGTCTTCTGTTTTAAGCTACGAGTTTCTGTGTTGAACCAAGGAGTTAGAAATCTCTGATTAGACTTTTTCTTTTTTAAATGGGCCACCATGTCTAGAGTCTGATGCAGAGAAGCTGTAACACTATCTACCATCCTATCAATTACAGAAAGAGCAAGCTGTCTATAGCTTATTTCTGTTGTGTTGACACATGGCATAGAGGAAACAATCTGCATAAATTTGGTTACAACATCATCTGAGAGGCATCTACTGTAGTAATATTTTTCTTTAGGAGCCAAATAGTCAGAAATAGTAAAATCAAAGGTTTACAGACAATGGTCTGACAGTACAGGGTTATGAGGAGACACTACCAGATTTTCTGTTTTTATGCCATATGTCAGAACAACGTCCAATGTATGGTGGAGATAATGGGTAGAATTTCCTACTTTCTAAGAAAACCTCATTGAGTCTAATATTGAATTAAATGCCATATTAAGGCAATCAGTCTCTACATCTACATGTATATTAAAGCCCCTACTATAAATATTTTACCTGATTTCAGCACTAAATCAGCTAAGAATTTGGCAAATTCAGATAAAAACTCTGAGTAGGCTGCGGGAGGACGATAAACTATGGCAAATAAAATTTGGTTTAAGCTAAAATTGCAAAAATGCTAAATACTGAGGACCAGGCCCTCAAAGGAATTTTAACATGTTTTTTGCTTTACATTAACTAGTAATTTGGAATGGTAAATTGTTGTTACTCCTTCTCCACAACCAGAACTTCTGGGATTTTGACAGTATAAATAACCAGAGGGAGTTGATTCATTTAAATCAACATTATCCTCTTGCCCTAACCAAGTCTCTGTAAGGGATATTAAATCAATCTGATGATCAATTAACAGATCATAGACTAGCAGAGACTTGGGAGTTAGAGACCTAATATTTAACAAACCACATTTAATTTTTAAATTAAATGCGGTTAAATTAAATATGTTGCACACATTTCCTCGCTGAGAATGTTTTTCAGGCTAACCATGTTTTCTTGTTTTAAGCCCTGTGATTATGTATTTTCAAAATGTTTATCTTATTTCCTAATTTATCACACCTGAAAGGTTGCACTCTCTTCCTCAGTCTGCATGCTTAGAAACTTCTCTAGCATTCCTCCTGGTTTAGGCCTCAGCTTCATCCTGTCATGGTTAATTAAGCTGACAGCTCACGTGCACGATGCAACAGCACAGGAAAAGTAATCACACAAAGGGGCACGTTTGAAAGTTTATTAAATTGCAAAACAAGCGCACGGCTGAGGAAACAGTCACTCGCCAGAGGAACCACCCTGTGGAGAGAAGACGAGCACTGCGAGTGGAGGAACAGAGTAAGGGGAAATGGGTGAGCCAAACTGCCACTTACTTGGGAATCCAGGGAGAACCGGCAGGGCCCCAGCAGAGAATAGACGAACCAGTAGGGTGTGGGGAATGAACTGGTGGTGCTTGACCGGGTGGAGATAGGATGCTGAGGGAATGGTGAGATGTGGCAGGAGAGCGTGCGCAGTCCTGGAGACACACTTGCACTGTGGCAGCAACCTGAGGAGAGAAGAACGACAAGGTAAGACAGCAGTCTAAACTTGTTAATTATACTTGCTTGTCTACGAAGCGGGCAGTATACCCAGACGAGCCAGCGTTGAATGCGTGGAGAGAGCTTCCTTAAGTACGCTGTCTTATGAGCGGGCGCAGGTGTGTCTTCTGCCTCAGGTGCAGTGATGAGTTGATGAAGGTGAGGCAGGATGCGAGGGGCACACTCTCGCTGCCCGTAACAGCCCCCCCTTCTAGGAGCGCCTCCTGGTGGTCTGGAGGGCTTCTCCGGGTGAGCACGGTGATAGGCCCAGAGCATTTCCTTGTCCAGGACCCACAATGTGGGAACCGAGGAACGCTCCTCTGGGCCATAGCCCTCCCAGTCTACCAGGTATTGAAGGCCCCGGCCCCGACTGCGAACATCCAACATATGGCGTACAATGTAGGTGGGGTGGCCATCGATGATGTGGGGAGGAGGAGGCGGCTTTAGGGGGGTGGGCAGAGGGGACTGGCCGAGAGGGGCTTAATGTGGGCGACATGAAATGTGGAGTTCACCCGCAGGGTCGAAGGCAGCTTCAGCTGGACCGACGCGTCGTTTATCACCCGAGAGATGGTGTATGGCCCTAGGAAGCGGGCGGACAGTTTCTTAGATTTCTCTTTCAGAGGAACCTGGCTCACCACCAGCCAGACCTGCTGCTCAACAATGTACTTGGGAGCCGGAACCAGCTTCCTATCTGCAGCAGCCCGGGTGCGTTCCGTGGTGCGGGTAAGGGCGGCCCGAGTAGACCTCCAGATGCGCCAGCAGCGACCAACATGGGCCCCTACGGATGGAACTGTGACCTCTCTCTTGGCCATGGGTAGAAGAGGCAGCGTGTACCCTAACAACGCCTTGAACGGGGTGAGTCCAGTCGCAGTGGAGATAGCAGAGTTCATAGAGTACTCCACCCAGGTCAGGTGTGCGCTCCAGGATGACGGGTTATTGGCTGCTATGTACCGCAGGGTGGCCTCTAAGGACTGATTGGTGGGCTCCGCCTGCCCGTTGCTCTGTGGATGGTTGCAAGAGGAGAGGCTCACTGTTGTTTCCAGGGTCCGGCAAAAGCCCTCCAGACCTGGGACATAAATTGAGGACTGCGGTCAGACACAATATCCATGGGAATACTGTGGATCCAGATCACATGGTCGGTGAGGAGGACCGCCATCTCCAAGGCCGAGGGGAGCTTTGGGAGGGCACCCAGATGCACTGCCTTGGAGAAGCGATCCACGATAGTAAGAATCACTGTCTTGCCACAAGAGGGATGGAGTCCAGTGATGAAGTCCACGGCAATGTGTGACCACAGACGACCAAGGGTAGACTGGGGATGGAGGTGACCAGACGGGGGAGAGGAGTCCGATTTCCCCCGGACGCAGGTCAGACCTTCACATACTCTTGTATGTCCCGCCACAGCGTGGACCACCAGAACGCTTGCCAGACGAAGTCCACAGTTCGAGTGATACCAGGATGGCAAGTGAAGCGACTGATGTGACCCCATTGGATGACATAGCTGCGGAGGGCGGCTGGGACGTACAGACAGTTCCGGGGCACCCTACTGGCACAGGATCCTGGGACTGGGCTTGGCGGACCCTCCGCTCGATATCCCAAGTAAGGGCTCCAAGGACGCGTGAAGGCGGTATGATAGTTTGGGGGGGGGCGCTACCTCCTCGGAATCAAACTGGCACAATAGCACATCCGGTTTGGTGTTCTGAGTGCCAGGCTGGTACCTGATGGAGAAGTTGAACCTCTGAAAAAACAGGGCCCAACGAGCCTGCCTGGTGTTAAGTCGGCGGGCCGATCGCAAATACTCAAGGTTTTTGTGATCGGTCCACACGACGATGGGGTGAATAGCCCCCTCTAGCCAATGCCTCCATTCCTCCAAAGCCAATTTAATGGCAAGCAGCTCTCTGTCCCCTACGTCGTAATTCCTCTCAGCCGGCGAAAGCCAATGAGAGAAATACGCGCACAAGCAGAGCTTCTGATCAGGGGGCCTGCGCTGCGACAGTACAGCACTTACCCCCAAATCAGACGCGTCCACCTCGAGGACGAATTGGAGCTGCGTGTCGACCTGAGTCAAGGTTGGAGTTTCTGTGAACAGGCGCTTTAATTTTTACAAACGCCTGTTCAGCTGCCTCGGTCCAGCGAATGGGGACCTTAATGGAGGTCAGCTGTGTTAAGGGCAGTGCCACCCCACTGTAGTTCCTTATGAACCTGCAATAGAAGTTTGCGAACCCAAGGAAGCATTGAAGCTCCTTATGGGAGTGGGGAATTGGCCAATCGAGCACTGCCCTCACCTTGGCCGGGTCGACAATCAGTCTCCCTTCAGCCACTATGAAGCCCAAGAAGGTGGTAGATGTTGTGGAGAACTCACGCTTCTCGGCCTTGACGTAGAGCTGGTTCTCCAGAAGCCGTTGCAGGACAGCTCTGACATGGGCTTCATGTTTCTCTGGCGAGTGGGAAAAAATCAAAATATTATCCAAGCAGACAAAAACGAATTGATAAAGCATGTTGCGAAGGACATTGTTAATTAACCGTTGAAAGACGGCAGGGGCATTGGTGAGCCCGAATGGCATCACCAGGTATTCAAACTGCCCCTGATGAGTTTTAAATGCCGTCTTCCATTCATCGCCTTTACAAATGTATATCAGATGGTACGCATTCCTTAAGTCTAGCTTGGTGAATACTCGTGAGCGCTGAAGGAGCTCGAATGCTGAATTAATCAAAGGCAGAGGGTACTTGTCTTTGGTGGTAATGGCATTGAGCTCCAGGTAGTCGATGCACGGGTGCGACCAGCCATCCTTCTTCCCGACAAAGAAGAATCCGGCCCCGAGCGGGGCCGAAGATGGCCGAATAAGGCCGGCATTCAATGACTCTTTAATGTATTTCTCCATTGCCTCCCTCTCCGAACCGGAAATGTTGTATAGCCGACTGGACGGCGGCGTCGCCCCTGGGATGAGAGCTATAGCACAGTCGTAGGAGCGATGAGGCGGTAGCGACAAAGCCCTCGATTTGCTAAAGACCTCCCCAAATCGTGGTATGCCCGGGGGACAAAGCTGAGGTCCGGCGGCTCGGCCAGAGGGAGGGAGACAGACAGAGTTGGAGAACACTCTGCTGAACGCATACAGTTAGCCATGCAAAATGGGCTCCAGGAGGAGATGGTATTCTGTCCCCAATTAATAATCGGATTGTGCCTCTGGAGCCATGGGTAGCCAAGAACCACCGGGGAAGATGAAACAGGAAGAACCAGGAACGTGAGTTTCTCCCGGTGGTTCCCGGAAAGGAAGATGGAGATCGGCGCCATGCTTTCGGTGACTACCGCAACCTCCCAGCCAGATATGGTGGTTATTCTCTGGTTGTGGGCCAATTTGTGTGTGGGAATACCCACCTGCTACACAAACTGGGCAGAAACGAAATTACCCTCTGACCCCGAATCAACCAGTGCCATAGTCCTCCTCTCGACCCCCGGTAATTGCACGAGGGCTGAAATTGAAAATTTACCGGGGGAAGTAAGATAAGATAAGCCTTTATTAGTCCCACAATGGGGAAATTCCAGGATTGCAACAGCACAGGGATAGCAACACTCAGAGCAACAATCAGAAGGCAAGAAAAAAACAAGCAAGCAAGAGCAGCTAATATACATATGTACATATTACTATAAAATATATATATACACACACACAGACACACACAGTGCAGTGCATTGTAGCTTGATGGAATAAATATATGAATATATAAACACACTGTGCAGAGCATTGTAGCTAGATGGAATAAATATGTAAATATATAAACACCCACAGTACGGAGCATTGCAGCTAGGTGGAATAAATATGTAAGTATATAAACACACACAGTGCGGAGCACTGTAGCTAGATGGAATAAATATATAGATATATAAATATGAACACACCCAGTGCTGAGCATTGTAGCTAGATGGAATAAATATGTAAATATATAAACACACACAGTGCAGAGCATTGTTGCTAGATGGGATGAAACAGCATAACCCTCTACTTAGTTATCCTACATGGTATGATTATGTGCCCATACATATTCTCACCCTCCATAGCGACCGGTATTTTCCTAGTTGTATGCCGGAGGGGACCATTGTGTAAGTCTATTGCATCTTTTGCATTTAAAAACTATTAGTTTGTTACGTCTTTTTGCTATCTCTGCGAGCAGCCCTGCTTAGGTTGTACAGTCTGACAGCCGATGGTAGGAAGGACCTATGAAACCTCTCGGTTGTGCACCTGGGATGATGTAGTCTGCTGCTAAATGAGCTCCTCAGTGCATTCAGTACATCCTGCATAGGGTGGAACTCGGACTCCAGCAGAGATGACAGTTTAGCCACCGTCCTTCTCTCTCCTATCTCCTCCACCGGATCAAGGCGCTGCCCCAGGACAGAGCTAGCTTTCTTAATCAGTTTGTTCAGTCTCTTCCTATCGGCTGCTGTAATGCCACTGCCCCAGCAGACCACTCCAAAAGTGATGGCTGATGCCACCACCGTGTCATAGAATGTCTTCAGCAGCGCCCCTTGTACACCAAAAGACCTGAGTCTCCTCAGCAGGAACAGCCTGCGCTGTCCCTTCTTGTAGAGTGCGTCAGTATTGTGTGACCAGTCTAGTTTATTGTTCAGATGAACACCCAGGTACTTATAGGATGTCACCATCTCGATGTCTGTTCCCTGTATATTTACTGGTGCTGTGAGGGGCTGCCCATGCCTGCGGCAGTCCACCACCAGCTCCTTAGTTTTCCTTGCGTTGATCTGGAGGCAGTTCCGATGGCACCAGTCTACAAAGTCCTGGATAAGCCCTCTGTATTCAGCTTCATCTCCATTGGAGATGAGGCCAACGATCGCAGAGTCATCAGAGAACTTCTGTAGATGGCAGTGTGTTGTGTTGCGTGAGAAGTCCGCAGTATAAAGAGTGAACAGGAAGGGAGCCAGCACCGTTCCCTGGGGGGCCCCCGTGCTACTGATGATCGTGTCGGACACACAGTCCGACAAGTAGATTTATTTCCGCCCGCCAGACCCCCATGGTTACTGACGGGTCGCGTCTTTTGGCCGCTGGCAACATTCGTCCAGACTGTGGTTCAGTAAATCACAGTATGTGCATGCGCCAGCCCTTCGCCTTCGCTTATCGTCGGTCAAATGCTGAGAGAGCTTCATCGGCTTGGGCGAAGAGCTGGCGCCGCCAGGGTCAGTAACCACGGTGGGCGCACGTTCGGCGCCTGGGTGAGAGGAGGACTCGTGCTCCTTCGCGAGCTCACGGTATCGGTTGTCCAATCCTACTGCCTGATCTATGAGACCGTCGAGAGTCTCCGGAACAGGGTGAACTGCCAGATCATCACGGAGTTGAGCATTTAACCCATGGAGGAATGCACTGCGCAAAGCAATCTCATTCCACCTCGAATCAGCCGCTACAACCCGGAACTCCACCGAGGGCTGCTCACCGAGTGCCCTGGCGGAGCGTCATCAGGTGGCTCATAACATTGCTCTGACTCTCGGTACAGCCAAACGCGCAAGAGAAAGCATCCACAAATTGATCAAACATATACCAACGCCCCTTGGGGTTATCAATCGTGGACCGTGCCCAATCCAGGGCTTGGTCCTTGAGCAACAGTGTAAAGAACTGAATTTTGGCCACATCCCCTGGATAGTCCTCCCCGACCCACTCCAGATACATGCGAACCTGAATAAGGAAGCCTTTGCATTTCCCCACATCCCCTGCGTACGGGGTGGGCATGGGAACGGAGATAGTACAGGGTACCATAGTGCGGGGAGCAGGCTGAGGAAGGGGAGCCTGAGGAGGTGCATTAGTCCAAGCCTCATCATGTTAGAAAGCTGCTGCGTCAGCACAGTGAGCTGCTGCTTGGATGCTGAAAAGCGATCCAAAGCAGACAGCTCCTGTGGTGAAGCACTGGCTGAGCTACCATCCTGGCTGGCTCATTCTGTCATGGTTAATTAAGCTGACAGCTCACGTGCACGATGCAACAGCACAGGAAAAGTAACCACACAAAGGGGCACATTTGAAAGTTTATTAAATTGCAAAACAAGCGCACGGTGGAGGAAACAGTCACTCGCCAGAGGAACCACCCTGTGGAGAGAAAACAAGAGCTGTGAGCAGAGGAACAGAGTAAGGGGAAATGGGTGAGCCAAATTGCCACTTACTTGGGAACCCAGGGAGAACCGGCAGGGCCCCAGCGGAGAATAGATGAACCAGTAGGGTGTGGGGAATGAACTGGTGGTGCCTGACCGGGTGGAGATAGGATGCTGAGGGAATGGTGAGATGTGGCAGGAGAGCGTGCGCAGTCCTGGAGACACACCTGCACGGTGGCAGCAACCTGAGGAGAGAAGAATGACAAGGTAAGACAGCATGTCTAAACTTGTTAATTATACTTGCTTGTCTACGAAGCGGGCAGTATACCCAGACGAGCCAGCGTTGAATGCGTGGAGAGAGCCTCCTTAAGTACGCTGGCTGATGAGTGGACACAGGTGTGTCTTCTGCCTCAGGTGCAGTGATGAGTTGATGAAGGTGAGGCAGGACGGGAGGGGCGCGCTCTCACTGCCCATGACACATCCTTCCCAGTTCTACCATTGTCCTCTTTAGCTCAGCTGTGACTTTGGTAGGATGAGATCATTTGCTTGTAGGATTCAGCTTAGGCTCCCTAACTCAGCAAAGACATTGGCCATAAAGTGGCTGAAGATGCAGAAATTTGCTGTCTTCAACTCACCTTTGATCTAAAATAATCTAAAAGATTCCAGCACATTTCCTTTCTTGAAACAACATGGTCAAAAATGAGCATTTCTTTTTAAATACTTCTTAGCCTTCCTTTAATGTCTGCAGAAGGAGAGGATGCAGCCAGGTGGCTCATATGTTGCAGCATACTGGCCACTCTCTTCTTGTTCTTCCTGGGCAGAGGATTTGAGTACATGCAATGCACGCTCAATGTGCAGAACCCAGTGTGTCCCTTTAATGATAATACAACAATGATTTTTATGTCACTTATACAGCACACTTTAAAATACAATAAAATCTGAAGGTACTTCACAAGTATACCTCTGAAGCTGGATGGATTACTTATGGTCACTACCAGCATTTTTCCAACTTCCTGGAGTTCTGTCTGAGATTTTGGACTGAAGTGATAAGTCTTCCAAACGGGTGGAGGAGGTCATAGAATTTTGCAGCCATGGGCTCCTTCTTCTGCACAGTCAATGTGACCAGTTAATCTAGATGAATGAGACAGCTTAAAAAGAGATTTGTTTTTTTAAGTATGTATGTGCTTACATTAAAATACACATATTTTTAAACAAAGCAGTAATTAAATGTATCTGTGAGCCATACAGTGAAAGGGAATCACATTCTTGCCATCCTCTTCCTTGAGAAGGGAAATAACACCTCTACGATGTCCCATGTTAACTGCAGCTTCATCTGTTCTAAAGCCAACCAGTGTAGATTTCTTCAAGGTTACATATTTTTACTGTGCCAGCACCTCTTTATAAACAACATTGCTCAGAAAGTGATGCTTTTGCTTAGTTTCTTCATCTTGGGCAAGAATAAGAAGCCTGCTTGATCTGCAAACTCTGCTCGTGGCAACGTAGAATTGGCCATGGCTGAAGAAATCTCTTGTGCAGGAAACACCAACGTGCTGTAAAGACTGGCCCTGTGACTTATTCACAGTCATGGCAAAGCAGGGTCTTACTGGAAACTACGTTGCAAGGTGAATGGAGACATACTGTCAGATGGTATGATTCAATTCAGTTCAGTTCAGCTTTATTTATACAGCGCCACATCACAACAAAAGCCGTCTCGTGGTGCCACGAATCATGAGTGTGATTTGTGGACTCAGGAGAGTGCATCCAGCACTGACACCAATCACAGATGTTGCAACCAACAGGTGAGACAGTATTTGTTCAATGATGCATCTTGAGCCATTGCAATGCCCGTATTTGTTTCATAGTAGCATGATCACTATTCCCACCCTTAAAGTGATGCAATGAGGAGGCATTACAGATGGGCAGAGTGTATTTAGAAACTCAGTTGGGTATGTATGATGACCCTCAGAGTCTGCAGTGTCAACACTGTTGCAAACATGTTCCTCTCCTGGGAAAATCTTTGTCATGTTCTCATTCAATGTATCAGCTTCAGAGTTCGTCGGACATAATATGACACGTTCACATAGCCATCTTAGATTTGAAACATTGGCTTGCATGTCTTTATACACCTAACTGACATTGTCTTCCAGTTTGTCACCTGGAATTATTAGTGTTTCACTGAGTTCAATTGCAAACTCACCCTCCTCTGGAACTACTGGAATTTTTCCTTCTCCAAGGTCCAAGAGAAATTTAGCAAAATGTTTTTCAGCTTGTTGATTTTCTGAAGCTTGAGAGATCCTCATGTTTTCTGTTAGACAAATAGTTTCAACATTTTTCCATAGGTATGAGCTCTTGAAACACCTTCCTATGATCTCGGTTCTGCTACCATGTGGTACAACAGTAAGGATTTGCCTCCAATCGCAACTGAAGACCATTATGATGCCACCAAATGGCTTGTGTGACCCCAGAGCCACTGAAATGTAAGATCTGTTGTTTCCAGTGCACACTGATCCATCATGGACACTTCATCCATGACCATGAGATGTGTCATCCTAATGAGTGTTGTAGTGCCGTCTTGTTCACTTACACTGCAAGTTGATTCATCAGTGAGAATGAAAGGATATTTTGTTCTACTGTGAAAGGTGGTGCCTTTAGGTAGCAGGGTAGCTGCGATGCCACTTGCAGCTGTTGCAAGAGCTATTTTGCCCTGTGCATGAACTTTGTTGAGAATGTGGCATAATATGAATGTTTTCCCAGTCCCGCCACTTGCATCAAGTGCTATCATTTTGCCAAGTCCTTGCTCCATGCTTTCCATCGCTGTTGTAACAACTGCTTGCTGCTTATGATTAAGTCTGTTTTCTGTGACCATAATGAGAGCTTGAGGTTCCTCCATGTTGCGCTCAGTCTCGTGCTGGATAGATAATGCAAGGAATCCTACTCTGTATGTGAAGTAGATCAGGCTCAGGGAGTCCAAAGTTTCCATTTAGGGTGAAGCCATGTCTTTTAACATGGTCCTTAAGGTCTAGTAGCACGATTCACAATATAGTCATCTGGCTCATTCACCTTGGCTCTGTGCATGAAATCTTCACAAAGAACATGCTCATGCCTTTCCCACAACTGCAAGTGCTCTCCTCTAAGTACAAACATAAGCATGTTGGCAAATACTTTATGCAGTGCTGGGCCAAATGTCACATTTGCTACCTCTTCCATAACGGAATGTACTTCTTGATACTTGTCAATAATGCCATGTGCAATGCAGGCAGCCAGATAGGTGTCCATGACCACATATCCAATTTATGAAGGTCTCTGAAGGAGGTTGGTCCTGGCACACGGTACAAAAGCATTCAGAGATAGAAAAGTTTAGCAGTGTGTGGATTGAAGGCAATCATTTGGATTCGTCCAACAGTGTCAGCCATGCGGTCATGGTGGGAACTTTATCTTTTCATGTCCATGTAACGATAAACGTTACCTTGTATAAGTTTGCTTGGATTGAAGCCAGGCATAGGGATTTCCTTAATGCCAATACTTGCCATTGCCAGTGCATTGTTGTATTGTTTTGCTTGTTTAATAAAGTCTTGATTAATGAAAAGGTCCTTGATAGCATCTGGTGGTTGTGGTGGAATTGAGCCAGGCTTGGAATTTGTGGCATCGTAGGTGAGGTCTATCTTTCTGGACATGCAACAGAATCCTTTTCTCTCCTCTTTCCATGTATAGACACGACAATGTGAGCATGTAGGACACTCAAACAGTGATGTCTTACTCAGTGTGTGTGTAATTGCCATAAAGTTCCTCTTGGAAGAAGTCTGTATCATCACACCAAGCGAGATTAAGTTTTTTGTGCGCCTGTTCTACACGTGCACAATGCATTTCCTGATGGTGCAAAGCATCCCTTGTCTGTCGCACCCTACGCTGCTGTAGGGTCTCCTCCTCTCTCAGACAGCTGTGTTGTTCACAGTCATGCATCTGACATGCTGCTCGAACCTCGGGTGTTTCATCATCACGCCATCTTTTCTGGTGTTCAGCATTTCTCCTCACTCTATTGTTCCACATCTCCTCTGTTTCAGCTTCTTGGTGCCTTGCCTGGCATGCAGCGTTAGCAGTCAGTCGACTATTCTGCATCTCCTCTGTCTCAGCTTCTCTGTGCCTTGCATGGCATTCGGCGTCCCTGGTCAGTCGGCTGCTCCACATCTCCTTTGTCTCAGCTTCTCTGTGCCTTGCATGGTGTGCTGCATTGCTCGCTTGGTGAGCATTGTAGGCTTCAGCTGGCTCAACAGCATGTGCATGGCGCACTACACCACATTTCCTCTCTCTCTGTCCACAGTTATTATGTTGGCGTCCATAGTAGGTCAATATGACAAACTGCAAAAGATTAAATCACTAGGATACAAATTAGTATTGGCATGTCAAATGAAAGTAATGTTGCACACAAAAATAAATGTTATGGACTTTTGCATACCATGCAAAATACATACACCTGTATTGTATATAGGCAAATGAAGTTATTATAAGGGAATGATAAATAAACAGGACAAACCATACATTTTCGAAAAGCTTACGTTGTGCACATGATATTAAACATACATTGACATCTGTCACACCTTCCTCTGTGTTAAAGTAGGCTACATATTTCTATTTTACATAGTTTCAATATACAGGCTGAAACAGGTAGTACATCAGAGCAATGGCAAAACTTGTAACAATAGCTGGGGTTTGCACACCCTCGTAACCTCGGAAAAACACGTATCAAACTGACAAACCATCTTACAAACAGTTCGAGAAATATGCAAGGAACACATGTTCCTTGTATTAACAGGTAGATTATCAATCATGTTTATGTTGGCAGACCATGGACTCGCCTTACTTCTGCGGCCTCTAAATGACGCATCTCCCCCTGTGGGTGTCAGGTCACTCGGTACCCTTGCTACTCCATCGCAAGTCACTCTGTACCCAAATCACAACATACTCTAGACGTTCCGTACCTGCTTCCATACCTGCTTAATTAAGTACTTACTAAACCAAAATGTTGCTGTTGTGGTTTATTTTTAATATCAAAATGTGATTCAAAACAGAAGCTGAAATTAAGGCTATGGACCAGCCAAGTGAGCTGTACAATATTTTTGCCTTGGTGAAACAGAGAGGCATACAGTAATCAGTTAATGCATCTGTGTGTGTGGTTATATCTGTCCGTCTGTCTGTCTGTCTGTCTGTTACCAGCTTTTCAGCTCGCCCAGTCAAAATTAAGTGCAACTAAAGGCTTAGTATCATTGTATGACCATATTTTCTCAACTTTTAATTTGCCAGAATTTCCGAAATGACACTTTGTTTTTGAAATAAACACAAATTTAACTTATCATTTCTGTCAATGCCACAGCGAAAAAAGGTACTGTAATAACTATCCTGGGCCAGCAGAGGTCGGAGTGCCACTGTTTTACAGCTGCCCATGCTACCATGCCACAGGCACCAAGGCACAGCACTTTGGTGCTTTCATTTATATGGTGTGAGCTGAAATTTTTATTGTTGTATTTGTTGTTGTTTATATTGTTTGTTTGTTTAAATGTAGACACTTGTCAATAGTTCAATAATTCTGCAATGTCAATAAATCTGCAGTGATTTTTTTAATAAATAATTTTTTACATGAAAATTTTCTTTTGACTCCTTGAACTTCAAAAAAAAAAAAAAGAAAAAGAAAAAACAAGGCAAAACCATGCCATGGCATCTTTGAGAGTTTGACAGTAGCCTTAATTTTAGCTTGTGTTTTGAAGCTTTTGATAAGTTAGTAATCACATTTTGATATTAAAAATAAACCACAACAACATCATTTTGGTTTAGTAAGTATTTAATTACTCAGGTATGGAACGTCTAGGGTATGTTGTGATTTGGGTACAGAGTGACTTGGGACAGAATGGCAAGGGCACAGAGTGTCCAGACCCTTCCTGGTGGGGGGGCATTTAGCTACTCCAATCCACAGGGGCGGTAAAACAAATAACAGTCCGTTAAATCTCGCCCAAAGATGCTGGGATAGGCTCCAGCCCCCCCGCGACCCGAAAAGGATTAAGCGGAAGAAGATGAATGAATGAATGAATGAATAAATGCGCTTACCTAGCAAGGAATGGTTTTCCACCAGTTAGCTCTGCTGGATAATTACCTAGCACACCTTCACCTCAGAGATTAAAATGGCTAGAGCGTTAACTGGAGCAGGTAAAAGATGATCACAGCCTGTTAAATGTGCTCACCTTCCAGAGACACTATCCACAAAACATTCAGTTTGCACAGCACATGCCAGTTGACAAACAACAATGAATGACTATGCATGACCCCATGTGGACTGGTGATAGCACTACATCAGAATAATAAGAACAGTAGTAGAAGTGAAAAATTTATTGATAATAAGTACATATTTTTTTCTGAACACCTCCATACTCGGGGGTGCACACCCTCGTAACCTCAGCAAAACACGTATAAAATCTTAGGTCAGTCTGAGGAACAGTTCAAGAGATATGCGTGGAACAGACAGACACACAGATACACAGAGACAGAGATTTCGTGCATTTATAGATAGATTGGCATAGATTATGATGGACAATGACTTTAGTTATAGTTCTAAAGTTTAGTATTCTGCTAACCAAAACTAAACCTTCACCTATGATATGAATGGATCATTTTCTTTTTTCCTACAAGCCCCACCTTTAAAACTGCATTGCTATACAACGTTTCACTCCTGATCATCTTCTCTGAGATATGAAAATTGCTGGATAAATTTGCTGCCTTTCTGTACATGGACAGATAATACATTTTTAATTTAGCAGTGCATAAAGGGCCCCTTTACACAGCACAAAGATCATTGGGAGACCATTGGGAGATCAAAAATACATGTAAATATTTGGGAGATCATTGTAAGATTTTGAAGGTGATCTATAGAAATCTTGAGAGATCACTGAGAGACCAGGAGAGATTGCTGTGGGACCATTGAGTGTTTGTTTGGCAGCCAGAGGTTTCTACCCCATGTACACAGGGGTGGAGATTGTTGACAGATCACTGATAGATGAAAAAAATGGGCAGATCTCTCAATGATCTTTCATTGACCTCTCAGTGATCACCAAAATCTCTCAACTGATCTCATGATCTCCATGGTCTCCACAGTTTAGGGATTGTTTTGGACAGGGTCAAAACAAACATTTACACAGACACAGATTGTTGAGAGATCAGGTCAATTATTAAACTCTCAGTGGTCTTCCATTGATCTCCTTGCTGTAAAAAGGGGATTTAAAGTTTTGGCTGCTGAAGCACAACCTTTCTTTACAACCAGCTGTACCAACGAGGTTGTTTCATACAAACTTGGACATGCTGAAAACTAAACTCAAATGCAGGCTTTATATTATAAGTGAACTTTTTAGTTCTATTTCAACCTGGTGATCCGGAGAGTGCCTCTTTGCTATATGCCACAACTGACGCAATGAGATCAACCTTGTGGTACAGGCAGATGGCTGCTGCTGTATAAATAAAAATGAATTATGCAACAGGAATCAGAGAGTAGGCTCTTTAAAGACTGCCTCTGGCATCTGTTAATCTCCATGCTGCTTTCCACAGCACTATACAAGTAGCATTATGGAATCTCCTCAGCATTATCACTGTCCAGATGAAGACAGATCTGTAGAAATCTGATTGGTTTCAAATCTCCTTCAAATTACTTTTAGAAGCAGTCAAAATTACCTTGAGCTGGCAGTCTAAACAAGGCTTATGTCTTAGCACGATTCAGCAGCACAGGTGACCCACTACAAAGTTTGTGCATGCAGTAATTATCTGGATTTTCTTGTTTTATTCAAATAACTAATGCAAGGGTACTGCTATGTGTCAGTTAACCCTCTAACTCTGGGACCCTGCCCTCCTAAGATTTGGCAATTCATTTTTGTTTGTAGAGGACACTATATTTTAGCTCCTACTGTTCATTAGAGTAGACAAGTGGAACTTTAAAATGATACCACATGTTGAAGGGTGTGGTGTTGCTAACCTCTGTGTTGTCTTTTAAAAATGGCTGCACTCTGTTTTTTTAAAGGTTACAGTGGAGCAAAAAAGTATTTAGTCAGCCACCAATTGTGCAAGTTCTCCCACTTAAAAGATGAGAGAGGTCTCCAATTTTCATCATAAGTATACCTCAACTATGAGAGACAAAATGAGAAAAAAAATCCAGAAAATCACATTGAAGGATTTTTAATGAATTAATTGGTAAATTCCTCAGTAAAATAAGTATTTGGTCACCTACAAACAAGCAAGATTTCTGGCTCTCACAGACCTGTAACTTCTTCTTTAAGAGGCTCCTCTGTCCTCCACTCGTTACCTGTATTAATGGCACCTGTTTGAACTCGTTATCAGTATAAAAGACACCTGTCCACAACCTCAAACAGTCAGACTCCAAACTCCACTATGGCCAAGACCAAAGAGCTGTTAAAGGACACCAGAAACAAAATTGTAGACCGGCACCAGGCTGGGAAGACTGAATCTGTAATAGGTAAGCAGCTTGGTGTGAAGAAATCAACTGTGGGAGCAATTAGAAAATGGAAGACATACAAGACCACTGATCATCTCCCTCGATCTGGGGCTCCACGCAAGATCTCACCCCGTGGGGTCAAAATTATCATGAGAACGGTGAGCAAAAATCCCAGAACCACAAGAGGGGACCTAGTGAATGACCTGCAGAGAGCTGGGACCAAAGTAACAAAGGCTACATCAGAAACACACTACACCGCCAGGGACTCAAATCCTGCAGTGCCAGACGTGTCCCCCTGCTTAAGCCAGTACATGTCCAGGCCCATCTGAAGTTTGCTAGAGAGCATTTGGATGATCCAGAAGAGGACTGGGAGAATGTCATATGGTCAGATGAAACCAAAATAGAACTTTTTGGTAAAAACTCAACATGTCATGTTTGGAGGAGAAAGAACACCATACCTACTGTGAAGCATGGGGGTGGAAACATCATACTTTGGGGCTGTTTTTCTGCAAAGAATCCAGGACGACTGATCTGTGTAAAGGAAAGAATGAATGCGGCCATGTATCGTGAGATTTTGAGTGAAAACCTCCTTCCATCAGCAAGGGCATTGAAGATGAAACGTGATTGGGTCTTTCAGCATGACAATGATCCCAAGCACACCGCCCGGGCAACGAAGGAGTGGCTTTGTAAGAAGCATTTCAAGGTCCTGGAGTGGCCTAGCCAGTCTCCAGATCTCAACCCCACAGAAAATCTTTGGAGGGAGTTGAAAGTCCGTGTTGCCCAGCGACAGCCCCAAAACATCATTGCTTTAGAGGAGATCTGCATGGAGGAATGGGCCAAAATACCAGCAACAGTGTGTGAAAACCTTGTGAAAACTTACAGAAAACATTTGACCTCTGTCATTGCCAACAAAGGGTATATAACAAAGTATTGAGATGAACTTTTGTTATTGACCAAATACTTATTTTACCGAGGAATTTACCAATTAATTCATTAAAAATCCTTCAATGTGATTTTCTGGATTTTTTTTTTCTTATTTTGTCTCTCATAGTTGAGGTATACCTATGATGAAATTTGGAGACCTCTCTATCTTTTAAGTGGGAGAACTTGCACAATTGGTGGCTGACTAAATACTTTTTTACCCCGCTGTATATTTCAATTTAGTCTAGTAAATAAATATCTCATCAACATCTATCCCGATAGATCTACAGTTGCAATCAAAATTATTCACCCCCCACTGCAAATTAAGTTTATGGGCAAGATGTACAAACTAGCAGCTGTTTGCAATAAACAAATCAAACAAGAACAATTTAAATAGCTCAACACAACTAATATTACAAGTAGTTTCTCCAAATTCAACACAAAATGCCACTTTTAGTGACTACTGCAGTCTCAAAATAGGTCAATCCCTTCATGACAATCATTTTTAGTACTTACTAGACGACCTTTTTTCTGTTATGATCTGTTGCAAATGTGATGCACAGCCAGACACCAGCTTCTGGCAGCATTCTGAGAATTTTACTCCATTCCTCATGTGCAAAGGCCTCCAGTTCACTAATATTCTTGGGTTTGCGTGCTGCAGCCCCCTTTCTTTAAATCCCACCAGAGATTTTCAGTGGGATTCAAGTGAGGTGACTATAATGACCATAACTTTGTCAGGGTTTTGTTATGTTTCTGTGAAGATTCAGCATTGGTTTCTATCTTCCAGGACTTCTTCTAAAACCAAACCTTAGTGGACTTTGAGGTATGCTTGGGATGATTGTCTTGTTGTAAGGTTCAATGACACCCAATCTTCAGATTTTCTCCCAGGATTTTCTGATACTTGATTGAATCCAACTTGCTCTCCACACACTGCAGATTTCTAGTGCCAGAGGAAGCAAGGCAGCCCCAGAGCATCACTGTGCCACTGCCATGCTTCACTTTAAGGATGGATTGATAGATAAGATAGATAGATGTACTTTATTGATCCCAAACTTGGAAATTACAGTGTAGTGGTGTTCTTTTCTGTGTATGCTTCATTTTTTCTGCTCCAGACATACTGCTGATCCATAGGCCTGAAAAGTTCAAGTTTTGTTTGTTTCAGCACTCTACAGAACAGAATCCCAAAACCTCTTTGGCTTATATATATATATATATATATATATCCTCTCATTGCTCTGGTGTCCAATACATCCCTTATGTCTCTCTGCCTGACTATGATGTAGTCTAATAAGTGCCAGTGCTTGGATCTTGGGTGCATCCATGTCTTCCTGTGTGTGTCCTTGTGCTTAAATAGAGTGTTGGTTTTCACAAGGTTGTACTCTGAACATAGTGCAAGTAGAAGTTCTCCATTAGCATTGCACTTGCCTACTCCATGACTGCCTAGCACTCCTTTCCATTTCTCAGTGTCCGAACCAACTCTGGCATTAAAATCTCCAACGAGTATCAGCCTGTCATCAGTTGGTACACGCCTGATAGTCTTACGTAAATTACTGTAGAACTCTTCCTTCACCTCCTCTGTGTTGGTCATTGTTGGGGCATATACACTGATGAGTGTGGCATACATCTTCCGCTGTAGTGGGAGTCCCATAGTCATTATCCTGTCATTGATTGGCACCGGTTCCTCATCAAGCATTGCTGCTATCTCCTTTCAAACTGCAAATCCCACTCCTGCTTCTCTCCTTTCTTGAGTTGATCTCCCACTCCAAAAGAAGATGTACCCATGGTCTTCCAAGCTGTCATATGCAGGCAATCTTGTTTCACTAAGTGCAGCTATGTCTACATTGTACCTGTTCATTTCCAGGGCCACAAGCGCGGTCTGTCTTTCTGGGCGCTGTGATGTTGTTCTGTCCAACAGAGTGCGTACATTCCATTCTGCTACACACAAGGCTGCTGTTTTCCTCTTTTTTTGTCTTCCTGCTCCTAGCTTACTTTTCGCTGCCTGTCGGAGTGTGAACAAATCAGCGTGGACCTTGTAAGCCCAGGCGACGTCCGAGCTGGTATGAGTTGCTTTCTGATTGACCATTTCATGAAACTGCTTGCAAAGTATTTGAGTACTGCTAGCTTTTGCTGGACTAGCAGCACTTTCTTGGCAGATAAAGGTATTATCAGTGGCAAGGACAAGCCAAGACAAACTGACTCCAGTATCTGTTGCAGTGACTGACCAGATGATAGGTTTGTTTATCTCTGCTCTTTGTGTAGTGCATGTCACAATGCACTGACTGGCACAGTCCACCACAGACCTTGCGAAAGATGTGTTTATCTGCCATATACATATATATATATATTCTCTTCCGGCTTTTCAGAGAGAGCAGATGCTTTTCTTCCTTCTCTCCCACCTGATTCTCTCCCTTCTGATCCCAGCTTGCAATGTTGCGTTTTTGTCTGTGTTTAGTCGCTCTTCTGCTGAATCTTAATCTAAATGGAAATTATGTATCTGGAAAGCGGCTTAACTGTGATTGTCACCACTTTAAAAGAAGATCGGGTCAGGGGGAACCCAACGAGGAGACTCATGGACATTGGAATTCATGCGTCTGTGTAGATTTGGCAGGAAACATTATTGGTTATGATCTCAGGACTTCTATTTTGGCTGTGGAGTTCCCTGATGTATCAGAAATTGAAGAAGGTGAGAGAGCTGATCGAAGCGGACCCGGCAAGCTCCTTCATCAAATTCGACCAGTTGGGGAGGGCACGATTAGTGGCAAATGGCGAACTGAATGACAGTGATTCAGCGGAGGAATACATCTGGAGCCCTGTGCTCTCCATGAAATGCTTGTTTAAGCCTGTATATGGAAATTATGAAGCACAGAAGTGCATGAGAGAGGAAAATTCTATTCTCCGTGGGCTCTGAGCTGTGTAGATTTGACCTTGTTTTTGATGCCCTTTTTACATTCCTCCTCGATGAGATAAGGTAGAAGTGGCGGCTGCTAACCCAAACAATCGACATACAATTGCTGTTGTTTCAGCAGATTGAACTCCTCAAGGACAGCCCATGTGCCTTCATCTGCAAGCGAAGAGATAGACTCCGGACTTGTTTATAAGTCACATGATTATAACATCTATCCACTGCTGTTCACCAGCAACTGTCACACCTACACTACACAATGCATACAACATTACACGACTGACACATATATACTGACTCATACATACACTGCCTCTCTCAACTCTTGTTTTTGTGTGATCTATATTGTCTGCTAATTGTGCAAGAGGTTTTTTTTCTGTGTAATCAAAATTTGGCTCATTTGAGCTTTATATGAGCTTATACGAGCGTTATTCTGATTAACTATGTTTTTTCTCTCTGCCTATTGTGTTCTCCTCCCCCCCTTCCCCTCTTTACCCCCACTGTATGACAGGCGCCTTGCATGGCTGCCGCGTCATTGGATGCACCTAACGTGCGCGCCCAATGTCAAGTCAAATTCCTCGTATGTTTACTTGTAAATATACTTGGCAATAAAGGTGATTCTGATTCTGATATATATATATATATACAGAATATATATATTACCAAGGCACTTCAACACAAACATTTATTTTGTAAAAAAAAAAAAAACAGTGAGCAAAATTAGAGAACAGTGACCACTGTGTCAGAAGAAAAGATTTGAACAATTTTTTTTTAGGGTTATAGGATTAAAAAAAAATAGGAGGTGTAGAGGTCCTTGCTTTGAATGACTTAAGCACATCTGCGCCCACAGGACATCACTAGTTTCTCTCACTGCTCTGGTTTGATCTTGGTCCATTCTTCTTGCAGTCTATTCCACAGTTCCGTAACTGTAGAGGGTTTCATCGCCATTATTTTGTCGCCAAGGATTTTCCAGAGATTCTCTATGGAGTTTAGATCTGGACTCTTGGCTGACCATTTCATTGTTCCAGTATTGTTAGATTCAAGGAACTGTTTAACCTGTTTTGCAGTGTGACAGGGGACATTGTCTTGCATGAAAAGACAATGCTCCCTGTCTCATTGGGAGACAGTTACAGTGAAGGAATTGCATGGTGCTGAAGGTGGTTCACATAAACATTTGCATTCACTCTGCCATGTACAGTAGCTGTACAAGAGGCCTGATTCCTGCTGCAGAAAATATCCCTCAAACTATGGCACTTCCTCCTCCAAATTTAACTGACTTCTTTACAGACTTTGGGTTCAGTCTTTCCCCAGTTTGACACCAAACATATTGTTTCCCATCAGACTCAAATAAAATGAACTTACTCTCACCACTGAAGTGCACTCTGGACCAGTTTTCCTCTGTCCACACAACATGCTCCTCAGCAAATGCAAGTCTGACCTTTTTATTCTTTCTGCTGATGAGAGGTTTGGTTACTGCAGAGTGAGCTTTGGGTCCACACTGTGCCGAGACAGATCCTTGCCCTGTTCAGCAAGGAATGGCAAGCAATGGCATGGAATGGCAAACAATTCCCCATTGAGAGTCTTTGTATAATCCTGTCCTCTTGTGCACTTGTTTTACATGGACATTCAGCCTTTTTGGGGGGACTTAAATTAATCTGTGTCCATGTAAAGTTTCAATATTCTTGAAATCAGACACTTGGAAGGCCCAGCCTCTCTTGCAATGGCTGAGAGGGTCATCCCTTTGGCCTTCATCTGGATAACCTGCCTTAGCAGGATTTCAGTCACCTTAGAGTGGCTTGCCATCTTGCAAAGTAACTAGGAGACCTGCCAGATAAATAGAGCATGTCCAACAATTAAGTAAATTGTCACCAGGTGCCAGATTAACACCAATAACTGGGAGATATCTAAAGGTGCTTTTCCACTAGGGTCAGTACGGTACGGTTCGGTATGGGACGGGACGGTACAGTTCGGCCTGCTTTGTGATTCCACTGCACTAGGTCCCACTTCAAGTGGGTGGGAATAGTTACAGGGGAGGCGGCGCAATCCTCTCCCTCCCGTTACATAAAACAAGCGTAACTGGTGTAAAACAAGCATAACGTTATGCAAAACACAAGCTGGCAGGATATGAGGGGTCTGCGTTCTCTGGCTTTTTTTTTTGCCAGAATAAAGGCAAAAAAGCAGAACAGAAGGCAAAGACGGTGATACGACACACTCTGGAAAAGTACTGGAGCGTTTAGGAAACCATAGAGCAGTATAAAGGGGAAGACATGAGGATACGAACTCCATCATGTATGACGGCAAGCTAATGATTGCTAATGCTACTTTGCTTTTAAGTCCACCGTACAACATTGTAATGTCTGTAAGTTATCGGTATTAGGTACTAAAATATGTATTCTCTGTGTGTGTGTTTCAGATGGCTCTCTTGTGGCAAAAATATCACTTCAAACCATCTGTCTGAACGTTCAACACAGTGATGTCACCCCAGCTTCAGGAACGCCAAGTGGTTACAGAACTGCAGAACGTCTGTAGAAATGTTTAGCTTCCTGTGCAACAAATTGCTCTGATCTGTGTCAAAATCATGGAGAGATTGTTGAGACGTCATGTGATTTACCTGCTCCAGCCAGTGGTGTCGTGGCAAAACATGGATCAGCTAGGTGCCTTATTGTAGTATATGAGCTGTAAAATATATATTTCAACAGGTAAACAGTGCTGAGTTAGGCATAAGATATATTTAACAATTATGATGCATTTTAAGCCAAAATAAATGGATCTAGGATTAAAAGTAATTAAAATAATGCAGTCACAAGGTTACATGGAGAAATACATGGATTCGTCGTCGTCGTCGGCCTCCGTCGGTCTATGATGACCATGGAAGAGAATCCTAAATGTCTACTCTGCTGGAACAGCACCGCCTGTGGCTGAACAGGCCGATGCGCGAATGGCAGTCCCTGTCACACAGGTCACACTTGTGGGTGGTCTCTGTGCTGCTGGGTCTGTGGCGGTTCTTCTTGCGGGTCCTTTTTTCATCTGCTGCAGCAGTCAGTCTCTCTTCACCCGCCTTGAGCTGTCTGGTGAGGGTGCCTCTCCATTTGGAGCGGTCCGTTGCAAGGTCCTCCCAGCGCTCTGTGTTGATCTCCAGGGTCTTCATGTCTCTCTTGCAGACGTCTCTAAAGCGCAGCTGTGGGCGGCCAACGTCTCTCCTGCCAGTCGCCAGTTCTCCGTAGAGGATGTCTTTGGAGATTCTGCCATCCTCCATACGGTGAACGTGGCCTAGCCAGCGGAGCCTGCACTGCCTGAGTCGAGTGAAGTTGGAGGGAAGGCCGGCGCGGGACAGAACTTCTGTGTTGGGCACTTTGTCCTGCCAGGACATGTCCAGGATGTGGCGAATGCAGCGCAAGTGGAAGGAGTTCAGTCTCTTTTGCTGCTGGGCATATGTTGTCCACGTCTCACTCCCATAGAGCAGTGTGCTGATGACGCAGGCGTTGTACACTGCCATCTTCGTCTTGACAGAGAGCTTGGGATTCTTCCACACTTGTATGGTGAGGCGAGCGAGTGTGAAGGCTGATTTTCCAATCCTCTTGTCGATCTCTGTATCAAGGGAGAGGTTGTTGCTGATCGTGGACCCCAGGTACGTGAACTGATTCACGACCTCTAGCGCGTAGTCATCGATGGTGATGGTTGGTGGTGCTTCCGTGCCTTGCGCCAAGACATTAGTCTTCTTCAGGCTGATGGTAAGCCCGAAGTCCTTGCATGCCTGGGAGAAGCGGTCCATCAGGGTCTGAAGCTCCTGCTGTGTGTGGGTTGCGACTGCAGCTTCAATATCAAAGATATTGAAGATTTGTTTATCTTCGTAATCTTGGTGATTGGGATAATTCTGATTGGGACGGGAATTGTCTTGGTTTACCGCAAATTGCTGAAGATGGATTCAACCTATCAAAATGCTGGCCAGGCGAGGTGCATCCAACAAATTGGGAAACTGGAGAAGACCCTGATAGCGACTACTGGAGAACTGTCTCGTAAGGTGGATTACATCATGGGTTCGCTCAGGTCTTTCCACGACGAATTCAAAGCTGCGCAATGAAGGATTAATGTACTGAATCTACAGAAGAAATACAAGTCTTCTCTGTGATCAGTCCTATTTGGCATTATTATTCCCCATGAAAATTCCTCCTGGCTGTCTGCAGACTGTGTTTTTTCAAAATCATGAGCACAAGGCCTTGGACAGCCAGCTGCAGCGCCAGATAAGACTGGCGCCAGACAGACAAAACATCTTCTGCCAAGGGTCCTTGGTCTCTCTTATTATCATCAACACTGCTCAACACCGCACACACATTGATCCATGAACTGAATAAAGATAACACTGCTCTCTTGTGTCCTGTGAATTCTGTGTGTAGCGAATATATGTGCATCGAGCTTTTTTTTCCCTTGAACTCTTAATATTGATTAAGTATGTAACCAGTATTTTGAATCAATGATTTTTTTGCTCCTTCCTATTGTATCATCTTTATGCGACCTGTACCCTCCTGCTGACAGGCGCGTTGCAGATGCGCCGCGGCACGGAAATGCAGGTTCATTACTGTGTCAAGTCAAATTCTCTCGTATGTTATCAGTGATCTGTTAATGTACTTGGCAATAAATCTTTTTCTGATTCTGATTCGGGTCTGCGAACAGCGTGTCTCTGATTAGAGCCTCGCGTACTTTGGTTCTGGCTTTCAGGCGGGCGAGGTTGAAAAGCCTGCCGTCAGATCTTGTGTGCAGGTAGATTCCCTCTGTTGCTGTGCTGAAAGCATGCCTCAGGAGCATAGCAAAGAAAATCCCAAAGAGGGTTGGCGCAAGTACACAGCCCTGTTTCACTCCGCTGCGTATGTTGAATGGCTCTGAGACATTGCCGTCGTGCTGCACTATCCCCTGCATGTTGGTGTGAAACGATTCGATGAGGCTTTGCAACTTTGGTGGGCATCCTATCTTTGGCAGGATCTTGAAAAGGCCCTCTCTGCTGACCAGATCGAACGCTTTGGTGAGGTCGATGAAGGCGACGTACAGGGGCATGTTCTGTTCTCTGCATTTCTCCTGGAGTTGGCGGATGGAGAATATCATATCTACCGTCGATCGCTCAGTGTGGAAGCCACACTGAGACTCGGGGTAGACACGTTCGGCAAGCTTCTGTAGACGAACGAGAACAACTCGTGCGTAGACTTTGCCAACAACGCTAAGGAGGGAGATGCCCCTGTAGTTGTTGCAGTCGCTTCTCTCCCCTTTGTTTTTGTAGAGGGTGATGATCTTGGCGTCCCTCATGTCCTGTGGTACGGCACCTTCCTTCCAGCACTGGCAGAGGACGTCATGCAATGGCAGCAGTAGGGCAGTCTTGCAGTGCTTGATCAGGTCGGGGGGTATGCCGTCGTTGCCGGGTGCCTTGCCTGCGGCCAAGCTATCAATGGCCTTTCTGAGTTCGTTGATGGTTGGCTCGGCGTCAAGTTCGCCCCTGGATGGCAGGCAGTCGATGGCATCAAGGGCTGACGGTGTCACGGTGTTCTGTATGGAGTAGAAGTCGGAGTAGTGTTCCACCCATCTCTCCATCTGCTTGTTCTTTTCTGTGATCATCTCCCCAGTGGAGGATTTGAGGGGGGCCATCTTGCTCTGAGCCGGACCAAGTGCTTTCTTGATGCCATCGTACATACCACGGATGTTCCCTGTTATGGCAGTGGTTTGAATGTCTTGGCTGAGCTGAGTCCAGTACTCGTTGGCACAGTGCCGAGCAGTCTGCTGAACTTTGCTTCTCGCAGCCCTGAGAATCTGGAGATTCTTCTCGTTTGGGTACTTCTTGTACTCAGCAAGTGCTGAGCGCTTGGCTTCAATGATGGGGGTCATTTTTTTTTTTTTTTTTTTGTTACTTATTTGTACCCGTAGGTAGACTTGGTTTGCAGTCTGGTGACAAGCCACCGGCTGCTGGTCGCTGCATGCGCGAGCGCCCTAAACCTACATGTTTTTTGGTATGCGGGAGGAAACCGGAGAAATCCCGGAGTAAACCCGCGCAACACGGGGAGAACATGCAAACATCTCAGTCATCTCAGTCAACTTGGCGTCAAACCAGTCCTGTGACTTCAAGGTCTTCCTCCCAAAGGTAGCCAAGGCTGTGCGGTGGATGGTGTTTTGCAGCTCTCCCCACTTCTGCTTTGTAGATTCTCCTTCTTGTGGTACACCAAGTTCCTTCTCAAAGGTGGAGGCAAACTGCTCAACAAGTTCAGAAAAAGATTTATTGCCAAGTACATTAACAGATCACTGATAACATACGAGAGAATTTGACTTGACACAGTAATGAACCTGCATTTCCGTGCCGCGGCGCCTCTGAAACGCGTCTATCAGCAGGAGGGTACAGGTAGCATAAGAATAATACAATAGGAAGGAGCAAAAAAATCATTGATTCAGAATACTGGTTGCATAATCAATCAATATTATGATTACAAGGAAAAAAAAAGCTCTCAATGCACATTCGCGGACAAGATTCACAGGACACAAGAGAGCAGTGTGTGTATCTTTATTTCAGTTCGTGGATCAATATGTGTGCACTGTTGAAGCAAGTGTTGTGATAATAAGATAAGATAAGATAAGCCTTTATTAGTCCCACAATGGGGAAATTCCAGGATTGCAACAGCACAGGGATAGCAACACTCAGAGCAACAATCAGAAGGCAAGAAAAAACAACATCTAGTAAACATATGTCCATATTACTATAAATGTATATATATAGACACACAGTGCAGAGCATTATGGCTGGTGAATGTGCAGCAGAAAGTCTAAGCTCTCTCTCCGCGGATGCAGCGGGCCAGCTGGAAGTCTTTGGGCATGATGGTGACCCCCTTAGCGAAGAAGAGACCACCAGGTGGGCCTCGCTGGTCTCCTGCAGAGCCATGACGGCGAAGCTCAGGAAACGCAGGACGGTCTTGAAGTCCTGAGCGATCTCCCTCACCAGGCACTGGACGGGCAGCTTACGGATGAGCAGCTCCGTGGATTTCTGGTAGCGACGGATCTCTCTCAGAGCCACGGGCCTGTGACGGCGAGGCCTCTTCACTCTGCCGGTGGCCAGAGCGCCTCTCCGAGCAGCCCTGGTGGCTAGCTGTCTCCTGGGGGGCTTCTTCCTCCAGTAGATTTTACGGGCAGTCTGCTTGGTTCTTGCCATCGCTCTTTATTATTCTGTCTTATATTTCTTTCACGCCGCCTAAACTCCAGCCCGGCACCCGCGTCCTTTTCGCTACAGCTCCCGGTATGTCGAGTTTCCCATTAGCACCGGGCGGCGGCCAAGTGCTAGCTAGCACTAGCTCCTCCCCGCTGTAACGTCTCCCGCTGCAAACCGTGGCTCCGTCCGCCGACCCGGGAGACCCCCGGGGCGATCCGTGCGTCCGTGATATATATACAGAGTGAAAGGTGTAGAAAGAAGAAGGAAGATAAAAAAAAAGGCTGTTGCAACAGGCAGCCGACTCGTGTGGCGCCGCCGGTCCGGCGGAACCGGAACCGGAAAAAAAAAAGTAGTAATAGAAGAACAACAAGGGCACTTGGCAGGAGATGTTTTGTCTGGCTGCTCGCCAATCGTCCTTGCGATTATCTGAGCAGGTGCTGTCCAAGGCCTTGTGCTCGATGTTTTGAAAACACAGACTGCAGACAGCCAGGAGGAATTTTTCATGGGGAAATTGGGCCAAATAGGACTGATCACAGAGAAGGAGCTTTTTATTTCTTCTGTAGATTCAGTACTTAATCCTTCATTGCGGGGCTTTGAGTCTGTCGTGGATAGACCTAAGCGTAAACATGATGTAATCCACCTTCCGAGACAGTTCTCCATTTGTCGCTATCAGGGTCTTCTCCAATTTTTCAATTTGATAGATGCACCTCGCCTGGCCAGCATTTTGATAGGTTGTATCCATCTTCAGCAATTTGCGGTACACCAGGACAATCCCAGTTCCAATCAGAAAGATCCCGATCACCATTATTACGAAGACATACAAATCTTCAATATCTTCGATAGAGAGATTAGTGAGACACAAGATCCTCCAATTACTTGTGTCACGTAAATAGCCCGCTGGAGCCGTTCCTGCGGGGCAGACAGCTTCCCCCGGAGCACTTTTCCTTGTTGAAAAAATAGTGTCAATTGTGTTCAAAGCCCAGCTTATTAACTCCATAATTTCTTTCGACGGTCGCAGTTAGACGCAGACAGACAACAGCAAGCTGGGATCCAGTAGTTGGGGGGGAAGGAAAAAAAAGTCAGAGCAAGAGAGAAGGAAAAAGCGTCTGCTCTCTTGGGAGGGCGGAAGTGAAGGAAGTGAAGTTCTGGTTGGGCCATCTTGCTGGTGTCAATCCGTGCCTTTCCAGGCTGTCTAGCACGATGGAATTTCTTCAGCTGCAGCTTGACCTTGCAACACACCAATGAATGGTCTGTGTTGCAATCTGTACTCTGGAACGAACGGGTGATTAGCACGTTCTTCAGTGAGGTGCGCCTGCTCAGGTCCAGCTGGTGCCAGTGCTTTGAGCGCGGATGTCGCCAGGAAACCTTGTGTTGGGGCTTGGTCTTGAAGAACAAGTTTGTGATGCACAGATCGTGATATGTGCAGAACTCGAGTAGCCGCTGTCCGTTGCCATTCATTCTGCCCATGCCAAATGGTCCAAGACAGGAGGGCCAGGAGTCGTGGTCAGCACCCACTCTGGCATTGAAGTCTCCAAGGAGAATGAGTTGTTCAGAGTTGGGGATGATCCTGACAGTTGTTGCGAGATTCTCGTAGAACTCGTCTTTTGCCTCTGGTGTGGCTGTCAGTGTTGGGGCATACACACTGACGAGGGTGACTGGGCCTTGAGTGGTGTTGAGGCGGAGGGTGAGGAGTCATGCAGAGCCATTGCTGCCCGGTTCCACCATCTTCAGCAAGGTGTTCTTCACTGCGAAGCCCACTCCGTGTTCCCTGTGTTTGTCACTGCCCTTTCCCTGCCAGTAGAACGTGTAGTCCTCAGTGTAGTCTCAGTGTGCCTGTGTCAGCCAACCGTGTTTCCTCGAGAGTGGCGATATCCACTCCCAGTCTCTTCAGCTCATTATTGATGATGGCAGTCTTCCTGGTGTCGTTGATGTCCTTGAGGTTAGCAGCGAGTCCTGTCGTCATAGTGTGGACGTTCCAATTTCCCAGTTTTAGAGTTGGTCTCTTTTGTTTTTTTGTCTTGCCTGGTGCGAAGGTTCTCAGCCTGCCGTTCGGACTTCTCCTCATCCCCATGCACCCAATGAGGAAAGCAAGCTGTGGCGGGACAACACCTTATTGGCTGGGGGCTGACCAGCTTGAGGCGGGCGGTAGCTGTCCAGTGAGATCTGATGATCCCTCCCACCGTCGGGAACAACCGCTGGCGCCGCGCTCTACGCCAATTGAGCGATGGCTTATAACCGGTATCTGTCATTCCCCGTGTTTTGTCTATGCCAAAGGCGAAGCTGGAGTGTCCTCTCCAGTGATCCGGTGTTCTACCTTCCAGCGTTGGGCGTTGGTAGGATTCAAGCCTGGGCAGGAAGATATGGAGGACAAGATGTTGCCCATGCAACATGTCCCCCCTCTCCACGTCACTGATGAATCCAAAGGAACAGCAGGGCTGCTACAGTTTGGCACCAGCGCCGTCGCAGGAGCTGCCAGAATGATGTTGAGAACAACAGAGAACTGCCTTAGGGGCTCCGACTCCGGATTTTTCCTCAGGGTTGACTCCCGAAGCTTTTCCCGTGACCGGGTGTGCCGCAAGGCAGCGGAGGTTTGAAATCAGGGTTTACCTTCCCCTAGATGGGCTACCTTCCCAGGTTGACGAGCCACCATCTACCCGAAGCATCTGGTTTTAAGGCGCCAGAGATCCGCCCTTGCCCCTTCTCTTATTAGTAAAAGCAGTTCCGCCGGGCTTAGAGACTAAACCACACGGGCAGGCTAAGAGTTGGACTTAGTTGTCAGAGGCTTTTCGAGACGCACGCCATAAGGAGCATTTTATGAGCACTGGGAGCTTAACCCCAGTGCCGCTCCTGGCTATGACAACCTTGGAACCAATGAAATATATGGAGAAATACATGGATTAACTGGAAATATATCATATTGAATATTGCTGACTACATGTAGATACTGTATAAATACATATTCTCTGCATCAACAGAAAACTATACATGTGTTCATGTAGTATTGCCCTAGGAAATTTGACAATAAACCTTTGTACTTTTACAGATGTCTCTACTTTTGTTTTATGTGTGAAGGTTACCACCAAGTGACATAAATACTAAAAGATTGGAAAAAGCTGTCTAAGAACAATCCAGCAGTTTGACAAATCACTTTTGGTTTGGTGTAAGTCTACCAACAGAATTATGAACCATAAAGCAGTTTGTGTTAAAATGTTAAATCCCAGTAAACCCAAACTCAGGGATGTCCAATCATGTGCCATGGAGGGCCAAGACCCTTCAGGTTCTCTCTTATATCCCATTATTAGGAAATACAGATGCTAATATGGCCCAGAATTCCTCCATATACTGGGACTATCATTAAAGTGTGCAGTGTCTTCTGCACTGGCACATCCAACAATACAATCTACAACAAATAATTGTTTTGGTTACTTTTCTTAAAAATGAGCCATTATTTTCAAAGACACAGATAAATGGTTTGTACTGTTGTGTCATGGTGCGGTCCTTGCGGACCACTAATGAGACACTATAGGCAGCCGTTGAGTTTGCGTATTTATTAAAGGAGGACAAGGATACAAAATAGTGAGCCACGTGGGCCAAAACACAAATAAAGACTAAGATTAGGACACACCAAAGATAAACTGAGGACTAGGAAGACTGATGGGAGACAAGGATACAACACTTACAAGAGAATAGCGAGGGCGGAACCTAACGCTGAAAGGAACTGACTTCGGATGTAGGGAACCCAGTCTGGATAAGGCGAGGTTGCAGCCCGGAGTGATAGAAGCTGCTCCCTTAAATAGGCCAAGAGGATTAATCAGCTGATGAGGGCGTCATCAGCTGAATTAAATCCAGCTGTCACTGCTGAGCTCAGCTCTGACAGCCGGAAGCCCCGCAGAGACGCTGCCAGAATAAGGGCTCTGAGAGACCATAAGGAACAATACAGAATGGGAGGAAAATACTGCATGACCCGAGCGCGGACGAGATCGGCGCTTAGACCATGACATGTTGACTCTTTTCCCACCAGTGTCTTAACAGACAAAATAGATAAATCACTAAAGTGTTTATTACAATCAGCAGCAAATTCCAGATTATTTAGAATGTGCAAAATTCAAACTGTAAAAAAAAAGAAAAGAAATTGGAATGGGTCACACACGCCAGCCACGCTGCCTCATTGAGTAGCAACTGGATCGGCCCCTCGTACTGGTCCCGGTTCAGCAGATCTTCAGCCTGCATCTCTGTAAATAGTGAGGCAAGGTCCGGTTTGGGTAGATCGTTTTCCTCTTGCCTAGATGAAAGACAGAAATGGGTGGTGGATAATTAGAGCAAGTTTAAAACATATTTAAGAAATGAATGAAGGAATGAATCTTTATTTTGGATAGATTAGATTAAAAGAAAGGAACAGAATAATATAACAAAGGGAAAAAAAATCCAACAAGGTCAAATTAAACAGTAACTCCTCGGATTATACAATTCAACATAAGTTATCCGAAATGGGTGATGGCTGAAGCCACAGCTTATATTGCTCACCCATGTTCCATCTAAGAATTCAAAAAGAAAATAAAAGTGATTACAAATCAGAACAAAGCCAAGACAAAACTTGACAAAAAACCTAAGCAACAGCACAACACAGAGTGGATATAATAATCCTTATGTGATTTTATATGTCGTTTTGTATATACAGTATGTTTGGAGTATTTCTTCCTTTAGTTTTTGTTTAAATTGTCCAAGAATTGTACATGATTTTAATTCAGGTCCAAAAGTGTTCCACAGTCTGACTCCTTGCACTGAGACACAGTGTTGCTTGGTGGTAGTTCTCACCAAAGGTTTTTGAAATATACATGTTCCTCTGAAATGATATTGTTTCTCCCTGATTTGGAACAACTTTTGGATATTTGTGGGCAGTGATAGATTCTTCACTTTAAACATTATTACTGCAGTTTTAAAATCAACCAGATCTTTCAACTTGAGAGTTTTTAATTTAAGAAAAAGTGGGTTTGTTGGTTCCCTGTAAGCAGCTTTGTTTATTATTCTAATAGCTCTCTTCTGAAGCATAAACACTGGATATATGTTTTATATGTGTTTCCCCATACTTCAGTACAATATGTCATGTATGGGAGTATTAATGAATGATACAAAGTATATACAGTAGCGTGGGTTGATTCAACAAATATTTCACTCTGAGTAGTATTGCGATTGATTTGCATATTTTACCTTTAATATATTTAATATGTGACTTCCAACACAGTTTATTATCAATTATTATGCCAAGGAATTTAATTTTGGATACCCTTTCAATCTCTACACAATTTACACTGAGTTTAAACACTGAGTTGTTGTGATGGTGTGAAATAACGTTATCAATAAAAGTTTAGCCACCACTGTGTCGCCCTGGTTTCAAGTGTGGGTGGTGTTTTGTGCTTGTATTGCTAAAATATAAAAGGAAACACCACAATGGGTCTCAAATATTTGTAATGTGTTCTTTTACTGGGTGAGTTTAAAGATGAAATACTATAGACTACACATATAAACTAAATTCTAATGGTGACTGAACAACTCCCATTCCCCAAAGTGCAAGATACACTATTATGACTATAACTCATAAAGGATCACAGAAATGATCTGATAAAAAAATAAATAAACAAGCGGTTTATTTTACGGTGGCTATTATTGGATGCGCCATTCATTTTCAGTTACTCTGTAATTAATATTCACACAATCAAATAAATCTCAGTTCAGTCCCTTTCATATTAAGTGGAAATTGTGCTACTTTAAATCTGGCACTTTACCTATAGGCTACTTTAACTTAAAAAGCAAAAGATTTGACTATAAATAACAAGATGTGTAGCTTACCTGTCAGAATACATTGCTGTCAAAACGAAGCCATTCAGATCACGAAAATACACACAACTTAAGTACATGCACAGCACAAAAGTGCAACATGTATAAAAAACCCACCTTTTTAACCAGGATTACAACTAGCTTATTTCATCAGATATTGTCAACACAAGCGCAAAATACAAGGACGGACGTAGCATTGACGGCTAACAAGCTAGGTCATCGTTTAAAACACGAGCAAGTTTTCATCTGTCCAAAGTGAACTTTCCACTGCTGGGATAAATAATGTAAAATATGTATATCACATCACTCACCGTCCTCTATATCCAAATATCACAGCTTCAACTGCTGAAGTTGGGTGCTCCCGCGACTGTACATTCAATTCAGTTCGGGCGGCTCCATCTACTTCCCAGTGCGGCTCCGTCTGCTTCCCTCTGGATTCTCTCATCAGCCGAAGCGCACAGAAAACTCTGCTGGACCGCGGTGTTGATTTCTGTGAAGCCATTCTATCGTTGTTGTTTATAATATCACTTGTTGGCTGGCTCATGGACAAATCATTGCAAATGGCGGATCGCCAGCGATTCTGGAAAGTCAGCGTTACGCCCACTCTCATGACGTTACGCCCGGACCAATCAGTGGCCTGCAGTGTTTTTACGTAACCGGGACGGTACCCTTGGAACCTCAATTGAGGGGTTCTGAAAAAATAGGAACAGTTCCGAAAAAACAGAACTGAAAGCAGTTACGGTCCCTAATGGAAAAGCGGACAAACCGTGCCGTACTGTACCGAACCGTACCGTACTGACCCTAGAGGAAAAGCACCTGAAAAGTGTTCTCTAATTTTGATCAGTGCCGACCTGAACATTTCTCATTAAAGGATTTTATGTTATTCTTGAGAATACAGGTAATTCTAAAACATGTTCAAAAATCTGCTTTTAGATTCATGTTAGCATTATTTCAAATAATATACAAGCATTGACTTTAAAATTTAGGAAATTATAGATTATTCTCTAAGTTTGATCACTGTAGTTTGGAGAAAATTGGAGCAAACATTTTGGGCCTGTGGATCAGCAGTATGTCTGGAGGATGAAGAATGAAGCATACACTGAAAAGAACACCAATGTAAAGCATGTGTCATGGGCTGTGCTGCGGAATCCAGCTTCTTCTCCAGTGTGTTTTGGTTCCCTATTTGCCTCTCTGGGGAGCCTTGTAGGTCTGCTCGGCTCCCTGACCCGCTTGCCTGGGCGGTTCGACTGCTCCTGGATTTGGACAGACCACTCGACTGGCACTCCCTTCGCCACCCCATGGGCCAGGGACTTTGGTTGGCCCCCTGAACTCTGGGACTCCTGGGTCTTGGGGGGAATTATTCTAGGTTTTGGGGTTGGGAGGTGCACTGTGTTTTCCTGTATGATATTGTTGTGCTATTTTTGTTAGTTCCCTCCTGACCTGTTCCCCCACCTCCCGCCCTGGTTAGTTGTGATAGTTCTCCGGGGGTGGGACAGGTTTTCTTTGTGCTTTTGTGTTTCTTTTGATGGTACAGGGGTTTTCAGGTGTCCACCCCTGGGGGGTGGGTGGGTGGGGTGGGGGGTTTGGGCTCTGTCATGGGCTGGGCTGGATTCCCCAGCCCAGTTTCGTGGCACGGTGGCTGCTTCTTCTCCAGTGTGTTTTGGTTCCCTATTTGCCTCTCTGGGAGCCTTGGAGGTCTGCTCAGCTCCCTGACAGCTCTCAGCCAGGCCCCCCTCTCCTGCCAGTACATGCCAGCTGTCTGTCATTATCATTTGTGTTCAGTCTCTGTTCATTCACGCACACACACACACTCACACACACACACATGCATGCCCTCATTCTTTCACTCATGCACACTCCTGCACACACACCCATTCATTCTCACTCACATGCTCATTGGCATTCGCACACACCTGCTTCCATCTTGACCAGCCCGCACTCTCACTTTCATTACCCACACCGGCAATCACTTCCCTCATTACGTTTGGTATTATTTAAGCCCCGTGTCTGCTTCAGTGTGTTGCCCGGTTATTTCACTCTCAGTGTTTGTTGTTTATGCTGCACTTGTCACACATGCATGACTAGATGCCCTGCTTGTGTTTTTTTACGCACTGCGTCGCTCTGCATGTCGCGTGTATGTTCTCCTCTTCTGTTTTTGCAGGTCAGTGACATAACGCACGGCTCAGGAGATGCACACACACAGGCTCAGAGAAGTTCAAATAGTTTATTAGCAACAGGGGTGAATGGATGTGTGTCTGCGGGATGTAAATGTATTGGTGGCGGCATCTGCCTCGGGCACAGAGGCAGGAGACCGTACAGCCGGCAACCCTATGGGAAAGAGCACAAAGACACAGGGTGACGGGCACACACCAACACAGGAGGAGAATAAGCGAGAGAGGAGCTTACTTGCAAGGGACAGATGACTGGCACTACAAGGACGGGACCCGGGAGACAGCCACCTGCAGGACTCGGTGCAGCAGCGAGGAATGGCGAGGGAGAGGCGTTGTCTGCCGCCGAGGAATCCACCTGTGCACAGGGGAGCAGACTGGAAACAAAGGAGGTAAGGGCTTCTTACCGAAGGCGTCATGCTGAAGGAAAGGTTGACTCACGATGATGAGTAGAGAAGTCTGACGGCTTCAGGCCGAAGCTCAGGGCGAGGCGGCTTATATTCCTCGCCGCTGATGATGTGCAGGTGTGCGTGCAGGTGGTGCCGCTGATGAGCGGCGCGGCGTGACAGTACTCCCCCCTCTAGCAGCGCCTCCTGGCGATGGCTTCTCTGGGTGCGCTCGGTGGAAATCAGCGATGAGCGAGGGGTCTAACACCAACGACCGGGGCACCCACTGTCGATGTTCAGGCCCATAGCCCTCCCAGTCCACCAAGTACTGCAACCCACGACCCCGGCGCCGGGAGTCCAGGATGGAAGAGACGGCCCAGGCCGGATGGCCACCAACCATCCGGGGCGCGGGTTGCGCAGCAGGAGGAGGGCAAAGGGGGTCGGAGACTGCCAGCTTCACCTTAGACACGTGGAAGGTGGGATGGATGCGGAGGGAGGGGGGAATAGCCACGCGCACAGCTACCGGGTTGATGATCCGGGTGATGGGGTAGGGTCCCATAAAGCGCTGTGCCAGCTTCCTCCTCTCGCCTTTCAATGTTACGTCCTGGGTCGACACGTAGACTTGTTGCCCAACTCTGTACGCCGGGGCAGGTCTTCTGTGCCGGTCCGCCACAGTTCTGTTGCGCTCCACCATGCGTAAAAGCGCATTACGCGCAGATGCCCAGATGGAGCGGAACTGCCTGAGATGCGCCCTAACTGACGGGACAGTTACCTCACTCTCCTGCACCGGGAACAGCGGGGGGTCGTAACCCAGGGACGCCTTGAAGGGGGACATCCCTGTAGCAGAAGAGCGAGCGGTGTTGTGGGCGTATTCAACCCAGGCAAGATGGTTACTCCAGGACGTGGGTTTGGATGCAGTCACACAGCAGAGCGCAGCCTCCAGCTCCTGGTTGGTCCGCTCACACTGCCCGTTGGATTGGGGGTGATGGCCCGAGGAGAGGCTCACCTTGGCTCCGATGGCGTTATAAAACGACTTCCAAACCTCAGAGGAAAATTGGGGCCCCCGGTCCGAGACCACGTCCACCGGAATCCCGTGCAGCCTGACCACGTGTTGGATGAGGAGGTCCGCCGTCTCCAGGGCAGTAGGGAGACCTCGCAGGGGAACGAAGTGCACCGCCTTGGAGAAGCGATCCACGATGGTCAGGATGGTGTCGTAGGAGTTGGAAACTGGGAGTCCGGTGACGAAGTCCAGGGCGATGTGCGACCAGGGCCTGCCAGGGACGGGCAGGGGCTGGAGCAGACCCGCTGGAGGGGCGTTTCCCGACTTATTAGTGGTACAAATTGGACAAGCCCGGGCGTAGCGGGCCACATCCCTCCGCAGGCCCGGCCACCAAAAGGACCGCTGGAGGAGATCTATCATCCGGGAGGAGCCAGGGTGACAGGTGAGCCTGGAGGTGTGTAGCCAGTGGATGACCTCTCCTCGAACCGCTGATGGCACGAATAGTCTTCCCTCTGGTCCGCCGCCAGGGTCAGGTTCCACCTCCTGCGCCTTCCGGATCCTGCTCTCTATGTCCCAGGAGATGGCTCCCACGATGCACGACCTGGGCAGGATGGTGTGGAGTGCGTCCTCCGACTCCTCGGGGGCGAATTGCCTAGAGAGGGCGTCGGGCAGGCCGTTCTTAGGGCCAGGCCTGAAGGTGATGGAGAACTGGAACCTGGCGAAGAACAAGGACCAGCGCGCCTGGCGGGTGTTCAGGCGCTTGGCAGATCGAAGATATTCCAAGTTCTTGTGGTCCGTAAGGACCACGAATGGCAGGTCCGCCCCCTCTAGCCAGTGGCGCCACTCTTGCAGCGCGAGCTTGATGGCGAGGAGCTCTCTGTCCCCCACGTCGTAATTTTTCTCCGCCGGGGACAAGCGCCGGGAGAAGAAGGCGCAGGGCCTTTTGGCGCCGTCGTCAGGCGACCGCTGGGATAGCACCGCCCCCACTCCTGTGTCCGAAACATCCACCTCCACAATGCACTGCAGCACGGGGTCGACCTGGCGAAGGACCCGGGAGGAGGAGAACTCCACCTTCAGCGCCTGAAAAGCAGCTGCGGCCTCTTCGGTCTACCGGAACGGGACCTTAGGGGACGTGAGGCGGGTCAGCGGTCCGACGATGGTGCTGAAGTTTGGAACAAAGCGGCGGTAGAAGTTCGCGAATCCCACGAACTGTTGCACCTGCTTCCTCGATGCAGGTGTAGGCCACTCTACCACCGCCTTCACCTTCTCTGGGTCTGGACGCACCTGGTCGTGAGCGATGACGAATCCCAGGAAGGAGGTTGTTCTAGCAAAAAATTCGCACTTCTCAGCCTTCACGTATAGCCGGTTCTCCAGCAGCCTTTGGAGGACCCGCCTCACATGGACCTGGTGCTCGTCCCTGGACTTGGAGAAGATGAGTATATCATCCAGGTAGATGAACACAAAGAGGCCGATGAAGTCCCGGAGGACGTCGTTGATGAGGCGCTGAAAGACGGCAGGAGCGTTGGTCAACCCGAACGGCATTACCAGGTATTCAAAGTGGTCGTTCGGGGTACGGAAGCCTGTCTTCCACTCATCTCCCTCCCGGATCCGGACGAGGTGGTATGCGCTGCGTAGATCCAGCTTGGTGAACCAGGTCGCCCCCTGGAGGGAGTGGAAAGCGGTGTCCATGAGGGGCAGGGTGTAACGATCCCTCTCCGTGATGTCATTTAGGGCCCGATAGTCAATGCAAGGACGGAGGGATCCGTCCTTTTTCCCAACGAAGAAGAACCCTGCCCCCACGGGTGAAGATGATGGGCGGATTATCCCAGCACTCAGTGACTCTTTTAAGTAGGCATTCATCGTCTCCTTCTCCGGCGCCGACAGACTGTAGAGCCGACCAGAAGGTAAGGGTGCCCCCTGGCGGAGGTTGATGGCGCAGTCATAGGGCCGATGAGGAGGGAGAGACATGGCCTTGGTCTTACTGAATACCATGCCCAGGTCGTGAAATTCCAGAGGCACCAGGGACAGGTCCGGGGTTGCTGCGTCCGAAGCGGGGGGAGAAGCGGACGGAGAGCAGGCAGCGGACTGAAGGCAGGTGCCCATGCAGAACGTGCTCCATGCCGAGACCCCAGCTGACTTCCAATCCAGGACAGGGTTGTGGAGGCGTAGCCAGGGATACCCCAGGATGACGGGCGACACAGAGTTGGGCAGGATGAGAAAGGTTATCTCCTCCCGGTGGTTACCAGAGATGATCACCGGGACCGGGACGGTCTGGTGTGTGACTCTCCCAAGGGAAGCACGGGAGAGGTTGACCAGGGAGATGGGGTCTTTGAGCGCCTGGCAGCGGATGCCCAATCGGGTTGCCAGGCTTTGTGAAATGAAGCTGCCTTCTGCGCCCAAATCCACCAGTGCGTGGGTGAGGTGCCCAGTGGGGTTGTGGCAGAAACGGATGAGCAGCATTAATTGAGTGTGTGAGTTTAACCGATTGAGATCCGCAAGACCCCAACAGTGACTCGCGGACCCCGCCGACTGGCTTTCCGTGGGCAAAGCTTCACCGTGTGTTGGTCATCTCCGCAATACATGCAGAGATCCAACTCACGGCGGCGTTGTCTCTCCGCAGGTGAAAGCTTTGTCCAGCCCGTCACCATCGGCTCCGACTCCTCGGGGCACAATGGTGGCGGCGCCGCCAGGGGGCGAGCTTGGAACAGGCGCGGCGAGGCTCCATGAGGGCGAGAAGAAGACGACCTCCGCCCTGAGGAGCGCTTGCGCAGCCTGTTATCCAAACTAATCGCTAAGGATGTCAGCTCCGCTAGCGTCTCAGGAATATCCTGCCCAGCCAGTTCATCCCTCAGATCATCATTGAGGCTGCGGAGAAAAAGGCTGCAGAGGGAGCGTTCCTCCCAGCCTACTTCCTCCGCCGCTACCCGGAAGTCGACCGCGTAGTCCGCTGCCAACCGGCTTCCCTGCTGGAGGGCGAGAAGCCGATCGACCTGGACCGTCTCGGTTGGAGTATGGTCAAAGACCTCCAGGAAGCGCCTCACGAATTGGTCATATGTGAGGGCGGCATAACTGGGCCTCGCCATTACGGCGTAGGTCCACGTTAAAGCTCACCCCTCCAGGAGATTCCCGATATAACCAATTCGGCTATGATCTGAGGGAAAGTCTCCGGGCACACGGTGGAAAATGGACTCACACTGCATAATAAACCCCCGCGCTCCGCCGAGCTTACCGCTAAAGCGGGCGGGGGTTGGAATGGGTGTGAGCCGAACCAGTGCACTCGGAGCCTGCTGGACGGCCACTGGAGCAGCAGGAGCCACGCCACCCTGACGAGTCGGGGGGAACGACTGCTGGGGGTCCAAGCGGCCCAACCGGTTAGTCAAATTTAACAATTGATTGAAAATCACCTGTTGCTGATAGGCTAATTGATCCACTCGAGCCTCGAGAGTGGAAAACCGGTGTGCGAGCCCTCCGTCTGCCGAGCCGCTCTGCTGAAGCCGTACTGACATAACGCACGGCTCAGGAGACGCACACACACAGGCTCAGAGAAGTTCAAATAGTTTATTAGCAACAGGGGTGAATGGATGTGTGTCTGCGGGATGTAAATGTATTGGTGGCGGCGTCTGCTTCGGGCACAGAGGCAGGAGACCATACAGCCGGCAACCCTATGGGAAAGAGCACAAAGACACAGGGTGACGGGCACACACCAACACAGGAGGAGAATAAGCGAGAGAGGAGCTTACTTGCAAGGGACAGATGACTGGCACTACAAGGACGGGACCCGGGAGACAGCCACCTGCAGGACTCGGTGCAGCAGCGAGGAATGGCGAGGGAGAGGCGTTGTCCGCCGCCGAGGAATCCACCTGTGCACAGGGGAGCAGACTGGAAACAAAGGAGGTAAGGGCTTCTTACCGAAGGTGGTGTGCTGAAGGAAAGGTTGACTCACGATGATGAGTAGAGAAGTCTGACGGCTTCAGGCCGAAGCTCAGGGCGAGGCGGCTTATATTCCTCGCCGCTGATGATGTGCAGGTGTGCGTGCAGGTGGCGCTGCTGATGAGCGGCGCGGCGTGACAGTCAGCTCTGGGATTCCATCCACGGATGTCTCTGTTCCCGTCTCCAGTGAGTATTTCGGTACCCGCCGCTTCCAGTCTCGCCTAGGAAGCATTCGGGTGTCCAGGCTGCTTTTCCCTGCTGTTCAGCTGTCCTGCAGCGCCTTGGGTTCCCTGGTCTTACTCACTGGTGAGCTGAGGAGCATCTCATGAGCTTCCCAAGAACCTCCTTGCCATTCTGTGTTTGTCCGTTGGTTTTGCTGGACTGTTTGTCTCCTTTGTTCAATAAGTTGCACACAATGTCCTCCTGCGTGTGGGTTTCATCTCTCCCAGGAAAATCACAACAGCAAGGAAGATACTACAGTGAGGTGAGGTATTTTGGAAGCCCAGGTTGATTTGACAGCAGCCTTCAGCTTGTCTACATTGTTGGGTCTGGTGTCTCTGATCTTCCTCTTGACAATACCCCATGGATTCTCTATGGGGCTTAGATCAGGTGAGTTTGCTGGTCATTTAAGCACAGTAATACCATTATTAAACCAGGTATTCCCACTTTTGGCAGTGTGGCAGCTGTCAAGTCCTGCTAGAAATAAAACAGCATTTCCATAAAATTTGTCAGCAGCGTGAAGCATGAAGTGCTCCAAAAAGTTCCTGGTAAATGACTGTGCAGAATTTAAAGAGTGGGGGAAAGTGCACTCAGGTGGATTACATCTTATGTAGGAGGAGAACTCTGAAAGATTGGAGACTGCAAGGTGGTGACAGGAGAGTGTAGCTAGGCAACATCATGTGGTAGTCTGAAGAATGATCTTGAAAAGACAGAAGAGAAAGAGGGTGAAGGCAGAGCAAAATATTAAAAAGGGGAAGTTACAGAAAGAAGAAGGTTGTACAAAGTTCAGGAAGGAGTTGACACAGGCTCTGGGTGGTAGGGAAGAATTAAGATAAGATCTTTATTGTCCGTTTACATGGAAATTTGTGTTGCAACATCCGTTCATTAAAATACATGAAAACAGAACACATAAAAAACATAAAAGACTCATAGCAAAATACCAAAGACACAGTCCAAATCCAAATTGGGGGATGGATGGGAGGAGGGGAGTCCTATGTTGTGTGTGTGTGTGCATTTGTGCGTGCCTGCGTGCTTAGATGTATGTATGTCTATATGTATGCGTGAATGTGTGTGTGCACGGAAGGGGGGGAGGGTCATCTCTTTATGCTCCATTGCTTGTTCAGTAAGGTTTTGGAGTGAGGAATGAAGGAGCGCTTGTGTCTGTTCCTTCTGCTGCTTGGTATCCTGAAACGTCCCCCAGAGGGCAGGAGCTGATACTCCTCATGCAAGACATGCGACAAATCTGCAGTGATCTTATTTGCCAGTCTCAGACAGTGATCAGTACTGCTCCGGAAAAGTCCACTCTCCACTGAGTGGCCCACCAGTCTTTGTATCCTGGCTTTCAGCCGTACAGTGAGACCCCAGAACCAGACTTGGCTTCCATACAGAAGGACACTTTGGACTGTGGAGCAGTAGAAAGGGTGTAAAATGTCCTTTCCCACTCCAAAAGACCAGAGTCTTCTCAGGAAATAAATCCTCTTACGTTTTTGCAAATGCAGTCAATATGGATTGACCAGGAGAGGGCACTGTCCACATGCACCCCCAGGTATTTAAAAGAAGGGGACTGTTTTATGGGTTTATTGTGAATAATGATTGGAGCTTGGGTAAGACGGATGATTCTAAAGATGTTTTCCTCTGTTTTCATTGAGTTCATAATGAGGGAGTTCTGCTCACACCACTGCACTAACTAATTAACTAACTAACCTGCACTTATATAGCGCTTTTCTAGTCAACCTACCTGATCAACTACCTGATCCACACTGCCAAAGTAGGTTTCAGGTTGTAGCTCCTTTGTCATGAGAGCTACTAAAGCTGTATCATCAGAATACTTAATAAGATAGTGATCAGGCACATGAGTGACACAGTCATTAGTGAAAATGGTGAAAAGTAATGGAGAACTAACAAATCCTTGTGGGGCACCAGTACTTGTTTTTAGTAGAGAAGAGCACGTGTTATTGACCCTGACTAGTTGCTGTCTATTGATTAGAAAGGAGTGATACCAGTGGATAAGATATGAGTTAATTGCCAGATGATGCATTTTGGCAAGCAGTAAATCCGATTTAATTGTATTGAAGGTGGAAGAAGAGTCAATAAACAGAACTCTGGTATATGGCCCCTGTTTTGATGAATCCAGATATTTTGAAACCAGGTTTGTGAGGATGGTGATGGCATCTTCAGTGCTGCATTCACTCTTGTAAGCAAATTGATAGGGATCCAATTTATCCTATATGGAGCTGGAAAGCAGAAGTGAGAGAATTTTCTTCAATGACTTCATCAAAACAGAAGTTATTGCCACTGAACGGAAGCCATTGCACTTCTTGGGGCAAGATTTCTTTGAGATTGGGATGATATGTGATGTTTTCCAGGCCTTGGGGATGGTGTGGGTATCCAATGCCAGCTGGAAGATGGGCTGCCACAACTGGGCTAGCTCTTTACTACAGGTCCTGAGGAGAGGGGCACCAATATTGTCAGGTCCGGAGGCTTTGCTTGCGTTGAGATGTCAAAACAAGCTGGCCACCTGTCCTACTAAGATTTCCACTCTGTCCTCTGGCAGAACAGAAATGGACCTCAACACCTCTTCACATCTCTCACATCTCTTACCAGAGGACTCGGAAAGTACAGCTAAAGTATTGAGGGAAATGGGTAAAAAGGTATTACGTGTATCCTCTGGAAAGAGGAACGAAGACAAGAAGACTTGGTAGTGGAGTGAGGAGATACAGAGAAGTATTCAAAGGAAGAGGTAGGCAAAGAAAAAGTGGGATAGTCAGGGAGATTTAGAAAGTAGACAGGAGTATTTGGGAGTCTAGGCAAATGACAGAGCAAAGGCAAAGGAAAAAGCATATAGTGAGTTGCATGAGAGGTTGGACATTAAGGAAGGAGAAAAGGACTTGTATCGATTAGCTAAACAGAGAGATCAACCTGGAAAGGATGTGTGGCAGGTTACATTGATTAAGGACAGAAATGGTAATGTAATGAGTGATGAGAGTGTGTTGACAAGGTGGAAGGAGTACTTTGAGGAGCTGATGAATGAATAAAATGAGAGAGAGTGGAGGATGGATGAAGAAAAGATGGTGAACAACGAAGTCCTGAGGATTAGCAAAGCAGAAGTCAGGGCAGCTTTGAAGAGGATGAAGAATGGAAAGGTGGTTGGTCCAGATGACATACCTGTGGAGGTGTGGAGATGTTTAAAAGAGATGGCAGTGGACTTTTTAACCTGACTGTTTAACACAATTTTATGCAGAGGGAGGATAGTGAATATATTGGACAAAGGATGTTGAAGATAGAGCTGCCAGGCAGGAGTAAAAGAGGAAGACCATAGAGAAGATTCATGGATGTAGTGAAGGAGGACATGGAGAGTGTTTGTGTCACAAAGGAAGATGCAAGGGATAGGGTGAGATGGAGGCAGATGATTAGCTAAAGGGAGCAGCCAGAAGAAGAAGAAGAAGAAGAAGAAGAAGAAGAAGAAGAAGAAGAAGAAGAAGAAGAAGAAGAAGAAGATTAATACAATCTTGGAGAGAGAGAGGATACCTCAGGAGTGGAGAAGAAGTGTTTTGGTAAGAACAACGGTGATGCTCAGAGCTGTAATAAGTACAGAGGCATTAAGTTGATCAGTCACACTATGAAGATATGGAAAAGAGCTGTTGAAGCCAGGTTAAGAGGAGAGGAGACTCAGTGAGCAGCAGTACGGTTTCATGCCAAGAAAGAGTATTACAGATGCATTGTTTGCTTTAAGAGTGTTGATGGAGAAGTATAGAGGTTTCATGTCAAGAAAGAACACTACAGATGCAGTGTTTGCTCTAAGAGTACTGATGGAGAAGTATAGAGAAGGTCAGAAGGAGTTGCACTGTGTCTTTGTGGATCTAGAGAAAGCATATGACAGGGTGCCAAGAGAGGAAGTTTGGTACTGTATGAGGAAATCAGGAGTGATAAAGAAATCTATGAGTGTGGTGCAGGACATGTATGAGGACAGCGAGACGGTGGTGAGGTGTGCTGTAGGAGTGACAGATGGATTCAAGGTGGGGGTGAGATTACATCAGGGATTGGCCCTGAGTCCTTTCTTGTTTGCCCTGGTGATAGACAGGCTGACAGACCAGGTCAGGCAGTAGTCTCCATGGACCATGATGTTAGCAGACGTCATTGTGAGCTGCAGTGAGAGTAGGGAGCAGGTGGAAGAGAACCTGGAGAGGTGGAGGTATGCTCTGGAGAGAAGAGGAATGAAAGTCAGTAGAAGCAAGAAAGAATACATGAATATGAATGAGAGGGAGGCAGGTGCAACAGTGAAGATGGAAGGAGTAGCGGTAGTAAAAGTAGATGAGTTTAAATACCTGAGGTCAACCATCCAAAGCAATGAAAATGCACAAGAGAGATGAAGAAGAGAGTGCAAGCAGAGTGGAGTGGGTGGAGACGAGTGTCAGGGGTGATTTGTGACAGAAGGGAGCTAGAATGAAAGGGAAGATTTACAAGATGGCAGTGAGACCTGCTATGATGTATGGTTTGGAGACGGTCGCACTGACAAAAAGACAGGAGGTGGAGCTGGAGGTGGCAGAGTTGAAGATACTAAGGTTCTCACTGAGAGTGACTAGGAGGGACAGGATTTGAAATGAGTACATCAGAGGGACAGCTCAGGTTGAGTGGTTTGGAGACAAAGTCAGAGAAGCGAGGCTGAGATGGTTTGGACATGTGCAGAGGGACAGTGGATATATTGGACAAAGGATGTTGAAGATGGAGTTGCCAGGCAGGAGGAGAAGAGGAAGACCACAGAGAAGATTCATGGATGTAGTAAAGGAAGACATGGAGAGGGCTGGTGTTACAGAGGAAGATGCAAGGGATAGGGTGAGGTAGAGGCAGATGATCCGCTGTGGAGACCTCTAGTGTGAGCAGCCAAAAGAAGAACAAGAAGAAGAAGAAAAAGAAGATGCAAAATACCAGTGATTTGGGAAAATTTGTTTTCATTTTTTTTCAAAAACTGAAAAGTCGTGTGTACATACAGTCAAGCATTTTTATTACAGAAAATGACAACTGACTAAAACAACAAAAAAGATGTTGCTTGTAGATAGGATTTTAGATCAAGTAATGTAAATAAAACTAGTTCATGTTCATTCTGAAACACTACAATACTTAAATTTTAAATTCGGAAGAACTCAAATTCAATTCAATTCAACTTTATTTATTAGCGCCATTTCACAACACCAGTCACCTCATAGCACTTTCAACTGTAGGGGAAACCCCCACAATTGCAGAAAGACCCCAGCAATCAGGCGATCTCCTGTGAGCAAGCACTTGGCGACGGTGGAGAGGAAAAACTCCCTTTTAACAGGAAGAAACCTCCAGCAGAACCTGTTATGATCCCCCGTGCGCTATTACGCAGAGCATGGAGGGAGGAATGACAAACCCATGAGCAGAGAACATTTGTGCACTTTTATTAACAATACCCTTGAAAATAACAAGTCCAGGAATGTCCACAAATACAGAGAATTGCAATGATGAACAAAATGGCCACCAGACATACAGGGCTCCACCCGGATGCTCTATAGCCCGGCAATGGTAAAGCTTAGTGCCGCAAAGTTGCTGTCGGCACAGGGAGAAAGGCAATTGTCTTACCAAACTGGAGTGATCCGGGGCTTCCTGTGTAGTCTGGCAGGTGAGGGACAACACGCTAGGTCAGCTGCTAACATCCAGGGATGAACGTCTGTATATGTCAGGCTGAATGTGTGAAGGAAGTTGTACAACATCCGTGGAGAACTTGCTGCCACGAATGAGGGCGAATGCTGTGGAGATCTCTTCCTACTAACTCCTCGCTTAAATAATAATAAACTGAACGAGGAAAAAGATTGCCGGTATGGGAAAGTGTGTGTATGTGTGTGGGAACACCCATTAACAGAGCACAGCTGATGGCACTGACAGGAGAAGGTGGCGAGCCCGAGCTGTCAGGAAGCAAAGGCCAAAAGCTCCCTGACACGCCAGATAGAAAATAGGGCAAATAAATAATAAGTCAGAACTGGGTTTGGAACAGCCAAACCCAGATTCATGACAGAACCAGGCTCAGGGAGGGGTAGTCATCTGCTGTGACTGGCTGGAGGGTGAGGGGACAGAGAAGAAGAAAAGAACAGACATGTAGAGAGCAAACAGCACGATGGGGACTCAATCTATGGCGGAGAACGAACAGATGTTAATGACCAGCAAAAATATTTCATTGAGAGTGAAGAAAGGAGTGAAACCCAGTGCACTGTTGGAGGTCCCCCAGCTGTCTAAACCTATTAGCAGCATAACTAAGGAAGGGTTCAGGGGCACATGATCCCTCTCTATTTATAGGCTATATCAAAAAGGAAGGTTTTAATCCTATTCTTAAAAACAGAGATCGAGTCTGACTCCCGAATCCAGATTGGCAGCTGATTCCACAGGAGAGGAGCTTGATAAATGAAGGCTCTGCCTCCCATTGTACTTTTGGAGATTGTAGGTATTACAAGTAATCCTGCATTTTGGGAGCGTAGTTTTGTGTTAGGATAATAGGGTAGTATCAGATCTTTTAAATAAAAAGGGGCCTGATTATTTAGAGCTTTGTAAGTGAGAAGAAGGATTTTAAACTTAATTCTCAACTATATGGGAAGCCAATGAAGGGAGGTCAGAACCGGAGAGATATGATGTCTCTTTCTGGTACCTGTTAAAACTCTAGCTGCAGCATTTTGGATCAGCTGAAGACTTTTTAAAGATGTTTTTGTCATGAACCGAGCCGGTGTTGTTCTTAGGCTCGGTTCTGACTGTTCTCTGTGGCTTGGGTTACAGGTATATTTGTGTATTGTGTTATCTTTTGAGTTTTCTATATCTTTTGTCCTTGTTTCCTTACCCATAGTCACTGTCTGGCTGGCAGCTGTCAGACATCTGCTTTGACCTACTTTTTTGTGGGCATTGTCTAGCTCCTGCCAGTCCGACAACACCCCCGCTCTCTCCTGACAGCCAGCTGATTCCACTCCTGTCATTTATTTTCCCGTGCCTTGCCCAGGTGTGCTCAATTTGTGGTTCCAGCAATGCTTGTACTTAAGCGGTGTTTGCCGGTCAAGCATTACTGGTCCGTTGAATTGTCCATTGATGCACATAGTCATGTGGATACTGTGTGCCACGAAGGGTAGCCACTTCGAATGTTGCCGTGGATTCTCCTGCTTCCGTTGAGCAATGTCAGCTCTGGGACACTATTGTAGTTAAACCCCTTCTTCTCATGCGTTCACTGGGCGATGCCTGCCCAGGAACACCCATTGTAAGTGTCTGTGTATTTTTGTACGTCCTCACCTTTTTTGAAACTGTTTGTCTTTACTTCAATAAATGTGTTGAGGTGTTAACCCTGTGCGTCCATCCCCGCCCCCCCCCCCCCCCCCGTGCGCTGCATAAAAGCGCATGAGGAGGCCTTTGACAGAACGGATCAGCCATCGTAGGATTTAGCAGGTTGCACCCACGCATCTGTTTTCCTTTTGAGCTATTTTTTCTTTTTCCACTCAACTGTTGCATGGGCGCCATGGCTGAGTTGTTGGAGAGGGAGCTGCGCTCGCTGTGTTTCCTGGAGGAAATTTTTTCATGGACACTGGAGCCCTGTTCCTCCGAAACGGCTCGACAGGCTCGGGACACGGTGGTGAAGGTAATGAATAGGGATAGCCTCTGGAACCATCTAGAGGTGATGAAGATTCTCCGGGACATCTTCGCTATGCCATGCGAGGGGTCGGACGAGGATCTCCTAGCGTTCGAGCCCCCCGTGGCAACTCCATCTTCTTCCCCGGACACTACGGAGTTTCTCCGCATTTGTGACTTGCTGCCCAGCGTGGTGCTTAGAATCCCGGATTATCTGGTGTCCGAACCGTCAGCAAAGAAGAAGAGGAACACTCGTCGGAAGAAGCCTCCAGCCACTCCAACGACTGCCCTGCCTCCTCGTCCCAAGCCATGGTCCGCTCTGTCCCTGGAGGAGCAGGAGGAATGAAGACAGGTTCTCCTGGCAGAGACTGACCTCCTCCTGGAGGCGAAACCGTGGCTTCTCCCGGAGTTGGCTGAGAGGTGGGAGGAATATTCCCCGAGGAGGTCGGAGCTTCAGCTGGAGGATGAGCATGCCCCGACCATGGAGATGACAGCTGACGTCATCACACTCCAGGGATTCAGGCAAGTGCTTATTCAGTCACTGTTAATGTAATGTACTTTATTTATATAGCCCTTTAAAACAACCCGTAGGTGACCAAAGTGCTTTACAGAAAATTAAACAGCATTAAAAACAAATAACATAAACAAAGAAATAAGAATAAATACCTAAAAATGAGAATAAAATAAAAACAAATGCCAAGACAAATATCACCACTACTGGGTATTAAAAGTCATCCTAAACAAATATGTTTTAAGTTCTGATTTAAAAAGGGCCCTGTCAGAGATAGCAACCTCTAAACACATTCATGGTGAACTCCAAGGTCAAGGTATATCAGTGTCAGATCGCACCATCCGTCGTTGTTTGAGCCAAAGTGGACTTCATGGGAGATGACCAAGGAGGACACCACTGTTGAAAACAAATCATAAAAAAGCCAGACTAGAATTTGCCAAACTGCATGTTGACAAGCCACAAAGCTTCTGGGAGAATGTCCTATGGACAGACGAGACAAAACTGGAACTTTTTGGCAAGGCACACCAGCTCTATGTTCACAGACACAAAAATGAAGCATAGCAAGAAAAGAACACTGTCCCTACTGTGAAACATGGAGGAAGTTCCGTTATGTTCTGGGGCCGCTTTGCTGCATCTGGCACAGGGTGTCTTGAATCTGTGCAGGGTACAATGAAATGTCAAGACTGTCAAGGTATTCTCGAGAGAAATGTGCTGCCCAGTGTCAGACAGCTTGGTCTCAGTCGCAGGTCAAGGGTCTTGCAACAGGATAATGACCCAAAACACAGAGCTAAAAACACCCAAAAATGGCTAAGAGCGAAACATTGGACTATTCTAAAGTGGCCTTCTATGAGCCCTGATCTAAATCCTATTGAACATCTGTGGAAGGAGCTGAAACATGCCATCTGGAGAAGGCACCCTTCAAACCTGAGACAACTGGAGCAGTTTGCTCATGAGGAGTGGGCCAAAATACCTGCTGAGAGGTGTAGAAGTCTCACTGACAGTTACAGAAATCGTTTGATTGCAGTGATTGCCTCAAAAGGTTGTGCAACAAAATATTAAGTTAAGGGTACCATCATTTTTGTCCAGGCCTGTGTTTTTTAAAATAATTCTGTTGAACCACAATTCAAAAGCATTTTCTGATTTTCAATGGTTAATTTTCATAGAATTTTTATTTATTACCACATTTGTCAGATTCAAGTTATTTCTGTGACTATTGTGGGTTTTTCTTTCATTAACAGAGGGGTACCAACAATTTTGTCCACGTCTGTAGGTCAGTGGGGAGATTATTCCAGAGCCTGGGGGTGACAACAGAAAAGGCTTGGTCACCCCAATGTTTATACCTTGACCTAAGCACATCCAGCAAAAGCTGACTGGATGACCTCAAAGCCTTGCCTTGGTCACGGATAGTCAAAATCTCAGACATATAAACTGGAGCAAGGCCATTAAGAGTTTTAAAAACAAAAAGCAAAAGTTTAAAATTAATTCTAAAATGGACTGGAAGCCAGTGAAGTGAAAAAAGGATCGGAGTAATGTGCTCTCTCCTAGGTTTGTTGGTCAAAAGACGGGCCGCTGCATTTTGCACAAGTTGAAGGTGGCCGAGAGAAGACTGAGAGATGCCAACATAAAGTGCATTGCAGTAATCAAGTCAATGTCACCTGAAACTGCTTGCCTGATTCCTGATGAATTGTCTGCTGCCGATCTTGTTTGTCCTCCTGTTTCTCCCATTCCTCCTATGCCATCGTACTTCCCGGGAGGAGAATTCAGGACGGAGGACGAGCCTTCACTGGAGGAACCGGAGAACAAGCCGCCTGCTTCCTCTCGTTGCCACCGACCCCGGAGGGCTCACCAGAAGCACCCTGTTGCTCCCACGTCAGCAAGCCTCTCATCACACGGGGAGGAGAGCCCTGCTGCGCGACCATTACACCAGCCTGCTATCTTACCGATAGCCACCTCCTTTATGACTTTTACCTCCGCCAATGTGGGGGCTGCAGTTTTTCCCCCCGATCCATCCACCTCTGTGCCTGCCTTGGAGGTTTGTCCTCCGTATTTTGAGGAGCCCAGAGCTGCTGTGGACACAGAGGAAACTGCCTCTGATGCTGCTGGAGACATTAAAGACCAGGAGAACAGGCAAGTTCCTTTTCATTCTACCCCTGTTTTTGATGAGCAATTTTGCCTGTTCCCTGGCCAAGAGACTCAGGTTCTGCAGTTCCCTGAGTTCTCGCTGCCAGCGGCATGTGATGACCCCTCACCTGTCCTCTCCATGACTTCCTTGTGTGCCTCTGTGAGTGTGTCGGTTCTTGAACCAAGTCGCCAAGCGGAGGAGGAGCCCGAGGCCCTGGAGGATCCTGACCCGGCTTCAGTGGAAAGGCAACCCCCAGCCGCCATGCCCGATGAGTCACCAGCATGGAGGACATCGCTTGGGGGCCTGGAGGATGTGATTACCATCATGCCTGCTGCAGAGGCCACTGCAGCAGAGTCATCCACCCAGCTAGACCTTCATGAGACCGGATCTCGGGATCGATGGAGTTCTGGATGGTGGTGGAGCTCGAGTCCAGGCAAGTGCTCTCATTTGTTTCTCTTCCCTGTAAATTGGAGCAATCTTGTCTGGCTCTTGGTGAGGAGAGTCAGGTGCAGCCCTAAGCTGCACTGAGTCTCACCTCGCTGGGCTCTGCCGCTGCCAGCAACCCTAACCACCTTCTTCCTGTCCTCCCTGAGCTCCTTACTAGGGTTGCTGGAGAGGGTCCACTGCTACCTGGGGCATCAACAGATGACTACAACATGAGTCCAGCCACCCTGGTGGAGGTTGACGTGGGTGCAGCACCTCCCGGACCTACAGAACCTGCGCACCTTAGATCGCCGGAGTCCTGGACAGCGGTGGAGCCCGAGTTCAGCCAAGTGTGCTCCATAATGTCTCCCGTGTCTTTGTTGAAGTCACACTGCCCGACTCATGGTGAGGAGGGCCAGGGGCAGCTCACTGCAGCTCCCAGGCTCACCTCACCTGGCTCTGCCGCTGCCGGCAACCCTGACTCGGCCTCTTTCTCTCTTCCTCCAGTTTCGGAGCTCCTTGCCAGGGTTGTCGGAGAGCAGCCAATTCCACCTGAGGCCGCCGAGGATCCAGGTTCAGCACTGGAGGCCGTGGAGAGTCCTACCTCCCTCGCTGGGGAGGTCACTGCCGGAGAAATGAGGCCCCCGATGGGGACCACCGCAGGTACAACGGTGCTCCAATGGGACCCCACCACGGGTGCTGCAGAGCTACAGTATGGAGCCACTGTGGGTGCTACAGAGCTCCAACCAGAATCCACCGCGGGTACTGCAGAGCTCCAAACGAGAGCCACCGTGGGTGCAGCATTGGCCCGGTCGGGGTCCACTGCAGGTGCTGCTGTGTCCCAAGCCAGGACCACAGAGGGTGCGGCGGGTCAGCCTAGGGACGCCTTGGTCCCCTTCTCCTTCCTGTTTGATGCCGTGGGGGTTCCCTCCCTACGGTCTGGTCACCCACCAGTGAGCCTCCCGATGGGCAGGCCACCTTCTGCTCCACTTCTTTGGTCCTGGTGGCTCTACAACGCTGGCTGACCGCCGGAGGGACTGAGTCTGTGGGTCAGATGGTCCGTGCTTTGCGGCAGGCCACCGGCCTCTACTCGCCAGACTGCTTGCTGGGCCTGGGACTCTTGGTGGCCTCCCGAGCCTCCACGCCTTTGGACGTAGGGGGGGTTAATTGTGGGCCCTGGGTGGGGTATTGTGTTGCCTCCTTCCTGTTCCCCCTACCTCTCACCTGGATTCATGTTGTTGTTCCTTTATGGGATTGTGTGTGGGTGGGGGGGACGGGGGTTCCTTTCGTTATGTTGCCATTGATGTCTGGATTCCACCCCTGGAGGGGGGCTCTGTGATGAACCGAGCCAGTGTTGTTCTTAGGCTCGGTTCTGACTGTTCTCTGTGGATTGGGTTACTGGTATATTTATGTCTTGTGTTATCTTTTGAGTTTTCTATGTCTTTTGTCCTTGTTTCCTTACCCATAGCCACTGTCTGGCCGGCAGCTGTTAGACAGTTGCTTTGACCTACTTTTTTGTGGGCATTGTCTAGCTCCTGCCGGTCCAACAATGGCCCCTCTCTCTCCTGACAGTCAGCTGATTCCACTCCTTTCATTTATTTTCCCACGCCTCGCCCAGGTGTGCTCAATTTGTGGTTCCAGCAATGCTTGTATTTAAGCGGCGTTTGCCAGTCAAACATTGCTGGTCCGTTGAATTGTCCATTGATGCACATAGTCATGTGGATACTGTGTGCCATGAAGGGTAGCCACTTCCACTGTTGCCGTGGATTCTCCTGCTTCTGTTGAGCGATGTCGGCTCTGGGACGCTATTGTGGTTAAACCCCTTCTTCTCATGCGTTCGCTGGGCGATGCCTGCCCAGGAATGCCCATTGTAAGTGCCTGTGTATTTTTGTACGTCCTCACCTTTTTTGAAACTGTTTGTCTTTACTTCAATAAATGTGTTGTGGTGTTAACCCTGTGCATAAATCCATCCATCCTTCCCCCCCTCTGTGCACCGCGTAAAAGCACACAAGGAGGCCTTTGATAGTTTTAGGACAACCTGATAATAAAGAGTTACAATAATCTAATCTAGATCTAACAAAAGCGTGGCTCAGTTTCTCAGCATCACTCTGAGATAAGATGCTTCTAATCTTGACAATATTACACAAATGATAGAAGGCATTCTTAGAAACAAGTTTAATATGTGAATTGAAAAACAGATCTTGATCAAAAATAACTCCAAGGTTCCACACAGAACTATTAAAGGGCCTATATCATGCTATTTTAAGCCTTTCAGAGTAAACTATATGCATGTATGTGATAGTATATTACCTTTGGTACACTGGAGAATGAATTTCTTATGAAATATGAGTTATTTTTGCGAGCCCGGAAGTAAGATGCCTCGATCTCTGAGGCTCTGCCTCTCCTTCTTGTGGCTGCCGCCCATTTCATGACGTAACCCCTGAGCCGGCTGCTGCAGCGTGTCGCTGGGTTCTGCCCACAAAAACAACATCTACAGTAAACTTTAGAAAAGATGGATGAGAATGTTGAACTCTTTAGCCTCCTGTTATTATTTTAGCCTATAATATTATTCTTATGTAGTGTATGGTTAATCACGTTTAATATTATGATTTTAGCCTCTGCATTCTGGTCTATTTTGACCATTTCTGACGAGTAGGCTCTTCTTTAGGTAGTTTGGACAAACTTCTAAATCTCTCACAGCCAAAGACACATTTACGCCACCTAGCAGACATTGTCTTATGTAAAAAAGCAAACAGTTGTTGTCACTGAGCAGATTAGGTGCGAGAGGAAATACTTTTTCACAGCGTCAATCCTAAAGTGAGCAATCCTAAGTAAGTTTTGCTGATCACTGCTCCATTTGCTGCGCGGAGAAAGTGGGTGTGTGCGTTAGCCTGGGGGCGGTGCTGGCAGCACAGGCACTTCCTGGAGTGGGCGGCTCAGTCATCATCAGGGACAGGGCAGAGCAGCAGCTCAGAGAGCAGGGTTGAGGAGGAATACTCAGAGATGCGTGAATGGAGCAAAATACCGCTTTGGGGGTGTTTTTGGTGAGGAATTAACATTATAACATGCTTAAAAGCTCAAAAAAGTCAATTTTGCATGATATAGGCCCTTTAAGAGAAAGAGTAACCGCATCCAAACTAAGAGTTTGATTTGGAAAGGTATTTCTAAGGTTTTTTGGACCAACTAGAATGACTTCAGTCTTATCTGAATTTAATAGCAGGAAATTACAAGTCATCCAAGTTTTAATTTCCTTAAGACAGGCTTCTAACTTGGCTAATTGATTACTATCATCTGGCTTCATTAACAGGTATAATTGTGTGTCATCTGCATAACAATGAAAATGTATACTGTGCTTTCTAATAATGTTGCCTAACGGAAGCATATATAAACTAAAAAGAATAGGGCTTAGTGCAGATCCCTGTGGAACTCTGTGACTGAGCTTTGAGTTAGAAGAAAACTCATTATTGATATGAACATACTGGAACCTATCAGATAAATAAGATCTAAACCTGTCATGGACCCTCCCGTGCACTTTTCCAATGCACACGGCAAGGGGTGAAATAATGAGGATTTACATGCAGGGTTCCACCAACACACATTTAATAACATAAAGACTTACAAAAGGTTTGATGAAACACTTGCAGTGGGTGTTTGGGGGCCGGCATCCCCCCACGAACGCATGAGATGAGGCATGAATCCACGCCATAGTAGAGCTGACAGTTCACTGATGTGCACAAATAGGCAGACGATCAGTTAGACAAAGACCCAGCAGTGCGTGATTGGCAAAAGGCGCTTAAGTACATGCACTGCTTGTTATGATGTAATGAAGAGCACCTGGGCGAGGACTGGGAAAGATGATTAACGAGGCTGGGAACAGCTGATGGAAATGAGAGAGAGAGGGGGCATGGCCGGACCGGCAGACTGTCAGCAGTGTTCACAGAAAGTAGGTCACAGTGGCTGTCTTAACAGCTGCTGGTCAGGCAGTGGCTATGGATACGGAAACAGCACATCATCATCATCCTCATCATCATAGCAGTCTGTCGTGGACGACAATGACTGTTTCATTTAGGTCTGATCAGATTCCTCCACACAGCTCTGTCCTTAGCCTTCCGCTGCCAGGAACTCCTGTCTATGTCCAACTTCTTCAAGTTTCTTTTTACAGTGTCTTTAAATCTGAGCCTTGGTCTACCCTGACTGCATTTGCCCTCACATAACTGTGAGTAGAGTAACTGCTGAGGGAGACGCTGGTGGTCCATCCTCTCAACATGTCCAAGCCATCTCAGGGTCATCTGATTAGCACGTCCTCCATTGATGGTAGACCAGCTTGTTTCACACTTCTATGTTGGTTATCTTGTCTTTCCATGAGATGCTCATTATGGCTCGAAGGTGTCTCATCATGTACGCGTGGAGTTTCTTCACCTGCACTCTGTAGAGAGTCCAAGTTTCAGCACCATACAATAGAGTAGCCAGTACTGTTGCTCTGTACACTTTGCATTTCACATGGATAGACACATGTCGATTGTTCCACAGTCTTTCCCTCTGTTTTCTTGATGTTGATTTGGAGGCTGAATTGGCTAGCTGCTCTTGCAAATTTCTCCACTAAAGATTGCATATCTTCCACACTGTGTGCAACTAGAGCACTGTCGTCGGCAAAGAGCATTTCTCTTATTACCTTTATTGATGTCTTACTCTTGGCTTTAAACTGTGCCACATTGAACAAGTCTGCTTCTTTCCTTGTTTGAATGTATACTCCTTCTGAAGTGTCTTTGAAGGCCACATCAAGCATGGCTGCCAGATATAGCGAGAAGAGTGTAGGTGCCAGCACACACCCTTGTTTAACCCCGTTGCTTACTGAAAAGTCTTTAGATACTGAACCACTCACTCATTGCCACGTTTGCTTGCATACCTGTATGGAGTGCCTCAATCAGGCTGACAAACTTCTCTGTACAGCCATATTTCTTGAGTACCTGCCAAAGTCCTTGTCGCGAAACAGTATCGAAGGCTTTACTGAAGTCTTTGAAGACTACATACTGTAAAGCAGCATGTTCTGTTCGACACACTTTTCTTGAACCTGTTTCAAGCAGAAAATCATGTCCTTTGAGCTTCTTCCACTTCTAAAGCCGCACTGGGTTTCCGGTAGTACATTCTGCGAGATGTGTTCATTGAGTCTGTTCAGCAGTGCACGTGAAAGAATCTTACCAACAGTGGCTAGCAGTGATAAACCTCAGTAATTTCCACAATCTTTCCTGTCACCTTTCTTGAACAAAGGCACAATACTTGCATCCTTCCAGTCTTGAAGTACTTTCTGGGCATCCCATATCTCTTGGATGAGCTTGTGCAGGCAGTTGGTCAGCTGGACACCACCAAATTTCCACACTTCTGCTGGAATTCCATCCCTTCCTGGAGCTTTACCATCCTGTGTTGTCCTGATAACTGCCATTAGTTCATCAGAATTTGGTGGTTCATCCAGACTTGATACAGCTGGTTGCTGCACTAGAGCTTCTTCAGCCCCTTCAGTGAGATCTCCAGGGTTGTTTAGTAGTTGGTGAAAGTGGTCTGCAAATCTGTCCAGGATCTTGTCTTTCTCCTGCAAAACCATTTCACCATCCATAGCCTTTAGTTGGATCAATCTTCTTGGTTTAGGGTCGTATATTTCTCTCAAACCTGTGAAGAGTGTTTTCATGTCCTTCCTGTCTGCTGCAGTTTGAAGTTCCTCCACTTTTTCATCCCACCAGTTGGACTTCATCTCTCTGGTGTACTTCTGTAGCTCACTCTGAGCCTTTGGGTATTTCATCTTCTTTGACCTTGTGTTACAATGTAGGTTTTCCTGCCTAGCTGTATTCCTCGCTTCTAGTAGTTTCTTCAGGTGTTCATGTTCATCAAACCAATCTTGATGTTTCCTCTCAGTGTGGCCTAATACATTACTCGCAGTCTGATACACCGTATCCTTCACTGTTGCCCATTTCTCTTCTATGTCATTCTCTGAGTTGTTGCTGTCCCAGTCTTTCAAGTTTTCATCCATTTCCTGTGTAAGTTCTTCCTGCTTCTTTTGGCCTCTCAGTGCACTAGTGTTTAGCTTCCATGGTGGCTTTGCACCTGTCCTGCAGTGCTGTTTTCGTCTCCAAATCCTTAATCTGGATCTCAGCATAACACGATCAGTACCACAGTCCGCACTTCTCATTGCTCCGGTGTCCAATACATCCCTTATGTCTCTCTGCCTGACTATGACATAGTCTAATAAGTGCTTGGATCTTGGGTGCATTCATGTCTTCTTGTGTGTGTCCTTGTGCTTAAATAGAGTGTTGGTTATCACAAGGTTGTACTCTGAACATAGTGCAAGTAGAAGTTCTCATTAGCATTGCACTTGCCTACTCCATGACTGCCTAGCACTCCTTTCCATTTCTCAGTGTCCGAACCAACTCTGGCATTAAAATCTCCAACGAGTATCAACCTGTCATCAGTCGGTACATGCCTGATAGTCTCACGTAAATCACTATAGAACTCTTCCTTCACCTCCTCTGTGTTGGTCATTGTTGGGGTATATACATTGATGACTGTGGCATACATCTTCCGCATACATCTTTGTAGTGGGAGTGTCATAGTCATTATCCTGTGGTTGATTGGCACCGATTCCTCATCAAAAATTGCTGCTATCTCCTTTCTAACTGCAAAGCCCACTCCTGCTTCTCACCTTTCTTGAGTTGATCTCCCACTCCAAAAGAAGTTGTACCCATGGTCTTCCAAGCTGTCATATCCAGACAATCTTGTTTCACTAAGTGCAGCTATGTCTACATTGTACCTGTTCATTTCCATTGCCACAAGCGCGGTCTGTCTTTCTGGGCACTGTAATGTTTTTCTGTCCAACAGAGTGTGTATATTCCATTTTACTACACACAAGGCTGCTGTTTTCCTCTTCTTTTGTCTTCCTGCTCCTAGCTTACTTTTTGCTGCCTGTTGGAGTGTGAACAGATCAGAAACAGAAACAGCACAGAATACATAATATGCACATACACAGCAGTACCTAAACCCACAGAGAAATCAGTACCGAGCCGGGGGGAAGCCAAGCTGGCTCGGCTCCTAACAAAACCACTGCAACAAAGTTCCATTAAGTCCAACATGGTGTTCTAATCTATCAAGCAGAATATTTTGATCGATAGTATCAAAAGCTGCACTAAGGTCTAAAAGGACAAGTACAGAAACAAGTCCATTATCAGATGTGATAAGGAGGTCATTAGTGACCTTCACTAAGGCTGTTTCAGTACTATGATGGATTCTAAACCCAGATTGAAACTCTTCAAATAAACTATTTCCCTGCAAGTGGTCAAATAATTGTGTAGCAACAACTCTTTCTAAGATTTTTGAAATGAAAGACAGATTGGAGATTCGTCTATAGTTAGCTAAAACCCCTGGATCCAGTGTTGGCTTTTTGAGTAAGGGTTTAGTTACAGCAGTTTTAAAAGCCTGCGGTACATGGCCTAATGTTAATGAAGAATTGATTTTTTTTGAAGAACTACCAATAAATGGGAAGACTTCTTTAAATAACTTGGTAGGAATAGGGTCTAAAAGACAAGTTGAAGGCTTGGATGAGGAAATTATTTGATCTAATTCTAAAAGGTCAATTGGAGTAAACTCATCCAAACAGATATCAATTGAAGGAGTTGTAGTAGTTAATGTATTTAAGTTAACGGTGGGAAGAATCTGACTGATTTTATCTCTGATAGATGAAATTTTATTATTGAAAAAGTTCATGAAGTCCTGACTAGAAAGCTCTAAGGGAATGCTAGGATTGACAGAGTCCTGACTCTTTGTCAACCTGGCTACAGTGCTAAAAAGAAACCTGGGATTATTCTTGTTCTCTTCTATTAATGCAGAATAATAACTTTTTCTAGTTCTCCTAAGAGGTTTTTTATAAATTAGAAGTTGATTTCTCCAAGCTAAATAGATTTCATCTAATTTAGTGGAGCGCCATTTTCTTTCTAATTGACAAGTCTTTTGTTTTAACCTATGAGTTTCTGTGTTGAACCAAGGAGTTAAAAATCTCTGATTAGACTATTTCTGTTATGACCCGAGCGCAGCTTCTGATCGCGCTCGGGCTAAGTTATGTTTCGCTGCCGGCCTTGACAGTTGCGGGCTGTATTCTGGCCTCACCGGGCTCTTATTGTGAAAGTGCTCGGTGGGGCTTCCGCCTGTCAACGGCCGGTCAGCTGATTGTAATTATCGTCGTTAGTGCTTCGCCTTCTTAAGCCCGGCACTGGTGGCGGTAAGACGCAGCAGTGCCAGTCGTTCTTTGTCTGAGCTACGGATGCTTTGGACTGTTACCTACCTCGTCTGCCTGTGGTTGACCATTGCTTCCCCTGGACCAGTAAGTGAGCTGTTAGCCTTACCCCTCCCGGTGAGAGTAGACCTCTGTGTGTCTCTGCCTCAGCAGCCTGTGTAGTCATTACTCCGTCAACCTTGCCTGTGTATGACCGTCTCCTCCTATGGACCTGTAAGAGAGCTGTTTAGCCTTACGCCTCCGGATGTGTGTAGACTTAGGTGTCATTGCCCCTGCATCTTGTGTTGTTACTTTTCACCGTAATAAAACTCACTGAAACTCACTGGTGACTGTGTGGCGTCTTATGGTGGCTCGCGAGGGCCACCGAACGACAGTACACTGCTGCCAAAACGGCGTTTACGGTGACGCCAACCCGAGACGCAATTCACCAGTGGGTTCGAGTTTTTGGACATTTGCTTTTTCCTGTCTGGGTACTGTGTATGTGAAGAATGCCGTCCCGGAGGGGCCGCGTTTGGGGTCCGAGCCACGAGCTGACGGGTGTGCTGGAAGTCGTGGATGAGCTGCTCATCTCCGCTTCCCTGCTGGATTATGACCACGGCATACACTGGTACCTGGACGCTGCCGAAGATATTCTTTGTCATCTCTCTCCCCGCTACGCCACCCACCCGGAAGTCGACGCGAGGAGGGAAGACATCGCCGCGCAACGCGAAATATACCTGATGATGGAGGAGGAATGCGGCATGAAGCAGGAGAAGAGGCACTCCTGCTCTTTGCCTATGGATCCTGATCCTGTCCTTGATCCGTTTCGGGAGTTTGCACCGTCTGGGGGCCGGCGAAGGCGTCGGCGCCACGGCCGGGCGCATCTTCGGCAAGCTCCTGCTCCGGCTCCAGTTCCGTGATGCCGGGATGACCCCCTCAATCAGCCAGCTGCTGTGAGTGAGCTGAGTCCTGTGCCGGTGGGCTCCGTCCATGGGTCCTTTTCTACCACCCAGCGAGTGAGGGAAGGAGCAATGTCCGCTACAGCTGATATTATCTTCCCTCCGGGAGACAGGCAAGTCCAATTTCACTGTCCTATTTTTCATAGTGATCTGTCTTGTCTGACTCCTGGGGGTGAAGCTCGGGGTTCGCAGCTCCCTGAGTTTCTTTCCCCAGCTGTATCCATTTGTACTAAACCTGCTGCCTCTGTGTCTCCTCCTGCTGAGCGGTCCTCGGCGTTAGTCCCACGCCGTCGAACGAGGGGGAGGCCTGCGGCTCTGGGAAATATCCCGGCCCTGCAGCCTTGTTTTGGACAGAGGAGGAGAACGGACTGCGATGAGGAGCCAGTGCCGACGAGAGAGCGTCCCCAGGGGTCCTCAGGGATGCAGCCCGAGTCAGCAGGTCGAGGGTCCTCTGCCCCCACGCCATACGGGTTATTGGCGTGGACGCCAGCGCATGAGGATCCAGCTGCAGAGACCATCAGGCCGGCTGTGGAACCCGACGCAGCCGAGTGGGAGCCCGACGACGAGTGTCTTCTTGAACCTGGATCGGCGAAGTCCTGGACGGCTCCAGAGCCCGAGTGCAGGCAAGTGCTCTTCCTTGTTTTCCTGTATGGTGTGTTAGAGCATTTTTGCCTGCCTCATGGGGAGGTGAGTGAGGGGCAGCCGTCCGCTGCACCCGAGCTCGTCTCGCTGGGCTCTGGCGCTGCCGGTGGAACTGATCCTGGTCCTCTTCTGTTTTCTGAGCACCTCCACAGTGTTACCGGTCCGGAGCCAGTCAAGGTCACGGGACTAGGGGTTCCAGGTTCGGAGATGGAGGTCGTCGCCGGTGCAGTCCTGACCCAGTCGGGGTCCCACACGTGGGCTGAGGTGACCCAGTCGGGGTCCGATGCGTGGGCCGAGGTGACCCAGTCGGGGTCCGACGTGGGTGCAGCGATGAGCCAATCGGGGTCCGACGTGGGTGCAGCGATGACCCAATCGGGGTCCGACGAGGTCCAGTGGGGGTCCAGCGCAGGTGCGGCTGCGACCCACTCAGGATTCGAGGGGGTCCAAGTTTTTGGTTGTCCCCCTCTCAGGAGCCACCAGCTGGGGGCCGTTAGAGGTTTGTGTTTGGCAGACTGGCGCTCTCCTGTCTTGTCGTCTTCAGGCGGGCGGCTGCATGCAATTCCTCCACGGTCCTGGTGGTTGTGGGATGCGGGTCGGCCACCCGAGGAACTGCTTCGTGCGTTCGGCGTCTTGGGTTGGCCACCCAATAAACTGTGTTTGCTACAGGGTGACCTGGTTCGGCCACCAGAGGACTTGTTTCTGGGGGCCTGGGACTGGGGTAGGCCACCTGATCATGTACTGTGTTTGTGGGACTATCTGTGGGCCCATACGGTGCCTAGTCATGTCAAGTACGTTTAGCATTTTTTTTTTTTTTGTTGCTTCACGTAGTCATAGTCAAGTCAAGTCAAGTCAAAGCAATTTTAGATTGCCTCATGTTTCCTTTTTTTGGAAAGCCACAGTTTAGTCATAGTCAAGTCAAAGCAATTTTAGATTGCCTCATGTTTCTTTCTTTTTGAAAGCCACAGTTTAGTCATAGTCAAGTTAAGTCAAGCAATTTTAGATTGCCTCATGTTTCTTTTTTTTGAAAGCCATAGTTTAGTCATAGTTAAGTCAAGTCAGAGCAATTTTAGATTGCTCCATGTTTCTTTTTTTTGTAAGCCACAGTCTATCTATAGCTAAGTTATATCAGAGCAATTTTAGGTTGCCTCATGTTTTTTTTTTGAAAGCCACGGTCTAGTCATAGCCAAGTTATGTCAAGCAATTTTAGATTGCGCCATGTGTGTTTGTATGTATTTCTTGTTTTGTTTGTGCTTAGGTTGCCTCATGTGTTTTTTGAAAGTCACAGTCTAGTCATAGTCACGTTATGCCAAGCAATTTTAGATTGCTCCATGTGTGTTTCCATGTATTTTTTGTTCCATAGTTATCGTGTTTTTCCATGTATTTCTTCTTCCATAGTTATCGTGCGTTTCCATGTATTTCTTGTTCTATAGTTATCGTGCGTTTCCATGTATTTCTTGTTCCATAGTTATCATGTGTTTCCAGGTATTTCTTGTTCCATAGTTATCATGTATTGAGGTTGTTTGGGAGTATGATTTTGGCATGTTAAGTTTGGGTTTTTGAAGAGATCCTTACTTTGAGTTCTTTACCATGTGGGATTATGCACTTTGGCGTTAGACGGGTTGTCTATGGTCCCTGTGGGAAGATGTTCGGTGTCAGGTGCTTTTTTCTGGTTTCATCATGGTTCTGGGGGAAATTGATGTATTCTTTTTCCTTTTGGTTTAGGGTCTTGTTCATGGGTTGGTTCTCTCCCTCCACATCTGTCCCCCAACCTCCCACCCTGGGGGGGCGGGGGGGGGCAGGGTGGTTCCTTGGGGCGTTCGGAGTCCGCCCGTGGAGGGAGGGTACTGTTATGACCCGAGCGCGGATTCTGATCGCGCTCGGGCTAAGTTATGTTTCGCTGCCGGCCTTGACAGTTGCGGGCTGTATTCTGGCCTCACCGGGCTCTTATTGTGAAAGTGCTCGGTGGGGCTTCCGCCTGTCAACGGCCGGTCAGCTGATTGTAATTATCGTCGTTAGTGCTTCGCCTTCTTAAGCCCGGCACTGGCGGCGGTAAGACGCAGCAGTGCCAGTCGTTCTTCGTTTGAGCTACGGATGCTTTGGACTGTTATCTACCTCGTCTGCCTGTGATTGACCGTCGCTTCCCCTGGACCAGTAAGTGAGCTGTTAGCCTTACCCCTCCGGGTGAGAGTAGACCTCTGTGTGTCTCTGCCTCAGCAGCCTGTGTAGTCATTACTCCGTCAACCTTGCCTGTGTATGACCGTCTCCTCCTATGGACCTGTAAGAGAGCTGTTTAGCCTTACGCCTCCGGATGTGTGTAGACTTAGGTGTCATTGCCCCTGCATCTTGTGTTGTTACTTTTCACCGTAATAAAACTCACTGAAACTCACTGGTGACTGTGTGGCGTCTTATGGTGGCTCGCGAGGGCCACCGCATGACAATTTCTTTTTTAAAGGGGCCACCATGTCTAGAGTCTGATGCAGAGAAGCTGTAACACTATCTACCATGTTATCAATTACAGAAGTAGCAAGCTCGCCATAGCTGATTTCCATTGTGTTGACACATGGCATAGAGGAAACAATCTGCATAAATTTGGCAACAGCATCATCTGAGAGGCATCTACTGTAGTAATATGTTTCTTTAGTAGACAAATAGAAATAGTAAAATCAAAGGTTAACAGACAATGGTCTGACAGTACAGGGTTTTGAGGAGACACTACTAGATTTTCTATTTCTATGCCATATGTCAGAACAAAGTCCAACTTGTGGTGGAGATCGTCGTCGGCCTCCGTCGGTCTATGATGACCATGGAAGAGAATCCTAAACGTCTACTCTGCTGGAACAGTACCGCCTGTGGCTGAACAGGCCGATGTGCGAATGGCAGTCCCTGTCACACAGGTCGCACTTGTGGGTGGTCTCCGTGCTGCTGGGTCTGTGGCGGTTCTTCCTGCGGGTCCTTTTTTCATCTGCAGCAGCAGTCAGTCTCTCTTCACCCGCCTTGAGCTGTCTGGTCAGGGTGCCTCTCCATTTGAAGCGGTCCGTTGCAAGGTCCTCCCAGCGCTCTGTGTTGATCTCCAGGGCCTTCATGTCTCTCTTGCAGACGTCTCTAAAACGCAGCTGTGGGCGGCCAACGTCTCTCTTGCCAGTTGCCAGTTCTCCATAGAGGACGTCTTTGGGGATTCTGCCATCCTCCATACGGTGAACGTGGCCTAGCCAGCGGAGCCTGCGCTGTCTGAGTAGAGTGAACATGGAGGGAAGGCCGGCGCGGGACAGAACTTCTGTGTTGGGCACTTTGTCCTGCCAGGATATGTCCAGGATGTGGCGAATGCAGCGCAAGTGGAAGGAGTTCAGTCTCTTTTCCTGCCGGGCGTATGTTGTCCACGTCTCACTCCCATAGAGCAGTGTGCTGATGACGCAGGCGTTGTACACTGCCATCTTCGTCTTGACAGAGAGTCTGGGATTCTCCCACACTCGTGTGGTGAGGCGAGCGAGTGTGAAGGCTGATTTTCCAATCCTCTTGTTGATCTCTGTATCAAGGGAGAGGTTGTTGCTGATCGTGGACCCCAGGTACGTGAACTGATTCACGACCTCCAGCTCGTAGTCGTCAATGGTGATGGTTGGTGGTGCTTCCGTGCCTTGCGCCAAGACGTTAGTCTTCTTCAGGCTGATGGTAAGCCCGAAGTCCTTGCATGCCTGGGAGAAGCGGTCCATAAGGGTCTGAAGCTCCTGCTGTGTGTGGGTTGCGACTGCAGCGTCGTCTGCGAACAGCATGTCTCTGATTAGAGCCTCGCGTACTTTGGTTCTGGCTTTCAGGCGGGCGAGGTTGAAAAGCCTCCCGTCAGATCTTGTGTGCAGGTAGATTCCCTCTGTTGCTGTGCTGAAGGCATGCCTCAGGAGCATAGCAAAGAAAATCCCAAAGAGGGTTGGCGCAAGTACACAGCCCTGTTTCACTCCGCTGCGTATGCTGAAAGGCTCTGAGACGTTGCCATCATGCTGCACTATCCCCTGCATGTTGGTGTGAAACGATTCAATGAGGCTTTGCAACTTTGGTGGGCATCCTATCTTTGGCAGGATCTTGAAAAGGCCCTCTCTGCTGACCAGATCGAACGCTTTGGTGAGGTCGATGAAGGCGACGTACAGGGGCATGTTCTGTTCTCTGCATTTCTCCTGGAGTTGGCGGATGGAGAATATCATGTCTACCGTCGATCGCTCAGCACGGAAGCCACACTGAGACTCAGGGTAGACACGTTCGGCAAGCTTCTGTAGACGAACGAGAACAACTCGTCCGTAGACTTTGCCAACAACGCTGAGGAGGGAGATGCCCCTGTAGTTGTTGCAGTCGCTTCTCTCCCCTTTGTTTTTGTAGAGGGTGATGATCTTGGCGTCCCTCATGTCCTGTGGTACGGTACCTTCCTTCCAACACTGGCAGAGGACGTCATGCAATGGCAGCAGTAGGGCGGTCTTGCAGTGCTTGATCAGGTCGGGGGGTATGCCGTCGTTGCCGGGTGCCTTGCCAGCGGCCAAGCTATCAATGGCCTTGCTGAGTTCGTCGATGGTTGGCTCGGCGTCAAGTTCGTCCATGGATGGCAGGCAGTCGATGGCATCAAGGGCTGACGGTGTCACGGTGTTCTGTCTGGAGTAGAGGTCGGAGTAGTGTTCCACCCATCTCTCCATCTGCTTGTTCTTTTCTGTGATCATCTCCCCAGTGGAGGATTTGAGGGGGGCTGTCTTGCTCTGAGCCGGACCAAGTGCTTTCTTGATGCCATCGTACATACCACGGATGTTCCCTGTTATGGCAGCGGTTTGAATGTCTTGGTTGAGCTGAGTCCAGTACTCGTTGGCACAGCGCCGAGCAGTCTGCTGAACTTTGCTTCTCGCAGCCCTGAGAATCTGGAGATTCTTCTCGTTTGGGTACTTCTTGTACTCAGCAAGTGCTGAGCGCTTGGCTTCAATGACGGGGGTCATCTTGGTCAACTTGGCATCAAACCAGTCCTGTGACTTCGAGGTCTTCCTCCCAAAGGTAGCCAAGGCTGTGCGGTGGATGGTGTTTCGCAGCTCTTCCCACTTCTGCTTTGCAGATTCTCCTTCTTGTGGTACGCCAAGTTCCTTCTCAAAGGTGGAGGCAAACTGCTCAACAAGTTCTGGTTGAGCCATCTTGCTGGTGTCAATCCGTGCCTTTCCAGGTTGTCTAGCACGATGGAATTTCTTCAGCTGCAGCTTGACCTTGCAACACACCAATGAATGGTCTGTGTCGCAATCTGCACTCTGGAACGAACGGGTGATTAGCACGTTCTTCAGTGAGGTGCGCCTGGTCAGGATCAAGTCCAGCTGGTGCCAGTGCTTTGAGCGTGGATGTTGCCAGGAAACCTTTTGTTTCCAAAAGGTTTGTCTTGCCTGGTGCGAAAGTTCTCAGCCTGCTGTTCGGATTTCTCCTCATCCCCATGCACCCAATGAGGAAAGCAAGCTGTGGCGGGACATCACCTTATTGGCTGGGGGCTGCCCAGCTTGAGGCGGGCGGTAGCTGTCCAGTGAGATCCGATGATCCCTCCCACCGTCGGGAATAACCCCTGTGGTGAAATTGTGGTGGAGATAATGGGTAGAATTTCCTACTTTCTAAGAAAACCCCATCAAGTCTCATATTGAATTAAATGCCATATTAAGGAAATCACTATCTACATCTATGTGTATATTTAAGTCCCCTACTACAATTTTTCTATCTGGTTTCAGCACTAAATCAGCTAAGAATTTGGCAAATTTGGATAAAAACTCTGAATAGGCTGAGGGAGGGCGATAAAGATCAAATAAAATTGAGTTTAACCCCTTGCACTCCGGTCAATTTCCCTAAAAACGCCAAAAAATAATGTGCCCAAAGTAAATCGAAAGTTCTTCAACCCTTTGCAGCACCTTCATGGGGTTGGTCTCATTTAAAAGAAAACACTTTGAATTTTTTGGCAAAACAGTCATAATCTCTCTAAGTGCTCTGGCCACTGAGTTACAGTCATCTAAACATACTGAACTTGAAGAAAATAAATTTGGCCTGGGTGTTTTTTTGGATACAAATGCTTGCAAATAACACACAGCTTCAGATCCGGGCTGGAAAATGCAACAGATATGTTGAACCAAGTGTTATCCAGCTGAGGTCAAAATTTTGTAACAATACCACAAAAAATAAATATATTACACAGCTTTTTCCTCAGGTAGTTCCCAGGCATTTTTGAACTGTGCCAAATTGTGCCAAATGGCACAGTTTGGAAAAACGTCTGTAACTTTTGAATGATTCAATATAGAAGCTTCACCTTGGGCTCTAATGAAAGGTGACACTCAGGGCTGTGTGTGTGTGTGTGGGGGGGGACAACCCCCCCCCCCTCGCTACAGAGGACCGACATCGGCCATCGCTACATGACGGAATAGTCATGTGGCGACCGCGGCGCAGTCACCGCGGCCCCCCCCCCCCTCGCTACAGAAGAGTAGCGGGGGGGGGGGCGTTTACAGTCCGGACGCGGCGAACGAACCGTGTACCGCGGCGCACAGACTTCGGACTTCGTGCGCCGCACAGTTGTAATTTACCGATCGGTCAAAAGTCATTTTTTGATTACAATTTTCAGGGATAAAGAATAATTTAGCATATAACACTTACCTCTTCACAGCAGCGTCCTGGCGAACTTCTCTTCCTCATTGTCAGATGAACACGACACTGGTCCCTTGTTACGGACTCATGGTTCTGGTCTCGCGACCCGGTTCCATTATAATTCCATTACTGCGGTTTTGTGCTTCCATGATTGCGGTTTTGGCGAATGATTTACGCCCTTTGTCGTCGGCCTCCGTCGGTCTATGATTACCATGGAAGAGAATCCTAAACGTCTATTCTGCTGGAATAATAAAAAAAAAAGCACCACCTGTGGCTGAACAGCCCGATGCGCGAATGGCAGTCCCTGTCACACAGGTTGCACTTGTGGGTGGTCTCCGTGCTGCTGGGTCTGTGGCAGGTTCTTCCTGCGGGTCCTTTTTTTCATCTGCTTTTTTTTTTTTTTTTTTTTTGTTACTTATTTGTACCCGTAGGTAGACTTGGTTTGCAGTCTGGTGACAAGCCACCGGCTGCTGGTCGCTGCATGCGCGAGCGCCCTAAGCCTACATGTTTTTGGTATGTGGGAGGAAACCGGTGAAATCCCGGAGTAAACCCACGCAACACGGGGAGAACATGCAAACTCCACACAGCTCACTGTTGGTCGGGGGCTGGGATCGAACCCACGATCTCATGATCCCCGCGATCCCCCGGCCGAGGGTAAAACTGTGCTGCCACAGTGCTAAACCACTGCGCCACCGTGCAGCCCATCTGCTGCAGCAGTCTGTCTTCACCCAGCCTTACACAAAACAGCTCGCGAACTTCTGTGCTTCAACTGGCTCGCATTCACAGCGTTGGTAGGCGGGTCATTCTTGCTAGGTTTTCAGTCATTGGTTCTTCAAGGTTTCAGAAACCCAATTCAAGGCTCTTATTAGTCGAATGAGAGGTCAATCATATCTGATCTGTTCGCAGCTGTGTCTGAAGTGGAAGAACGGAAATGGAGCTTTTTTTTTTTCAGTGCGCGCTTGGACGCAGCGCCCTCGTGCGTCCTAGAGCGCACGAGGGTGCTCTCGTGCGCCCTTGTGCGCTCTGGGACGCAGAGACGTGCCCGTCCGCGGTACACCAGAGTGCAAGAAGTTAACCTAAACTTGCTAAAATGCCCATTTCTGAGGACCAGGCCCTCAAAGGAATTATAACACATTTTTTGCTTTACATTAGTAATTTGGAATGGTAAGTTATTGCTACTCCTCCTCCACTCCAACTTCTGGGATTTTGACAGTTTAAATAACCAGAGGGAGTTGATTCATTTAAACCAACATAATCCTCTTGCCCTTACCAAGTCTCTGTAAGATATATTAAATCAATCTGATGATCAATTAACAGATCATGGACTAGCAGAGACTTGGGAGTTAGACACCTAATATTTAACAAACCACATTTAATTTTTAAATTATAAGGAGGAAGAGAGGCCAAGTCAAATTCAGAGGCTTCATATTTAATTTGAGTTTTACCAACTTTTTGTTTTATCACTTTGGGATGCTTATATATTATATTTTTATTTACTTTGGAAGGAGCAGACTGTGGAGCGTGTAAATAACTAGGCGGATTTGACTCAGACAGTTTATTACACATCTCACACAGAAGCATAGTCAGAAAGAATGACATCTCAGCAAAGACTCTTCTCTTAAATACTATGGCATTCCTCCAGAAGCTTCTAACACACAAAAGGCCACATTGCATTCACTTCCTTAATCCTTTACCATCCTTCTAGAAGTTTCTGATACACAAAAGATCACACTGCATTCATCCTTCACACCTCCCTGTTATCTCACCAGGGAACCTCTGCTCTTTGTTCTTATCTAAGATGTTACACATTATGCTTTCCCCATGTGCCGCCATAAGACAATGATTCTCTGATGGGGAAGGCAGGGACTAAGTTGAGAGGTGACGGATGGAGAGGAGCTGCAGAGAGGCATGTAAGACTGCAACTCTGCTTCCTGGTCCCAACTCTGAGTTGTCAAGATTTTGGAAATTTGGATAAAAATGATGCCAGATTGTCAGATAAAAGAGACGCACCATCCAAAGTGGGATGGACGCCGTATCATCTAATAAGACCAGATTTTCCCCACAATGAGTTCCAATTGTCTATGTAGCCTACATTGTTTGCAGGACACCACACAGACAGCCAGCAGTTGAAGGACAACACATGGCTAAACATGTCATCACTGGTCAGATGGGGGAAGGGCCCAGAGAATACTACAGAGGCAGACATTGTTTTTTTCAAAGTCACACACCGATTCCACACTAAGTTTTGTGACTTCCGACTGCTGGAGTCGGCTGTCAATGCTGGCGTGGATAACAATTGTGGAGTATTTACAGTTACTTTTAGCCATCCATCCATCCATCTTCTACCACTTTTCCGGAGGTCCGGGTCGCAGAGGCAGCAGTTCAAGCAGAGACGCCCAGACTTCCCTCTCCCTAGCCACCTGCTCCAGCTCTTCAGGGAGGATACCAAGGCGTTCCCAGACCAGCTGGGAGACATAGTCTCTCCACCGAGTCCTGGGTCTGCCCTGGGGTCTCCTCACAGTGGGACGTGCCCGAAACACCTCAAGTGGGAGGCGTCCAGGAGGGATCCTAATCAGATGCCCATACCACCTCAACTAACTCCTTTCAATGTGGAGGAGCAGCGGTTCTACTCTGAGCCTCTCCAGGATGACTGAGCTCCTCACCCTATCTCTGAGGGTGACTCCAGCAATCCTACGGAGAAAACTCATTTCAGCCGCTTGTATCCACGATCTTGTTCTTTCAGTCATTACCCAAAGCTCGTGACCATAGGTGAGAGTAGGAACGTAGATTGACTGGTAAATCGACAGCTTTGCCTTAGAACTCAGCTCCCTCTTCACCACAACAGACTGGTACAACATCCGCATCACTGCAGATGCTGCTCCAATCCGTCTGTCAATCTCTCGCTCCATTTTCCCCTCACTCATGAACAAGACCCCAAGATACTTAAACTCCTCCACTTGGGGCAGGAGCCTGTCCCCAACCCAAAGAGGACAATCCACCTTTTTCCGGCTGAGGACCATGGACTTGGACTTTGAGGTGCTGATTCTCATCCCAGCCACTTCACACTCAGCGGCAAACCGTCCCAGCAAGAGCTGTAGGTCATTGCTGGATGAAGCCAACAGGTCAACATCATCTGCAAACAACATAGATGAGATCCTGTGGTCACCAACCATGACACCCTCCATTCCCTGGCTGCGCCTAGAAATCCTGTCCATAAAAATTATGAACAGGATCGGCGGAGTCCAACCCTCAATGGGAATGAGTCCGACCGAGTGTTGGCAATATGAACCAAACTCTCACAATGGTCCTACAGAGACCGAATAGCTCGTAACAACAAGCCCGATACCCCATACTCCCGAAGCAACCCCCACAATAAACCACGAGGAATGCAGTCAAATGCCTTCTCCAGGTCCACAAAACACATGTAAACTGGTTGGGCAAACTCCCACAAACCCTCGAGAATTCTCAAGAGGGTAAAGAGCTGGTCCGATGTGCCACGCCAGGACAAAAACCACATTGCTCCTCCTGAATCCGAGGTTCGACCAACGGCCGGACTCTCCTCTCCAGTACCTTGGCATAGACCTTCCCAGGAAGGCTGAGGAGTGTGATCCCTCTAAAGCTGGAGCACACCCTCCGTTCCCCTTTTTTGAAGAGAGGAACCACCACCCTGGTTTGCCACGCCAAAGGCACTGGCCCCGACCTCCATGCAATGTTGCAGAGGCGTGTCAACCATGACAGCCCAACAACATCCAGGGCCTTGAGGTACTCGGGGCGAATCTCGTCCACCCCCGGGGCCCGGCCACCAAGGAGATTTTTAACCACCTTGGCGACCTCAGCCCCTGTGATAGGCGAGTCATCCCCCTCGTCCACAAACCCTGCTTCCTCTGTGGAAGGTGTATCAGTGGGATTGAGGAGATCCTTGAAGTATTCCTTCCACCGCCCGACGATATCCCCAGTCGAAGTCAACAGCGCCTCATCTGCACCATACACAGTGTGGACAGGGAGCTGCTTTCCCCTCCTGAGCCGCCGGACAGTTTGCCAGAATCTCTTCAAGGCAGACTGAAAGTCTTGTTCCATGGCTTCACCTAACTCCTCCCATACCCAGGTTTTTGCTTCAGCAACCACCCGAGCTGCACTCCACTTGGCCTGTCGGTACACCTCAGTTGCTTCGGGAGTCCCACAAGCCAACCAAGCTTGATAGGACTCCTTCTTCAGCTTAATGGCCCCCCTCACCACTGGTGTCCACCACTTGGTTCGGGGGTAGCTCCCTCATGGATTGTCACCTTATCATGGTGGGGGGGTTTGCATGCCCCAGTGATCCCAGGAGCTATGTTGTCCGGGGCAATCTGCCTCTGATAGGGTCACCCAAGACAAACTGGTCCTGGGTGAAGGGCCAGACTAAGAACGATCCAACAGACTCTCATGATAAATTCTATATCAAGGATTCAGTGTACCCCGCCCGGTATGGGGTTACCGGGCCCCCACCCTGGAGCCAGGCCTGGGGGAGGGGCTCGATGGTTAGCGTCTGGTGGTCGGATTTCCATCCATGGGACCCGGCCGGGCTCAGCCCGAAGGAGTTACATGGGTCCGCCCTCCAGTGGTCTCACCACCTGCAGGAGGGATCATGGGGGTCCGGTGCTATGTGGATTAGGTGGCGGTCAAAGCCGGAGACCTTGGCGGACTGATACTTTTAGCCAGCATTTTCAAATTTGACTCGATGTCACCTGCTCTGGCCCCGGGAATGCATTTGACTATGGCCGCTGGAGTCTCTAGGTTCACATTTCTGATTATAGAGTCACCAATGATCAGAGTTTTTTTCCTTAGTGGGTGTGTCGCTGAGCGGGGAAAAGCGATTAGAAACATGAACAGGTTGGTGATGAACCAGGGCCTTGCAACTATGCTTCTTTCTCACCGTCACCCATCCATTCTCTCCTGGCTGCTCAGGAGAAATGGAAGCCGGGGGACGGCTAGCAGGACCTATGCTAGGGTGCGCCGCTGCAGAAGGGGAATCCGTCATTATTAACTGGCGCTGACGGTGTTTCAATGCAGCAGAGTCGGGATTCCAAATCGCACAACCTCGCCTCAATCGCCTCAAAAAGACAACATTTGTTACATTTACCATTAACACTAAAAGAGGCAGAGGTGTAACTAAACATCTGACACAGAGAGCACACCAGAGGAGAAGGGGAAGGAAAGCTAATAGCCATAGCTAGTGGCTAACCCAAAGCTAACACAAACACCGATGAAAGGTGAACAGAGGGCTAAACAGGGTGATTAGGTGACACTGAGTGTGCACACAGGTACAAGAAGCTTGTTAAACAGAAGTGAGAGGTGACGGTAGATGGAAAAAAGTGATTAAAATACAATTAAAGGCAATAATCCTCAGGAGACGGAGGCGAGCTAATCACAGAGCAAACCACGGGGACAGCCAGCAATACAGGAAGTGACGATACGTTACCACAGGAAGCGTCAAATCTGTATTTATCTCATAACTCTGATTTTTATTCATAGCTTTCATGCATCTTACCATGCTTTGATGATCACCTAATTCTGACATGTCCTTGTTTTGTAATTCAACAGATACTCAAATTGGATGGATTAGTGACACTCTAACCCTAACCCCAACCCAATTTTCCAGTACTCACCCATTACTTACCCTGTACTTAGCAGGTTGTATTATAAACTGCGACCAGCAAAGTATTACTAATGATCAGTCAACTGAGGGACATCACTGCTGAAACAGCGAGGCTTCTGAGATGCTCCCAGTCAGCAGCAGTAAGCGTTTACCAGCTGTGATCTGTTACATGCTGACAGTTATTCATCACATTTTAATGCACCAAGCACTCCTTTAGTATCTTTATTTGTAATGCAAGCCAGTGCTTCTGAATTACTTCCATGTCAGTGAAGAAATGCAGACAATGACCAATGTCTGCAAATGGAGGGAACCCGTGGTCACTCTTTGGTGTGCTCTACTGCTACATTATTCTGTTGTTTGTCCATTAGTGAAGGTTCCCAGTGACAGTTTCATTAGTGTCAGTCAAACATACCATCTGTTGTTGTTCCGCTTCATTTGCAGTCTGTTAACCACTTGCACTCCGTTGTTCCGCGGGCGGGCAAGTCTCTGCGTCCTAAGACGCACGAGGGCGCACGAGAGCGCCCTCGTGTGCGCTTGGACACATGACGCATGATGGTGGTGATGTAGGTGGTATGGCCTCCAAGCGCCACTGAAAAAAAAAGCTGCAGTCACAGCCGCAAACAGATTAGTTCATCTGATTGACCTCTCATTCGACTAATAAGAGCCTTGAATTGGGTTTCTGAAACCTTGAAGAGCCAATGAATGAAAACCTAGGAAGGAGGACCCGCCTACTTTGAATGCACGAGCCAATTGAAGCACAGAAATTCGGGCTGGTGAAGAGAGATTTACTGCTGCAGCAGATGAAAACAAAGGAAGCTGGACGAACCAGCTACAGACCCAGGCTCACCCAGCAGCATGGAGACCACCCACAAGTGGGACCTGCACTCATTCCAGCAGAATAGACGTTTAGGATTCTCTTCCGTCATCATAGACCGACGGAGGCCGACGACAAAAGTTGTAAATCATTCGCCAAAACGGCAATAGTGGAATTATGTTTTGATCGGGATCCACGAGCGGAGCAGCGTCGCGTTCGTCTGACAATGGGGAAGAGATGTTTGCCACGACTCTGCTGCTTTGAAGAGGTAAGGTGTTATAAGCTAAATTATTATTTATCCCTGAAAACTGTAATCCAAAAATGACTTTTGACCGATCGGTAAATTACAACTGTACTGCGCACGAAGTACGAAGTGCGTGCGCCGCGATAAACGGTTCATTTGCCGTGTTCGGACCGTGAACGCCCCCCCCCCCCCCGCTGCAGAAGAGGAGCGGTGGGGGGGGCGTTCACGGTCCGAACGCCCCCTGGTCCGCGGGGGGAAGCATATGAGTCTATTCCATCATGTAGCGATGGCCCTCTTCTGTAGCGGGGGGGGGGGGGCGTTAATGGTCCGTTCACTGTCCCCCCCCCACACACACACACAGTAGAGAGGGGGGGGCCGCTGTGAAAACATGCAAGGAGTGTAATCCGTCATGTAGCGAGGGCCGAACTCGGTCCTTGGTAGCGGGGGTGGGGGACGACCCTCCGCCCACACACACACACACACAGACACAGTCCTGAGTGTGACCTTTCATTAGAGCCTAAAATGAAGATTCTACATTGAATTATTCAAAAGTTACAGATGTTTTTCCAAACTGTGCCATTTGGCACAATTTGGCACATTTCCAAAACGCCTGGGAACAGCCTGAGAACAAAGCTGTGTAAAATATTCATTTTTTGTGGTATTGTTACCAAATTTGGATCTCAGCTGGATAACACTTGGTTCTACATTTCTGTTGCATTTTCCAGCCGGATCGGACAGCTGTGTGTTATTTACAAGCATTTGTATCCAAAAAAACACTGTGTCCAATTTTTTTTTCTTCAAGTTCAGTATGTTTAGATGACTGTAACTCAGTGGCCGGAGCACGTAGAAAGATTATGTTTTTTTTGCCAAAAAATTCAAAGTGTTTTCTTTTAAATGAGACCAACCCCATGAATATGCTGCAAAGGGTTGAATAACAGCTTTCGATTTACTTTGGGCACATTATTTTTTGGCATTTTTAGAAAAATTGCCCGGAGTGCAAGTGGTTAACTACTCATGAGAGGCTTTTGTTGCGTAAGTTGTCCAAACAGTGTGATTTGGTTAAAAGTAGTCATGCCCTAACAAACGTGTTCATGCGCTTTGCTATTTAAGTGCAGGCTTTCATTATGCAACCAGTGGCATTGACAGAAACTCTCTAGCATGAACTTTGTACACTCCTTGCCCTGCACAATCCCCCAAAGTCACCTTAACTTTTTAACATGGATCAAATGGGAAGGGGGGGGCACAAGAAAGCTTTAGTCACAGTTCAAAGCACTGATACAAGTGTGAGCGGGAGAGCGGGAGAGAGCAAAGGAGTGATGAGAGTGTTGAGAGAAGAGAGAGAGTCAATGAGGTGCAACCCTGACTTCAAACACATACAGATTAACCTTACAGCCTCCCTCACAGCAGCACATTATTCCTCTGAAAACTCAGAAACCCATTAATGAGTCCAAGCTCTCTTTTTGGAGACCATGATGGGTGGGTTTGAATGGTGGCAGCACAGTCTGAATGCTAAGCAAACTGGGGGAAAAAATTCCACCTACAAACTTAATTCTGTACAGTACGTCGGCTTAAATGGTTCCATCCTGATTTGTGCTGGTGTACACGTACGTAGCTACGAGAAACCAACACGGAGTGTTGGAAGAACAAAGATGGTTATCAGCAGTGTTATAAAGAGGTTAATACACGAGGAGCTGAAAGGTCATCTCACACAGTTGGATCTTGATCTCAGAGATAAAAACATCCCAAGGTTTAATCATCCACTGCAGTATCTTGCCTGAAAAAAAAAAACAAAAAAAAAAAAAACAGAAGAGGAACACTTGACCCCAGATGTGTCATTTAAGCATATAGCTGAGAGAACAATTCAGCAAGAGCACTAGCTGGTTTGTAATGTAGTTAGAGGAATATTTTGAGAAAGGAATCCCCCCAAAACAAAAGAGAAACAACAAACAAAAATCTGTCAAGTTAATAGTTAAACAGGTATATTTACCAGCTACAGACCAGTGGCCCTCACATCACATCTAATGAAGACCCTGGAGAGGCTGCTCCTCACCCACCTCTGTCCCCTGGTGGGACCAGTGATGGATCCACTTCAGTTTGCTTACCAGCATGGCATCTGGGTGTAGGATGCAGTGATCTTCCTCCGACATAGATAAGCCTGGGAGCACTGGGAGCACTGTGAGGATCATGTTCTTTGATTTCTCCAGTGCTTTCAACACCATCCAACCAGTGATCTTGAGGAACAAGCTGCTGTACGCAGGGGTGGACCAGCACCTGTCATCGTGGATCCTGGACTTCCTCAGAAACCAACCACAGTTTGTGAGAACCCAGGACTATGTGTCTGACACCATCATCTGCAGTACGCCCCCCCCCCCCCCCCCCCCGGGAACAGTTCTGGCTCTCTTCCTGTTCACCCTCCAGGACTTTGTGGACTGGTGCCCACAGAGCTGCCTCCAGATCAATGCGAGGAAAACTAAGGAACTGGTGGTGGACTGCTGCAGGCGAGGACAGCCCCCCACAGCACCAGTAAACATCCAGGGAACAGACATTGAGATGGTGACATCTTACAGGTACCTGGGTGTTCACGTGAACAATAAACTGGACTGGTCACACAACACCAACGTGCTCTACAAGAAGGGGCAGCACAGGCTGTTCCTCCTGAGGAGACTCAGGTCTTTTGAAGTGCAAAGGGCACTCCTGAAGACCCCCTATGATTTGCTGGTGGCATCAGCCATCACATTTGGAGTGGTCTGTTGGGGCAGCGGCATCATGGCAGCTGACAGGAAGAGACTGAACAGACTGATCAAAAAAGCTAGCTCTGTTCTAGGGCGCCGCCTCGACCCAGTGGAGGAGAGAGGAGGATGGTGGCTAAGCTGTCATCTCTGCTGGAGTCCGAGTCCCACCCCATGCAGGACACTCTGAATGCACTGAGGAGCTCATTTAGTGGTAGGCTGTGCCATCCCAAGAGCACGATGGAGAGGTTCTGCAGGTCCTTCCTACCTACAGCTGTCAGACTTTATAGCCTAACCAGGGCTGCTTGTAAAGGTCGTATTGAATGTGCTAAACGTAACAACTTTGCACAATAGAAATCGTTCCCTCCAATACACAACTAGGACAATAACAATCATTACTGAGGTGGCAACAACACTGTGATTCAAATGCAAAATATACTGTCTGGGTACATATTCATATTCTGCAGGGTAACTTAAACTGTAATGATGTTATTCCATCTAGCTGCAATGCTTCTGCACTGTGTATATCTCTGTGTATATATGTATATTCATCTACTGCTTTGGCTAACCAGTTCTTATTACCTTATTAACTATTGCTCTGAGTGCTGCTATCCCTTTGCTGCTATAATTGTGGAATCTCCCTATTGTGGGACTAATAAAGGCTTATCTTGTCTTATCTTATCTTATCTTGTCTTATCTTATATTTTGCACTTTTCCACGTTGACAGAGCTCCTAGAGGTCTTAATGAAGTGTATGTGATATGTTTTGGTCAGAATATATCAGGCTTTCATTATTGCAGCATCACTTCGGCCCATTTCTTACTTACCGTCAGCAGCGAGAGCGACCCTGGCCAGTTCGCCACTGTTGGCCCAACAGGACTACCGCGCGCTGGGCCGAGAGGTGCAGCGGATTGTCAATGCCACCAAGCGGCACGCGGCCACGGCCGCTGCAGCGGAACTCAGCGCGACGACCAGAGACGACAGGAGGCCAGAGGCAGCGGTACCAGACGCAACGACAACGGCGGCAGCAGGGGCCAGGGAACACAGATCAGACGTCCTTTGTTTCTACCATCACCGCTTCACAGAGAGGGCACGCAAATGTGTACCACTGTGCCAGTTCGGGCGTTCGGGAAACGCCAAGACCAGGGGTCGGTAGCAGCCACGGTCCTCGGTGAGGAGAACAAGCTGCTGTACTTGTCAGACGCACGTTCGGGGAGGCAGTTCCTCGTGGACACAGGCTCCCAGTTGAGTTTCATCACACCTTCCTACGCGGACAGACTAGCAGGTTCCAGAGGTCCCCGGGTGACAGCAGCGAACGGCTCGGAGATTAAGACCTTTGGTGAGAAGACTCTGCTTCTGTCTCTACATGGCCGTGCATTTGAGTGGACTTTTATTGTAGCAGCAGTGAATTTGAATATGTTGGGGGCTGATTTTTTGTGCTCACATGGTTTGTTGGTTGATCTCGCTAACAGGCGCCTGGTTAATGCACTTTCCTTTGATTCTATCCCCTGTACAGCGCGAGTGGCCCCGCCAACAGCACAAGCCAACGTCACAGCTGCAAGCGGTAAGTTCCACTCACTGCTCACTCAGTTCCCAGCACTCACGGTCCCCACATTTTCGGCAACAGTCGCTAAACACGGGGTGGAGCATTTTATTACCACTACCGGACCGCCCGTTTTTGCAAAAGCTTGGCGCTTGGACGCAGTTAAACTGGCCATAGCACGCGAGGAGTTCGCCAACCTGGAGAGGCTGGGCATTATCAGGCGTTCAAACAGTCCGTGGGCTTCCCCGCTACACATGGTCCTGAAAGCTGATGGATCATGGCGACCTTGCGGGGATTTCCGCAGGTTAAACAGTGCTACAGCGCACGACCGCTACCCAATCCCGCATATCCAAGATTTTTCCGTTCATTTGGCAGGGGCGCGCGTTTTTTCTAAAATAGACTTGGTCCGCGGTTACCACCAAGTCCCAGTGCGCTCTGAGGACATACCCAAAACAGCGGTAATAACTCTGTTTGGCCTATTCGAGTTTTTACGCATGCCATTCGGACTTAAAGGGGCTGCTCAGACGTTCCAACGCATGATGGACGCGGTGCTTCGCGATCTCCCTTTCGTGTTCGTCTACTTGGACGATATTTTAGAAGCCAGCACGTCCGAAGACGAACACGAAAAACACCTGGCCACAGTTTTCCGAAGGTTGGGAGATCACGGGTTAATAATCAACTCAGCGAAGTGTCAGTTTGGGGTGGTGCAGATTGATTTTTTAGGACACCGCGTCTCCCCCGAAGGAGCAGTTCCGCTTCCTGACAAAGTGCGCGCGGTGGCAGATTTTCCCTGGCCGCAGACGGTCAGGGCGTTGCAGGAGTTTTCGGGAATGGTGAATTTTTATAACCGTTTTCTCCCCCGCGCGGCGCAACTCATGCAGCCGCTGTATGCCGCGCTCAAAAAAAAGAAACCCGCGGATAAGGTCGAGTGGTCCCCGGAGTGGGACCAAGCGTTCTCGGAGGTGAAAGCAGCCTTGGCAAAGGCTGCGTTGTTGGCACACCCAGACCCAACGGCCCGCATAGCGCTTACCACTGACGCATCAGATGTGGCCATAGGGGCGGTCGTGGAGCAACATGTAGCCGGGGTTTGGCAGCCCCTCGCCTTTTTCAGCAGGACCTTGCGCGATAGCGAACGTAAATACAGCGCGTTCGACAGGCAGCTGCTGGCTCTCCATTTGGCCATCCGCCACTTTCAGTTCTGGCTAGAGGGACGCTCTTTCACCACGTTCGTTGACCACAAACTGCTAACATTCGCGATGGCCAAGGTTTCCGAACCGTGGTCAGGCCGGCAGCAGAGACAGCTGGCCGCGATATCAGAGTTTACCACTGATATTCAGCATGTGGCGGGCAAACTCAATGTAGTGGCAGATTGCCTCTCGCGCGCCGTGGTGGCCCCAGTCAGCGTAGGAGTAGATTACGCAGTCATGGCCGCGGAGCAGGTTGGTGACGCGGATGTGCGCGTGCTTCAGTCTGGACCAACAGGGTTAAGGCTGGAGAGCAGGGTGCTGCAAGACGGTATGCCCCCCCTAATCTGCGATGTCTCCACTGGACGGCCGCGTCCAGTAGTACCGGCCGCGTGGCGCTGCCGCGTTTTTGACTCGATTCATTCTTTGGCGCACCCTGGAGTGCGCGCGTCGGTCAAAATGGTAGGAGAGAAATTTGTGTGGCCGAGCCTCCGCAAACAAGTTAAGGAGTGGGCAGCAGCCTGCACGGCGTGTCAACGAGCCAAAGTACACAGGCACACGAGGGCCTCTTTGGAGCCGTTTCACATTCCGGCCAAGAGGTTCGATCACGTTCATGTGGACCTCGTGGGCCCCCTCCCGCCATCACAAGGGTGCACACACCTTCTGACAATGGTGGAATCGCACCACGCGCTGGCCTGAAGTGGTCCCACTGGCATCAACCACGGCCGAGGAGGTGGCGCGCGCATTTTTAACAGCTTGGGTGGCGCGCTTCCGCGTTCCGTCGGACATTACGTCCGACAGAGGCCCTCAATTTGTGTCCGAGCTTTGGTCGACAATGGCCCGCAGCCTGGGTGTCACAATTTACCGCACAACCGCGTACAATCAGCAGGCTAATGGGTTATGCGAACGTTTTCATAGGTCATTGAAAGCAGCTCTCAGAGCGTCACTGACGGATGCAAATTGGGTAGACAAGTTACCGTGGGTGTTATTGGGGTTGCGTTCTGCGCCTAAAGAGGACTTAGAAGCCTCCCCAGCGGAGCTCGTGTTTGCGCAGCCACTCCGGCTGCCTGGGGAGTTTCTCCCAGATAACCCTGCGCCAGATGCCTTCCCGTCTCAGCTGTTGCAGAGTAACATAGAATCAAGCATGCTGCTGGGCCCCGCGCACCACAGTTTTCCGCACATTTTTGTGCCTAAAACTTTGAAGAATGCAGAGTTTGTTTTTGTCAGACACAATGCGCATCGAACTCCGCTGCGATCGCCTTATGACGAACCATTCAGAGTGTTAGAAACAGGGGACAAACAGTTTTTGCTAGATTTGGGGGGTAGGAAAGAGAAAGTTGGCATAAACAGACTCAAACCCGCTTTTGTGGTGGCAGATTAGCAAGTGCTGTTGGCGAGGGTTGCTGTTGGGGGGGCTTTGTGTGGTGGACACACATATGTGACCTATTTTGTGACTCACATTTTAGATCAGAACAAAGGCAGAGCTTCCTTGGTGATTACAGGAAGCTGCAAGGATGTTAGCTTTGGTATGCAAAGCTTGAGACTGTGGGGGGTATAATTAAAGGATTAAAGAGGAGATGCATTGTAGACAGTGGGGGTGATATCATGGAGAGGGGATGCATTGTTACTGCAATTATAATGCAACGTGGTCTGTGATACATGTGACTTGTGAACTGTAAGAGTCCTGGTATTTAAGGACGAGAGTTTCCTGTGTGGCTCCCTTTCTGCTTTGAGATGTTGGTGATGTGAATAAAGCTGACTTGAGAGAGAACTCTGTCTCGTCATTCTCACATTCCCACAATATGTACATATAAATATATATACACACAGTGCGGAGCATTGTAGCTAGATGGAATAAACAGCATAACCGTCTACTTAGTTATCCTACATAGTATGAATATGTACCCATACATATTGTCACCCTCCGTAGCGACCAATATTGTCCTAGTTGTATACTGGAGGGGACCATTGTTTAAGTCTATTGCGTCTTTTGCATTCAATACTATTAGGTCGTCACCTTTTTTTTGCTATCTCTGCAAGCAGCCCTGCTTAGGTTATACAGTCTGACAGCCATAGGTAGGAAGGACCTGCGAAACCTCTCGGTTGCGCACCTAGGATGATGTAGTCTGCTGCTAAATGAGCTCCTCAGTGCATTCAGTATGTCCTGCATAGGGTGGGACTCGGACTCCAGCAGAGATGACAGTTTAGCCACCATCCTTCTCTCTCCTATCTCCTCCACTGGGTCAAGGCGTTGCCCCAGGACAGAGCTAGCTTTCTTGATCAGTTTGATGGATCCTTGATGGAAGGAGTCTGATGAATCAGGGTGGAGATAAGTAAAATGTTATAGTTGTGACATATAATGTGAGACCCAGTGAAGCTACCAGGATTGTCGGCTAACAGCTTCAGGACGATAGCATGATGGCTAGCAGGATAATGGCAGCCTCAACAACAGCCACAACTGGTGGAATGTGAAGATAAGTTTTACTTGTGGGAGACAACATTCCTAGTTTTATGTGAGCCAGAGAGTGATGACTGCTGCAGAATTGGCTGCCGAAAAAGATGAAAATGCTGACCGTTACGCTGAATCAATAAGACTGATTGATGATTAAAGACTATCAGTGATAAGGCAGGAGGCAGGAGGTAGGGCGTCATGCCAAAGACCGTATAAAAATGGAACTTTCTGTCATCCAGCTTGGTGCTCAGCAAAAATGGAATGGAGGAGGGAAATGTGGACGGCAGTGGCTCAGGAGGTAGAGCGGGTCGTCAACCAGAGGGTTGGTGGTTCAAATCCCGCTCTCCCCAGCCATCCTGCCGCTGTGTGCCTGGGCAAGTCACTTTACTCACCTTACCTCCAGTGTCCATGACACTGGGTATAATGATACTGGGTATAATTGTCCATGACAATGTGTAGAAATGGTTGGAGAGGCCGCTGGCACGGATTGGCAGCAAGAGCAGCTATGGCTACAGTAGTAGCTTACCACTATCAATGTCTGTCTGGAGTGAATGAATAATGGACTCACTGTAAGCACTTTGAGATGTCACTTGACATGTAAAGTGCCATATAAATCTAATCGATTATTATTATTTTGTTAACGCAACATTTAAAAAAACTCAAAAAACTGTTGTGATACTTTTATTTTGAATCATTCTGTTGAAAGAATGACAGTGGATGACAAAAAATAATGAAATGGTCAAAAAATTAGATGGATGGCTATAAAAGCCTTCAGTGTGTGGCCTGGTGTGTGCAGTGTGTGTGTGTGTGTGTGTGTGTGTGTGTGTGTGTGTGTGTGTGTGTGTGTGTGTGTGTGCAGATCTCAGCAGACAGGCTCTCTAGCCCTGTGACAGCTGTTTCCCAGTTGCTGTCACACACCGATCCAGTGGTGTAGTTTAAAAAAAAAAACTGTGATCCTTCCTCTGATCTCCTAGGAGACAATAAAATAATTAATGCTTAGTGTGTGTACTTGTCTATAAGTTTACAATTCATTCACTCCTCTTTAACGGTCCGTTATAAATCGTGGGGGGCTGGAGCCTATCCCAGCATCTTTGGGCAAGAGGTAGGCACACCCTAGACAGATCTACTATGAATGAATGAATGCATGATCAGGTAAGGGATTATGACAATTTTCATCTTTCACTTTGCAACCAAATCAAGATATTTTTAGAAGGATGGTAAACTATCCATTTGACACCGCTGACCACAACATCCTTTTAACCAAGCTTACTCAGTTTAATTTTTCAGAACATACTATCAAATGGATGAAATCCTATTTAACCGACAGACAGCAATGTATAATAGTCAACAGTGTCAAATCACCATATTTGAAATGTCAAATGGGTGTCCCACAAGGCTCCAAACTTTGACCAATATTATTCTCCTTATACATAAATGATTTACCTAATGCATGCTGAAACATTCATATACAAATGTATGCAGATGATATGGTAATATTCACACCTGCAAAAAACACACAAGAAGCCACCTGTGTTCTTATAACAGCAATGACTCAAATCCATGACTGGCTTAATAATTCATGTCTCCTACTAAACACTAAAAGAACTGTTTGCATGATGTTCACCAAACAACAACCAAATACTACAAACTCAAACATTTTCTTAAAAGGGGAGGAGCTGCAATTAGTCGAGGAATTTTAAGTACCTCGGTATGATTTTAGATTCCTCATTAACCTTTAAAAAACACATCAAAAAAATCTCAAACATAATCAAATTCAATCTGAGAAATTTTAAACAAATTAGACCATCGCTGACAGTTGGTGCGGCCAAAATGTTTCTGCATGCAATGATTTTCTCACACATTGATTACTGTTTTACCAGCTGATCACCCACTGGTGTAACTATAATCAAACCCATTGGATCCTTATACAAAAAGCCATAAAAAATCTTTGATAAGAAAGATCCCACATATCACTGTTGTCATGTTTACAAGAAATGTAATTTTCTGTCTTTTGAAAATGATAAAACTCTCACATTTGCCTGTTCAGTTCACAGAATATTAAATGGCTATGCACTGCCCCACCCCCCACCCGGGAGATTATGTTAAACTGAGGACTGTCACCGGTACAACCACCAGAGCAATCACTAGAGGAGACTGTGAGGTCCCCCACAGACACACCACATTTGCTGAATCTGTGCTATCAGTGAGGGGCACCTAGATCTGGAATAATATACCACCTGCAATCAGAGAATGAACCACACTAAACACTTTTAAGACTCACTGTAAAAATTGGCTTTTAAACAACCAAAACTGTACCCATAACTAGTGGTTGCTCTGCGGCATATGTATATATATATATATATATGTGCCCGTGCGTTACACACATATGTCCCGCCTCTTGTTTGTTGCTGTTGTTTGCTGTTGCTGTGAGGTGCTTGGGTGCATGTGTGTGTATGCATACACAGCACTTCACTTGTGTTACATGTCACAACTCACCTTCGCCGGTTATCTGCCTCAGCTGCGCGCACACCTGCGCCTCATCAGCCGCCGGCTATTTAGCCCACTCTGCCCAGAGCATCGGTCTGGAGCCATCTGTTCGCCAACGCTCCCCAACCCAGCGCTAGATCGTCTCTTCCTGACCTGTGCCTCTCATCACCCAGCAAGTAAGCTGTGTTTTTCCTCACCTGTTCTACAGTCTCTCCCCTGTGCACAGGTGGACCCTCCAGGCGGCGGATTTCTCCCATCCTCGCCTCATCCTCGTCCTCTTCTTCCTCTCGTCACCGAGCGCGCAGCTGGGCGCTGTCCTCCAGGCAGGAGCTCCACTTGCCAACGCCAGCCACCGTGACACCTGCAAGGTTGCCTGGCTGCACGGCGTACCATTCTGCCCTCGGCGTCTCCTGTTCACCAGCAGTCCACTTACATTCCACACACACGCACCCATACGCGTACAGTTGTTGAATAAAGCCTTTAAATCACTTGAGCCTGCGTGCGTGTTCCCTGGGCCCGACATTATGTCATTACATTTGAATGTTTTGTTTTGTAGCGCCTTAACTCTTGCACCTTAGCATATCCACTTTGTACAGTTTCATTGCAGATGTTCTTCTCATGTATGATTGTGTGATTTTGTGACCCACTGGGGGACTACAGATGCAAATTAGCAGTATTTCTAAATCTGGCATACTTACATTTGTATTAATGTTCATTAGTACTGTATATAATGTCCCTTTCAAATAAACATTAAACATAACTATCTTTTAAACATTTTTTCAACCAATTTGTGCTGGGTGGATAAATTAATAAAAGCTGTCCTCCAGTCACTGCGACAGCCTGTAGTGACAGCTGTTGTGGTTCCCAACCACAATGGCTAGAGAGACATTATACAACAGGTTGTCTCCAGCCTGATGAAATGGATGAAAGAAAGAGAACCAGGAAAGGCCAAGAAACCACATACCCCAATACAGAATATTCATGCTGATTCTACATTCAGCATTACATGCATGTAGGCCAGTCACAATACTACATTTACTTATTGTATAAAGATTGATTGCCCATTTAATTTTCTATTTAATATACAGTATACTATTGTTTATCCTGAAATCAACTCCCTTTATGTTCTTCCTCCTCCCTTTGTTTGATTCTGGGTGTTTAAATCAGTTTGGTGCACATCGCTATCATCCAATAAATATAAACAGCAAGCACAAGTAGCACAAGTGTAGTGTGGTTGACCTCTGATTGGAGCGACAGTGGTTTGATTCCTGCTCTCTCTGCAGTCTCTGCATGTCGAAGTGTCCTTGAGCAAGACACTGCACTTTGAGTTGCTTCTGGTTGGTCAGACCAGCACCTTGCTCTGGCACCTCTGCTGCTTTCAGTGTGTGAATGGATCGATAGCAGGATCTGTCATCCAGAGATAAGAAAAAGCACCATATACTGTAAGTGAGCACCGCTCAAATATTTTTATTCTACATTTTAATTCAAGTGTTGAAAATTGTTGATAAATAAATGTTCAATACTTTTTGAAAGAATATAGTACATAGATTGTTATAATTGTATTGTATCAGTGGCATAAAATGGTCTTCATTGTGTCAGTAATATAGCTTATAATGACAATTTCTGGAACAATTTACCATCCGACCAAAATTGTTATTGTTACAGCCCTAACTTCGTGGTGAACTTTACATGCTGATAAATTCTTTGCATAGCATTTGTATGTTTTATGCCATGGTACTCTTCAGTTCTAATCACATGTATATGTTTATATTATATAATAGCAATTCAAATTTTGTTGAAAGGATATGTCTTGTGACATGATTAATTTACCTGATGCTGCAGATGTAGATGTAGATGTTAATAAAATCCTGCGATGGCTGATATAGGTGTTTTATCCCATCGCACGTTTATAAAGCCCATCCAGGGACAAGAGTTGCAAATTAGCTAATAGCTATACACTCTTTGTGCAACACATCAGATTGATTGTCATTGATTAACTGTCTATGTTTATTGCACTGTCCCTGTCAAATAAACAAATAATCTAAATCTATATTCATGTCAAACATGTTATGTCCATATTATATATGTTTAAATCCAACTTCATTATAGACATGTGTGAATGTCTTATGATACCTGCTGAGTGTTGGGCGACTCCTCTTCTGTTGTGGATTGGTTATAAATGTAGAATATATAGTTATATATGCCCTACATATACTGTATGTTATGTTGACAGATTGATCACAGTATTTCTATTTTGGACTTCTGGAGTTTTTATTAAATACTATCACCTTGATAATGATTCTTATATTTCTTTATCATTTACATAATTATTGTTTTCAAAACATTATTACTCATTTGAGAACATAAATAGACACATGTACAATGGTAATGGAGTTAAAACAGGATTAGCCAATTTACTAGATGGAGTTTAGTTTCAGAATGGCACACCAATTTGATGGGTGAAAAGTGTATTATATGTAAAAATAGTTGCATTCTGGAGAAATATAGAGTATTTTTAATTTAAGATATAATTTATATGGGTTGGATCAAAATAATAATAAAAAAAAAAAACTGAAGGAACAAACATCGTAAACTATTTGTACCTAAAATCAATGCCAAAATGTATTTCTGAAGGTGAAGTACATGGACTGAAAAAATATAATGCAAATGAATTTATACCATTTTAACTGCTTAGATAGTGTACATTCCAAGGCTTCAGAAAAAAAATAAACAATTGTTGCTTTACTGTAGTGGATGCATGGGGACCCTATCTGGACCCTGGACTATACACTCCCAGCACAAATTGGTCGAGTAAATATTGAAAAGATGGCTTTGCCAACCACCTAAAAGATGTCCACATTTGGTTGAAAAGTGAAAGGTGATAAGCCATCTTTTTCAGGTTGTTGAAAAGATGTCTCCATATAGACTGTGTATGGTCTAAACATAGTTGAAAAGTCAAGAATTATCATTTTTAACCAACTTCTTCATCAATATCATTCCGCTTCTGATCCTTTTTCCAGTAGGGGGCTGATACACCAGCATCTTTGGGCAAGATGCAGCACACACTACCAGTTCTTCACAGCACCGGGTATTCTGGGGCAGTCTTTCATCCAAGTGCTAACCTAACCAGAGCCTCCTTAGGTTTGGATATCAGACAAGACCAGGGGGATCTGGTGACACTGTATGAACATCAATAAAATGACACAATACATTAAGAAATTTGTAAAACACACTTGTGTTCCAACAGTGCTTTTTAACGGTACAGTACAATAGCTGTCATGAGTTGAGCACAGAAGGTTTCCACCTTGCTCAGTCTCATGGCTTTTTCTCTGTATTTATACATTTGTTGTATTTTGTGCTTTTTGGGTTTCTGTAATTCTTGTACTGGTTTCTATTTTCCTGTTTATATCTTAGTTTTGGTTATGCTCTTATTTTGTGTTAATATCTTAGTCTGCATTGGTTGATATTTTATTCTTTATATCTTTACTGTCGTATGCTTTTTCTGGGTTGACAGCTGTCAGCGGTATTTCCGGGTTTGCGCTCCATGTGGGCATTACCCTGTCAGCTGTCAGCTCCAGTTACGTTCCCCTCTCATTACTCCCAGGTGATCTAGATTAGTAATCATTGTTTTCTCCTGCCCGCTCTGATATCCACACCTGTGTCTTATTGTGTTATGCCTTATTTATGATCGTTGCACCTTGCATTCCTCGCTGTGGTCTTAACCTCTGTGTATGACTTCCAAACGTAAGTTGTCGTTCTCAATTTTCCTTGTGATTCTTTTTATGGCTTGTTATTTTGTTGTGCACTTAGTACTTTATGTTTTCCTTGAATAAATCTCACAAATTACAATTCAGCGCCTGGGTCTTTCCTCTCTGCCCTGAGGGGCGATTCATGACAATGAATGGTTAGGCACGAGCACAATTTTCCACAACTGTTTCTGGTTAAATATGGGCTGTATTAGACGGACTAAACACAGCCCAATTTTCAACGACTATTTTTGGGCTAAATTAAGGCTTGGACCAACGGACCTGATTTAGCTCAAAACACAGTCTCTAAATTACAGCTTGTGCTGGGGGGGGGGGGGGGAGTAGCTATTTGATTGATGAATTTCAGTTTCAGAATGCTACTCCATTTTGATAGGTGAAAAGTGTATTATAATTGAAAATTTTCAGCAATATCAACTTATCGTTTTATTCTGGGTTTTATTCATTCATATGGATTGAATTAAAATAATTTGGAAAAACTGAAGCAACCAACAACTTTGTAGCTAAAATCAGTGCAAAAATCCATATCTGAAGGTGGTGTTAAAAATGGACTGAAAAAGTATTGCACTAATATTACCTGCTCATTTCACATGGAGGACAAAAGCTTCAGAAAATATAGGGGTTTCTTTTAATTGGGGGGAGGGGGTGCACAAGGCTCCCGGACTAGTAAGGGTCTAATTTACACACATTAAAACTGTGACCCTCACCCATGTCACTTTGTGTCATTATTTCCACGAGCAGGCCATATAATGTCGAAAGGTGCATATAGGTCATATTATACTGTATATGTGCCATAAAGGGCAGTTGCTGCTGAAGGATAGTCTAGGCCTGAAATATGTGTGAGATATGTGAAAAAAGGGAGAAAAAGCATAAATTATTGAGAAAGATATCATCAACCTTTAGCCCAGTCTGTGATTATGCATCTGCTCCTTTTACAGTTTCTATTAGTTTTTCTTCAGAACTAAAATACTCACCAAGAGCGGCTCATCTCATGCATATTCATTTCAGAAGACTGTCAGATCATTTTTAAAAGGCAGCACCTTCAAATATTTCTCCCACTGTTTTATAGCTAAAGACAAAAGATGTTAATTCATTCAGGGAGAAGCAACTGTCAGGTGAGCGCCTCCCCTCCTTGGTAAGATCCATGGCTTCTCAACGGCAGAGAACAGTGACGGCTGTGCTCAGTGTGTCAGCAAGGGCATGATTTGATTGGCGCACACAGATGGAGACAGTTTGTTTCCAATTTCCTACTGATTCATTCCACGGAAATTTTACTGCAAGACAAGGGAAAAATGAGAGCACTCAGATTCCATGATTTAATTTTTTTTAAAGTGGACATGTGATGAAAATGTCACTTTTCCAGGGCTTTTTTTTTTTTTTTTTGGGTATCTGGAGTGGTTACCAATGGAAAAACACAAAATGCATTTAAATCAGGCTGTGAGGTTGAGTACAAAGCTGCAAAGTATGGACTGAGAAAAGCTATACCAACAGCCAAGAGGCAGTACAGAGGAAGGCTGGACAGCCTCTACTCCACTCCTGACCCGGGGCGCATGTGGCAAGGCCTGCAACACATCACAGACTACAAGAAGACCAACAGCAGCACCGCTAGCCCTACAGACAGCCTGCAGGACGATCTCAACATTTTTTACACCCGCATCGAGACCATCAGCCACAGCACAGAAAAGAGACACACACTCATGCACCCCCCACACCCACTAAGAGTCTCACCAGACCAGGTAAATAAAGCACTGAGAAATATCATTCCCCGCAAGGCAGCAGGACCAGACAACATCCCTGGGCGGGCCCTCAGAGCACGCGCTGATGTTCTCACGGCAATCTTCAACCTCTCTGTAACCCTTGCATTACGTTAATTAGGTAAGGGAAATTATTAAGTGTAGACCAGTTGCTAGGTTCGTAAGGATTACAATAGGGAATTAAAATGAGTGTGGAATGAAATAGCTGGAGGCAAGAAATGAGCAATAATGGCTGTCATACATATGACAGCCATTATATATATACATATACAGTATATACATTATATATATACATATGTCAAATAATGGCCAATCCTTCTTCTTCTTCCGGCTATCAGAGAGAGCAGACACATTTCTTCTCCTCTCCCCTCTCCTCCTCCCTTCACTGATCCCAGCTTGCTGTGTCCTCTCTGTGTCTCGCTCTTCTTCTCGCTGCATCTCGATCCAAACGGAAAATTATGGAATTGGTGAGCTGGGCTTTAAATGCAACTGACACCACTTTTTCAAACAGAAAATCGGGCCTGGGGGAGCCCAAGTGTCCTGCAAGCACTTCTGCTGCGGGTTATGTGAGAGACTCATGGGACAATTGGAAACTCATGTGTCTGTGTGATCTTTCGATTGAAGATGTGGAAGACATCTACCTGTTTGGCTTCATGATCACAGGATTTCTGCTGTTTGGCTTTGGAGTTTTCCTGGTGTATCGGAAATTAAAGAAATTGGAAAGAGCTGGTCAAAATGCGGACCCGGCGAAGCTCCTTCAACAATTCGACCAGTTGGGGAGGGCACTGATAGCGGCTAATGGCGAACTGAATCGGAAGGTGGGAAACATCTCGGAGTCGCTGGGTGCTCTCCAGGGAATGATTTTAAAGCCTGGGAATGTAAATGTAAATTGCTGCACAGAATCGCATGAGAGGTGAAAATTCTATGCTCTAAGTGAACTGTGCTTATCAGGCCTTGATTCGGCGTCCTTGGGAGAACTCATTCCTCCAGGAGAAAAGATAAGGCAGAAGGGAGTTTTGGCTTTTTTCTAACCCAAACATTCTGATGTGCAGCAATCTGAACTCTCTATGGACAGTGTCATCATGTGACTAGCATGAAATTTTACCATCTGATATGCACTGAAGAGAGATGAACTCTGTGGACATTGTCATAACCCGAGTGTCGGTTCTGGCCACACTCGGGTCTCATATCTTTTTGTTCCCTGGCTTTGGCAGCTGAGGATTCCTTCCAGCTCCTCGGGCTCTTATTGTGAAGGCACCCGGGGGAGCTCCCTGCTGTCAAAGTCAGCTGCTGCTCTGCTGTCATTAGCAGCAGCTGTGCCGCGTTGGGGTCATTAGCCGCCAGAGATATAAGCGGGTGCTAAATGTCCTCCAACGCGGCAGTCTCTGTTATGTTCTGTTATATCCTGTTATGTTCACCTGTATGTTCAGCTACGTTCAGTCGTGCTCCTGTTATTCTCCTTGCTCATCGTGGTTAATGGACTTGGGAATCCCCCGTTACCCGTCTGTTAACGGTCCCGTTGTAAGGTACGCTCTGTGTGACTGTATCTTTGTGATTATCTCGTCTGGCGCATCGGGTGGTCCCCGGCTCAGACTTCACCCAGCCACTGTATGTGTTCTGTGTGTGTTCATCCTTATCCACAATAAATTACCACTGCAAACTCGCTGGTGACTGAGGCGTCTTGTGACGGTCCGTGAGGGCCGTCGTGACAGTAGACTGCCGCCAAATGCCCGGAGAGGAGGCGCTGTTTTGAGACGCCATTCACCGTGCAGTTTGCAGTAGTGGACTGTTAATTCCTACCTGTCTGAGTGTCTGCAGCGGGGAGTATGTCGTCATCCAGGGGCCATTGTCGGCGCCTTGGCAGGCAGCAAGCGGATTGTTCTGAAGGAGGTGGACTACACCATCTTCACCGCTACGCTGTTGGACACTCCCAGCGACATTGGCAGATACCTGGACCTAGCCGAGGAGATTCTGGATTCTCTTCCCCGCTTCACCGATCATCCAGAGGTAAGCGTGAGGAGAGATGACATCGCCACCCAGCGTGAGAGACTCCGAGGGCTGGAGAGAAGTCCTGGCAGGAAGCCGAAGTGGAGGAGACGTCGCCCCTCGCTTCGGGATCCCGCTCCTGCCTCCGTTCCGGCCCAGGAGTTCGCACCATCCGGAGGTCTTTTCCCATCGGGCATGTCGTCACTCGGGATTCCCCCAGAGAAGCTGCAGATGACAGCAGACAAGATCTGGGACCGGGTGGCTGCTGCTTGCTCCGCTAAGAATCCTCCAGCGTGTATGAAGCATGTGGTGGCGGCGGTTAGACTCCTGGAGAGGAATCCAGCGCTGCGTGAGTTTCCTGAGTTCGCCGACTTGCTTGCCGCTGTTTCTGTACAGGAACAGCGATTTCCGGACCTCACCTTCGCCTCTCCCCCTACAAGGAACCGTCGTCACTCCGGCTTCCAACCTCGGCTAGAGCCCCGTCTGGATGCTGTCCCGGGTCGCCGCAAGGGCTCAACCCCCCACACAGCTGTCACTCCTGCGCCTCGTCAGAGGGGAATCCCCGCAGCCTTGTCTTCTCCCGGGCCCTTGCCTGCTGTCCCGTCAGCGCTCCATGCCCGACTGACCCCGGCTGTCGCCCCCTCCTCCTCGTCGCCTATCCTGGCTGCTGTGTGTCACGAGAGCTCCGTTTCGGCGAGCTTCATCCCGGATCCGCCTCGAGTGGCCTCATCTCGTCTGGGAAGACGAGATGAGGATGAGGATGAGGATGTCGCCATCCAGCGGGGAAAGGAAGGAATGACGTCCCCCACAGCAAGGACCATCTTACCCTTAGGGGAAAGGCAAGTGCATGATAATTTCTCTTCTTTTGATATTGTTTTGCCTTGTCTGACTCCTGGGGGTGGAGTTCGGGGTATGCAGCCCCCCGAGCTCCCTCCACCCGCTGTGGACGAAAGTAATAACCCTGCTTCCTCTGTGTCTCCCCCCGCTGAGCGGTCCTCGACGTCAGGCCAACGTCGCTGGATGAGGAGGGGGCCTGCGGTTCTGGAGAGCCTGGTTCCGGTTCCGCAGCCACGCCATGGGCGGAGGAGGAGAGCGGACTGCAGCATGGAGCCATCGCCGATGAAGAAGCGTCCTCGGGGTTCCACGGAGGAGCGGTCCGGTCCAGCAGGGCGAGATTCTCCTGCCACCACGTCGTGCGGGCCACCGGCGTGGACATCGGTGCCGGAGGACTCTCTAGCTGCACGCACCATCATGCCAGCTGCGGAGCCCGACGCAGCTGAGTGGGAGCCTGAGGACGACCTCCTGACTTCTGAGCCCGGATCATCGCAGTCCTGGACGGCGTCAGAACCCGAGCCCAGGCAAGTGCTCTGTTTTATCTATCTTCTTCACCTTTTAGAGCACTTTTGCCTGTCTCAAGGGGAGATGAGCCGGGTGCAGCCGCCTGCTGCGTCCGAGCTTATCTCGCCGGGTTCTGGCGCTGCCGGTGATCCTGATCCCGGGTTTTCTCTCTTGTGTGAGTCTTCTCCCAGGGTCGCCGGCGAGGGGCTGCTCTCGCCTGCTGCGCCAGAGGTTCCGGTTTTGGGGTTGGAGGTTGAGTCTGGTGCCACGCCGACCGGGTCCACCGGGAGTGCTGTTCCGGTCCAGTTGGGGTCCACCGGGAGTTCGGTTCCGGTCCAGTTGGGGTCCACCGTGGGTTTGGTTCCGGAGGCCCAATCAGGGTCCACCGTGGGTTTGGTTCCGGAGGCCCAATCGGGGTCCACCGTGGGTGCTGCACCAGCAGGTCCTAGGTTCGGTGAGGGAGCTGCAGATCCCCAGCCACCGGATGCTGGACAGGCTCGTTTTCTTCATCACCCTCATCTCCACCGTCATCCTCCTCGTCTCCTTGAGGAGCGCTACCCATCTCCACCTGGGGCCGTTGGGGTCCCGAACGCTCCGCCCGGTTTCCCCTCATCTCCCCCCTTTTCTGTGGGACCACCGGCTGCTTCCTTCCAACGGTTCTGGTGGGCTGGTGTTGTGGGACGGCCGCCTGAAGGACTGTTTCGTCAGTTTGGTTCTCTGGGTCGGCCCCCCGACCTATTTGTATTCCTGTGCGGTGACCTGCTCCAGCCGCCTGAAACTCTCTTCTCCCGAGCATGGGACTGGGGTAGGCCGCCCGAACTGTCCTCTTTTCCCCTCCCTGTTCTGTGGCCTCTTGTTGCCGGACGACCCCCCGAACCTTTTGCCCCCGTCCCTCCGGGCCTGGACTGCACCTTCCCGGGTTCTTGATCTCGTCTGTGGGACTGTTGGGGTGTGTGTGGGGGGGGGGAGGGGGATTGTTTTGTTTTTTTGTGGCTCACCAGGTTGTTTCTGAGTTTGGTGGGGGTTTTTTTTCTTCCACCTTGTGTCACTATTTGTCAAGGGTTTGTTGCCTATTTTGAACCTATTGTGGTTGCCCCCATTTTTGGGGAATGTGGGTTTTTTTTTCTCCCTACCTTGTAGCCTTGTTGGTTGTTTGTCTCTCTCCCTCCTGCCAGCGCCCCATCCACCCACCCTAGGGGGGTGGGGTGGGGGGGCTTGGGTGTTACTCAGGCCGCTCAGAGCTCGGCCTTGAGGGGGAGGTACTGTCATAACCCGAGTGTCGGTTCTGGCCACACTCGGGTCTCATATCTTTTTGTTCCCTGGCTTTGGCAGCTGAGGATTCCTTCCAGCTCCTCGGGCTCTTATTGTGAAGGCGCCCGGGGGAGCTCCCTGCTGTCAAAGTCAGCTGCTGTTCTGCTGTCATTAGCAGCAGCTGTGCCGCGTTGGGGTCATTAGCCGCCAGAGATATAAGCGGGTGCTAAATGTCCTCCAAAGCGGCAGTCTCTGTTATGTTCTGTTATATCCTGTTATGTTCACCTGTATGTTCAGCTACGTTCAGTCGTGCTCCTGTTATTCTCCTTGCTCATCGTGGTTAATGGACTTGGGAATCCCCCGTTACCCGTCTGTTAACGGTCCCGTTGTAAGGTACGCTCTGTGTGACTGTATCTTTGTGATTATCTCGTCTGGCGCATCGGGTGGTCCCCGGCTCAGACTTCACCCAGCCACTGTATGTGTTCTGTGTGTGTTCATCCTTATCCACAATAAATTACCACTGCAAACTCGCTGGTGACTGAGGCGTCTTGTGACGGTCCATGAGGGCCGTCGTGACAGACATGTTATCTATGTTTAGAATACCATGGACATAACATCTAGTCGTTGCTTAGGAGAGGAATTTTGTTGTTCACCAGTAACTGATACTTCACACTGCATTCACATTGCATCCATGAATATCACATGACTGACACACACACACTGGTCTCTCTCAACTTGCTCTGTTAATGTGTGGAACTGTAACTTGTCTGCTAAGTGTGCAATTAGAGGGGTTTTTTCTATGTGATCATAATCTTGCTCACTAGAGCTCTATTTTGATAACTATGCTTTTTTCTCTCTGCCCAATGTGTCACCCCTCCCCCTCCCCCTCTTTACCCCCACTGAATGAGGCGCCTGTCGGCTGCCGCGTCATTAAGGAGCGCTTAACATGAGCGCACCTTAATGTCAAGTGAAATTCCTCGCATGTATGTGTTGTATGTGTTGTGCATACAGTACTTGGCCAATAAAGCTGATTCTGATTCTGATTCTGATTCTGATGTGTAAAAACATGCTTGGCAATAAAGTTCATTCTAATTCTGATTCTGTTATTTTTAGAGATAAAGAGAACAAAATATACAAACAATTTACAACTATACAAATATAACAACGGCTGGCATGAAATAAAACCCCCAAAATGTCCTACTGAGCTCAGTGTTTGTTTGTCTTTTTGTTTTAGTCGTTTGACCAGCCAAGATATCTTGTATTTCCAGACTCAGGTTTCTTTTCCTCTTTAAAGCGGCGGCTTGAGTTGCTACCACTTTGAATTTTGTGCACTGGAGAGAGGAAGGATGTTCTTCAATCGAGATCTTGGTTCAGATCTCGGTTCAGTCTCGGTTCAGGTCTCGGGTCAGGCTCGCCATCTCCATTCGGAGAGAATCCAGGATCCAGAAGGTTCTTAATCAGCAACCAAAAAAACTCCAAGATGAGATATCAGCGTGAACACAGCAAAGGACACATCCACCATGCCTCTCAAGCTTTATTTTTTTTTTTTTTTCTTTTGGGGGAGCTCGTGCTCCCATCAAAAAGAAGACCCATAGGCCTCCACACAGATCGTCCACAGTCTCTCTCGTCCGCTCTCAGATCGCAAAAGACCGAAAACCCGGGTGCGCGCCTCGGCACTCTGCTCGGAAGGTGGGGCTAGTATCGCTCTTAACAAATGGAAAGACCAAGATCACCCAACGTGACCATGAAATGGGAATTTAAAAGTTGGTTAACGAGGATCACACTTCCTCTACCCAAAATAACCATTTTTCAAATTAAAATCACACAATTTCATTAATACAAATGAAATGTGAGAAAAAGGGTCATTTTCTCAGCTGGGTTACATCTCCCTCAACCAGAACACAGTATCCTCGTGCTTCAAAACAACAAGTATCATTCCCGTCCCCAAAAGGAGCCCGCCGACCAGTCTGAATGATTACAGACTGGTAGCACTCACTCCAGTCATCATGAAGTGCTTTGAGAGAGTGGTGCTGCCCCTCATTCAGAACAGCATACCGGGCACCCTGGACCCCCCGCAATATGCCTACCAGCCCAACAGATCCACCTCAGATGCCATTACCGTAGCACTCCATTATTCGCTTTCCCACCTGGAAGATAAAGACTCCTACATTAGGATGCTCTCTGTCAACTACAGCTCTGCCTTCAACACGGTCATCCCCCATAAACTCACCGACAAACTGTCTTCACTTGGCTTGCGCCCCACCCTCTGTTACTGGCTACTGGACTTTCTAACTGGCAGGCCCCAGTCTGTCAGGATGGGTAACAGGACCTCAGCCACCATCATCACAAACACAGGTGGCCCCGGGGTTGTGTTCTCAGCCCCATCCTCTACAGCCTCTTCACCCATGACTGTGTTGCGTCCCACGAAGACAACATCATCCTAAAGTTTGCGGTTGACACAGCAGTGATAGGACGCATCATTGGTGATGACGAAGCATCCTACAGGAGGGAGGTGGCCAACCTGGTGTCATGGTGTGAGGACAACAATCTCACCCTCAACACGGACAAGACAAAGGAAATGATAGTGAACATGAGAAAAGGGAGGAGGAGAAGACCCCATCGGCAGCTGTTCATCCAGAAGCTTGAGGTGGAGAGAGTGAGCAGCTTTAAATACCTGGGCATCTACATTAGCGAGGACCTTAAGTAGACACACAACAACTCAGAGCTGGTCAAGAGAACTCAACAGCGACTGTACTTTCTGAGGAGGTTGAAGAAGTTTGGCATATCTTCCAGGAGCCTCAACAGTTTCGACAGCTGCATCATTGAGACTGTCCTGACCAACGGCATCACTGCGTGGTACGGAAACACCACTGCCCTGGAGCGCAAACATCTGCAGAGAGTGGTGAAGACAGTGGAGAAGATCATCAGGACTCCACTCCCCTCTCTGCAGAGCACCTACCACCGCAGAGTCAAAAAGAGAGCTGACGTTATCCTCCGGGACCCCACCCACCCCCAATACAGACTGTTCACACTTCTACCCTCAGGTCGGAGGTACAGAAGTGTGAAATGCAGGACAACCAGACTGAAAAAACTCCTTCTTTCCCACTGCCATCAGATTCATGAACAGACAACAACTCCCAAAACTCTGTAACACAGCTTTGCATATAGGAACTCACACACCGGCTGCTAAATTTGCACACTGCTCACCTGTCCAGTAGATATAGTATCACCTGTCTGATGTCCATATCATCTCTGCTGCTACTTACCAATAATTTATAATTATACACTGCTTGTTGCACAATGCTCATTTGCACACTGTGCTTAAGTCTATGCCATCTCAGGTTACATCAGGTTGCACAATGCTCATTTACACACTGTACATAAGTATATGCCATCTCAGGTTCACATCAGGTTGCACACTGTTCATTTGCACACTGTACATAGGTTCATGCCATCTCAGGCTCACATCATCTCTGATATCAATATACCAGTATCGCTTTAGTCATACGGTGACTTCATTTTCATTCCTCTACTGCCTGTGTGTTGGTGTATGTGTCTTAGCATCCATAAGTACTAGGATTGAGTTACTGTGTTAGTGTGTCATTACCTATTAGAATTGTTGTTTCTGTACCTTTAACTTGGCATTCGTCCGGAGAGCAAAGTAAGAATTTCATTGCTCAGGAAATGTAGCATTTCTTAACTGTGCACATGATAATAAAGCCTTTGAATCTTGAATCTAAGACACAATTCTTTGTCTCTGCAACTGTCATTAAATGAGCAGTTTTGATTCAAATGTGGTTGTGATGTGAGAACTGCAGTTATTAGTGCTGCTGACTGACAGGGTGCCAGTGGAAACTGTGCTAATGTTGGTCAAAAACTGAGGAGGGACTTCCGGTCTGGACGCCATGGTGATAGCAACCTAACGCTGAAACTCCCAGACTCAATCCAAGGAAAACATCCTCAAAATCAGACCTAACGGATTTTTGGAAGATTAAAAATCAAAAGACAATAACACCATGCCTAACCACAAGCAGAAGAAACTGACATTCCCCAGGTCAGGACGCACAGCGGCTGCAGAATCTGAACCAGAGGACCTCCGTTCAGAAGACGAGGACCTGGGCCTAGCTAACAAAAGGATTAGCTTGAAATCGCTATTTGACGAAATACGACGATTTCGGGCCGAATTTCTTGAATTCAGAGAGGATCTAAAAAAGGCGAACAGCAGAATGGACCAGGCCGAAAACCGAATCTTGGAAGCTGAAGAAAGAGTAACAGTGCTTGAAGATTCTGTGCTGGATTTACACAGAAAACAGTCATGGCTGGAGGCTAAGCTAACCGACCAAGAAGGAAGACAGAGATGAGATAACATCAGAATTCATGGTCTGAAAGAAGGAGCTGAAGATGGTTTCAACACAGTGGCGGAATGCGTGGAATCCTTATTGAGAGAGAAGTTGGATATTCCACAAACCACCGATTTGAAGATAGAAAAAGCCCATCGTACATTAGCCGCAAAGCCAGCCCCGGAAGCGCCCCCACGTTCTGTGGTGGTAAGATTCGCCAATTTCAAAATAAAACAAGAGGTTGAAAGACGGGCTTGGCAGAAAAAAGGATTTATGCATCATGAGAGAAAAGTCTTCGTGGAGCACGATTACGCCCCTGAGGTTCTTAAAAAACGACGGGAATATAACGACGCCAAAAAGGTTTTACGGGAACAGAATCTACGCTTTCAGACGCCATTTCCGGCGAAGCTAAGGGTCTTTTACGGTGAAGAGTCATGTCTCTATAATTCAGCGGAAGAAGCAACAACTGACATGGCAAGGAGAGGACTCCCGGTAATGGTGTTTAAACCCGCAGCGGATCTGAGCGAGAAAATCAGAGCTCAAACGTGGTCCACTCAGAGACCTTCAAAATCCACGGGCCAGCAGCGGGAAGCCCAGCCCCAGAGCTACAAAGATAAGCTTTCCAGTCCCAGGAAGGAATAGCGACCTTTTTGTTTTTTTTTTTTTTTCTTTTCAGTCACTCTGCACTTCCACCCCCCCTCCTACAAGGTAACAAACATTAAAGGAGATGCAGAATCAGCATGTGGTAAAACCTTTCATGGAGCAGTTATAGCATTAGAAACAAATGTCTTCTTAATTTAAAGGGGAAAAAAAAATCATGTTAAAATAGAAATGTAACAATGACCCACATGTTCTCTCCATACTAACAAATACTGTATTAGAGTGAATGTTTGCTGTGATGGGGGTGGGAGGGTGCACACAATCTCATAGGGTATAGGCATTAAAAAAAAAAAAAAAAAAATCATTACAAATTCGGATTGGGATCTGAAATTCACGTTAAAAACATGGGACAACTTACAGGGGTAAGAGAGGGCCCTCAACACGTAACAGAGTTTGAGGAATTTCCCTCAGAGCCTACACTCCATCAGGGCTCTTACAAGGTCTTTAAAGAGACCCCAGCTCAGGAAGTTTTTTTGACAGTTTTTTGTTTTAAAGTTTCGTACACTATGTTCTTAATGTTTTTTATGTTCTTAATGTTCTTTCAGTTTCTGAGTAGCAAAAAAGAGGGCCACCACACTGTTATACTAAATAAGAAAATACAATGGAGAAACAGGGTGTAACCAAAATAGCCTCATATAATGTAAAAGGGATCCTGAATCCAGTTAAAAGATCCAAGATTCTACGCAAAATGAAAAAAGACAAAGCAGAAATAATATTTTTACAAGAAACCCACCTAACAGACGTGGAACACACTAAACTCAATAGACAAGGGTTTAAAATGATCTCTTCATCTTCATATAAATCAGGGAGGAGGAGGGGAGTAGCGACATTGATATCAACCAAAATTACATTTGAAAAAAAATCAGAACACAAAGATAAAGAAGGGAGGTACAGTTTGGTAACTGGGCGGCTAGAGGGAGAAGATATCACCCTGCTGAATGTATATGCACCACCAGGGGCTAAATGGAAATTTTATAAAAATGTATTCGACCTAATGATAACTAAAGCCCAAGGTTTAGTGATATGTGGTGGAGACTTCAATCTAAGACTGAATCCATATTGGGATGCGACAGGTAATTCTTCACATCAAAATAACACCCAAAGTAAGAATACTCGGATGCTACTAAAAGAAATGGGAATCTGTGATGTATGGAGGGAATTCAACCCCAATGTAAAAGATTATACTTTTTATTCAACGCCACATTCATCTTACTCAAGGATTGATTACTTTTTTATGTTTAATAGAGACATTGGAAGAGTAAAAACATGTAAAATAGGACTGATGGATCTCTCCGACCACAGTCCGATCTATATGGACTTAAACATCCAAAAATACACAAATAATACATTTTCCTGGAGGTTGAATTCAAGTGTCCTGAAAGGACCACTGAAAGATGAATTGGAATCAGATATTCTCAGATATTTGGAAGAAAACGATAATGGAGAAGTATCTCCTTTAATACTGTGGGATGCGTGCAAAGCTGTAATAAGGGGAAAAATTATTGCAAAACTGGCAACCCAAAAGAAACTGAGACAAGAAAAACTAATCACACTAGAGTCAGAACTCAAGAACCTAGAAAAAGAACACAAAGACAACACTCATTCTAATGGCTCGCTCAAGATTAAAGAAATTAAAAATCAAATAAATGAGATCTACACAATAGAAATCCAGAAGAAACTTACATTTCTGAAACAAAAACACTATGAAGCAGGCAGTAAATCGGCAAAATTACTAGCCTATAAATTGAGGAAACAACAAACGGAAAGAGCAATCTACAAAATCAGAGACCCAGTATCAAAGGAAATAAAATTCAGAATTCAGGATATTCTTAAAAGCTTCGAGAATTACTACAAGAACTTATACTCCCACAAAAAACATAAAAACGCATCCGAGACATTACTAAACACATTAAACCTTCCCCAACTTACGGATTCACAAAATAAAACCCTACTGTCAGAAATACAACCTAAAGAATTGGAAAAAGCAATTATGAAACTTAAAGCTAACAAATCCCCAGGAGCAGATGGCTATACAGCAGAATGGTACAAAACCTTTAAACAGCAACTATCTCCTCTCCTCCTGAAAACATTTAACTACGTCCTCCACACAGGGGAAATCCCCCCCTCCTGGAGAGAAGGGGTCATTGCAGTTATACCTAAACCTGAAAAGGATAAACTAGAATGCTCCAACTACAGACCAATCAGTGTATTAAATCAGGACTATAAGCTTTTTACCACTATCCTTGCCAAAAGGTTAGAAAACATACTGACAGACTTAATTCACTTAGACCAAACAGGTTTTATAAGACAAAGACAGACACAAGACAACATTTGACGCACTTTACACATAATTCATCATATAAAAAAATATAACTTAAATGCAGTCATATTGGGATTAGATGCTGAAAAAGCATTCGATTCGGTTGACTGGTCTTTCCTATATAGAATCTTATCCAGTTTCAATTTTCATAACAACTTCATTAGAACTATACAGGCATTATATAAAAAACCAACAGCTAAAATAAGGATTAACGGTAATTTACCATCATCTTTTGAGCTGGAAAGAGGATGTCGTCAGGGCTGCCCCCTGTCTCCACTGCTCTTTGCAATCTTCATAGAACCTCTGAGCCAATGGATAAGACAAAATCAAGAAATTCAAGGTATTACACTTGGTCAGAAGGAACATAAAATAGCACTCTTTGCTGATGACATTTTAATATACCTAGGGCAGCCAGACACTTCTCTACCAGAACTAATCTCAGTTTTTTCAGACTATGGAGATTTATCGGGGTACAAATTAAACATGCATAAAACCCAAGTCTTAACATTCAACTATGACCCAAATCATTTTTCACTAAATGAACTCAAAACTAACTGGGAGATGGAATCTATGAAATATCTGGGGGTCAATATCCCGAAACAACTCGACAAAATTATAACACTAAACTATGATCCACTGGTGACTAAAATAAAATCTGACCTAGCAAGATGGAATATGATACCATTCTTAGGTACTGCACAAAGAATTGAAGCAGTCAAAATGAATATACTTCCACGTCTTCTATACCTTTTCCAAACAATACCGGTAGAACCTCCCAAAAAAACATGGCAGGAGCTGGACAGAAGGATCTCAAGATTCATATGGCAGGGTAAGAGACCTAGAATCAGATATAGAATCCTACAGCTAAACAAAGACAAAGGTGGGCTCGCGCTGCCAAATATCAGGGACTATTTTATAGCTGCACAAATTAAAACTTTAGTAGAGATATGTAACCCAGTCTACACTGCACAATGGAAGGGGATGGAATGCCAAATAACAAGTGACATCCCCCTACAGGCGATAATAGGGAACAATGCCTTAACTAAACTCTTGAATAACACCAACCCGTGGATAGAGACCCCGCTAAAAATTTGGTTTAAGATAGTCAGAGAGAATCAAGCTAAAGAGCCCTATCGACTTCTGCAATGGATTGCCTATGATCAAGACTTTACCCCCAATAAAACAGACACTAGATTTAAAGAGTGGAAAGAGAAAGGGCTGATAAAATATTACGATTTTTTTAAGGGGCAAACTTTAAGAAGTTTTGAAGATTTGAAAAAACAAGGTCTAATAAATCAAGATCTTTACAGGTTCTTTCAGCTTAGACACCACATAAACAATATACTTAAAAAGGAGGATTTGGAAAGGGCCCAGTCAGGTGTTCTGAAGGTCTTCTTAATGGCATATAAAGGGATCCCAGGGATCAGATTCATTTCTAAAATATACCAAGGTCTTCAAGACTTAAAAGGAGACAACACATCATATATAAAAGAGAGATGGGAAAAAAAGGGGAATTTCACTTTACAATTGGAAATATGGGAAAAGCTAAATAAACAGCAATGGAAAAGTACCTCTTCCCTGCAGTGGAGAGAATTTGGATGGAAAAATTTGGTAAGATTTTTCAGAACACCTGCACAAAACAAATTTACCCATAAGGGGTTGAACTGTTGGCGCTTGTGTGGTGAAAAGACTGCAAATCATTTTCATGTGTTTTGGTCATGCCCAGTTATCCACCAATATTGGACCAACGTACAGACAATATTGGGGAAAATATTCAAAATAACAGTTCCCTTTTCCTTTGTAACTTTGTATTTGGGTTTACTACCGGACTCACTGGAAAGACGAGGAGATAAATACTTATTCAATGTTTTAATATTGGCAAGTAAAAAAGCCCTAACTAAAAAATGGATGCTGAAGGACTGTCCTACACCTGAAGATTGGATTAACGTGATTCAAGACATTTACTCGATGGAAAAGTTGACATTCGCACCGAGACAGGACATGGATGGGTTCATGAACTTTTGGCAACCCTGGATCGCATATGTGTCTTCCATTAGATCTAATCTTTGACAAATACCATTTCAATAATGGTCCCACTCTTTGTTCCAACGCTACTCAGATGCTCTTTTACTTTTAATTACTTAATTTTCTGTTTGTTTTTTGCTGTTCTGTTTGTTTGTTTATTCGTTGTTTTTTTTTTGTTTTGTTTTTATTTAATTCTCCTTAATTTCACTTTTTCTTTCACTTTAAAAAAAAAAAGGGGGGGGTTGTAATAACTATCCTACCAATGTTGTCAAATAGCAAAAAATAAGGGAACATGTGATGAAAATGTAAACAATGCAATGCTGTAATGACCTGTATACCCTTTACAAAAACTTAAATAAAAAAAAAAAACTGAGGAGGACAGAGGGAAGGTATGCTTGGAGGCAGAGAGAGAAAAAGAAAAGCAGGAGTATGGAGGTGAAGTACGGACTTTAAATGTCGGGACTGTGACTGGTAAACGGAGAGAGTTGGCTGGTGTGATGGAGAGAAGGAAAGTAGATATGTGTACGAGAAACCAGATGGAAGAGAAAGCCAACAATATTGTCATTCAATCCATACAGCCAATCAGAACGAAATTACGTTTCTCCCATCTACAATATCAATCACATCTAGAATCGGGCGGGCCACTGCCATGTAAGGTCCCACCACAAACTGCTTCCCTTCCCCCATTCTATTATGCTGAGCACCAAGCTAGAAGGTGGGAAGAGTAGCAAGGCCAGGAGCATTGGAAGAGGATTTAAACTGTTCGAAAATGGTGTTGAAGAGAACTGGAGCAGGGGTGACCTCGAAGGACGTGTATGTGACGAGGGTTCAGGAGGCAAATAGGGAGTCAATCCAGTTTGAAGCTAGAAATCAAACGTGTACTCCATGTACAGCCAGCAACTCTCCAGTCACAAACTCACATCTCTAATCATTAGGCCACCACTGCTCCAAATGAGACTTTGTGTAACGGAGCAGAGAATTTCACCATGAATACTACTTGCACCACATTTAATTCCCAAAATGTAAAGTTAAATCTGTAAGTACAGTTGCCAGTAAGACATTAGTAGCTAATTTACTCACCAAGTCCCATGTAAGATTTGTTAACTTTCCTGGATTTGGCTATGTGGATAAGGTGAGGAAGAAGAATGACAGGAAAGGTGAAGTGAGACAGTGATTGACATTAAGTGTTGGGTGCAGGCTGGATTGATTGATTATTTATTTATGTGTCCTGCACCAGTGGTGCCGAGCCCGTCTGGGCTTACAAGACACTATAAATCAGCACCCGAGCCACTTGCTGGTTTCGTCCAAAGACAGGACAGCAGCAGAGCCACCAGGAGTTCTGTTAACAATAACTGTAAAATATTCCACCGCAGAACCACATTTGGACAAACAGCTTTCTCTATAAAGGGCAGTCACATCTGGAACACAATGCCAAATGAAATTAAAATAATAACGGACTTTAAAACATTCACTAAAAATGTTAAAAACTGGCTGAAAAATAAACAAGAATGTACTCATGTATGAATTAATTGTCTGCAAAGTGAGAGTGAATGAAGGGAAGGAATAAATGTGTTTGTTTATAGTGAGTGACGGAGGGAGGAAGGCCTGAAATAGGCAAATGTGAGTTATGTTATATGTGTTAAATGTGAGTCAGGCTGTTATATTTGTGTATTTATAATATTTATAATATTTATGTTAAATGTGAGTCAGGCTGTTATATTTGTGTATTTATAATATTTATAATTGTGTATTTATAATTTTTCTGCATTGATGTATGTGGTTATTGTGTATATTTTTTTTTCCCATCTTTACTTGATTCTTTTTTCTAAAGCCCATCCAGGGACAAGAGTTGCAAATTAGCTAATAGCTATACACTCTATGTGCAACACATCAGATTGATTGTCTTTGATTAATTGTCTATGTTTATTGCACTGTCCCTGTCAAATAAACTAATCTACTACTACTACTACTACTACTAACACTGATAACATTGATGGCCACAAATCCAAATATACAGTTCATTAAATTAGAAAATTCAGTTCTTCATTAACATTAGACCATGTACTGCAGGCTTTTAAAATTTCTGTAATTAAACCCTTACTTAAAAAGTCAATGCCGGATCCAGGAGTTTTAGCTAACTGTAGATCAATCTCTAATCTGCCTTTCATTTCAAAAATCTTACAAAGAGTTGTTGCCACGCAATTATTTGACCACTTGCAGGGAAATGGTTTATTTGAAGAGTTTCAGTCTGGGTTTAGAATCCATCAGTACTGAAACAGCTTTAGTGAAAGTCACTAATGACCTCCTTATTCCATCTGATAATGGACTTGTTTCTGTACTTGTCCTTTTGGACCTTAGTGTAGCTTTTGATACTATCGATCATAATATTTTACTTGATAGACTAGAACGCCTTGTTGGACTTAATGAAATTTGTTGCAGTGGTTTAAATCTTATTTATCTGATAGGTCCCAGTTTGTTCCTGTCAGTAATGAGTTTTCTTCCAACTCAAAGCTCAGTCATGGAGTTCCACAGGGATCTGTGCTAAGCCCAATTCTTTTTAGTTTGTATATACTTCTGCTAGGCAACATTATTAGAAAGCATTGCATACATTTTCATTCTTATGCAGATGACACACAATTATACTTGTCAATGAAGCCAGCTCAATTAGCCAAATAAGAGGCTTGTCTTAAGGAAATCAAAGTTTGGATGACTTGTAATTTCTTGCTATTAAATTCAAATTAGACTGAAGTCACTGCAATTGGTCCGAAAAACATTAGAAATATCTTTCCAAAGCAAACTCTTAGTTTGGACGAGGTTACTCTTTTTCTTAATAGTTCTGTGAGGAACCTTGGAGTTATTTTTGATCAAGATCTGTTCTTTAATTCACATATTAAACATGTTTCTAAGACTGTCTTCTGTCATTTGCGTAATATTACCAAGATTAGGAGTACTTGTCTCAGAGTGATGTTGAGAAACTGATCCATGCTTTTGTTAGCTCTAGATTAGATTATTGTAACTCTTTATTTTCAGGCTGTCCTAAAACATCTTTAAAAAGTCTTCAGCTGATCCAAAATACTGCAGCTAGAGTTTTAACAGATAGTAGAAAGAGAAATCACATCTCTCTGGTTCTGGCCTCCCTTCACTGGCTTCCCACAGAATTTAGAATTAAGTTTAAAATCCTTCTTCTTACTTACAAAGCTCTAAATAATCAGGCCCCTTTTTATTTAAAAGATCTCATACTACCCTATCATTCTAACAGAGCACTATGCTTCCAAAATGCAGGATTACTTGTAATACCTAGAATCTCCAAAAGTACAATGGGAGGCAGAGCCTTCAGTTATCAAGCTCCTCTCCTGTGGAACCAGCTGCCAATCTGGATTCGGGAGTCAGACTCGATCTCTGCTTTTAAGAATAGGATTAAAACCTTCCTTTTTGACATAGCCTATAGTTAGGGTGGGATCAGGTGACCCTGAACCCTCCCTTAGTTATGCTACTAATAGGTTTAGACAGCTGGGGGACCTCCAATAATGCACTGGGCTTCACTCCTTTCTTCATTCTCAATGAAATATTTTTGCTGGTCTTTAACATCTGTTTGTTCTCTTCCATAGAGTGAGTCTCCATTGTGCTGTTTGCTCTCTACATGTCTGTTCTTTTCTTCTTCTCTATCCCCTCACCCCCAGCCAGTCGCAGCAGATGACTGCCCCTCCCTGAGCCTGGCTCTGCTGGAGGTATCTTCCTGTTGAAAGGGAGTTTTTCCTCTCCACTGTCGCCAACTGCTTGCTCACAGGGGATCGCCTGATTGCTGGGGTCTTTTTCCAATTGTGGCTATTTCCTCTACAGTTGAAAGTGCTATGAGATGACTGTTGTTGTGAAATGACGCTATATAAATAAAATTGAATTGAAAAGAGAAAAAAGATACACTCTGTGACATTAATTAACACACCACATAAAAGAAACATCTCAGTTGGATACAGAGTAGACTCCCTCAGTTGCCATGCCTCTTCTATAAATCTTGCCAAGGCAAAATTCTCAACATTAAACAGCCAGCTCAGCATATCAGCATCAGACAACCAAAACAAGTCAGGGTTCTTCTTGGCTCTTTTCATACAGATGGTTCCTAAAATCACTATACAAAGGACTATAAAAGAGAAAGTGAAATTCATCTTCAACTAGCCCAAGATCACACAATACACATAAACGTTCTTCAGAGATACCTTTAAATCTACCAACCCCAGTTGCCAGAGGTAAATAGCCACATCTCAACTGGGCACACAAAAACCTTTGCTTTCTTTTCAGATTTCATTTTACATAAGGTTCTGTACAATAGTCATCTTTGATTTGAATGTAGCTTGTAAGCTTTGGTTTCAAATATACACTACTGTTCAAAAGTTTGGGGTCACCCAGACAATTATTTTGTGTTTTCCATGAAAAGTCACACTTATTTACCACCACAAGTTGTAAAATGAATAGAAAATATAGTCAAGACATTGACAAGGTTAGAAATAATGATTTGAATTTGAAATAATAATTTTTTCCTTCAAACTTTGCTTTTGTCAAAGAATCCTCCATTTGCAGCAATTACATCATTGCAGACCTAACATGATTGCACAAGGGTTTTCTAATCATCCATTAGCCTTCTGACGCAATGAGCAAACACATTGTACCATTAGAACACTGGAGTGATAGTTGCTGGAAATGGGCCTCTATACACCTATCTAGATATTGCACCAAAAACCAGACATTTGCAGCTAGAATAGTCATTTACCACATTAGCAATGTATAGAGTGTATTTCTGATTAGTTTAAAGTCATCTTCACTGAAAAAAAGTGCTTTTCTTTCAAAAATAAGGAAATTTCTAAGTGACCCCAAACTTTTGAATGGTAGTGTAGTTCTTTTTTCCACTGCTCTGTGTGGATCTTAATAGTGGAAATAGTGGACACTACAGTTGAAACTGGAGTGGTGACTTAGTGGTAGAGCATCCACCCCACAGCTGGGAGGTTGTGGGCTCAAGCCCTGGCTGTGTCATACAAAAAAACACATAAAAATGGTACTTCCTGCCTTCTAGCTTGGTGCTCAGTGTAATCGAATGGGGGAAGGAAATGTTATTTGTGGTGGAGCCTTGCATGGTAGCGGCTCCTCTGATTCTAGATGTGATTAACATTGTAGATAGAAGAAACATAATTTTGTTCTACTGTACATGATGGACTGAATGACAATAAAGTTGGCTTCTTCTTTCCAGCTACTAGTGAAAACTTGAAAGTTTTCATTCTAGATGTGCTTGAAGCAGACAATCCAATAGCCCTGTAAAAACATTTCAGTTCAGGTATTTTTATTTATGTGTCATGCCAGAGGGCCCACCCCACATGTAGTTACAACACACAATTCAACAAGCCATTTCATATCTGGGTCCATGTGGTAAACATATCAGCCAACTGTTTCATTTTCATGTTTGCTGCACCAAATCAAGATGCATTTAATTTTTCACTATAAAGTGCAGGGTATCTCTTTAACTTGCAAAGAGAATGTTTTTATTTGTTTCTGACATTGTTAATGCAATGAGGATGATACATTTTAAATTAAAACATTCCCTGCAATTAATTATATTTCTTATCAGAAGCAATAGTCAGTGTTATGACTGATCTGTCAGTGGCTGTTAATAGTCAGTCAGTCCCCCGAACAACCTCTGGCATGTAGGATAAAGGCTCTCCACCGGTCCCTGTTGCAAGCTGGCTTCTGGAGTGTTACCCAGGTGTGGTCTCAGCATTTTCACCCTCCACCCTCCTTCTCCAGGTCTGCTTTGGTCTTCCACACCTCCTCTTTCCCTCGGGTGTTCAGTGTAGTGCAAATCTAGGAATGGAGTTGGCATCCATCTGCAGGATGTGTCCAATCCATCTGCATCTCCTCCTGACGTTAAAGGTTTTCATATCCTTAGTGCAGCACTGTGGGAAGAAGTTGTGATTGGAGAACAACTGCTTTAGCTTGTACTCTAACTTTCTCAAATGATAACTTGAAAGGATTCCCAGCAGCATGGAATTTAAAAGTTATTGTACACTACACATTGTTTTCAAATGCACAGAAGTGTCATGAGTCTGAGCTATAGTTTTGAGTATTTTTCTGTCTGTTTGTTGCATTGTTTGGGTGACACGAGCCTCTTTTCTCCATTCCCAAAAACACCCACCTTTCACTCACAGTCTGTTTCAATTCATCAGCTGTGAGTGATTGTGTTTTAGGACACTTGCTACTTTCCCTCTCACTGCTCTCATTAGCTGGGAGCAGTTACGCAATTAGTTGACCTGCCAGCTCAGCTCTCACACCTGCCAACTCATTGTATTCCATGTATGTAAACACTGCCCTTTCACTTCGTTTTTGCAGCAGTCACAATTGTGTTTAGACTGGACAACTCTTGTACGGACAGTCTCCCCCTCCTTCACTCTCTAGAGAATCCTCAGCTCTGGAGAGTCATCTGTGTAAGTTTTTCGTGTTGCTTGCACAGTTATTTTTGGACTGTTTATGCTTTTTCCTGTTAATAAATGTCTCACTGCAGTCAAATGCCCCGGAGGGGCATTCATGACAAGAAGTGGCATATTGCACTTAAGAGCAATGGCATATTACCAGAAGGATTTGAACCCAGGGCTCCTGCGTGACACATGAGCATCTTAACCCTGACACCACACTACTGCTTAGGGTTACATCCTGACTTCCTCACACTAACAAAATGTTGCACTGACAAGACAAAATGGCTGACAGATATTTTGTAAACATTAATTTTTTGAACATTAACAGAATTGCATGACATTTGCTGGTTAGCTGAAGAACACAGTTGTAATCTTGAGTGAAAATATACAACTTGATTGGCCCAGAAAACCAAAATGGATGAATATTTTTGGATAATTTTAACAACTTTTCATTATCGTTGTCTGTAGATGATCTCTACTTAATTTCAAGCAATTTGGATGAATGACCTAGGAGGTGTTCATGTTGAGTTCACTTGTACACTTTTGAAAATATGATGCAGAAAACTTCATTTTTAGAGTTTGCCACCCTTGAAAGGTTTCAGAGAATAGAATGATGAAAGAATTTTTAGTCTAGGCCCAGCCCTTCTCAAGATATTTGCAAAAAGGTAAAACTGTTTATTGTAGCACCACCTAGGTACGCAGTGCCTTGATTTTTTGTCTCTGAGTAGTGGGGAGAGGTTCTGATCAGACTGTAAAATTTCAAGTTTTCACATTTTGCTCCCTATGTACTTTTATTGGATGAAAAAAATATGATCAGAACAAAAACAATTGGTTTCCCCCACCGTAGCTGCTCGGAACCCTAATTATGCAGCTCTCCCTCCAGGTCACAGCAAACCTCTCTGTAAATGTTGGTATATACGTATCTGCTTATTGCAGATACTGATGGATTAGCTCGATGCTTGTGTTTGTGGGGGATTTGAATCTCACAGTTCATGGAACAACAGATGAAGGTGTTTTTGTCCTTCAGGCAGCACAAACCACCCATAGTGAATATACTTAGTACAGGGAAGTGCTTATTTATAAGATCAAAATCAGGACAAGCATCTTCATAAATGTTTGAGTGCAGCTAAAATGAACACTCACAGCTGTTTTCACTCATATTAACATAGATGTATAATGCAAATCCTTCAGCATTAGAGACCTGCACAGAAGTGCCACTACACCTCTGCTCATTACCACAGTGGCACTGCATACTTTTTGTAAGACTGCATCTGAGGAAACTTTTTATGGTGATACACAGCTCATCATTGTTATAGCAATGCCCCCATGGGAAGATCTGTGTGTTCACTCTTCTTAATGAAGCAGCCTCCAGTATACATCACCAGTATACAGCATACATCCCTCCACCTTTCCCTTCTCGGTTCTCCTGCTGCCATTTCACCCAGACATAATTAAGTTGCCACTTGCCTCTTCCCTGAGCCTTCATCCATCCCTTTGCAGAAGTTTCCCCCATCTCTAGGTTTCACTCTCTGACCCAAGGGAGCCAGTTGAGACATCAGCATTAATAAGGTATGAGATGGTGTACGATTACCACATAGACAACTACACTCTTGTGTGCATGCACACATGTACACACTGCTAACATCACCTCGATCCTCCATCAGAGCAGGGGCTCCCAGAGGAAGATGCTCATGTTTTCCTTGACGGAGGAAGTCGCAGAGAAACCTTGAATAACTGTTCAGACACTGCAATGGATTAGTAGAGCTGCAGAATATATGCCTTTATGAATTATGTGTTAAATACACAAATTATGCTACTACCAAGTACTTAAAACTATTCAAATAACAACAGAATTGCCACAGCTCACTGTTAGGCCAGCGGTCAGGCCTACATGAATATTTCATCTCACTCAAAAGCACTTCTAGTCTATATGAGCATTTTCTTAAAAATAAAAAAAAGATCTGCTTGAATATTTTACACAATTGAAAACAAAATACCCAGCTGTAACTGTCTGAAATTGTTATTTTTCTTAAACATTCCAGTGGTCTTGTGTGAAATATACAGTATTTCACCTTCTCTTAGTAGAGCATCAGAATTAAATAAAAAGGGAAAGAAATCCCACAGCCAATTATTCCCCTGGGTGGCTGCAGTGTTATTGGAATATTCAGTGCAAAAAATCATTTGGTTGATTTCAGTAGAAATGCTGAAAATCATTAGAGGATAAGGTGGATTCTGTTGCTCATGGTCTAATAAAGAACTCTTTGAATCTTTGAACTCTCATTATGCTTATCTAGCTTGCGAGTTTACTGAGGATTTCTAATATTGGACTTGGAGGACATTTAAATATACGAAGCTTTACCGCTAAAAGGGAACATTTGGAACACTTAATGATCAATTCTAACATTGACTTCTTTGGTGTATCTGAATCATGGTTAACACCATCCTCACCTAAAGCCATCGTGACACTACCTGGTTATAATGTGTTTAGAAAAGACAGAGTAGAAGGAAAAGGTGGGGGAGTTCTCCTCTATGTCAAAAATCATCTAAAATGCAAGGAGCTTGAAATACCTAAAGAGATCAAGTTAGAATATGTTGGAGTTAATATCTCGCTCTCTGTAAACATGTTCTTCACAGTTATTTTGTCATGTGTCTGAGCTGTGCTCAGACTCTTTATTTATTTTTGAGTGTTTTTCTGTCTGTTATTATTTTCTTGCTTGGTTCTGTTATTTTTGGTAGTATGACATGAGCCTCTTCCTCTCCCAGGCACCCACCATTCACTTGCAGTCTGCCCCAGTTCTCAGCTGTGAATGATTGTTAATTAGGTCACCCTGCCTGTTGAGCCACACCTGCTGCTCATTTGTCTGCCCAATATTTAAGCTCTGCAAGTTCATTGTTTCACTGCAGCAGTGTTACATGGACTTTCTCCTTGGACTACTCCTCTCTCTTCCCCAGAGCATGCCCTGCTCTGGATTGCCAACCTTGTAAGTTGTTTTTGTTGCATTTTCATGGATTGCAGTGTCCTTTGTGCAATGTTTATTTTTCAAAGTAGTGATGGCGAGATGAGGCTTTCTGGAGGACTTGAGGCTTTTCATCAAAATGGTTCACATAGACAAGGCCTCATGTGGGACTTTGTTTTCTCTACCAGGCCATCTAGTGGACAAAATGTAAACAACATGCTGATTTTAACAAGGGTATTGTTGGTTTAATGTGTATTTTTTTCCAATTTCAATAAATGCGCTGTCTTTTAAGAAATATCAGTGGTCATAAGGCAAAAAAATAATAAAACTGAGGTGACTACAGTGAATGTGCTTGTGCTACTTATCCTTTTTTTTTTTAAAGAAATAACTTTTCAACAGTCATACTGTCTTTCTCAGTACATTCATCTCTGTCTTTATTGTCATGCAGGGTACAATACTGCCTCAGCATAATGATGTGTTATTGTTGCATCCAAGCTCTTTGAAACAAAACAGACACTTCACTGTGCAAATGAAAGTAAATTATTAGAATGACCAAGCTGGGACTTAAATCCTAGCTTCCCATTTGCAGGACAGACATTTTACCTCTAAACTATTACTTAATCATGTGTAGTTAAGGCATTCTTGAACACTTGAGCCTTTCATCAAAATGGTTCACATAGATGAGGCTTCATGTGGAACTTCATTTGCTCTATTAGGCCATGTAGTTGACAAAGTATACAGCATGAAGATTTTTACAATGTGTATTTTTCAATTTAAATAAATGTGCTGTCTTTTAAGAAATATCAATGATCAAAAGGGAAAAAAAGAAATAAAACTGGGGTGACTCCAGTGAATGTATCTGTGTTACTTTGTGTGCTTTTACTACATATCCATTTTTATTAAGAAATAATAAATTTTCAACAGTCTTCAACTCTGGCCTCATTCTCATGCAGGGAACAATAGCAATAGTGCCTCAGCATAATGATGCGTATTAATGATCCAAGCTCTTTGAAACACAAGAGACATTTCACCTTGCAAATAAAAATGAAATGAAAATAACAACACAGCTGGGATTTGAACCCAGGTCTCCCACTTGCAAAATGGATACAGTATCACTAAGCCATCACCTCAGTTCTAATAAATAGCCACTATTTGTCAAAAATTCATCAGTGAGAGAAACGAGCTCAAACTGTTTCCAAACGTGAGGAGTCCGTATTGTTGGTGCTGGCGCCATCTGAAAATTCGCTGTGACAAATCCCTTACACAGTCAAACATGACAAAAACAAAACATGAAGGACAGGGAACAGCTTTCTGACCCAGTCACGTGGTCCAATGTCAACACATACATCACGAGTCAAGCCTCGAAACACACCTCACCAGATATTTCCTGGATGAGATCGGATCATCGTTTGGAGCACCGGTGCCTACCTTCCCATCACTATTTCAAAGAACTTTGGACTAATCCTCTCTCCTTCCCTCCAGAGCTTTCCATGCCCTGGAGTGCCATTCTTGTTAGTTGTTTTGTTTGTATTTTTATGTTAGTGCACTCCTTGAATCTTTTGGTTAATAAATGCCACTAAACAATTCAGCGTTTGGATCTGCCCTTCTGCCCCATAGGGGCCAGTTCATGATATATTTGTATATATCAAAAATCTGCAGCAAAGGCCAACTTTTGACCAACTCAAAATACTTCTTAACATTCATAATCATAAAGAGATCTTTTTAATTGGGGATTTTAATGTAAACTGAAACAAAGATAAAAATAGGAAAAATCTCAAAAACATTACAGACCACTTTAGCTTTCATCAATTAATAGATAAACTGACCAAAATCACAAACCAAAATTGACTTTTTGATCACTAATGGACCCAAAAGAGTCACTCAGACTCACAACCTCCTAACAGGACTATCAGACCATAATGCAATTTTTTTTGTCAAAAAAATGAATTCTAATTTACCTAGTAAGACACCTAACAATACAACATATAATATAATTTCTAAGAACCAACAACTTAACTTGGAAATGGCAATAAATGAACTTAACTGGAACAAAATTCTACTGTTAGATGACATAAATTCCACCAGTCATAACTTCTCAACCAAAGTTAATGCAAACATAGCAACTTTCTACAGTAATGGAAGACAAAGGAAAATAAAAACAAATCTCCCCAGGTTAAATGCAGATTGCAACTTCTGAAAAACAGGGACCACCTTCTTAAGATAGCTTTGAAATCTGGTTTGAATACAGAAACAGAAATTCACTTCAGCAAGGAGTAAAGTTACACAAACACTATGCAAAGCAAAGACAAACTTCTTTATAACTATTATAGAAGGGGCAAAAGGGAATGCTTAAAAAAAATCTGGTGAATTATTAACAAACTCACTGGTAAACAGAATAATAAAACAGAAAATAGAGAGCTAGAATTAAATATTAATAATAAGATGATGAAAGACCCGATCATTGCTGCAACAGAGCTAAACAACTTTTTAATAAGCTCTGTTCAAGAGATAGCCAAACTATTTGACCCTTCTGATTATAAAAGCATTTCTGTTGACACCTCGCAACCTGTTTTTAACCTAGAAGAGATCACTCAAACAGAAGCAGCCAACACCTCTAAAGCTAAGGATAAGTTTGACATGGGCACTGACTTTCTAAAAAAACACAAAGATACACTGATACCACCTATTACACATTTAGTTAATTTATCAATTAGGCATGTTATAGATCCACCCATTTGGAAAATAGACATGATTAGTCCAATTTTTAAATCTGGAGCACAAAAGGACATAAATAATTATAGACCAATCAGCATTTTACTAGCAATTTCAAAAATAATACAGAAATGGGTGGCCAGACTTTTAACTGAACATCTGAACATGGGTCACACTCCTATGCAGTTTGGATTTTGTGCCCTTCATTCAACAGACTACCGTCAGCGTGTTCTTAGAAAAAAATCAAAAGTATAGGAACAGTTGTGTTGGTGCCAGTGTTCCTTGATCTTAAGAAGGCATTCAACACCGACGACCACAAAATCCTTTTAGCCAAACTAACTCACTTCAACTTGTCAGAACAAGCAGTCAAATTGATCAGATCTTATCTTGCATGTAGAAAACAGTGTGTTGTGATCGGCAGCATCAAATTGCCTTATGTGGAGTGTATGACAGGACTCCCACAAGGTTCTATTCTTGGGCCAATATTGTTTTCATTATATATCAATGACCTTTGGGATGCATGCAAAGACATTCATATCCAAATGTACACTGATGATGCAGTAATATATACACCAGTAAAAAATACTGAAGAAGCCGGCCGTATTCTTTCATCAGCAATGCTTAAAATTCAGGATTGGCTTTTAAAATCATGTCTTTTGCTAAATACAAAAAAAAAAAAAAAGGAAGCATAATGTTTTCAAAACAACCAAACAGCATCACCCACTCAAATGTATTCTTGGCGAGGCAGGAACTGGAACTGGTGCAGGAATTCAAATATCTTGGTATCATTTTAGATGTCGCTCTAACCTTCAAAAATCACATTAAAATAATTTCTCAAAAAATCAAATTCAACCTATCCAACTTTAGACAGATTAGATCAATGTTAACTATTCATGCCACAAGAATGTTTTTGCATGAGATAATTCTCTCATACATAGAATATTGTTTTACCAACTGGTCTTTCACTGGTGTAACTTTAGTCAGACAAACAGAATCACTATACAAAAGAGCTCTAAAAAATTTTTTTTGATAAAAACACAATCTCATACCATCACTGTCACATTTTGGAGAAATACAACCTACTAAGTTGTGAAAGCTTCAAAATTTTTAAATATGTTTGTACTGTATACAAAGTACTTAATGGACTTGCCACCATCACTAAAGGAATTCATCAAACTAAAATCAGTAAATGGCACATCTACTCGGGCCACAGCCAGAAGACTGTGAGGTACCATTCAGATGTATCTCCTTTGACCAACTGGTATTATCAGTCAGGGCACCAACATATGGAATGACATACCCTCTACAATAAGAGAACAGCTTACATATAGCACTTAAAACACATCTCAAACACTGGCGTAAATCAAATCAACATTGTGATCACTGTAACTAACACATGCTCCTTGAGTTTGTAAAGTTTATATGCGGTGCATGCCTGCATATAGGTATGTGGACATGCACCACATCTTTATTTGTGTCTTATTTACTCTATTCTATAATATTGTTGTGTTTGGTCCTCATATGCTGTATTGAATGTACCTTTCTTTTTTTGGTCTGTTTTCTCTTTCACCCATTAGTAGGTCTCCAAAGACTTGGTCTTCTCCGGGCGGCAGGAGTGGACCAACCCTTCTAGTATTATCTGTATCGTCTGTCAGAATATGTATTCTTTGTCTTGTGTTGTTGTCACTTTGCTTATATGTAATGCATTTTTGTCCTTTCACCTGCCAAAGGGACTGTGAATGAAAATTAGCTTCTGCTAACTTTGGCACATTTACGTCTTTTTTTTTTTTTTTTTTTTACTGATGTTCATTAATGTGCACTGTCCCTTTTAAATAAATAAATAAATAAATAAATATGTGATTAATAGAGGTATGACAATTTATATTGCTGCCACTTTTCTTTTCAGCCTTTTACTTAAAGTAGAACTGAACTGAACGGCATTGAACGGCACTGGGTGATAGTACATACAATTATAAAGATAATTTATCATTGGCACCCCCTCCACAAATCCCGGAATCTTGGAGAAAATCGCGATTTTGAATTTCCCGCCCTGAAAAATCAGACAAATCCGCCGATTAACCGGAAGTGCAGCCGGAGTTCCGCATGACGTCACGAGTGTGACCCAGTCCTCATGTTTACCATTGCGAGCACGTCAACACTGGTTGTTTTTGGTGCATTTTGTCGTGATAGTCGACTACAAAACACTTCCAACACCTGGGAAGATCTGTTCAGTGGCCAAGGAAAGCTGTCATGGCGACAAAAGAAAGGAAAGGGGGAGGAAAAGCGACCGGGAAGCGATGCGTTTCTAGATATAGATATTACAGTATTTATAAATAGCACAGTCAAATGCAGAGGCCAGTTCTGTTCATGTGTATTGCCACTATAGTCTGTAGAAGTATTGTAATACATAGCCCAATTTTTTGAATGAATGAATGAATTTATTTATTTCGGATAGTACAGTACAGGTTGAAAGAAACTGAATGATATAACAACAAGGTCAAATTGAACAATGACTCATCTGATTATACAATTCAACGTAAGTTATTCGAAATGGGTGATGGCTGAAGCCGCAGCTTATATTGCCCACCCATATTCCATCCAAGAATTCAAAAGAGAAAACAGGCAAGAGCGATTACAATTCAAAACAAAACTAAGACAAAATGTGACAGAGAAAAAAGAAAACTAAGCTACAACACAACACAGGCTGGATATGTTACAACTCGCCGCTCATTAGCGGCGCCAGCTGTGCGCACACTTGCGCCTCGTCAGCAGCGTGGGATATAAGCCACTCTGCCCTGGGCTTCGGCATGAAGCCGTCTGATTCCTTCAGCCCTCTTGCTGCAGAGGAACCCCCTCATCTCCCAGCAAGATCTACAGCGTAAGCATACCTACCTTTGCCTTTCCAGTCTCTCCCCTGTGCACAGGTGTATTCCCCGGCGGCGGACCTCGCCTCTGCATCGCCGTCTGCCAGCTGCTGTCACAGGTGCATCAGGTCGCTGTCTCCCGGGCTCGCCCTTGTGCACGCCTGCCACCTGCCACACTCCTGCATCCTCCTCTGTCTCGTCACCGATCCTGAATGCCTCTTCACTTTGAAAACTCTGGTTTTCTTGACTGCTGGAACTGCTGGAACTGCTGTCATCTGCCATTGTTGTTTTGTTTAGGGATCACACTCGCGACGTCACGCAGCGTCGTCTGCACTACTTCCAGTTTGTTTGGCACTGCCAGCCAGAGGCCAAAGTTTATCGGCTTATAGCTTGGCCATCGCACGGCCTAAAAATTTCTTTTATGTGTTGAAAAATACAATAGGTAATAAGGAATTAATCTGCTATTCTACTTTTTGCGCCAAAAGGTGGGTTCAGTTCTACTTTAAACATCATGTTCAAGGTACAAGGGTCACTGGAATGTTATTGTACATATGCAGTTAACAGCATAGAATTGAAATTCTGGTAAATGTTCAAGAGTAGGCCTGATAAAATGTTGCCTATTGCGCATAGGCACACTGCTTTAATATGATCAGGTTCTTAGGGTGAACTGACCTCATGACTTCCCGTCTTAATCACAGAATCCACAGACACAATCAGAAATGATTAATCATTTATTTACAAGAAAGCAATGGGTAAATGTATTTACAAGAACATCCCAAAAAAACCAAAAACACAAGACACAAACAAATAACACAATGAATGCAAATGATTCAATGGTATAATGGAATAAACCGGAAAACTATTATGGAGATGGCATTGATTGCATAACCTATAGAATCTTTAGTTCTGAGTCTAATTTGAGAGGAAGAATGAAAAGTTTATGTTGGATGGGAAAAATGAAAATTCTGTGAATTAAAGAAAAATAGGGAAATTGGTTTTAGTCACTATTTTAGTTGTTTGGATAAAATAACAACAAAAATGAAAAGAATTATCCGCTCGGTGGATTCAGATAATTATACGACCAACCTACAGATAGTTAAGATATTTAAGACATCACCTTGATGGTCAAACAGAGAGAGCGTTTGAGTTGCACTGATCTAGTCCTGATCTTCAGTGATGGAGGAGGAAGGAGGGCATCCCAGTCTGGACTGACTCCGTTTGGACCGCCATATATCCCTGGGATACGGCCCAGGGACCACTAGATCCGGGACCAGATCTAGTGGTCCCTGAAGGTTCTTCTGGGCCATTGCTGTCTCATCCTATAGCCTTGTGGAGTCAGACAGAGGGAGTCTCTCTGCACAATGAGGGCGGGAGCCCCAGAGTGGGATGTCTTCATTATAGAATTTTAAAGCACGCTGGATCTACAGCTGGTTGAAGCTTGAAAAAACTTTATGCAAATATTATCCAGAAATGATGAAAAAGTGGTTTAATGCTGACGTGTTTAGGAACCAAAGAAGAAACGCAAACAAGAATGCACTAAAATTAATTGTATTATTTCAAAAAATACAGAATTACTAGAAAAAAAAATAAGGAAAAGGCATGGTCTCCTTCCAAAGGAAGGGGGAAAAAAAACTTAAGGTCTGCATAGTAGCAGTTTGTGCAGCTCAGTAGCTCACAGACAAAAGCAGAGACAACTCTGGAAGAGGAGAGGACAGAAGAGAGGAAGAAGAGGGGACACTGTAAAACCTAACAGTATGAAGTAAGAAGTAAATATAACTTAATCTGTTACTCAGTTCTTCAAATTTAACCTTACTCAGAAATATACACACAGTCCAATTAGAAACAAACTGCAGTTTATTGGCTAAGAAGTAATAATGTATATTTGGTAATTCTAAATCCCCGTACTCTCTTTAATTTGTTTGTTTTCGTCTGAGAGTCGATCAAGAATTCACCAACTGTTTAAGGACAATGTTTTCAGTCATGAGCATTTCAACCTGGGGCAGCTTGGTGGAGCAGTGGTTAACACTGTGGCAGCACAGCAAGAAGGTCATGGGTTCAATCCCACCTCTGACCACTGGTGATCCCTCTTGTGTGGAGTTTGCATGCTTTCTCCAGGTACTCTGGTTTCCTCTCACAGGCCAAAGACATGCACATTAGGTTAATTGGCATCAACTGGGGATTCTATATTGGCCTTAGGCATGAATGTGAGAGTGAATGGTTGTCTGTGATCGACTGGTGATCTGTCCAGGGTGCACTTAAGCAGTAGAAGATGAATGAGTTTCAATCTGTTTCTGGCTGAATTCCAGAGACTGCTGCAGTACTTGGAAATCTTAATGCGGAATTTCCACCAAGGACAGATGGCCATCAAAACTCTACAATTTCTTGTCTATGGATTCCAGGATGTCTGCAAAGTCTTTCCCAGCTGGAGATTCTGGGACAGGAAAGTCTTCTAGTCGGCTACGTTTGGAGTAAGGTGCCAGCTTGGAAGCACTCACTGCCGTAGATCCAAGTCTTCTGTGTGGCCCTCCACAGTGGTAAGATATTAGTGCAGTGTCTATACTGTCCGTTGTGGGACACATATGCACATGGTTATATCACTTTAGACTTCACATCTCAGATTGAACAAAGGACTGAGTCTCCTTGGAGATAACAGGAGGATGTGGAAGTTTAGTCTTTGGTATGCAAAGAGACGACCTTGGGGGATTTCCTGGCTGCCAGAGACTTTAGGTGGAGGTGATAAGATCTAAGAGAGGATGCATTGTTACTTGGGATTAAATGCATTGTGACTGTGGGAGAGGATGCATTGTTACTGGGGATTAAATGCATTGTGACTGTGAGCTTTGAAGGTCCTGGGTATTTAAAGGACGAAGGTCTGGGTTTTTTCCTCTTTTCTGTTTTGCTGATGTTGGAAGATGTGAATAAACCTGACTCGTGAGATAAACTCTGCCTCGTCATTTTCACATTTCCACATTGGTGACCCTAAGACGTATCATGAGTGAAAGAAATTCCCCCGAGCCAGCCGGGTCAGGAGCTCCCAGCCAAGCATATGCCGCTACCATCCAGCTACTGGACTTTTGGCGAGACAACCCGCGCTCCTGGTTCCATGTGGTCGAAGCACAGTTCGCCCTCCGGGGGATAACGGTAGATGACACGAAGTTCTACCATGTAATTGCCAAGCTCGACAACCGCACGGCTCGGCATGTGCAGAGCCTTTTGGAGCAGCCACCGGCCGACGACAAATACGGCGGGTTGAAGGCTACGCTCATCCAGCGCTTCACTCCCTCAGTCGAGGAAAGAGCGGAGAGGGTCCTGGCTCTGAACGACTTGGGAGATGGCACGCCCATTGACCTGATGGAGGACATGCTGAGGTTGAGGGGCTCAGACGATGACAACTTCATCTTCACCCACATTTTCCTCAGGACCCTACCGTCGGCCACGAGAGCGACCCTGGCCAATTCGCCGTTTTTGGCCCAGCGGGACTTCCGCGTGCTGGCCCAGGAGGCGCACTGGATACTCAATGCCAGCAAACAGTGCACGGCCACCGCGGCAGTGACGGAGTTCGGCACGACGGCCGGAGATGGCAGGGGGCCAGAGACGGCGGTAACAGACCCACCGACGACGGCGGCAGCGGGGGCCAAGGATCACGGAGGAGACACCCTCTGTTTCTACCATCGCCGCTTCGCAGAGAAGGCACGCAAATGTATACCCCCGTGCCAGTTCAAGTGCTCGAGAAACGCCAAGACCGGGGGTCGGTAGCAGCTGCGGCCCTCGGTGAAGAGAACAAGATGCTCTACTTGACGGATGCGCGCTCGGGGAGGCAATTCCTCGTTGACACAGGCTCCCAAGTGAGTTTCATCACGCCTTCCTCCGCTGACCGGCTGGCGGGTCCCGGAGGTCACGGGGCGTCAGCAGCGAACGGCTCGGAGATTAAGACCTTTGGTGAGAGGACTCTGCTTCTGTCCCTACACGGCCGTACATTTGAGTGGACTTTTGTCATAGCTGCAGTGAATTTCAATATGTTGGGGGCTGATTTTCTGTGCTCACATGGTTTGTTGGTTGATCTTGCTAACAGACGCCTGGTTAATGCACTTTCTTTTTATTCTATTCCCTGTGCAGCCCAAGTGACCCCGCTCACAGCACAAGCCAACATCACAACGGCAAGCGGTAAGTTCCACACACTGCTCACTTAGTTCCCAGCACTCACGGTTCCTACATTTTCAGCAGCCGTCGCTAAACACGGAGTGGAACATTTTATTACTACCACCGGCCTGCCCGTTTTTGCAAAAGCTCGGAACTTGGATTGAGCTAAACTGACCATAGCGCGCGAGGAGTTTGCCAACCTGGAAAAGTTGGGCATCATTAGGCGTTCGAACAGCCCATGGGCTTCCCTGCTTCACATGGTCCTGAAAGCTGATGGCTCGTGGCGACCTTGCGGAGATTTCCGCAGGTTGAACAACGCCACAGCGCACGACCACTACCCAATCCCACATATCCAAGATTTTTCCGTTCATTTGGCGGGGGTGCGCGTTTTTTCTAAGATAGACTTGGTCCGCGGTTACCACCAAGTCCCAGTGCGCGCTGAGGACATACCCAAAACAGCGGTAATAACTCCGTTTGGCCTATTCGAGTTTTTGCGCATACCGTTTGGGCTTAAAGGTGCGGCGCAGACGTTCCAACGCATGATGGACGCGGTGTTGCGCGATCTCCCCTTCGTATTCGTCTACCTGGACGACATCTTGGTAGCCAGCGCGTCCAAAGACGAACACGAAAACCACCTCACGGCAGTTTTCCGGAGGTTGGGAGAGCACGGGTTAATAATCAACCCAACAAAGTGTCAGTTCGGGGTGACGCAGATTGATTTTTTGGGGCATCGCGTCTCTCCAGAAGGAGCGGTTCCTCTGCCTGACAAAGTGTGCGCGGTAGCAAATTTTCCCCAGCCACAAACGGTCAAGGCGTTACAGGAGTTTTTGGGAATGATGAATTTTTATAACCGTTTCCTCCCCCGCACAGCGCAGCTCATGCAACCATTGTATGCCGCACTAAAAAAACAAAAACCCACAAATAAAATCGAATGGTCTCCGGAGCGAGAGCGAGCATTCTTGGAGGTCAAAACAGCTCTGGCAAACGCTGCGTTGTTAGCACATCCAGACCCAACGGCCCGCATAGCGCTCACTACTGACGCGTCAGATGTGGCCATAGGGGCGGTTGTGGAGCAGCATGTAGCCGGGGCTTGGCAACCGCTCGCCTTTTTCAGCAGGACTTTGCGCGATAGTGAACGAAAATACAGAGCATTCGACAGGGAGTTGTTAGCTCTCCACTTGGCCATTCGCCACTTCCAGTTCTGGCTGGAGGGACGCCATTTCACCGTGTTCATTGACCACAAGCCGCTGACATTCGCAATGGCCAAGGTTTCAGAACCGTGGTCAGGCCGGCAACAGAGGCAGCTGGCCGCCATCTCAGAGTTTACTACCGATATTCAGCATGTGGCGGGTAAACTGAATGTAGTGGCAGACTGTCTCTCGCGCGCCGTGGTGGCCCCGGTCCGCGTAGGGATAGATTATGCAGCCATGGCAGCGGATCAGGTTAGCGATGCAGACGTGCGCGCGCTCCAGTCTGGACCAACAGGGTTAAGGCTGGAGAACAGGGTGCTGCAAGACGGTATGCCCCCCCAATCTGCGATGTCTCCACTGGGCGACCGCATCCTGTGGTACTGGCCGTGTGGCGCCGCCCCGTTTTTGACTCGATTCATTCTCTGGCGCACCCGGGAGTGCGCGCGTCGGTCAAAATGGTGGGAGAGAAATTTGGTATGGCCGAGCCTGCGCAAACAAGCTAAGGAGTGGGCGGCAGCCTGCATGGCTTGTCAACGAGCCAAGGTACACAAACACACGAGAGCTCCCTTGGAGCCGTTTCACATCCCGGCTAAGAGGTTTGATCATGTCCACGTGGACCTCGTAGGCCCCCTTCCGCCGTCACAGGGGTGCACACACCTTCTGACAACGGTAGACTGCACCACGCGCTGGCCGGAAGTGGTCCCACTGGCGTCAACTACAGCTGAGGAGGTGGCGCGCACGTTTTTAACAGCATGGGTAGCGTGCTTTGGAGTCCCATCGGACATTACGTCCGACAGAGGCCCGCAATTTGTTTCCGAACTTTGGTCAGCAATGGCCCGCAGCCTGGGGGTAATGATCCACCGCATAACCGCATACAATCCGCAGGCTAATGGGTTATGCGAATGTTTTCATAGGTCAATGAAAGCGGCTCTCAGAGCATCGCTTACGGATGCAAATTGGGTAGACAGGCTACCGTGGGTTTTATTGGGGTTGCGTTCTGCACCTGAAGAGGATTTAGAAGCCTCCTCAGCTGAGCTAGTTTTTGCGCAGCCACTTCGGCTGCCCGGGGAATTTGTCCCAGATAATCCTGCGCCAGAATGCTCCCCGGCTCAGCAGTTGCAGTGTGGCACGGAATCAGGCACGCTGCCTGGCCCCGTTCACCACAGTTTTCCGCGTGTTTTTGTACCTAAGGCTTTAAAAAACGCGGAGTTTGTTTTTGTCAGACACGATTCCTATCGCCCGCCGCTACGACCACCTTATGATGGACCATTTAGAGTGCTGGAAACAGGGGATAAGCATATTTTGCTAGATTTGGGGGTAGGAAAGAAAAAATTGGCATAAACAGGCTCAAACCCGCCTTTGTGGTGGCGGACGAGGATGTGCTGTTGGCCAGGGCTCCTTGGCGTGGCAGACCCCCTAGGGGACATTCCCCAGAACACCCACAGGGATTGACTAACAGTTCTCACCCTCAGACAGCAGCCCCCCAGCAGGATGGTCCCGCGGAAGTGGTGAAGCCCTCTTACAGCAGATACGGGAGGAGACTGAGGCCCAAGCAGCACGTGGACTGATGTGTAATGATTTTATCATGACATGCAGACTGTTATTCCGTTGTTCCATCTTAGACGTTTGGGGGGGGTCATGTGGGACACATATGCACATGGTTATATCACTTTAGACTTCACATCTCAGATTGAACAAAGGACTGAGTCTCCTTGGAGATAACAGGAGGATGTGGAAGTTTAGTCTTTGGTATGCAAAGAGATGACCTTGGGGGATTTCCTGGCTGCCAGAGACTTTAGGTGGAGGTGATAAGATCTAAGAGAGGATGCATTGTTACTTGGGATTAAATGCATTGTGACTGTGGGAGAGGATGCATTGTTACTGGGGATTAAATGCATTGTGACTGTGAGCTTTGAAGGTCCTGGGTATTTAAAGGACGAAGGTCTGGGTTTTTTCCTCTTTTCTGTTTTGCTGATGTTGGAAGATGTGAATAAACCTGACTCGTGAGATAAACTCTGCCTCGTCATTTTCACATTTCCACACCGTATATCATTTGTCTTTCAAAAAGCTGGTGGAGTAATTTGAATTACTAAGCTAAGCTAGTTGTCATCACATACACGCCACCTTGTTAATTGCTGCTGATAAACTCACGGAAACGCACAACCACACATCCGGCTGGAATGCTCCTCAGCTTTCAACAGATACCTGTACTTCCTTACTCTTTTTCAAGTAACATCAATATCAAAATTTGCTGCTTGGTTTACTCTGAAATTGAATCGGAGTGAAGCAATGTGTGAGGAGAGTAAGGTACAGACCCATCCTACCATCTGTTATTATGGGAAATGTGAGATCGCTGCTTAACAAGATGGATGAACTGGCAGCTGTGTCCCAATATGAGAGCATCTTCAGAGAGATTAGCATTATGGGGTATGCTGAAATGTGGCAAACAGAACTAGCAACCGATGCTAACATTAGACAGGAGGGTTTCTACTTTATATGGGCAGATTGGACACCAGATAGCGGGAAGAGCAGAGGTGTGGGGGGGTGATAATGTATGTGAACAACAGATGGTGTAATCCTGGGCACATCACGATTAAAGAACAACACATATTGAGTTGCTAGCCGTTAACATATGAGCGGCATACATTCCCAGAGAATTCCCACATGTCATTGTGATTGCTATTTATGTACCCCCTTCTGCGAGTGCTGAGGCAGTGTGTGACATCATCCACACAGTCACCAGCAGGCTGCAGATGCAGCACCCAAATGCTCGCCAGCTCATTTCTGGTGATTTTAACCATACTTCCCTGTCCTTCATTCTGCCAACTTTCATCCAGTATGTCACGTGCCACACCAGAGACAATAAAACACTGGATTTATTTTATGCAAACACCAAGGAGGCTTATGCCCCCCCCCCCCCCCCCGGAAGATCTGATCACAACCTGGTTCACCTGTTGCCTGTGTACAAACCCCTGGCACACAGACAACCTCCTGTTACCTGCACAGTAAAGATATGGCCTGAGGAGGCAGAAGATGCTCTGAAAGACTGTTTCGAATCCACTGTGTGGGAGCAGCTCTGTGATCCACATGGTAAAGACATCGACGACCTCACACACACCATCACAGACTACATAAACTTCTGTGTAGAGAACACCGTACCCATCAAGACCATACAGTGTTTCTCAAACAACAAATCCTGAATAAACCCTGAGATAAAGTCACTGCTGAAGGAAAAAAAAAAGGATTTTCGGCAAACAAGGAGGAGCTGAAGTCCGTACAGAGGGAGCCAAGGAGGAAAATCAGAGAGGTGAAGGACAGCTACAGGAAGAAGCTGGAGGACAAGCTGCAGCAGAGTGACATCAGCAGTGTCTGGAGAAGCCTCAAAACCATCTCTTGGCACCAGAATACCTCCTCCCAGGCCACAGGGAGTAGGGAGTGGGTGAACAATCTGAACATGTTTTTAACAGGATTGACCAACCACCCTCGTCTCCGCCTGCCCACCAACCACTGCTGCCTCCATCTTCATCTAGTCCCACTGTCCACGACCCTCCCCCTCAACCCCCCTCGTAAATACATGTTTTTCCCCCCTCAGACCCAACACCCCCGCCCCCTCCCAGCACACAGGCCCCCTGCCCCAACCTGACTCTCACTAAGACCCAGGTGAGAGCTGAGCTGAAGAAGATCAAGGTGGGGAAGGCTGCAGGTCTGGACAGCGTCAACTCGAGGCTCCTCAAGTCCTGCGCAGACCAGCTGTGTGGGATCATGGAGCACATCTTCAGTCTGAACCTGTAGCTGAGGAGGGTACCACAGCTGTGGAAAACATCCTGTGTGGTACCCGTACCAAAGACCCCGCACCCCAAGGATCCAAACAGCTACAAACCATCTGCAGTACAGGTTTCACCCCCAGGGAACAATTCTGGCTCCCTTCCTGTCCACCCTCTACACTGCTGACTTTTCACACAACACACCACACTGCCATCTACAGAAGTTCTCTAACGACTCTGCGATGGTCGGCCTCATCACTGATGGGGATGATATGGAGTACAGAGGACTTATCCAGGACTTCATGGACTGGTATCTATGGAACTGCCTCCAGATCAATGCGAGGAAACATAAGGAACTGGTGGTGGACTGCTGCAGGTGAGGACAACCCCCCACAGCACCGGTAAACATCCAGGGAACAGACATTGAGATGGTGACATCATACAAATACCTGGGTGTTCACCTGAACAATAAACTGGACTGGTCACACAACACCAACACACTCTACAAGAAAGGGCAGCACAGGCTGTTCCTCCTGAGGATACTCAGGTCTTTTGGAGTGCAAGGGGCACTCCTGAAGACCTTCTACGATTCGGTGGTGGCATCAGCCATCACATTTGGAGTGGTCTGCTGGGGCAGCGGCATCACGGCAGCTGACAGGAAGAGACTGAACAGGCTGATCAAAAAAGCTAGCTGTTCTGGGGTGATGCCTCGACCAAGTGAAGGAGATGGGGGAGAGGAGGACGGTGGCTAAGCTGTCATCTCTGCTGGAGTCTGAGTCCCACCCCATGCAGGACACGCTGAACAAACTGAGGAGCTCATTTAGCGGTAGACTAAAGACTGCACAACAGAGAGGTTCCATAGGTCCTTCCTACCTACAGCTGTCAGACTTTATAACAGGGGTGGGCAGCAAGGGCCATCCCACTGCAGGTTTTCTGTTACACCCAGTCTCTTCAGCAGGTGTATGCGCTGATCAGCTTCAAGGATTGCTAATCAGTGAAAACACCTGCTGAAGAGACTGGGTGGAACAGAAAACCTGCAGTGGAATGGCCCTCCATGGCACATGATTGCCCATCCCTGCTTTATAACATAACTAGGGCTGCTCGTAGAGGTCGTATTAAATGTACTAAACATAACAACTTTGCACAATAGAGATCGTCCCTCCAATACACAGATAGGACAGTGACAATCATTACCGAGGGTGGCAACAACACTGTTGATTCAAATGCGAAATACAGTGGTGTGAAAAAGTGTCTGCCCCCTTCCTGATTTCTCTTTTTTTGTATGTTTGTCACACTTAAATATTTCAGATCATCAAACAAATTTAATTTATTAGACAAAGATAACATAACTAAACACAAAATGCAGTTTTTAAATGAAGGTGTTTATTATTAAGGGTAAAAAAAAAACCAAACCTACATGGCCCTGTGTGAAAAAGTGATTGCCCTCCTTTGTTAAAACATAAATTAACTGTGGTTTACCACATCTTTGGAAAGCTGAGTTCAATTTCTCTAGCCACACCCAGGCCTGATTACTGCCATACCTGTTTTCAATCAAGAAATCACTTAAATAGGACCTGCCTGACAAAGTGAAGTAGACCAAAAGATCCTCAAAAGCTAGACATCATGCTGTCATACAAAGAAATTCAGGAACAAATGAGAAACAAAATAATTGAGATCCATCAGTCTGGAAAAGGTTATAAAGCCATTTCTAAAGCTTTGAGACTCCAGCAAACCACAGCGAGAGCCAGTATCCATAAATGGCGAAAACATGGAACAGTGGTGAACCTTCCCAGGAGTGGTCGGCCGACCAAAATTACCCCAAGAGCGCAGAGACAACTCATCCAAGAGGTCACAAAAGACCCCACAACAACATCCAAAGAACTGCAGGCCTCACTTGCCTCAGTTAAGGTCAGTGTTCATGACTACACTATAAGAAAGAGACTGGGCAAAAATGGCCTGCATGGCAGAGTTCCAAGATGAAAACCACTGCTGAGCAAAAAGAACATAAAGGCTTGTCTCAGTTTTTCCAGAAAACATCTTGATGATCCCCAGGACTTTTGGGAAAATACTCTGTGTACTGACGAGACAAAAGTTGAACTTTTTGGAAGGTGTGTGTCCCATCTGGCGTAAAAGTAACACGGCATTTCAGAAAAGGAACATCATACCATCAGTAAAAAATGGTGGTGGTAGTGTGATTGTCTGGGGCTGTTTTGCTGCTTCAGGACCTGGAAGACTTGCTGTGGTAAATGGAACCATGAATTCTGCTGTCTACCAAAAATTCCTGAAGGAGAATGTCTGGCCATCTGTTCATGACCTCAAGCTGATGCGCACTTGGGTTCTGCAGCAGGGCAATGATCCAAAACACACCAGCAAGTCCACCTCTGAATGGCTTAAGAAAAACAAAAAGAAGACTTTGGAGTGGCCTAGTCAAAGTCCTGACCTGAATCCGATTGAGATGCTGTGGCATGACCTTAAAAAGGCGGTTCATGTTTGAAAACCCTCCAATGTGGCTGAATTACAACAATTCTGCAAAGCTGAGTGGGCCAAAATTTTTCTATAGAGCTGTATAAGATTCATTGTTAGTTTTTGCAAATTCTTGATTGCAATTGCTGTTGCTATGGGTGGCCCAACCAGTGGTTAAGTTTAGGGGGCAATCACTTTTTCACACAGGGCCACGTATGTTTGGATTTTTTTCCCCTTAATAATAAACACCTTCAGTTAAAAACTGCATTTTGTGTTTACTTGTGTTATCTTTGATAAATTAAATTTGTTTGATGATCTGAAACATTTAAATGTGACAAACCTACAAAAAAAAAAAAAAAGAAGAGAAATCAGGAAGGGGCAAACACTTTTTCCACACTACTGTATACTGTCTGGGTACATATTCACATTCTGCAGGATAATTTAATAAACCGTAATGCTGTTTATTCCATCTAGCTGCAATGCTCCTGCACTGTGTATATATGTGTACATATGTATATTCATTTAGTGCTTTGGCTACCCAGTTCTTATCTTATTACCTCCGCCAGGCCGAAAAGGCCAGGAGGAGGTTATGTTTTTGCCAGGGTTTGTGTGTTTGTCTGTTTGTCTGTCTGTCTGTCTGTCTGTCTGTCTGTTGGTTAGCAAGATAACTCAAAAAGTCTTGGACGGATTTGCATGAAACTTTCAGGTGTTGTTGGAAATGGTACAAGGAAGAACTGATTAAATTTTGGGGGTGATCCGGTTCACCGTCTGGATACAGGAATTTTTTTAAAGCATTTTTCAACACTGTGACATAGGGCCATTTTCAACATGTGCGCAGGCGCAATGGAGGGCGCTGGTCGTCGTGTCTGCAACACAAACTCTGCGTTCTTCAACGTTTTAGGCACAAAAGCACGCGGAAAACACTGCTGGCCTGGGCCCGCCAGCGTGCTTGTGTTTGCGCGCAGCTGCAAAACCTCACACGGGCAGCTGTCCGCCGACGGATTCTTTGGCAGAAATTCCCCGGCCAGCCATAGAAGCTGCGCATTTGGCAGAAATTCCCCAGCCAGCCATAGGCGCTGCGCATTTAGCAGAAATTCCCCGGCCAGCCATAGGCGCTGCGCATTTGGCAGAAATTCCCCGGCCAGCCATAGGAGCTGCGCATTTGGCAGAAATTCCCCGGCCAGCCATACGCGCTGCGCAATAACGAGCTCTCTGCCGGTGAAGCTTCTAAATTCTCGTTTGCCGCGGAGCGAAACCCCAAAATAATATAATATAAAACCCACGGCAACCACTAATCCTATCACTATCAGATTGATTGTCATTGATTAATTGTGTGTTTATTGCACTGGCCCTGTCAAATAAACAAATAATCATTGTGAATCCAATTGCTAGTCATATGTTTACATGCTCAAGGAATCTGAAAACGTACACACAAACACTGTATGGGGGGAATTGTGGCGCTTGGCGGAGGTCTGCGCTCTCCGAGTGCTTTTCTAGTTATCTAAGGTTATTAGTTTCTTGTCATCTTTGATTCTGACTGAAGAACATCAGACAATAAACTTATTGTTCGGTACTCCACATGTAGAGCTTATGTTGTCTGAAAGCAGTGTAAATGAAGAGAGGAGGAAGTGAACATAAATCAGGGTGTTAAAGAAAAGAGAACAGCAGATGCTGGTGGGTCTGACCTATCTCAGATCCGCATTCCCTCTTCCGCAGACCCCTGCAGAGCAGCTGAGCTCTCTTATTTGTGGCTTGCTATCTCCTGCTGCGAAAACATCATTAGCAGCTGACAGGCATGAGTAGAACTTGTGTAAATATTATTTTAATCCTTGGTGGCCTGGAACAGTCATCATGACTTCAGCTCTGAGTGAGGGGCATGAATGAAGTGGTGATTAATGAGGGGTGGGCAGATATCAAGATGAACATGTTGGAGTCGAATTTTCCAGATTAGACTGACTAGTTACTGTATGTGTTCTGCTCTTTTGACAGATATTTGCTTCCTTTATTAAAAAGTGATGGAAACATTGCATTCCATTTTGTGCTGGAAGGGTGACATTGTTATCGTCCTCAAAGCTGAAAATTTACATCACGAGAAATCAGTTATGATGAATACGACAACATGAATTGTGGAGAAAAAAAAAGATGGAATCACACCAATATTGAACAAGGGTTGTAATGTAACTGAAGGGACATATAGGTGCATCTCAATAAATTAGAATGTCTTTGAGAAGGCGATTTATTTCAGTAATTCAATTAAAAAATGGAAACTCCTGTATTATAAAGATTCATTACACACAGAGTGATATATTTCAAGTCTTTATTTCATTTAATTTTGATGATTATGGCTTAGAGCTCATGGAAACCCCAAATTCAGTTTCTCAAAAAATTGGAATAATACCTAAAATTTATTTAAAAAAAAGGGTTTTTAATAGAAATGTTGGCCAACTGAAAAGCATGTCCATGTACACACTCAATACTTGGTCGGGGCTCCTTTTGCATGAATTACTGTATCAGTGTGGCGTGGCATAAAGGTGATTACCTGGTACTACTGAGGTGTTATGGAGGCCCAGGTTGCTTTGATCGTGACCTTCAGCTTGTCTGCGTTGTTGGGTCTGGCGTCTCTCGTCTTCCTCTTGACAATACTCCATAGATTCTCTGTGAGGTTTAGATGACATGGCTCCCCAAATCAGCTGCCAAGTCCTGTCATTTGGAAATCATGGTCCCAGAGTCTAGAGGAAGAGTTGAGAGGCACGGTGATAATTTGGGGAGCCATGTCATCTGCTGGTGTTGGTCCACTGTCTTTTATCAAGTCCTAGACAAGTCCTGTCTTTTATCAAGACCAGGAAATTTTAGAGCGCTTCATGCTTCCCTCTGCTGACATGATTTTTTTTTTTTACATTTTTATCATTGTCTGACAGAGTTGACAGAGTTCAGACACACATTTAAAACCTTATAAAAAATTATTGATGAAAACCTGTTTTGCTTTGATATGAAATGTTATCAAATGTTACTTTTTTAATTTTTGAAAAAAAAAATGTAAGCAATTTTGTTGCACATGAAAGTTAAAACTTTTCTCTCCAGACAGGCTGTTTTAGAGGTAGTGGGAAGACAATAAGTGTTATAAATATAATATAATGATTAAGTGCAATTGAAAGGAATAATTGTGATCAATACATTCCATAGTTAATCCCTCATCACATCTCCAGTTTAAAATGTTTCAGTTTTTTTTGTCCAATAGCAGTTACAACTGCCGGACATGGTTTGTCCCATGTCTGAAGAACCAATGCTTTGTATCTGGCATGAAATGTCAGCTTGCACATGTTAATTAGCGGTTTAATCTGGGCAGCATAGTAATAATCCTTAAAATAAGGCAGTGCCATTCCCCCTTCTTCCTTTGGGAGTTGCAGTGTTTTGAATTTAACCCTTGTTTTTTCCCCTTACCAAATACTGTAAGTCGGGAGATAATTTTGGCACTTTGCACTTTAAATAAAGCATTTGCACATAAACAACTTAAACACACCAGAGGGGTATTGCATAAAACCAAGATAAGGGATTTAGTGAGGATTTTCAAGCAATCCTGGCTAAATTTATACTTGACTTGGTTGCATAAAAGTAGGGTAAACTGAGTCCGGTCAAGTCGCTATGGAGACTTATTCTCTGGAGCTAGCCTGGACTAGAGCAGGCTAAAATGAATCCTCGTGACTCGTCTGTCAGTGCAGGGGTCAATCCTGTGAGAAATCATTTTACTGTTATTTTAATTGTACCAACCATTTTTATAATAATCCATGTGGTAGTCAATATTACTGTCAGGCCCAGCATTGCACTTTTTTATGAAGACGGTCATTTATATTTGTAATGAGCAGGCAAGTGTGCTCCCCCTCCCCTCCTGTTCCTGTCTTCCCGGCTCTGGAGAATTACACCTTATTCATGCTCCCCTCTAGTCCACTATGGTCCACGTGCGCTTTGGACGAGCCCGGCACGCACGCGGCACTGTTCACACTCACTTTTTTCATCTACTCAGGCCAAGCGGTTGACGCATGCGCACAACCATCATTTGTAGTTTCACTCCCGCCCGATAGGTAGCGCCAATGTGCTGACGCACCAGGATTTTCACCAATGAAGAAACGCTGCTTGCTTTCTGCTGCTTAACTTTCCAGTTTTCACTCCTTTTCCATGAAGATGCTGCTGCTGCTGAAGTATTTATGCATGATTCATGTATGTTTATTCTCGTCTTCTGCTTCCTCGTTGTCTTCTTCGTCTACTTTGTCTTGGTATGCAGTGCTGATATCGCCGCCTCGTGAATGGGACATTCAGTCTTGCGCATGTGCTTTTCAACGTGTTCAGGTCATGGGCAGGCGGCGCTGTCACAAAATTTGGGCTGCACGTGGTCGGCCGTGGTCGAGCACTGCGGACACTAGCGAAGTGGAGACGATGATGTAAATTTCATCACACAAGCTTTCCGGTTACACGTACGTGGACAGCCGAGGTGCAGCATGAATCCAGCTTTACCTGCACCTGCATGATTACACACCTGCTGCTTCCTAATGGACCAGCATATTTAAGAGCCAGCATGTGAAGAACTCATCGCAGTATCATTAGGTTTGCCAACGAGGAATCTAAGCCACATTGCATTATTTTCTCTCAGTTGATCTTTGTTTTCACTCCCCATGTCTTCCTCTCCTCTCAGGTTTGCTACCACTTCCACAGTGCATACTCCGGGGCTGATCACACTCACCTGAGCAGAAGACAGCAGACATCCACCCAGGTCAACCGTCTTCCCCCCGGACCCATGCAGGAGTTCCCCGCCGGGCTCCTCTGCTCACAGCAGTAAGAGTGTTCTCCCTATCTTATTCTTCTCTTGTGGAGATTCTGTCCCTAATCACCTCTTTCTGCTCTTTTCCTGTAGGCTGTGTGCGCTCCAGTGTGGGGTTTTTTTTGCGCTTTTTTATTTATGCTGTGGGGGACCTAGACATTACATTCTCTGCTCAGACTGAATGGCACTGGAGGAGATGCTAAAAGGCTGTTAGATGGATTTGCATTGCAGACAGTGGTTTTCTCCATAAGACTGCATGAGAATGCGCTTTCTCCATTGGACTGAATGATAATACGCATTCTCCACCGCACTGCATAATAATGCGCCGACAGGCTGCGTGACAAAGGGGATTGTAATTGTATGTATTGTGATGTGAACCCCCCCAGGTCACTTGGCGAGGATGTAAGGTATAAAAGAGAGATGCCAGTGACCTGGGTTATTCTTCTTGTTGACTGATGGATAGAGAGAGAATAAAGTCTACTCTGATCCAGCTCACTGCCTCGCCTGCTCATTTCTCTCTCTACACTGGTGACCTTTGACATAGAATGGAACTCGAGGCAAACATCCCGGAGACGACTCGGACTGGAGGCAGCAGCACCGCGTGCGCCATTTCGGTCAAGCTCCCAGACTTTTGGCTACATGACCCGAAGTCTTGGTTCCTCCACACCGAGGCCCAGTTTGCGCTCCATGGAGTGATGGCGGATGACACCAAGTACTACTATGTGGTTGCAGCGCTGGACGCACGCACGACACAGCAGGTGGTGAGCCTGCTGCAACGGCCCCCAGCCAACGACAAATATGACGCTCTGAAGACCGCGCTGACCCGGCGATACACGCTCTCGGACTGCGAGAGAGCGGAAAGGCTCCTGACACGCTCCGAGTTCGGAGACGGGTCGGCGGTCGAATTAATAAAGAAGATGTTGGTGTTGATGGGCACAGATGACGGGCAGTTCTTCTTTGCCCACCTTTTCCTCTGGAACCTCCCGGCAGCGCCCCAGAGCGGTCCTCGCCAATTCGCCGCTGCTGGCCACGCGGAACTACCGGGTGCTGGCACAAGAGGCAGATCGGATTATTCTGGTGACCGGAACCTTCGCTGTGAAAGCAGCGGTGTTGGAACCCAGCGAGATGGCCAGCGAAGGCGAGGAGCCAGCGACAGTGGCCGCAGCAGAGGCCAAGAAGCACCGGAGGGACACGCTTTGCTTCTACCACCGCCACTTTGGAGAAGATGCACGCCGATGCATGCCACTGTGCCAGTTCAAGCACTCGGGAAACGCCAGGACCAGCAGTCGGTAGCAGCTGCGACCGCCGGTGACACAACCAAGCTGCTCTATGTGACGGACTCACGCTTGGGGTGATGGTTCCTCGTGGACTCCGGCTCCCAAAAGAGCCTCATCCTGCCATCCTACACAGACCGGCTGGCGGCCGTAAACGGCTCAGACATTAAGACTTTTGGTGAGAGGACACTGACTATATCCTTGCTTGGCCATACATACCAATGGACCTTCGTTAAAGCGGCATGTAACTCCCCCATTTTGGGTGCAGATTTTTTTGTGTGCACACGGACTATTAGTCGATGTGGCTAACAAACGCCTGCTTAATGCTATGTCTTTTGATTCTCTGCCCTGTACAGCTAGAGGAGCCGGGCCCACAACACTAGCCAACATCACAGCTCCAGGGGGTAAGTTCCACACACTACTCATCCAGTTCCCAGCACTCATGGTTCTGATGTTTTTGGCGGCCGTCACTAAACACGGGGTGGAGCACTTCATTACCACCACAGGGCCGCTCGTTTTTGCACGACCTCGGTGCCTGGACGCAGCTAAACTGGCCAGTGTGCGCGAGGAGTTCGCCAACTTGGAAAGGTTGGGCATCATCAGGTGCTCAAACAGCCCATGGGCATCCCTGCTACATATGGTGCCTAAAGCCGAGGGATTGTGGCGACCATGCCGAGATTTCCACAGAATAAACAACGCCACAGCGCACGACTTCTACCCGATCCCCCGTATTCAGGATTTTTCCGTCCACCTCACAGGGGCACGGATTTTTTTCCAAGGTGGACCTGGTCCGCGGGTACCACCAGGTACCGGTGTGCTTGGAAGACTTTTTTTAAATTTTTTTTTATTTTGTATACTTTATTGATCCCCAGAGGGGAAATTGAGGGCATCCACCTGGACGGATGAAGCAGTCACAGTACGGTACTATCCCTTCACCATTCACACACACATTCACACCTAGGGCCACTTTTTAGAGTCTCCAATTAACCTAATATGCATGTTTTTGGCCTGTGGGAGGAAATCGGAGAAATCCCGGAGTAAATCCACGCAGACATGGGGAGAACATGCAAACTCCACACAGATCACTGTTGGTCAGGGGCTGGGATCGAACCAGGGATCCCATGGCCAAGGGTGAGTTGCTGTGCTGCCGCAGTGCTAACCACTGCGCTACCGCACCACCCAGACATACCCAAAACAGCAGTAACTAACCCCGTTTGGTCTTTTTTGAGTTCTTACGCATGCCTTTCAGGTTAAAAGGCATGGCGCAGACATTCCAACACATGATGGATGTGGTGCTGCATGATCTGCCGTTTGTGTTCGTCTACCTGGACGACATCCTGGTGGCCAGCGCGTCCGAGGACGACTACGTAGACCACCTCAGGACGGTTTTACAGAGGTTGGAAGAGCACGGGTTAATAATCAACCCGGCGAAGTGCCAGTTTGGGGTTACAGTGATTGACTTTTTGGGCCACCGCATCTCACTGGAGGGCTCGATACCCTTACCGGACAAAATGCGCGCAGTGGCAGATTTTCCCCGGCCTCATATGGTCAGGGCGCTGCAGGAGTTTTTGGGGATGGTTAACTTTTACAACCGTTTCCTCCACTGCGCAGCCCAGCTCATGCAGCTGTTGTACGCTGCGCTTAAGAAACGGAAACCGGCGGACAGAGTCGACTGGACTCCTGAGCGAGAGCAGGCGTTTTCCGAGGCCAAAACAGCCCTAGCAAATGCCGCACTACTGGCGCACCCGAACCCGGTGGCTCGGATAGCGCTCACTAACGACGCATCGGACGTGGCCATAGGGGCCATCGTGGAACAGTGCGTCACTGGTTCTTGGCAGCCACTCGCCTTTTTTAGCAGATCTTTGCGTGACAATGAGCTTAAATACAGCGCGTTTGACAGGGAGTTAACTGGCTCTCCACCTGGCCATAAGCCACTTCCAGTTCTGGCTGGAAGGGCGCAGCTTCCCTGTGTTTGTGGACCACAAGTCACTAACGTACGCTATGGCCAAGGTTTCGGAACCATGGTCGGCCTGGCCGCAGAGACAGCTGGCCGCGATCTCGGAGTTTTCGACCGACATTCAGCATGTGGCTGGTAAACTCAACGTGGTGGCAGACTGCCTTTCGCGCGCATTAGTGGCCCCAGTCTACGTAGGGATAGATTACACGGCCATGGCCACCGAGCAGATCGCCGATGCGGACGTTTGCGCACTCCTGTCTGGACCAACAGGGTTAAGGCTGGAAAGCAGACTACTGCAAGACGCCCCCCCCCCCCCCCAATCTGTGATGTCTCCACAGGCCGCCTGTGCCCGGTGGTCCCACGTGCTTGGCGCCACCACATTTTTGAGTCGGTTCACTCCTTAGCACACCTGGGAGTGCGCGCGTCAGTCAAAATGGTGGGAGCAAAGTTTGTCTGACCAAGCCTGCACGAACAGGTGAAAGAGTGGGCTGCAGCCTGCGTAGCATGCCAATGAGCCAAGGTGCACAGTCACACAAAGGCCCCCTTTGAGCCGTTCCATGTCCCAGCTAAGAGGTTCGACCACGTTCACGTGGACCTCGTGGGCCCCCTCCCGTCATCGCAGGGGTTTACGCACCTCCTGACAGTGGTGGACTGCACCATGCACTGACCTAAAGCAGTGCTGCTAGCTTCCACCGCATTCACAGAAGTTGCACGCACTTTTTTGGCGACATGGGTGGCATGCTTCGGTGCCCCTTTGGATATCACGTCCGACCGGGGTCTGCAGTTCGTTTCTGACCTCTGGTCCACGATGGCCCAGAGCCTGGGCATCACCATTCATCACACGACCGCGTACAACCCCCAGGCCAATAGGTTATGCGAGCATTTCCATAGGACGCTTAAAGCAGCGCTCAGGGCTTCGCTTACGGATGCAAATTGGGTGGACCGGTTGCCGTGGGTTCTATTAGGGTTGCGTTCTGCACCGAAGGAGGATTTGGCTGCCTCCCCAGCAGAGTTTGTTTTTTCCCAGCCGCTGCGGCTCCCCGGAGAATTTTTGCCTGACAACCTCGCGCTGAACACGATCCATCCCTGCCTTCACTACATAGCGCAGAGGCAGGGACAGTACCCGGCCCACCACTGTTTTCCCCGTGCTTTTGTGCCAAGGACCTTCAAGGATGCGTCATTCGTGTTTGTCAGGCACGATGCCCACCGGATCCAGTTGTGCCCGCCCTACAATGGCCCGTTCAGATTGTTGGAACCTTGGGATAAACATTTTGTGTTAGACTTGGGGGGACGCAGAGAAACAGTCTGCATAGACAGGCTTAAGCCCGCCTTCGTATTAGCAGATGAGCAGATGGTGTTGGCTTGAGCTCCTCAGCGCGGACGACCCCCACTGAGAACTCCCCAGGTAAATGACTCGTCAGCTCAGTCACAATGGCATGGTGAAGATGTGTTTCCCCCCAACCACCCATTGTTCTCCCACAGACGGACGCGCCTCCAGGAGTGCCTCACCGGCACAACAGCGCCTCGGAGCCGGCGACCCCCCGTTACAGCCACTACGGACGTCGGCTGAAGCCCACAGGACATGAAGGTTAAGGCCCCTTCTGAGTTTTCGGGGGGGAGGGGGAGGGGACCTAGACATTACATTCTCCACTCAGACTGAATGGCACAGGAGGAGACGCTAAAAGGCTATTAGACGGATATGCAGGGCAGACTGTGGTTTTCTCCATAAGACTGCGCTTTCTCCATCAGACTGAATGATAATATACATTCTCCACCGGACTGCATAATAATGCGCCAACAGGCTGGGTGACAAAGGGGATTGTAATTGTATGTATTGTGATGTGAACCCCTCAGGTCACTTGGCGAGGATGTAAGGTATAAAAGAGAGATGCCAGCAACCTGGGTTATTCTTCTTGTTGACTGATGATAGAGAGAGAATAAAGTCTACTCTGATCCAGCTCACTGCCGCGCCTGCTCATTTCTCTCTCTACAATGCACCTTTATTTAGATTTGTGTTTGGTTTTATTTTTACAATAAACTGGTGAACTTTTACATCTGTGTCTGAGTGTTTGTTCTGGCTGCTCTGTGTTTGAGCCTTACTTGCTCTGAATCATGACAGAATTACTGTTTGAGGTGTGATAATAATAATAATAATAAAAATAATAATAATAATAATAAAGCATTTACTAATAATAAATACCATTATCAATAATAATATACTGGAATAACATACCACCTGCAATCAGAGAACATAGCACACTAAACACTTTTAAGAGTCATTGTAAAAATTGGCTTTTAAACAACCAGAACTGTACCCATAACTAGTGGTTGCTCTGCGGCATGTGCATATATACAGTGGTGTGAAGAAGTGTTTCCTCCTTCCTGATTTCTCATTTTTTTGTACGTTTGTCACACTTAAATGTTTTAGATCATCGAACAAATTTAAATATTAGACAAAGATAACACGGGCAGCACGGTGGCGCAGTGGTTAGCACAGTGGCAGCACAGCAAGAAGGTCATGGGATCGATTCCACCCTTGACCATCGTGGGTTCGATCCCACCCCCAGACCATCGGTGACCCTTCTGTGTGGAGTTTGCATGTTCTCCCCGTGTCTGCGTGGGTTTACTCCGGGTACTCCGGTTTCCTCCCACATGCCAAAGACATGCAGGTTAGGTTAATTGGCATCAACTGGGGGATTCTAAATTGTCCTTAGGTGTGGATGTGAGAGTGAATGGTTGTCTGTCTCTCTGTGTGGGCCCTGCGATGGACTGGTGATCCGTCCAGGGTGTACCCTGCCTGTCGCCCAAAGATGCTGGGATAGGCTCCAGCCCCGCCGCGACCCGAAAGGATTAAGCGGTAGAAGATGGATGGATGGACAAAGATAACACAAGTAAACACAAAATGCAGTTTTTAAATGAAGGTGTTTATGATTAAGGGAAAAAAAAATCCAAACCCACATGGCCCTGTGTGAAAAAGTGATTGCCCCCTAAACCTAATAACTGGTTGGGCCACCCTTAGCAGCAACAACTGCAATCAAGCGTTTGCGATAACTGGCAATGAGTCTTTAACAGCGCTGTGGAGGAATTTTGGCCCACTCATCTTTGCAGAATTGATATAATTCAGCCACATCGGAGGGTTTCCGAGCATGAACCGCCTTTTTAAGGTCATGCCACAGCATTTCAACCAGATTCAGGTCAGGACTTTTGACTAGGCCACTTGTAACCCAGTGTTAAAAATGCGAATAAAAATATGAATATTGATACCGCTTTTAAAAAGAAAAACACCCATTTCACAATGGGAGTAAATAATTTAAAGATGAATATTTAAATAAATATATATTCATAAAACAGTAGGGAACATTTTCTGGGGAGTTTTGATAAAGTTCCAAATGTTTTTATTTGGTATTTTGAGCAACCAATGGCTGCGCCGTTGTTTGGCAGCGCCAGCCAATGGGTTATGCGCTCTCTCTCCAGGTCTGGGTATGACTTGCATTTTTTGGCTCAGTCACGCCAGCCAATGGGGTCACGCGCTCCCTCGCTCAGTCTGTGTGTAACCTGCAGAACGCTTTCAGTCGCAGCAGACATCGACCGAGAGAGCGCATTCCCTTACGGAGGGGGTGAGCTAATGTGCTAATAGCAGTCTTTGTCTTGGATAAAACTTGAGATTGGTAAGCCTAAACTAATACCCGCAATGAGACATTGCTGTACCATCACATTCTAATACCCCGTTTGTTAAATTTTAAGATTTGGATCCAAAGGCTGTTAACGCCGTTGAGTGCGGGAACCCCATGACGCACGTGTCGATTAGCTTGGTGAGTGCTATCCATTTAGTGTGTATGGGAAATGCTAATCGCTAGCTTGAAATGCTAACCGCCGATGCTAATTTCGGATAGGTTTTTCATGAGTAAAAGCTATTTTCCAAAGCTGTAACGGTTAGCAAAGGTCCCAATTCCCTTACTATTGATTGCTTTTTAATGGTGAATGTTGAACCTATGGGTTATATGTGTTTAATGTGTCAAATTGAGATAGCGTTGTGCTAGATGTGATGTTAGCTTGGTGCAGCACACTGCACAAATGTTCTGTTGATGTCAAGTGCCTTTCAAAAGCACTTACTCATTGTTATGGCACCATGTTGATAAGTTTGAATAATAGATGTGTTTATTTCATGCACATTTATTGATTTAAGGAAACTGACTTATTATTGTATAACTTAGAACTATTTGAAACCCATGTAATAGCTATGGATAATAGCTTAAGTTTTTGTGTTCTGACCTGTTTTGTAGGTCAGTTTTTTTTTTTATTGGTTTCCTGGATCAAGAAACCGTGAATCTCCAGACCTGGATGGCAAGCCGAATTGCCCGAACCTAATCATCTGGTAAAAGTGACCCAACTGGTCACCTGGAATTGATACTAGAAGGACTGTATATATTGTAAATATATTTGGAGTATATGGATTGTATTTTCTTTTATCATTGAATCATTATTGTGATCAGCGCTCTACATCTGTTTATGTGTACACAACTTGAAAAAATATATATAGTTGCAAGTTCCATACACCTTCTGTGTTGTCTCATCTGTTGTTATGCGCTCCAGGCTCCTACGAACCTGTAATCTGTCTGATCTGGCCCAATTATCCCTTTTGTCCAGGTAGTAAAGTTAAGGTAACTACACTGCCATAACACAACACTACCAAAAGGGTACTACACCTAAAGTAAGAGGTGTCACAGTGGTGTTACACACTCCAAAGTCTTCTTTTTGTTTTTCTTAAGCCATTCAGAGGTGGACTTGCTGGTGTGTTTTCAATCATTGTCTTGCTGCAGAACCCAAGTGCGTATCAGCCTGAGGTCACGAACAGATTGCCGGACATTCTCCTTCAGGATTGTTTTGGTTGACAGCAGAATTCATGGTTCCATTTACCACAGCAAGTCTTCCAGGTCCTGAAGCAGCAAAACAGACCCAGCCCATCACACTACCACCACCATATTTTACTGTTGGTATGATGTTCCTTTTCTGAAATGTTGCGTTACTTTTATGCCAGATGTAATGGGACACACACCTTCCAAAAAGTTCAACTTTTGTCTCGTCAGTCTACAGAGTATTTTCCCAAAAGTCTTGGGGATCATCAAGGTGTTTTATGGCAAAACTGAGATGAGCCTTTATCTTTTTTTTGCTCAGCAGTGATTTTCGCCTTGGAACTCTGCCATGCAGGCTATTTTTGCCCCGTCTCTTTCTTATGGTGGAGTCACGAACACTGACTGAGGCAAGTGAGGCCTGCAGTTCTTTGGAAATTGTTGTGGGGTCTTTTGTGACCTCTTGGATGAGCCGTTGCTGCGCTCTTGGGGTAATTTTGGTCGGCCAGCCACTCCTGGGAAGGTTCACCACTGTTCCATGTTTTTGCCATTTGTGGATAATGGTTTTCACTGTGGTTCGATGGAGTCCCAGAACTTTAGAAATGGCTAGAAAATTTAACTCAGCTTTCCAAAGCTGTGATAAACCACAGTTAATTTATGTTTTAACAGGGTTGCAATCACCTTTTGACAAAGGGCCATGTAGGTTTGGATTTTTGTTTTACCCTTAAAGGGCTGATGACATGATTTTGGCATTTTTTAGGATGTTGTGTAAACCCAAAAGTCATTGTCGATGATCAATATAACATTTACAACTGCGCCTGCATAAACTAGTTATCATCAAAAAACAGCAGCCGCTGACTGGACTGTGGTGCCGCCCACCAATTTAAGGAAGGCACCCCCATGACGTAAGCGGGAGAATGGACTCCAGTGTTGTTGACTGGAATGACAGCAGCTTTGTAGCTCACAGTTTCTCTGGTTTCTCGTTTTAATTTTATGGCTGTGCCTTCGCGTTGTGTCGCAGGCTTAGAAAAACATCAAACTGTGAAAGACCACATCACACGCTTCAGCTCCAACTGTTATAAGCCTCCTCCACTCCTCATGGGCTTTTATGCAGGAGGAGCACACGAGGAGGGGAAGGATTCATGGATTTACTCGCAGCTTTGACCTACTTTCTGTGATCCCATACTGACATCTCGCCGGCCTGGGCATGTCCCCTCTATCATTATAACCAGCTGATTCAAACTCCCGCTGATCATGTTTCCAGGTCCTCACCCAGGTGCTTCTCATCACACAATCACCAGCAGTGCGTGTACTTTGCGGCTATTTGCCAGTCACGCACTAATGGTCCATAGTATTGTCATCTGTGCTGTTTGTCTGCCAGTATTTTCAGCACTCTCACGACATGCTAGTCACTCCATGTTTGCCGTGGCTCTCGTGCGTCCTTGAAGCGATGTCCTCTGGGGTGCACCTGTGGCAAACACGTCTCCTCTCATTCGTTCACTGGGCGATGCCGGCCCCCGAACGCCATCAGCAAGTGTGTCTGTGTTTCTTGTACATCTTTACCTTTCAGGGAACTGTCTTGTCTTTCTGTATTAAATGTGCTGTGGTGAACCCTGCACAAAAATCCTTGTTATTTCATCCTCCCTCTCCCTGCCCAGCGTAAGAGCGCACGGAGGGTCATGATGAATGGATTTACATGCAGAATTCACCACAGCACATGTATTGAACATAACAATGATGACAACAGTTCCCAAAAAGGTGAAGACCCACAAAAATAAACTGAAACACTTACAGTTGGTGTTTGGGGCTGACATCGCCCAGCGAACATGGAGAGGTTAACCACGGTTGCGCCCCAGGGCTGACATCGCTTAAAGGGGCTCAACAGAACCATGGCTGTGTGGTGTGGCCAACATGTCGTGATAGCGCTGGCAACATTGGCTGGCTGACAACACGGCAGATGATGCATACAAACCATGAACAGCTGACTGTCAAAGAGAGAGGGCACGTGTGTTCGGACCGGCGAATCTTGGACAGTGCCTACCTGAAAGTGGCTCAGAACGCACATAAAACACATGTATAAAACAAAAACAACAAGAACTCAAAATATAATCCATAATAAACTTGATGCCTGAGCCACAGAGAATACACTGCTATGATTTTATTGAAAAATCGGGTTTAAATTAATTATATTTATGAACAAATTATTTGTTGCAATATCTGTAAAAAAAGAATAACACGTGTTCCCCTGCCATGTGTTTGTCGCTGCTGCTGCGGCGGGCGTATGTGCCTCTCCACTGTCACTCTCTGAGTGTGACTGGCTTGGCACGATGCTCTCTTGGCACGGCTCAAACCTATACGGTCTGATGCCCCAGATTCTTCATTATCATCCCATTCTTCGGAACTATAATCGTTCTGAAGACTGGACAACACAAACCAATTCCAGACTACATGTGCTGGAATCATCATGGACGTTTTCAGCCGCTTCCATCCTGTGTGTACAATGACCAGCCAAGCGCTGTGTTCTCCTGATGACGTGACTACATGGCAGTGGGATTTTCCAGCCACTGACATAATTGGTGATGTGGCGCTCATGAAAACATAAGATATTCGATTGAAAAAAAGCCTGTTTGACTTAGAACTGCACAGACCAACCTATTTTGTCATATTGTATTAGTGTTGAAAAATTAGATAAAGTCAAAAACGTGTCATCAACACTTTAATAATAAACAACTTCAGTTAAACTGCATTTTGTCTTTACTTGTGTTATTTTTGTCTAATATTTAAATTTGCTTGATATGAAACATTTAAGTGTGGCAAACATACAAAAAATGAGAAATCAGGAAGGGGGCAAACACTTTTTCACACCACTGTATGTGCCTGTGCATCACACACATATGCCCCGCCTCTTGATTGTTGTTGCTGTGAGGTGCATGTGTGTGTGTATGCATACACAGCACTTCACTCGTGTGACATTTGAATGTTTTGTTTTGTAGCACCTTAACCTATTGACTGCCTGTGGTGCTCCGCTGCGCTGTCAGCCCCTAGTGGAGAAGGTTTTTTCAAGAAAATATTCAGTTCAGATGTCAGAGATTTCCAAAGCTATAACTTGAAAGTGGTAAGAGATAATGGCTTGCTGTCAATTAGAAAGACGTAGAATATGATCCAAAGTTTGAGAAAGGAGTAAATTTACACATTTAATTTACATAATGCCACGGCAGCCATATTGAATTACATAACTTTCAGTCAAAAGTGGACTTTGGACATGTTTACACAAAGAATGGTTTTGCTTTTTGTCACCGTTTCTTGTTTTGGGCATTTTGTTACCTTATCTTCAAAGTATATGAACCAGAAAATCAGTACAATGCAAACAAAACAATAAACAAAGAGACATTCATCACTTACCGCTGGTGAAGGCGGGTTGCTTCACCCTTTTTTCTTCTTGGCCGTTATTTTCTCTTCTGTTGGGCAGTTTTGCTTTCTCTCCCACATCCAGAAACTGATATGATTATCCCACCTCAATTTCGCTTTTATTCCACCGCTATTTATGTTATATGATGACATGGAACCAGTGCGATTGTTGTCTAGTCAAATGGCACTGGGGGCAGCAGCAGATGAACATCAGGCAGCTTCGCCCACCCTCTGTTATAACAAAATGTAAACATTTACCTTCATAAGCTAAATAATCTCTTTTTTGAATCATAGTTGGCAAATCTGGGAGCAAATGCTCCTCCGTCCGCGACCAAGTACGTCCACAGCGATCGGTAACGTCCATATGTGTTTGTCTAAAAATTTCTTCCTCTCTGGTGTAAATAAGGATGCTTCTTTGTCCGCCATAAGTCCTCCAAGCAAGAGCAATAAGTTATACAGGGATCCCTCGCTACTTCGCGCTTCACCTTTCGCGCCCTCAGTGCATCGCGGATTTTTCAAAAATATTCATCAAAAATTCAAAATTGAGTAATAATGGGCGGGCGCTAGCAGAAGGCAGGGAGACTACATTAGACCATCAGGTATCAACACGGAGAGCCGCCCAACTCAAAAAATCCACCTCTCTGTTCGCTGTTCTCGTGTTGGCTCGGCTCGAAAATCTCGCAAGCTGATTGGCCGAGACGTTTCACTCCGCAAGCTGATTGGCCGAGACGTTTCACCCACCTCCTCTCCCTGCCGAGCGCCCATGAAGGGAAGGAAGACCGCATTCATTGCTCTTTATCGCTCGTGTTACGTAGTCTCGCAGCGTGGAACTTTTTGCTGTTCTCTTGTGCCATTTTGTGCGAAATAGTCTTCCCGTCGAGCCACTACGCCGCCTCCTGCAGCTTCTCCAGCTCTATCGGAAGCTGCCCTCGATGATCCTGCGCCTCTAGCACCTGACGATGAGGCGTCACCTGAGGAGCAGTAAAGCTCTCATTAACCTGTGAAGTAAATCATCTTCATCTTGAGTTACGTATCTTGTTATAAGAATAAAAGAGTTCTAAAAACATATTTATGTACACTTTATTTACATCTACGTATGTATGTACACGTACACACACACACATACGTATCATATGAGAGAGAGAGAGTGAGAGAATGAACGTACATATTATTTATGGATGACGTCATTAGGGGTGACACTACTTCGCGGTTTTTCACTTTTCGCGGTCAGTTCTGGAACCCATTAACCGCGATAAGTGAGGGATCACTGTACATGTCTACCACCTTGTGAGGTAGAATTCTTAGTACAACTGGGGAGTGTTTGCCACGTCACATAACATTATATGACAGGTGCAGCACTGTGCCTGTCACAGTGGTGGCACTATCCGTTCGTGCAATCAACACTGACTAAGGGTTAACACTACCCATAGCACTCCCCATCCACTTCTTCTTTTGGTCTCTCTCGGAACCTTCAAATGGTGTTCGGACCCCTGGGGACTCATTTCCCTGAACTACAGATGGGCAATACCACCATTTTTCCTTTTGATACGATACCATTAATCTATGGGAATTTTATTCAATACAGATACTTTTTGCCCAAAATCACATGATTGCAGTTTCATTAACAACTTTATTGCAAAGGCAATATGAAGTATGAATTAAACTCATAAACATAAACACTTGAAAGAAATGCCTATAAAATAATAAAATAGAACAATGAGCAAAGTAAATAAAAATAAAATAATTTTTTCCCAAGTCTAATAAAAATAATTAAGGCTTAAAATGAATGCAAAATTAATTCAGTTTCTTAATTTGGTGAAGATTCTCAACTGAATTCAAGTATTTTTTACTTCTGAAATGTTTCACCATTCATCCAAATTCAGTGGTAATACCAAGCAGCATATATGTGTAATTTTTTTCACGATGCAACGTTTTTTAATTTTATTATTTATTCATTTTATTTTTAAGATAAGATAAGATAAGATAAGATAAGCCTTTATTAGTCCCACAATGGGGAAATTCCAGGATTGCAACAGCACAGGGATAGCAACACTCAGAGCAACAATCAAGCAGACAAGAAAAACAAGAGCAGCGAATATACATATGTACATATAAATATATAAATATATATACACAGTGCGGAGCATTGTAGCTAGATGGAATAAATATATAAATATATATACACACAGTGCGGAACATTGTAGCTAGATGGAATAAACAGCATATCCTACATAGTATGAATATATACCCATACATATTGTCACCCTCCGTAGCGACTGATATTGTCCTAGTTGTATACTGGAGAGGACCATTGTGTAAGTCTATTGTGTCTTTTGCATTCAATACTATTAGGTTGTTATGTTATGTTTTTTTGCTATCTCTGCAAGCAGCCCTGCTTAGGTTATACAGTCTGACAGCCGTAGGTAGGAAGGACCTGCGAAACCTCTCAGTTGCGCACCTAGGATGATGTAGTCTGCTGCTAAATGAGCTCCTCAGTGCGTTCAGTATGTCCTGCATAGGGTGGGACTCGGACTCCAGCAGAGATGACAGTTTAGCCACCATCCTTCTCTCTCCTCCACTGGGTCAAGGCGTTGCCCCAGGACAGAGCTAGCTTTCTTGATGAGTTTGTTCAGTCTCTTCCTATCGGCTGCTGTAATGCCAATGCCCCAGCAGACCACTCCATAAGTGATGGCTGATGTCACCACCGTGTCATAGAATGTCTTCAGCAGCGCCCCTTGTACACCAAAAGACCTGAGTCTCCTCATTAGGAACAGCCTGCATTGTCCCGTCTTGTAGAGTGCATTGGTATTGTGTGACCAGTCTAGTTTATTGTTCAGATGAACACCCAGGTACTTGTAGGATGTCACCATCTCGATGTCTGTTCCCTGTATGTTTACTGGTGCTGTGAGGGGTTATTCTTACCTGCGGCAGTCCACCACCAGCTCCTTAGTTTTCCTCGCGTTGATCTGGAGGCAGTTCCGATGGCACCAGTCCACAAAGTCCTGGATAAGTCCTCTGTACTCAGCTTCATCTCCATTGGAGATGAGGCCAACAATCGCTGAGTCGTCAGAGAACTTCTGTAGATGGCAGTGTTGTGTGAGAAGTCCGCAGTATAAAGGGTGAACAGGAAGGGAGCCAAAACCGTTCCCTGGGGGGCCCCCGTGCTACCGATGATCGTGTCGGACACACAGTCGTGGGTTCTCACAAACTGTGGCCGGTTTGTGAGGTAGTCCAGGATCCATGATGACAGGTGCTGGTCCACCCCTGCGCACAGCAGCTTGTCCTTCAGGATGATCGGTTGGATGGTGCTGAAAGCACTGGAGAAGTCAAAGAACATGATCCTCACCACATTCCCGGTGGAATGTGGTGAGAAAAATTCTAATCCAGTGGAAAATTCTAATCCAGCCTCAGGTCCCTAAAATTAATAATTTGGCCTTTGTTGCTCCCCAAAGTTTAAAAATTAAATGTGGTTTATTAAACATTAGGTCTCTATCTTCTTAGTCTCTTCGGGTCCATGATCTATTAATCGATCACCAGATTAATCAGGTCTCACAGAGACCTGGCTCAGGCAAGATGATTATGTTGGTCTGAATGAATCAACTCCCTCTTGGTATTTAAACTGTCATAACCCCAGAGGTTCTGGTCGTGGTGGTGGAGTGGCGGCAATTTTCCATTCTAAATTATTAGTTAATGTTAAGCAGAAATTATGTTTTAATTCCTTTGAAGGTTTGGTCCTCAGTGTGGGGCCTGTTGGCAATCTTGGCTTGAACCCATTTCTCTTTGCCATAGTTTATCGTCCTCCCACGGCCTATTCAGAGTTTCTATCGGAATTTGCCAAATTTTTAGCTGATTTAGTGCTGAAAACTGATAGAATAATTATTGTAGGGGACTTTAATATACATGTTGATGTTGAGAGTGACTGTCTTAATAAGGCATTCAATTCAATTTTAGACTCAATGGGGTTTTCCCAAAAAGTAAAAAATTCTACCCATTATTTCCATCATACATTGGACCTTGTTTTGACTTATGGTATAGATATCGAAAATCTGGTAGTGTCTCCTCATAATCCTGTACTGTCTGACCATTGTCTGTTAGATTTTGATTTCATTATCTCTGATCACTTATTTCCTAAAGAAAAATACTACTACAGCGTCTTTCTGATGACGTTGTTGCTAAATTTTTGCAGATTGTCTCCTCTATGCCATGGGTCAACACAACAGAAACACCAGAAATAAATGATGGAGAGTCTGCTCCATTCGTGATTGATAGCATGGGTGATGGTGTTACTACCTCTCTGCATCGGACTCTAGATTTGGTAGCCCCTTCAAAAAAGAAAAAGTCTAACCAGAGATTTCTTACCCCTTGGTTTAACTCAGAAACTCATGGCTTAAAACAGAAAACTCATCAATTGGAAAGGAAATGGCGTTCAACTAATTCAGATGAATTCTACTTAGTGTGGAGAAATCATTTCTTAATCTATAAAAAAATCTCTTAGAAAAGCTAGATCAAGCTATTATTCTGAATTAATAGAAGCAAACAAGAATAACCTCAGGTTTCTCTTCAACACTATTGACATAATGATTGAACCCAGGGGACAGAAGACAGACTTGAGTTGCACAATTAACCTTTTATTCACCCAAGTGGGATGTGTGTATGTGTGATAGTGTGATGTGTAGAGCTGGTGCTGGAGCTGAGCAGGTCTCGCTGCTGCCTGGCAACCCTAGAGAGACAAAGGCAGAGGGATTAGTACTGCTCCGCAGCAGGGGATGTGACAAAGGCTGCTGCTTACTTGCAGATGGTGATGCTGTGTCTCTGCTTGTCCTGTGAGCGACTGCCAGGAGGGGAGCATGCTACTCGGCGTCGTGAGGCGGGGGGGCAACTCCGGTGCCGGGGAGAGATAATCCGCCGCCTGGAGGATCCACCTGTGCACAGGGGAGAATAGCTTGACAAGGTAAGAGCGTTGAATACTTACGTGGCAAGGAGTGACGAGCTTGGTCAGGCGTAGAGTCAGACTGTGACTAAGAACGCGGGACGTGCCTCCGTGACGATGACAGACGGCTCCGTGCTGAGTCGCTGGCAGGTCTGGCTCTTACAGTCCGTAGGGAATTAGAGGCAGGTGCGCACGCAGCCGGGACTGATGATGGCCCCGCGGCCGCCATGACAACTATAGCCAGGCTTACAAAGAGCCAGGACTCGGTCAATCCTCACATCCCCCCTGAGCTTTCTAGTCAGGACTTTCTGAACTATTTCAATCTTAAAATTGTATCTATTAGAGATGTAATCAGTCAGATTCTTCCTACCATAAACTCTAGTACATTAACTACTGCAACTCCCTCAATTGATATCTGCTTAGATAAGTTTACTCCAATTGACCTTTTAAGAATTGGATAAAATAATTTCCTCATCTAAGCCTTCATCTTGCCTTCTGGACCCTATTCCTTCCAGGTTATTTAAAATTATCTGCCCAGTTATTGGTAGCCATATTCTTCATATCATTAATTCTTCTTTAACTCTGGGTTATGTTCCACTGGCTTTTAAAACTGCTGTAATTAAACCCTTACTTAAAAAACCGACGCTCGATCCTGGAGTTTTGGCCAATTATCGACCAATCTCTAATTTGCCTTTCATTTCAAAAATCTTGGAAAGAGTTGTTGCTGTGCAATTATCTGACCATTTGCAGGGAGTTGGTTTGTTTGAGGTATTTCAATCTGGGTTCAGAGCTCATCATATCACTGAAACTACCTTAGTGAAGGTCTCTAATGACCTCCTGACTGCATCTGATAATGGACTTGTCTCTGTTCTTGTTCTTTTAGATCTCAGTGCAGCCTTTGACACTATCAATCATGCCATTCTACTTGATAGATTGGAACACTTTGTTGGACTCAGTGGAACTCCGTTGCAGTGGTTTAGATCTTATTTGTCTGATAGATTTCAGTTTGTTCATGTCAATGATGGATTTTCTTCCAGCTCTAAGCTCAGTCATGGAGTTCCACCGTGGATCTGTGTTGGGCCCTACTCTTTTTAGTCTATATACAGTGGGGCAAAAAAGTATTTAGTCAGCCACCAATTGTGCAAGTTCTCCCACTTAAAAGATGAGAGAGGTCTCCAATTTTTATCATAGGTATACCTCAACTATGAGAGACACAATGAGAAAAAAAAAATCCAGAAAATCACATTGAAGGATTTTTAATGACTTGATTGGTAAATTCCTCAGTAAAATTTGGTCACCTACAAACAAGCAAGATTTCTGGCTCTCACAGACCTGTAACTTCTTCTTTAAGAGGCTCCTCTGTCCTCCACTTGTTACCTGTATTAATGGCACCTGTTTGAACTTGTTATCAGTATAAAAGACACCTTTCCACAACCTCAAACAGTCAGACTCCAAACTTCACTATGGCCAAGACCAAAGAGCTGTCAAAGGACACCAGAAACAAAATTGTAGACCTGCACCAGGCTGGGAAGACTGAATCTGCAATAGGTAAGCAGCTTGGTGTGAAGAAATCAACTGTGGGAGCAATTATTAGAAAATGGAAGACATACAAGACCACTGATAATCTCCCTCGATCTGGGGCTCCACGCAAGATCTCACCCCGTGGGGTCAAAATGATCACGAGAACGGTGAGCAAAAATCCCAGAACCACATGGGGGGCCTAGTGAACGACCTGCAGAGAGCTGGGACCAAAGTAACAAAGGCTACCATCAGTAACACACTACGCCGCCAGGGACTCAAATCCTGCAGTGCCAGACGTATCCCCCTGCTTAAGCCAGTACATGTCCAGGCCCGTCTGAAGTTTGCTAGAGAGCATTTGGATGATCCAGAAGAGGATTGGGAGAATGTCATATGGTCAGATGAAACCAAAATAGAACTTTTTGGTAAAAACTCAACTTGTCGTGTTTGGAGGAGAAAGAACACCATACCTACTGTGAAGCATGGGGGTGGAAACATCATGCTTTGGGGCTGTTTTTCTGCAAAGGGACCAGGACGACTGATCCATGTAAAGGAAAGAATGAATGGGGCCATGTATCGTGAGATTTTGAATGAAAACCTCCTTCCATCAGCAAGGGCATTGAAGATGAAACGTGGCTGGGTCTTTCAGCATGACAATGATCCCAAACACACCTCCCGGGCAACGAAGGAGTGGCTTCGTAAGAAGCATTTCAAGGTCCTGGAGTGGCCTAGCCAGTCTCCAGATCTCAACCCCATAGAAAATCTTTGGAGGGAGTTGAAAGTCCGTGTTGCCCAGTGACAGCCTCAAAACATCACTGCTCTAGAGGAGATATGCATTGAGGAATGGGCCAAAATACCAGCAATAGTGTGTGAAAACCTTGTGAAGACTTACAGAAAACGTTTGACCTCTGTCATTGCCAACAAAGGGTATATAACAAAGTATTGAGATGAACTTTTGTTATTGACCAAATACTTATTTTACTGAGGAATTTACCAACTAATTCATTAAAAATCCTTCAATGTGATATTCTGGATTTTTTTTTCTCATTTTGTCTCTCATAGTTGAGGTATACCTATGATGGAAATTGTAGACCTCTCTCATCTTTTAAGTGGGAGAACTTGCACGATTGGTGGCTGACTAAATACTTTTTTGCCCCACTGTATGCTCCCGTTGGGCAATATCATCAGAAAGCACTGTATACATTTTCACTGTTACGCAGACGACACAACTATACCTGTCAATGAAGCCCGATGAGTGTGATCAGTTGGCCAAGTTAGATGCCTGTCTTAAGGACATCAAAGCCTGGATGACTTGTAATTTTTTACTATTAAACTCTGATAAGACTGAAGTCATTTTTGTTGGCCCCAAACATCTTAGAAATTCCTTTTCAGATTATGCTCTTAATTTAGATGCTGCCACTCTCACTCTGAACAGTTCTGTGAGGAACCTTGGAGTTATTTTTGATCACGATTTGTCCTTTAATTCACATATTAAAACTGTTTCTAGGACGGCCTTCTATCATCTGCGCAATATTGCCAAGATCAGGAGCATCTTGTCTCTGAATGATGCTGAGAAACTGATTCATGCCTTTGTCAGCTCTCGATTAGGTTATTGTAATTCATTATTTTCTGGTTGTCCTAAAGCAGGGGTCCCCAAACTTTTTCCTGTGAGGGCCACATAACTTTTGCCTTCTCTGATGGGGGCCGGGGTCAGTTTGTAACAGAAAAAGTGTGACGATCGCAGGGGTGCCTAAACGTAAACATTTATTTTTTTCCAGAAAGCCAAAAATGACCAAATATTAATAACCCTTTCTGGGATCTTCACAGGAAAAAAAGTCAGAAAATAAATAATAACACTATTAATGAAATAAATAATAACCAAATAATCCTCTCTGGGTTCTTCACAGAAACAAGTCCATGGAACATTAACTTTGTGTTGTGCCGTGCACAATCTGAACAGGTAAAAGCTCAGCTTAGTTGTCAGAGCAGAATCTCTTCCTTAAATGACTCATATGAGCAGTCTCTCAAAGTTCTTGTGTTTCTTCCTTATAATCCTTTTGTAGGTTCCAGCAGGCTTGTAGACACCGCTGCTGAACAGCCTTTTCTTTGCATTGAACAAAAAAATAATCGTTTGTCCACTGCAGGTTAAATACCCTGCATTCTGAATCAATTTTTCTCTTACCAAACCTTTTCACCATTATTCCATTTTATTTGACAGGGGTGAGTTTAGGATTTTTTTTTTCGGGGGGGGGGGTCAGATAGGGGCACAGACAGAATGTCACGTTCTATGCGTGTATTAGTCTTGATCGCGTGGCTAGACTGAAAAAAAAAAAAAATCATCACGCTTACCAGTGAGGAGGAAAAATCAGTGCAGGCGGACACATCAAGCTGAAGTTTAAAGGTGTTTTATTCCTCCATCACGAGGCTCAGCCAGCACGCTGTGAGAGAGTTCTGAGCAGATGTCTAAGAACAAATTCTAAGTGCGACAGTGACGCATGTACAGTCAGCTCTTTATACAGTGATACAGAGAATCCATGGCACAGAATGCATGGCTGAGCACACGCTCAGCAGGGGAATGAGACGGCGCTCGGCCGACTTGGAAGCGAGGTGCGGGAGGGGGTGGAGGGGGGTGGGGGTAAGCGTCTGATATTGTTCAGGGGGCCGGGCCAAATGTGGAGGCGGGCCGTATCCGGCCTGCGGGCCGTAGTTTGGGGACCACTGTCCTAAAGTGTCTTTAAAAAAATCTTCATTTGATTCAAAATGCTGCTGCTAGAGTTTTAACTGGTTCTAGAAAAAGAGATCATGTTTCCCCGGATCTGTCCTCCCTTCATTGGCTTCCCATAGAATTTAGAATCAAGTTTACAATCCTTCTTCTTACTTTCAAAGCTCTTAACAATCTGGCCCCCCAATATATAAAAGACCTGATATTACCTTACCATCCTAATAGAGCATTACGCTCCCAAAATGCTGGCTTACTTGTGGTGCCCAGAATCTCCAAAAGTACAGTGGGAGGCAGAGCCTTCTGCTACCAAGCCCCTTCTCTCTGGAACCAGTTACCACTCTGGGTCCAGGAGTCAGACTCAGTCTCTGTTTTTAAGAACAGGGTAAAATCCTTCCTTTTTAATATAGCTTACGTTTAAGGAGTGTTTTTGTGTCTCTTAACCCCACTCTTGTTCTATTGTTATCTGATCCATACTGCTGGTTGACCTCCAATAATGTACTTGGCATCTTACTGTTATGTTCTTCATGTCTGTCCTCTCCATCCTCCCTATCCCCTCATCCCCAGCCAGTCGCAGCAGACAACTGCCCTTCCCTGAGCCTGGTTCTGCTAGAGGTTTCTTCCTTCCAAATGGGAGTTTTTCCTCTCCACTGTCGCTTAGTGCTTGCTCATAGGGGATCGTCTGATTGCTGGGCCTTTCTGTGACTGTGTTTTGTTTTTTTTTTCTGCACTGTGGCGCCACAAGATGGCTTTTACTGTGATGTGGCGCATTATAAATAAAGCTGAATTGAATTGAACTGAATGCGTGAGTAGTCCAAAATAAGCAAATCAAATCTTTTAATTATAACTTGTCACATTTATGTCAAAGTGAGCAACTGTTATAGAATATACTGTTAGTTGTCCACCGAGAGCGTTTTTTTTTCACCAAGAGCATAGAGTTTCTGGTCACTTAAGTAGTCAAGCATTTAATGTGCTCTGTGGTTATTGCCAAGCATTTGAAGTATATATGTAAAAAAAAAAAAAATATCAGCGGCACACCTCTAACCAGCCACCCAAACAGAAATTAAAATGACACCATGGTCAATGTTTGAAACCAGAAGCTTGGAGGGATGAGTCTTCTTACCAGTTTGTTGCAGTATAGTGGAATTTGTGGAGAGTTTCAGTGTGAAGTATTTGAAACATGAGATGTGAGTGACGGGTCAAGTGTTGCTAGGATACAGAGTAAAGACTTTATTTTAAAAGCACAAGTTGCAAACTTTAGCCTAAATGTGGCCAGTGGAAGAGCGTGTTCAGAATAGCCTATTTATCATTTACATTAGTTACACTTTCCCCCAATGTTTTTTAGTGTTAAAAGTTGTAATTTTATCTGTCCTTCATAAAGAACAAACACCTCTGGCTAAAAAAGGACCCGGTCAAGATTAAATTTAAGAACATTTTGCAGGCTGGTAAGTAACTTCATGGTTGGTAATGTTTAAGTGAGGTGAACAGAAAGTGTCTGACAATTTGTTTACATTTATGTTAGCATTTAAAAAAAAGGCTTATAAATCTGGCACAGCGGGTGGCCCACCCACACAAGATTTTACCTCAGCAGAGGGACTGGCCCTGGATTAAACAAAAGGAAGCAGTTGATGGGAAGAATCCCTGGAGGGACAGCAAAGGAATCTGCCACAGCAAGAGATACTAGTCTCTTCATACACGGAGCACAATCAAATATTTATACATGTTGACTGACTTTTTGCTTGTACCTTGCAGTGTCTGGTAACACAGTTACACTTCTGCAACCACCAGATGATGATGATGCAGTGACATTCTTATTACAATCAGCATAGGGTGTCCTGTCAGACCTGTTAATACAAGTTCTCTTGAATATGGCAGGGGTAAGGAACTTCTGCCAGAGTCCAGTATACTTCTGCAGATGAAGAAACTGTGTCACTGGACTTGAGAAGGATTGAGGTATGTCAATTTTGTGGTAATGACCAAATTACTTAGTCCATGATGGAATAATAGAAACATTGATATAGTGGTACTAAAAACATCATTTGTGACGGGGCCAAGACGCTGTGCCTGAAGAGCAGCCTGGCAACATAGTAAGTACAGTCAGTGAGAAATCTACTTTATGTACAAATTATGCTAGGTGTGTTTCAGAATTCACAGACCATAAGAAATCTCTCTGCAACACACTTGAAGACACAGAGCTGTCAGAAACCAAAACACGATTGAAATGGCAAAAGCTTTGGGATTTAGATATGAAAATAAAACACGAGACTCTCAGAAAACTGGACCTGGAGATCCAGAAACTGCAAAGAGATGTAATTGAATATTTCAATACACACTAACCATGTCTGTAAAACCATGTATTAATCTTTTCCCTCCTCCAGCTTCAAGGTGACAAATGAATTGAAATAATGGTTAAAAAAAAAACAACTCGCCCTTGTGGTGTCCACCTTATTACATGACTGTCCAGGACACTATTTTCTAGAGCCAATTTAAGGAAAACTAATTTATAATCTGGGGAAGAAAACATGTTGATACATCAGTGTCATAAAATGCACTTACACAGGAAAGGGACATTCCTAAGGATGGGCCAAGTCAAATCATTAGCTGAAATAATTTGCAAAATATTGGTCTCGAACCAATCTCCCATTTATGTTGTCTGGGAAAATGACAACATTGTCCCAGTCCATATCCAGAGCAAGTCTGGGAGGCCTTTCTTTCCCAATTGTGGGCAATATTGTGGAACACTGCACAGGCTACTGTCACATCACAAGCTCTGTACAGAGACATCCTCAGGTGGTGCAAGCACTGAAATCGAGATTTCAGAAGGACAAAGGTCATTTCAGTTCGAGCCCTTGTTTTGGAATGGACATGATTGTAGGCCCGTTGTGTTGGAGTCTGAGGGTCTGCAAGGGGAGTCATCGGGAAGGTCTGGCAGGCATAGCCTTTGTCTCCCAGTAGCACAGCAGAGAATTCACCTAAGATTACAGTGAATAACTTTCACAACAACACAAACAAACTGTTGACACAACTGACACACAGTGCTTAAAAATGTATCTTACCTTGTGCGAGTCTCTGGTAAAGTGTACTGGTCTGGAAGACTCTGGAGTCATGGACCAAGCCAGGCCATTTTGCCTCTAAATTAGTGATGAGGCTGTCAGCATCACAGATCATCTGAAACAATAACGTAGTTTAAGGTCCTTCAATACACAGAAATATAGTACTTGAAGGAGCTGACACTGACCATAAATTATTCTTACCTGAACATTGATACTGTGGAAGGTTTTCCTGTTTATATAATCTCCCTCATGTGGCTCTGAGGGTCATGTGATGTAGACATGGGCGCAGTCCACTACGCCAATCACATTAGGGAAAGCTGTAACACAGAATAACCAGTAGAATAACCAAAAAAAAAAAAAAAAAGAATAACCAGTGTCCTGCTATGATTGTTCAAATTTAAGACTTGTTTTTGTAATCCATGATTCATGTTACCTGCAATCTTGTAGAAGTCCTCCTTTATGTAGATGGGTCTTCTGTGTCCAGGGAAGGTGATGAAGATGTATGCAAAAGATTTTATTGGCAGACAAATACTATTGTGTGGCAAATGGTCGCTTTATTAAAATTTTCAGCATCACCAACTGAATAAAGGAACTGGCCACTTGCTAAATACCTCAGTGTCACACAGACCATGTGAGGGATGGTGAGGGCATGGTTTCGTCTTGTCTGGTGCCTAATTTTTGGACCCAGCAGCCTACATAAATATCTGATGCTGTCACTTGAGAATCTGTACCTTTTAATCAAATATTCATCGGGAAAGGCCAAGGGGTCCGGCCTGTCCCACAAGACTCTTTGTGTGAATGCTCGGCTGAGTATTAAAGCTTCTTCGGAGATCATCCAACAAAAGGCATGCCATTGTGAAATGGAAACGTGTGAATGGGACATCAGGCTATATATACTGCTGTCATCACAAACTTAATTGAAATTGCCTGTGCAATGTCACCAGACATTTCTTATTAGCTAAATGACAGCAGTAATATAGGCTGTGTGTTACGTTTGACCCATTAAGAGCATTAATGAGGCACCACTCGCCTGCAGTGAGTTCGGTGATTTAATAAGAAATAATAATCAATACAAACACTCGCCTCAAGGGACAGACCTACAAAAACTAAGGACAAACCCCAGTGGGGTGATACCAAGTACATAAAGAGTGAAGAGACAATATAACAACTTACATAAACTGGCGAGGACAAAACCTTCTGCCGAAAATGGACTGGAGTCAGGGTAGGGGACTCCAGCCTGAGTGAAGCGAGGACGCAGCGAGGAATAAGCCTCGCCGACCAGCTTAAATAGTGCTACTAAACTCAAAAGATCAACAGGTGTCAAGTGAAAGCAATCAGTAAACCATTGACAGCTGTGACCGGCCTGAACAGATTGACAGCTGTAAGTCCTGTCAAAACGCTGTCAAAATAAAAGCACAACCCAAACAACAGAGGAACGGAACTAAATATATACACAGAAAAAGAATGATAACAAGAACCCAAGCGCGGAACAGATTCGCGCTCGGCATCATTACACTGTGTTATCATCAAGTTTAAGTTTAATGTTTATTTGAAAGGGCCATTACATACTAATGAACATTAATACAAATGTAAGTATGCCAGATTTAGCAATACTGCTAATTTGCATCTGCAGTCTTAATATTAATAAAGCTGATGTATGTTGATTTAGTGTCATGCCCCCTCTCACTTCCGCACATGGGACCTTAAATCAGAAAAAAAATCTCTATTGAAATGAATGGCAAGAGTGAATCTTTTGAGCCCAATGGAATTTTGCCACGAGTTACATATATGATGTTTGCCAATTTAAAGGATAACTTTCCATGTAAATAATGGTGTAGGTTGTTGTCTAACTGTTAAGTTATAAGGTTGTGAAAATATGTAAATTACAAAACTACAAACACAGATGGACAGAGCTTACATCATCTTTTCAAAGCGAGCCCAGGGTGACGTAACTAACAGTCCTCTGGATCAGTTGCCGCTTTCACAATACAAAACAATACCTTTGTGTTGTTTTTCTCCTCTTTGGATCCTTCTTTCATCGGTCAGGAAACAGGAGGTGAGGTTTTAGTAATCTCTCACCATGATTGTGTTTGGTGGTATGGGATACTGGGAGTTGTTGTCCGCTAATTGTTTTTGCAAAAAACTAAATGTTACGCTGTTATTTTATGACAGCCGACAGCTTTAATTATGTGGAAAATTATCTTTTAAATTGACAAACATCATATGTGTAACTTATGGTAAAATTAAATTGGGATCAAAAGATAATTTTGCTCTTGCCATTCATTTCAATGGAAATCTTTTTCCAATTTAAGGTCCCATATGTTTAAGTAGAGGGAGCGTGACTTAAGCTGTCTATTATAGAGAGGGTGCTGTTGAAGCTGCACGCGAGTTGGTCTGCAGTTGGTTTGCCATTGTTGAAGAATTTGTAAAATAAAATAATCTACTATGAAAACTACCTCTCTGGTCATCAGTGTGAACCTTCCATTTGAGGGGTTGGGAGTTCAGTCATCTTTTATTTTTGTTAGAAGGGGGCCATAATTTATTTCTGCTAATGATGAAATTTTCTTTTGGTCAACATATCCCTAAATATTTCATTGAGTTCTGATCTGTCATTCTATGACACGGTGGTGGCATCAGCCATCACTTTTGGAGTGGTCTGCTGGGGCAGTGGCATTACTGCAGCCGATAGGAAGAGACTGAACAAACTGATTAAGAAAGCTAGCTCTGTCCTGGGGCAGCGCCTTGATCCGATGGAGGAGATAGGAGAGAGAAGGACGGTGGCTAAACTGTCATCTCTGCTGGAGTCCGAGTTCCACCCTATGCAGGACATACTGAATGCACTGAGGAGCTCATTTAGCAGCAGACTACATCATCCCAGGTGCACAACCGAGAGGTTTCGTAGGTCCTTCCTACCAACGGCTGTCAGACTGTACAACCTAAGCAGGGCTGCTCGCAGAGATAGCAAAAAGACGTAACAAACTAATAGTTTTTTGAATGCAAAAGATGCAATAGACTTACACAATGGTCCCCTCCGGCATACAACTAGGAACATACCGGTCGCTATGGAGGGTGAGAATATGTATGGGCACATAATCATACCATGTAGGATAACTAAGTAGACGGTTATGCTGTTTCATTCCATCTAGCAACAATGCTCTGCACTGTGTGTGTTTATATATTTGCATATTTATTCCATCTAGCTACAATGCTCAGCACTGGGTGTGTTTATATATTTATATATCTACATATTATTCCATCTAGCTACATTGCTCCGCACTGTGTGTGTTTATATACTTGCATATTTATTCCACCTAGCTGCAATGCTCCGTACTGTGGGTGTTTATATATTTACATATTTATTCCATCTAGCTACAATGCTCTGCACTGTGTGTTCATATATTCATATATTTATTCCATCCAGCTACAATGCTCTGCACTGTGTGTCTGTGTGTGTGTGTATATATATATATTTTATAGTAATACGTACATATGTTTATTAGCTGCTCTTGCTTGCTTGTTTTTTTTTCTTGCCTTCTGATTGTTGCTCTGAGTGTTGCTATCCCTGTGCTGTTGCAATCCTGGAATTTCCCCGTTGTGGGACTAATAAAGGCTTATCTTATCTTATCTTATCTTATCTTATCCCATCTAAGGTGATATTTCTCCCTAAGGTATTTTGAAGGTGTATAATTAAAAGTCAAAACCTGTATTTTTTTGTACATTTAGTTTATATCCTGCATATTTGCCAAATATTTCTAAAAGGTTCATAAAATCTAGGAATGAACTAGGTGGGGTCACCTAAATAGATTACGACATCATCAGCATAAAGTGCTATTTTATTCTCTTCTCTATTTCATTTTTGAATTGAATTATTGAAATAAATCAACTTTTTGATGGCATTACAATTTCTTGAGATGCACTTGTATATCCTAAACACACATCTGTAAATGGTAAGCAGAGGTGGGTAGTTAGTTTACTCAAGTAACTTTTTCCCAAAATTGTATTTACAACGATTAATGCTGTTGTATCTTAATTGTTTTTATACACTTTTGTGTATTGGTATTTGTCTATGCCTGTTTTCTGATTGTAACCTTTCACTACAAATCTTACTTTATATTTTTCTGACCTATCACTGTTACTCTTGAGGGCATAGCCCCGTGTTCCCCCCACTGCCTTTTTGCCTGGTGGCAGTTGGATTTGAGATATGTCACACACTCCTCCATAACAAAGATCTATACACGTGTATCCTCAGTCTAGAACTCCTGCAGATGAATGGGTTTCTTGTCTTCTTCATCTTCATGGGTTCCTCCTGGTCCTTTGTGGTTTGTTTCTGATCACAGAATCTTTAGCTGGCTTTGTGCATTTAGTCTGTTCAGGAAAAGTCTCAGAAGCACCACTTTTATCTGGCACATTTTCCACCTTTACATCATCATTTACTCTGGGACAGAGATGGAGACTTGAATTTGAGACTCAGATTCGGGTCGCACTTAAGTTGCACATTTGAGGACTTCAGACTCGACTTGGACTCATACTCAAAAGATTTGAGACTCAACTCAGACTCATGATTTGAGACTTGTGAACAATCTTTTATTTATAATGTTTGCTTCATGATCTCCTCTCTGTCTGATGTCTCTGCCTGTGTGTGTTTGTGAGAACACTGACATAATGTCTCACGCATGTGCACATGCACAAACAATAACAACAATCAATGTGGTGTAGACCGGCTAAGTTTTGACAATAAAAACTTCACACAGGGGATTAATAAAAGAACAGCAAAGTGTAACATAATACAGGATGCTGAATTTGTCACATCTAATTTAATCTCCCACCAAAACACGCCTGGAGAGATTAGTCATTTGTAATATGAAAGGTTAAGTTAGCATCTAGGTTAGCAGTGAGTTAACCTAGATGCGCATTCCTTGAAGCGTTTGCTTTCAGATTTTGATCATGGTATCCTTTTAGTGTCAGATCAAAGAGTACTGGGTTGTCTGATGCAACAAAGATCAGGCTCTCTCCCTCCATCCTACCATTCCCTTCTTCCTGTACCTGCATCCTATGTCCGGCCCTTTCTTTATTCCAATTGGCTGGTTAGAAAAGTTGGACACTGACGAGCCCAGCTGTACTCTAAAAAGCTGAATGTTTTTCAGCTGTCAGTGCTCTGTCAGTGCCCTGAGCATCACAACAGTCACTGCTGAAAGCGTTTTTGAGCCAAGAGCGCTCAACGCTTGATACGCTGGACTACATAGAGTATGAATAGAAAATAATCGCACACAGCAGAAAAAACGCGTTTGGTGAACAAGCAGCCTAACCTTCCTTTGTGGTTTTTCACTTTCATGTGTTCAAACAGAAAAAAGACATGTATGATCATAGTTCTCAGGTGTAATCAAAATCTTCTCCCCTCCCCCCCCCCCCAAAAAAGACCAGAGAACCCTTTAGTCTTCCTACTTCAAATAGTACTTACCTTTTTGAACTTATCCTTCATTTTGATCCCAGCTAGATGGCTGCAAGGGCAAAATGGCAACGCCTTACATCCAGAAAGTAAAGCTTCACAATTCTAAAGTAGAAGCAAGTGTATGTTTCATCCATTTTAACAGTCTATGGTTCACATACCTTAAACATAATATTAAGGATATAAAAATGTGATGATTTACCTAAAAAGGTGTCTTTATTAATATTTACAGGATTTGACACTGGATCTCAGCACTAGCTTTTGGTACAGTTGGTATATCAAGCAAATGCTATCGGACAGGAAATATTTAAATAAGCTGCATAATTATCTTTATGTTTTTAATGATCTTTTTTTAATGATCATTCTAAATGGTCTTTGTTGTGCATTCATTTCCATAGTTGAACTCAATAATTGCAGTGAATGTTTCTACCATCATCATTTAAACTGAAGCATCTGTCATAAGGCATGCTTTGTAGCTCTATGAATGTATTATCCGGGCTTATTCTTGTTTTCAGTAATTTCCATAAAATGAGCGTATGCCTGCCCTGAAAGTGACAGCAGAGCAAACGAAGGGAGATAGATGGCAAACATAAATGGCCAGTCACCCATGACTCATCTGTAAAAGCTATCATCATAGAGCAGTATGGTGAAGGTCATTATCTGGTGCAGTGCAGAAAGAATGGGCTATTATGAGAGACAGAAGAGAGCCACAGGCCTACTGCTGCTGCCTCCAGGCTGAGGATGTGAACGTATGAATCAAAGGAGGCCATACAGGTAATGAGGATATTTTTCCTCCTTTAATTAAGATGATATCAAAATATGTATCAGCTTCATTTTCAAAGCTAATACAGTGGGGACATTTGTCCAGAGTTCACCACTGCACACAGCTCCTACACTGGATCGGAAACTGATTTGATCTAGTAAACGGTGGAGATCAAATTAAGGTGGGCCCTCTGTGGTGGTCAAAGGTTTGGTGGATGGACAGTCACAGGATACAAATGCTTTTCACTCTACCTTCATTTTGTGTTTGAGACAACCCAATGCCATTCCAGTCAGTGCTAGCTTGTCTCTATTCTTTCATGATCATGCAAACCCATAGTACCCTAGGCTAGCCCTGTAAGCTTAATGTGCTATTAACTTGTCTGTGTTCCTCAGATATTTTGTTTCCTCACAGGGTGGCTTTGTGGTTGAAAATTGCAATGCTGCAATGCTACACTTTTTATTTAAGATGCACAAATATATAAATGTGTAAGGCTACACACATGCGCATACATACACAGAGGTTGATGGTGGAATGTCCATTGTAACGCTGACAGCAGTAGACTTTCAGTGCCAGACAGCAATAGTTGACATTTTACCGTAAACCTCATTAAAATGAATGGAACTTCCATTTTTCCATCTACCAACATGTGAATGAAGCAAAAAATTTGACAATACACCAATTCTTAACCCCATTCTTTCAGGCCTCTTGCTTACTCTGCATCTGGTTCACTTTTCTACATGTATCACTGGTTCTGTTCATGCTCATGCACAAGTTCTGTTTAAACTGTTTGCTTGAACTGTGTAAGCTAGCTAGTTGAATTATTGAGTCATAGTAGTGGCTGTAGTATAATTTCCTGTTTTGTTGACTACATAGTATTGTATAGTGTAGTGTAGTGTAGTACAGTAGACCTATTTTACAGATGCATCTCAATAAATTAGAATGTCATAGAAAAGTTGATGTAATTCAGTAATTCAATTCCAAAAATTTAACTTCTATATTATATAGTGGAGAGGGTGTAAGGGAAGGATGTGGAGGCAAGGCACGAGCGTAGGTTGACACAGGATCTTTATTGACCCTCTAATATATATGTACAGCCTGTGGCCCCAGCGGCCACGATGGGGCCCGAGTCTCAGTGGAAGAGCCTCCCGACTCTCTCTGCATTCTGCTTATATAGCTTTAATGGTATGCATAGTGAGCTGGGCTGGTGCATTATGCTTGTGTGTGTACAAAGAGAATGTGTGACACATTAGCATAACACTTGCTACATTCATGACAATATATTCACCCCCCTGCCCTTCCTGCTGTGGCTTGGAGCAGCAGGGGCGAAGGTGCCTCATTGTCTGTCTAGTTACTCCTTGGGGGGCTACCCCCTTCAGTCCATTGTTCTGCCCCTCTTCACTGCTTCTGGGAGCGAGAGGATGTCCACCTGCTCTGTCTAGTGTCACTGCAATAGATTCATTACACACAGAATTTTATACAGTGGATATAAAAAGTCTATACGTCCCTATTTAAAAGCCAGGTTTTTATGATGTAAAAAAATGAGACCAAGATACTATAAATCATTTCAAAACTTTTTCCACCATTAATGTCACCTATAACCTGTACAACCCAATTGAAAAACAAACTGAAATCTTTTAAGGGGAAAAATAAAAATCTTACAATAATGTGGTGCATAAATATGCACAATCTTAAACTAATACTTTGTTGCAGCACCTTTGGCTTTTATTACAGCACTCAGTCTTTTCGGGTAGGAGTCTTTCAGCGTGGCACATCTCAATGTGGCAATATTTGCACATTCTTCTTTGCCAAAACACTCCCACAAAAGCATGATCACGTTAGCCAACTCCATCTCCTCTGACTCCTCCCACATTCTAAACAGTGAATACCAACTTCTTCCCTCAAACAGATGATTCAGAATCCCTACATTCAAACACAATAAACTAAAAAAAAATCATTTATCCACCAGTCTATTCTGCTGCTGAACCAGAATCAGTCAGTGGCTGAATAACATCAAGCCCATGGTCTAAACATGTGCTGTTATGCCTGTCCTCACTGTTTTACTTTATTTGTATGGTGTATCCAACTGGTATGTTTTGTGCAACCTGTATGTTTTGTCCAATCTGTGTGATTTATTTTTCTTGTATGTTTGAAAACGGAGTGTCCCATGAACTGGAAAACAAATTTCAGTAATAACTGACAATAAAATTGTATCGTATCATATCATATCTGTCAGATTGCGAGGGCATCTCCTGTGCACAGCCCTCTTCAGATCACCCCACAGATGTTCGATTGGACTCAGGTCAGGACTCTGGCTGGGCCATTCCAAAACCTTAATCTTCTTCTGGTGAAACCATTCTGTGCCACCACTGACTGGTATTTGGAACTGTTCATAATTCCCTCCATCTTGACTAAGGCCCCAGTTCCAGCTGAAGAAAAACAGCCCTAAAGCATGACGCTGCCACCACCATGCTTCACTGTAGGTACAGATGTGGACAAAATTGTTGGTACCCCTCTGTTAATGAAAGAAAAACACACAATGGTCACATAAATAACTTGAATCTGACAAAAGTGATAATAAATAAAAATTCTATGAAAATTAACCAATGAAAATCAGACAAGGCTTTTGAATTGTGGTTCAACAGAATTATTTTAAAAAATAAACTCATGAAACAAGCCTGGACAAAAATGATGGTACCCCTAGAAAAGATTGAAAATAATGTGACCATAGGGACATATTCAACCAAGATGTGTCCTCTAATTAACATCACAGGTGTCTACAAACTTATAATCAGTCAGTCGGCCTATTTAAAGGGTGACAAGTAGTCACTGTGCTGTTTGGTGACATGGTGTGTACCACACTAAACATGGACCAGAGGAAGCAAAGGAGAAAGTTGTCTCAGGAGATTAGAAAGAAAATTATAGACAAGCATGTTAAAGGTAAAGGCTATAAGACCATCTCCAAGCAGCTTGATGTTCCTGTGACTACAGTTGCACATATTATTCAGAAATTTAAGATCCACGGGACTGTAGCCAACCTCCCTGGACGTGGCCGCAGGAGGAGACGGATAATACGTATGGTAACAAAAGAGCCCAGAACAACCTCTAAACACATTCATGGTGAACTCCAAGGTCAAGGTACATCAGTGTCAGATTGCACCATAGGTCGTTGTTTGAGCCAAAGTGGACTTCATGGGAGACGACCAAGGAGGACACCACTGTTGAAAACAAATCATAAAAAAGCCAGACTGGAATTTGCCAAACTGCATGTTGACAAGCCACAAAGCTTCTGGGAGAATGTCCTATGGACAGATGAGACAAAACTGCAACTTTTTGGCAAGGCACATCAGCTCTATATTCACAGATGCAAAAATGAAGCATACCAAGAAAAGAACACTACTACTGTCCCTACTGTGAAACATGGAGGAGGTTCTGTTATGTTCTGGGGCTGCTTTGCTGCATCTGGCACAGGGTGTCTTGAATCTGTGCAGAGTACAATGAAATCTCAAGACTATCAAGGTATTCTAGAGAGAAATGTGCTGCCCAGTGTCAGACAGCTTGGTCTCAGTCGCAGGTCATGGGTCTTGCAACAGGATAATGACCCAAAACACACAGCTAAAAACACCCAAGAATGGCTAAGAGCCAAACACTGGACTATTCTAAAGTGGCCTTCTATGAGCCCTGATCTAAATCCTATTGAACATCTGTGGAAGGAGCTGAAACATGCCGTCTGGGGAAGGCACCCTTCAAACCTGAGACAACTGGAGCAATTTGCTCATGAGGAGTGGGTCAAAATACCTGCGGAGAGGTGCAGAAGTCTCATTGACAGTTACATAAATTGTTTGATTGCAGTGATTACCTCAAAAAGTTGTGCAACAAAACATTAAGGGTAACATCATTTTTGTCCAGGCCTGTTTCATGAGTTTGTTTTTTAAAATAATTCTGTTGAACCACAATTCAAAAGCATTGCCTGATTTTCATTGGTTAATTTTCATAGAATTTTTATTTATTACCACTTTTGTCAGATTCAAGTTATTTTTGTGACCATTGTGGGTTTTCTTTCATTAGCAGAGGGGTACCAACAATTTTGTCCACGTCTGTATATTCATTTAGTATGTTATTTCATTCATTTCATTCATTCCCCAGTGTTTTTCTTTTACTGCTGACAGCTGTCAGGGACATGAAGCTTGTGTGGGCGTGCCCTGTCAGCCGTCAGTTTTGGTTCGCCTCCCTCTCATTGCCGCAGCTGATTCCAATTATTCATCTTCGCTTTCTCCTGCCCATTCAGATACCCACACCTGTGGTTCATCATGTTAATGGGTTTTAATCTTTATTTAAGGGCCTTATTATCATTCTATCAGGGCCGCTGTCTTGATTGTTGGACATTCTCCTTATCTCCGCCAGAGTCCTACCTCACTCTGGTGTGTATTCTTGTAAGTTTTTCTCCCTCATTGTATTTTTGTATTTTTGAGCACTTGTTGAACTTTTTTGTGGTTTCTGTAATAAACTGCCCAAACTCACAGTTGGCGAGTGGGTCTTGTCTCTCTGCCCCAAGACATTGACAATTATGTGACACGGCAGATCGTCTGTTATGCCTGGGCTGGTTTTTCACTGGTTTTCCCACATAACTTTAATGCATACAATGCATAAAGCTCTCAGAAGTGAAAACAAATAGCATGTTTTGCATCGACACAGTGGTATTGCGATATTTTAAAAGTATTAATACCAAAGTATCGATTACCTGGTATTGAAGTATCAGTGCCTAGCAAGGAACAGTGCCTAGCAAGGAACAGTTCTTCAGCAGTTAGCTCCACTGGCTAATAACTACCTAGCATGGCTTCGTCTATCATTAAAACCACAACGCAGCAGGTAAAAGGTGATCAGGAAAATGAATTAGGAGAAACAGGGCGGTAAAACAAATAACAGGAAAAAAGTATTGATACCAAGGTATCGACTACCTTGTATCGAAGTATCAATACCTAGTGGTCCTGTGTGGAATGGTGAGGGCACTACATCAGAATAATAACAACAGCGGTAGAAGTGAAAACTTTTATTAATAATAATTACATATTTTTAAATGATACAGGGTGGTAAAACAAATAACAGTCAAAAAGTATTGATACCTAGCATCCTCGTGTGGAATAGTGTGTACGGCCCCATGTGGAATGGTGAGGGTACTACATCAGAACAATAACAACAGCGGTAGAAGTGAAAACTTTTATTAATAATAATTACATATTTTTTTCTGAACACCTCCATACTCACCTTCGTACCCTCAGGAAAGCACTTTTAAAATCTGAGGCCAGTCTGACAAATGGTTCAAGAGATATGTGTGGAACAGACAGACAGACACACAAACAAACACACAGACAGAGATTTGCTGCATTTATAGATAAATGTTAGCACAAAGAAAGCACATCCTTCAAATTTCTATCACGTATATGTCTCAAATTTTAAACAATTTATTCAGAGTACAGTGTTCTCCAGTCTCTTGTATTGTTCATGAGTTTGGTGCTTTGGAGCTGAAAAGTAACTGTTCCGGCTTCTACATTTCACAGGAAGAAGCACAGCTATTCCTCCTTTTTGGCATATTGCACAGGATGTGCGATTTTTTTTTTTGGGGGGGGGGGACTGATGATCTTTCTTCTTGTGAATTCACAGCCAGAATCTTGTGAACACGATTTCTTCATTGGGTTTCATGTATAATAGACTTTTGTGGTTGGTTAATAAGTTACTTAAGGTTCAGTATCTTTTTTTTCAGTGACAGATTTATTTATCTGCCGCTTTTGCATTTTCCATCATAATCTCGAAGATTCACTCCCATCTCTCCTAGCTTCGCGTCTGTCTTCAGACACTAAATCCTGCTATTTCGAACCCCTGTCCTGCCGTTTTTTCTGTTTTATGTGAAAGCATTAAGTGTACTATAATCCAGAAGGGCTTTAATGAGTCGGACCAAAATGTGTTTAAATACCAAAAACCAGAAGCTGCCAGCACACGCTTGGTGGTGATCAAATGAGGATAAAGAGATGATCATGTGTTTGAGCCATTTCTCATTAGAGCTGTTTATTTAGCGATTTCAAAAAAGGGAGCCATAGAAGATGTCATTAATCTACCAACTGAATATGACTGGAATTTTAATTTGGAGCTGCAGGAAGGCATGGAGCTGGTTCATATGATGTCATCTGTGCTTTTTATGTAGAAAAACTTCATTCCCTCAATAATGACACTCAGTTTTAATTAACTTTTCCTTACTTTTCTTTAATTTGTCACTTTCATCCACACTGTAAAAAAAAAAAAAGACTTTTGATGGTGGTAAATACAATCCATGCAAATCATTTAAAATGTTCCTTAATATATTAGTTAGCAAATAAAATTTATTATAATAGGTACCTACTGTTGGATGTGGATGTGTGTGTATGTGTGGCAGTGCCCACCCCTTAGGGTGGTGTGAGGTTGGCACAGCCCCTCTGTATATAAACCCCAAGCTCATGTAATAAAGTTAGACTTGTTAGCTGCATGAAGACTCGCCTCCGACTCCCTTATTTCAAGACGCAAAATTTGGCGACAAGGAAATTTGGAAATATTTTAAAGTATGGAAGCATGCCAAAACCTGACAGCAGACGGCAAGCAGGACAACGGGGATGGTATAAATATTGCGTGCCCCGAAGGTTGGTCGGGACTGCACCGTGTGGTGAAGCTGGACGGTGTAAGTGTGCCCATAATGACAGCTACCGCCGCCACGTGGTCCATTGTGAGTGAGGTCATGGTTCGGAGGCTCACCCGCCGACGCCTGGACGCAGTAGAACTACCGGACGACAGGAGCTCTGGTGCTGGCGGGAGCATCACATTGGTAGTGCAGTATGGCGCAAAAGTGATCCCAGCGTTACGGTCCCAGGTGGCAAAAGGTGAAAGTGTCATGGGGTGGGACTTGTTCAAGGCGCTGGGTTTTACTCTCGAAATCGGTAGACAGACGATCGGCGGCCCGGAACCAGTTTGTACAGGCCTTGCAGACGTGGGTGCGGCCGGAGAGAGCAGTGTGGACAGCGAGAGTGATACAGAGGTTGAATGGGACACTGAGAGTGAGTGGGACCCGGATAGTGACGACGAAATGGCGGAAGGACAAGAACCGGGATTGCCCCCACCCCTTGAGCAGCCAGAACCAGAGTGGGAGTCAGCACCACTGCTGGAAGCTACACAGTGGGTGAGCGAGACCATGCAGGCTGAAGGCCCCGGGGAAGAGCAGCAGCCACGGGATGCAGAGACGGTGCAGTGGGACACCTAGGGCCAGAGTACCAGGAACAGCGATGAGGCGTCCGGGTCGTAGGATATGGCCGATGAGAATGGTGCTGAGAGCCCAGAGGGAGAGCAGCTACAAACGGACAGTGAGTCGACGCAGCGGGGCACCTGGGATGAGGGTGCCGAGAACGGTGACGAGGTGCCCGGGTCGGACAGTGGAGCCAATGGGGGTGATGCTGAGGGCCCAGAGGGACCCGGGAGCCGGGGTGGGAGGATGTGACCGGCAAGGGTGATGTCATGAGCCCCGGAAGTGAGCAGCGGCAGCTGGTTGCAGAGACAGCGCAGCGGAGCACCCTGGTGAAGGACGTTGGGTGCTGTGACGAGACGCCTGAGGTGGCAGATGGCGCCACCGAGCAGGCTTCGTTTCTCCCCGAGGTGCGGCCACTGGGGGCCGGAGTGTCTGGAGCCATGACGGCAGTGCATAAGGCAATCGAAAGCGGCTCGTCAGGCACGGAGAGACGGCACACCGAACGTCAGCATGGCGGGCCCAGAGGGAAGACTGACTGGTAGAGACATTTTTGCCAGGGAGGGGGGTTTCAACCCTGGAGGTAGACAACGACTGGGTGCACATATGCCATGGGGCTGCCCAGGTCCTCCGTGGCAGACTAGAAGATGGTGGCTGGCCCGAGACATTGGGGTCACTTGAAACATGTATCTAATGTAAATATCTGTGTACATATTTGTGAAAATGTGCACTTTGTATATAGCTGATGTGTATGTGAGTGAGTGAATGTATGTATTATATGGGATTATTTTGTATTCTAGAGAGACATGGTCTGATTTTGAGTTGTTTTATGTGAATGTGTTAGGTTTGTTCTAATGCAATACGTTATTCCCCATGTTCCTAGCGTGTGATTTGGATTCTAAATTTGGGAGGTTTTCAGTGGTGTGTGTGATTTCCCATTTTCTAAGGGGGGAGGGAATGTTGGATGTGAATGTGTGTGTGACACATGATGATCCAAGATGGCGCCCACAGTGGTCGCCATGGTGCTTCGCTGCGCTTTTTTTTGTTTGTTTTTGTTCGTCAATTGTGTGTCTGCCTGCTCTTACACCCGTGAAGAGCTACTAAATATCAGGACTTTCACTCCCACGGACCTACTCCCAGTTTTTTTGGCTCCTGCCGCCGATCTGGTTCACTTTTTAGCCCAAAAAGTGAGACGGCGAAAGAGAGGAAGACGAGCGGGCGCCCTCGTGTGGCTTCGCAGGAGAGGCACGCGCACGGCTTTGCCTGGGATTTTTCTGTCCAACGTCAATTCTCTTTATAACAAGGTAGATGAACTGAGACTGCTGATGCGATTTAAGGACCTCTCCACCTCGTGTGCCCTCTGCTTCACTGAGACCTGGCTCAAGGAAAAAACACCGGACAGCGCGCTCCTCCTCGAGGGATTTCAGCTGTTTCGTGCTGATCGAGACACGGGGCTCTCCGGCAAGACCACAGGCGGAGGAGTCTGCTTCTACATCAACAGCAGCTGGTGCTCCGATGTAACTGTGATCTCCCAACACTGTTCTCCCGCTCTGGAATATTTATTCATCAACTGCAAGCCATTTTATTCCCCGCGTGAGTTTGCTTCATTCATCCTGGCTGCTGTTTACGTCCCGCCCGACGCGGACGTGCGCGAGGCTCAGCGCGCGCTCGCGGATCACATTCAGCAAGCAGAGCGGACTTTCCCGGACTCTCTGGTTATTGTGGTTGGCGACTTTAACCAGAGCAACCTGAGCCACGAACTCCCCCGGTACAAACAGTTTATTAAATGCCTCACCAGAGGAGAGAACACGCTGGATCACTGTTACACTACAGTTAATACGCGTATCGCGCTGTTCCCCGCGCTGCGCTGGGACTATCTGATCACGTGACGGTCCACCTGATTCCCACATACAGACAGAGACTGAAGCTCACAAAACCTGTTGTGAGCACTACGAGGAAATGGACCAGTGAAGCTGTGGAGGAGCTGAGCACGTGCTTGGAAATAATTGACTGGGACATGTTTAAAGGAGCCACACATGATCTGGATGAGTACACGGACACTGTGACCTCATATATCCACTTTTGTGAGGACAGCATTCTTCCATCACGCACTAGGGTGAGTTACTCCAACGACAAGCCCTGGTTCACAGCTAAGTTCAGACAGATCAGGAAGGAGAAGGAAGCAGCGTTGAGAGCTGAGGAGAGCTAAATCTGTGTATTCTGAGAGACTCCAGCAGCAGTTCACTGCTAACGACTCTGCTTCTGTGTGGAGAGGACTGAGGCAAATCACCAACTATCGGCCTCAGGCTTCTAAGGGACAGGATGACAAAGCCCTTTGTCAAAGACTGTCCCAACACTATGCCCGTTTTGACACCTCGTCAGCTGTGTCCAACTCCCCCCTTCCCCCCAGCACCACTGCCTCCATGGTCCCCACTTCATCAAAGGCGCCTCCCCTCCCCCCCCCTGCCCTTGCCATCAGTGAGCAGGACGTGCAGAGACAGTTCTCCAGACTGAACCCGCGCAATGCCCCCGGTCCGGACGACGTGTCTCCCTCCACCCTGAGACACTGTGCGGAGGAGCTGACTCAAGTCTTCACAGACATTTTTAACACCTCCCTGAAGTCATGCCACATGCCGGCCTGCCTCAAAACCTCTACCATCGTCCCTGTCCCCAAGAAGCCACGGATCACTGGACTTAACGACTACAGACCTGTAGCGCTCACCTCTGTAGTCATGAAGTCCTTTGAGAGCCTGGTCCTGCCCCACCTCAAGACTATCACCACTCCCCTCCTGGACCCACTGCAGTTTGCCTACAGAGCCAACAGGTCTGTGGACGATGCAGTCAACCTGGCCCTCCACTCCATCCTGCAGCACCTGGACTCCCCGGGAACCTACTTCAGGATCCTGTTTGTGGACTTCAGCTCTGCATTCAATACCATCCTCCCCGCTCTGCTCCAGAACAAGCTGTCCCTGCTCAACATGTCTGACTCCCTCTGCAGGTGGATCACTGACTTCCTGACGGACCGGAGGCAGCATGTGCGGCTGGGAAAGACTGTCTCAGACTCTGTTAGCATCAGCACCGGATCACCCCAGGGCTGTGTACTTTCCCCCCTGCTCTTCTCCCTGTACACCAACTCCTGCACCTCCAGCCACCAGTCTGTCAAGCTGATCAAGTTTGCGGACGGCACCACCCTCACTGGGCTCATCTCCAACGGCGACGAGTCCGTCTACAGGAGAGAGGTGGCCCAGCTGGCGTCCTGGTGCAGCCACAACAACCTGCAGCTGAACGCTTTGAAGACAGTGGAGATGATCGTGGACTTCAGAAAAGTCACAGCCCCTCTGCCCCCCCTTACCCTCACAGACTCTCCCATCACCACTGCGGATTCCTTCCGCTTCCTGGGCACCACCATCACCCGGGACCTCAAGTGGGAGCCGACCATCAGCTCCCTCATCAAAAAGACCCAGCAGAGGATGTTCTTCCTGCGGCAGCTGAGGAAGCTCAAGCTACCCACCAAGATGTTGGTGCAGTTCTACACGGCCATCATCGAGTCCATCCTCACCACCTCCATCACCGTGTGGTACGCAGGAGCCACTGCCAGGGACAGACTAAGACTGCAGCGCGTTGTGAGCGCTGCTGAGAAGGTGATCGGCTGCAAGCTCCCATCCCTCCAGGACCTGTACATCTCCAGGACCCGGAGGCATGCAGGTCGGATCATAGCCGACCCTTCACACCCTGGACACGCACTGTTTGCCCCCCTCCCCTCAGGCAGAAGACTTCGGTCCATTCAGACTAAAACCTCCCGCTACATGAACAGCTTCTTCCCCTCTGCCATCAGACTGCTGAACACTAAGTGACTTATTAGACTCTCGTGCACTACGTACAGCAGCTCAACCGGACTCATGACAATTATCACTGTTTTCTTTTTGCACTACCGACTGCACTATGTGGAACTCCACAATATCTGCTGCTTGTTAATATATTTAAAAATTGCATAGATTAGTATTACTTATTCATATTCTTCCTTTTATTGCATGCATAGTTTTTTTATTTTTATCTTTAGTGTTACTCCATGTTTAATGTTGCAGCATTGCACCGAGACAAATTCCTAATTTGTGTACTACATGAACAATGGCAATAAATCTCATTCTGATTCTGATTCTGGCAGTGCCTGCCCCTTAGAGTGGCGTGAGGTTGGCACAGCCCCTCTGTATATAAACCTCGAGTTCATGTAATAAAGTTAGACTTGTTAGCTGCATGGAGACTCGCCTCCAACTCCCTTATTTCAAGACCTAACACCTACACCACCCATGTGTAACCAAGTGGACGGGCAACCAAGCCCCAGCTGGCGACATCCAACTGGAGGGGTTTGAACTCATGACCTCCAGCTTCACAGTGGAGTACTCTACCTGTGTCGCCAAGAGGGTTGACCCACTTGGCAAACCAAGTAGGAATGCTTTTATTGACACTACTACACGTGTTAACAGTAACAACTGCAGTAAAAACCCCGGGCTTACAATACGCACCTGCGTCACCGAGACGTTAGGATGAGCAGCAAAGGGGATGGTTACAAAAACGATCAAAATGTGAAACATGAACTTTATAAAGAAAAAACAGTCTGCCTGTACACTATTTCCAGTATGTACGATGACTCTTTTTATCCTTTGTGCTGCCACTTTTAGCTTCTTGCCTCCAGACGGAGGTTTGTTGTCCTAAGATGTAAAACCCAGAGCTACAAAAACAGCTTTGTTCCTGCTGCTGTCACAGAGTGGAACAAGCTGTAGCAATCTATTGCACTTAATTTATTTATTTATGAATTTACTTGATATTTATTTAGGGTTTTTTTGACGGGGGGGATTTTAGATGTCTTTTACTGGGTTTTTAATCTCTTTTACTCAGTTTTTAATGTTTTTTTACTGTGACCCTTCTCGTTCTTATCTTTCTTCTATGTCCTGATTGGCGGAGCCTTGAGTACTTTTATTGTGTCTATAGTCAGCTTCATGTGTGTTGTGTTGTGTCCATGTTACAAGTAATTGTCCATCCATCCATCTTCTACCGCTTTTCCGGAGGTCCGGGTCGCGGAGGCAGCAGTTCAAGCAGAGAAGCCCAGATTGTGTTTTACAAATATGTGTCTATAAGGATGTCATCATCTGACTGCAAAACAAATCTACCTATGGGTATAATAAAGTAACGTGAGCCTGAAGGCCTATCTCAGAAAACCAGACATCCCAGACATTCACTTGATCTACTGCTACTAGCTTGTTACGTAATATTAAAATAAGGAAGACAACTGTTTCCTGCCAATACATTTTTCAGAAAAATATCACATTTTCTGTTTTAGGGGGTCAGTGACACAATTCCCTTTTGTGAGGATCTGTTCAGTGAGATGCTAGTGGGCGCACATGGGCAGTGTGGATGAAAAACGTATACAGTATGTTTGGAGTGACAAGCATCCAGCAGAATAGACTTAGCCACAGCGATGTGCCATTCAGTGCAAAGAGTCGGACTGCAGTATTTAAATGAATTATGATCATTAGGAATGCTTTCTTTTCTGGAGTAAACACGCTGATAAAAGTTAATCAGTTTGGTTTGAATCCAGAGCAGAATCATTTTGTATTCTCACAGAATAAAAGAAAACTAGCAAACAACTACACTGAGAGACAATTAATTAATTATTTCCACCCAACGATAGACCAGGGATGGGTCAAACCAATATTTAGTATTGGTATTGGGTTTGATCCAGGCAAAAATGACTGGATCAGGTATCGGGGAAGAATTTAAAAAAAAAAATCTTTCAAGGTGAAGCTGGCATGGGATGAAGTAGGATTGAGTGTGTCTGGATGAGCATCATGTAGCTGCACATTTTTAAAATGAGCCATTGAAGTTGTCACTGATAATGCACCACTGACGTGTGGTTGGAGAGGACATGTTTGGACCAAGGATTCTGATGATTCACTTGTTAGTCAGGTTTAATGTAATATACCAGAACAGAGTTTTCCTGTGTAGGCCTTCATCATAGCTTGGATATCAAAGGAAAACAATGTGACTTGCACATTCTCTTGATGAAATATAGCCCAATGTGTCGGATGGACATTTTGGAGAGAAAATGGGTAGCAGTGAAACTGATTTAAAAAAAAAACATGAACACACACTTAGTCAACAGTTATTGCTGGTTGCTAAAGCTTTCCAAGACATCTTATACAATTCATGCAGGAGGACATAATTCCTAGTCACACATTGCTGTAGTAGTAACTGGTAATTCATCTAAGCGTTAGTTTAGAATGAGACACCAATTTCCATCCAATATTTGCACACTTTAGATTGTAGTGACGAAAGTTACTGACAGAGGTCCCTGAAATTTTGCATGATGTTAACCCAGGGTGTGTTTTTCAAAACACAGATAAAAGCACCCAGCCATACACTGTATAAAATAAGGGTAATGGCTAATATATACAGTGGATATAAAAGTCTACACACCCCTGTTCAAATGCCAGGTGTTTGTGATGTAAAAATATGAGACCAAGATAAATCATTCCAAAATGTTTTTCACCATTAATGTGACCTATAACCTTTATAACCCAACTGAAAAACAAACTGAAATCCTTTAAGGGGAAAAATAAATAATAAAAAACTTATAATAACCTGGTTGCATAAATATGCACACCCTGTTATAACTGGGGATGTGGCTGTGTTCAGAATTAACCAATCCCATTCAAGTTCATGTTAAATGGGAGTTAGCACATACCTGCCACCATTTAAAGTTACTCTGATTAACCCCAAATAAAGTTCAGCTGTTCTCATAGGCTTTTCCAGACATTTTTGTAGTCACATCTTACAGCACAAGCCATGGTCCACAGAGCGCTTCCAAAGCATCAGAAGGATTTCATTGTTCAAAGGTATCAGTCAGGAGAAGGGTACAAAAGAATTATCAAGGCATTAAATATACCATGGAACACAGTGAAGACAGTCATCATCAAGTGGAGAAAATATGGCATAACACTGACATTACTAAGAACTGGACGTCCCTCCAAAATTGATGAAAAGACGAGAAGAAAGCTGGTCAGGGAGGCTGCCAAGAGGCCACCAGCAACACTGAAGGAGCTGCAGGAATTTCTGGCAAGTATAGGCTGTTAAGTAAATGTGACAACAATCTCCTGTCTACGGTGGCAAGACGGAAGCCATATCTTGGGAAGAAAACATCCAAGCCCGGCTACATGTTGCAAAAAACACATTTGAAATCCCCCAAACGCATGTGGGAAAATGTGTCATGGTCTGATGAAACCAAGGTTGAACGTTTTGGCCATAATTCCAAAAGGTATATATAGTGCATCTTTCAGCATGACAATGACCCAAAACACACATCCAAATCAATAAAAAAAATGGCTTCATCAGAAGAAGATTAAGGTTTTGGAATGGCCCAGCCAGAGTCCAGACCTGAATCTGATCGGACATCTGTGGGGTGATCTGAAGAGGGCTGTGCACAGGAGATGCCCTCGCAATCTGACAGATTTGGAGCATTTTTGCAAAGAAGAGTGTGCAAATACTGCCACATCAAGATGTACCACGCTGATAGACTCCTACCCAAAAAGACTGAGTGCTGTAATAAAAGCCAAAGGTGCTGCAACAAAGTATTAGTTTAAGGGTGTGCATATTTATGCAAATAGGTTATTTTAAGTTTTTTATTTTTTATTTTTCCCTTCAAAAGATTTCAGTTTGTTTTTCAATTGGGTTGTACAGGTTGTAGGTCACATTAATGGTGGAAAAAGTTTTGAAATGATTTATCTTGGTCTTATTTTTTATATCACAAAAATCTGGCATTTGAACAGGGGTGTGGAGACTTTTTATATCCACTGTAAGTTAAAAGGGCAGCTCGGTGGAGCAGTGGTTAGCACATAAAAAAGTCACGGGATCAGTTCCACACCTGACCATCGTGGGTTCGATCCCACCCCCCTGACCATTGGTGACCCTTCTGTGTGGAGTTTGCATATTCTCCTCTTGTCTGCGTGGGGGTACTCCGGTTTCTTCCCACAGGCCAAAAACATGCAAGTTAGGTTAACTGGAGACTGTAAAGTGGCCCTAGGTGTGAATGGTGAGGGGATTGGCACCATACTGTGGATGCCTGTATGCCGGTGTCTTTTAACCTGTACTGTATTATCCGAAATAAATTCATTCATTCATTCATACTGTGGATGCCCTGAATTTCCCTCTGGGGATTAATAAAGTACACAAAAAAACCCAAACAGAGCTGTTGGCCTAGGTTACTGTGAAATGACCCATATAATCATAAATTTACAAAACATGATTAAGTGGAAGAAGATGGATGGATGTAACTATACAATAATTTTTGGTTATTGTTGTTTAACCTCTTAAAATTTCGGTGTTTCACCTGTGGAACGTTTCACATTGGCTGGAAACTGATTGGAATGCTAAGGGGATTAACAAGACAATATTTTGTCATAAAGTTGCAACTTTTTCTCATAATTGAAACTTTTTTTTCCTAAAGTTGGCTGGTTTCTTCTAAATTTGTGCCATTTTAATGTCATTTTGTGTGGTTTTTCATAATTAAGTATTTTTTTTCTTATATATTTGTAACTTTCTTCTTGTAATTTTTTTTCATGTACAGTAAATTTGGAGCTTTTATTAAATTCAACTTTCAATTCAATTCAACTTTATTTATATAGCACCATTTCACAACAACAGACATCTCATGGCATTTTCAAACTGTAGGGGAAAACCCCACAACTGCAGAATGAAATGATCCCCTGTGACCCAGGATTTACACTGACTCCGGATGCAGTATGTTACAGCTGCGATCTGGCCTCCACAGCAAATAGTTCCAATTCTCATCAATTTTCTAACCCTCACCTGGTCCGGACCACTGCGGAAAGAATCTGGCTCGTCAGATTCGATTCACTAATAAAATGCAGCAAGTCTATTTTTGACGGATGCCGGGTATAATCCACAAGGAAATCCTGTGGTATTTAAAAGCTGTTTGATCATTAAAAATTATTTAAGGATCGTCCATTATTTTCTGAGGTCAACTCCTCCACCACTGTGTCAAAGAAGGTAAAAACTTGACATAACATACAACCACCTCATAGAATTAAAATTAATGGGCTACTTACGTTTTATTTAGAGCCCAAAAATCCAGGTGGGAGCAGCCACATCACACTTCCTTGTTGTCATCACATGATTGTGATTGATATTTCAAATTCTATTCTCATCCATGCAGCTGCAAAACACAAATAGAGTTGATAGGAATGGACGTAAGAGGCCATCTGCACTGCATCTGCAACGTACTGCATCCGGAGTCAGTGTAAATCTTGGGTGAGCAAGCAGTTGGCTATGGTGGAGAAGAAAAAGTCCCTTTTAGCATGAAGAAACTTCCAGCAGAACCAGGCTCAGGAAGGGGCAGTCATCTGCTGCGCTGGCTGGGGGGTGAGGGGATAGAGAAGAAGAAGAAAAGAACAGACATGTGGAGAGCAAACAGCACGGCAGGGACTCAATCTATGGGAGAGAACAAACAGATGTTAATGACCAGCAAAAATATTTCATTGAGGGTGAAGAAAGGAGTGAAGCCCAGTGCATTGTTGGAGGTCCCCCGGCTGTCTAAACCTATTAGCAACATAACTAAGGGAGGGCTCAGCGTCACCTGATCCCACCCTAACTATAGGCTATGGCAAAAAGGAAGGTTTTAACCCTATTCTTAAAAACAGAGATCAAGTCTGACTTCCGAATCCAGATTGGCAGCTAGTTCCAAAGGATAGGAGCCTGATAACTGAAACCTCTGCCTCCCATTGTACTCTTAGAGATTCTAGGCATTACAAGTAATCCTGCATTTTGGGAGTGTAGTGCTCTGTTAGGATGATAAGGTAGTATCAGATCTTTTAAATAACAATTGATTATTTAGAGCTCTGTCAGTGAGGATAAGGATTTTAAACTATAATTCTACATTCTATGGGAAGCCAATGAAGGGAGACCAGGACCGGAGAGATGTGGTCTCTCTCTTTCTAGTACCTGTTAAAACTCTAGCTGCAGCATTTTGGATCAGCTGAAGACTATTTAAATATGTTTTAGGACAGCCTGATAATAAAGAGTTACAATAATCTAATCTAGAGCTAACAAAAGCATGGATTAGTTTCTCAGCATCACTCTGAGACAAGATGCTCCTAATTTTGGCAATATTATACAAATGATAGAACACAGTCTTAGAAAAAAGACACACAGACACACACAGACACACAGCTCTGCACTGTGTGTCTGTGTGTGTGTATATATATATTTTATAGTAATATGTACATATGTATATTAGCTGCTCTTGCTTGCTTGTTTTTTTTTCTTGCCTTCTGATTGTTGCTCTGAGTGTTGCTATCCCTGTGCTGTTGCAATCCTGGAATTTCCCCGTTGTGGGACTAATAAAGGCTTATCTTATCTTATCTTATCTTATCTTAATATGTGAATTAAAGAACAGATCTTGATCAAAAATAACTCCAAGGTTCCTCACAGAACTATTCAGAGAAAAAGTATCCCTATCCAAACTAAGAGTTTTATTTGGGAAGGTATTTCTTACGTTTTTCTGGACCAACTAGAATGACTTCAGTCTTATCTGAATTTAATAGCAAGAAATTGCAAGTCGTCCAAGCTCTGATTTCCTTAAGACAAGCCTCTAGTTTGGCTAATTGATTACTGTCATCTGGCTTCATAACAAGAAAAATGTATGCAGTGCTTTCTAATAATATTGCCTAGTGGAAGCATATGCTGTATAAACTAAAAAAGAATAAGGTCTAATACAGATCCCTGTGGAACTCTGTGGCTGAGTTTTGAGTTAGAAGAAAACTCATTATTGACATGAGCAAACTGGAGCCTATCAGATAAATAAGATTTAAACCACTGCAACAAAGTTCCCTTAAGTCCAACATAGTGTTCTAATCTATCAAGTAGAATATTATGATCAATAATATCAAAAGCTGCACTAAGGTCTAAAAGGACAAGTACAGAAACAAGTCCATTATCAGATGTGATAAGGAGGTCATTAGTGACCTTCACTAAGGCTGTTTCAGTACTATGATGAATTCTGAACCCTGACTGAAACTCTTCACTTCCGCCCTCCAAAGAGAGCAGACGCCTTTTTCTTTTCTCCTGCTCTGACTTATCTCCTCCTTCCCTAACTAACTGGATCCCAGCTTGCTATCGTCTGTCTGCGTGTCTTTTACTGCTGATTATCGAAAGAAATTATGGAATTAATAAGCTGGGCTTTGAACGCAATTGACACTATTTTTTCAACGAGGAAAAGTGCCCCGGGGGAGGTTGTTTGCCCCGCAGGAACGGCTGCTGCGGGCTATTTACGGGAAACAAGTAATTGGAAACTCTTGTGCCTGTCTGATCTTTCCATCGAAGATGTAGAAGATTTGTACGTCTTCGTAGTAATGGTGATTGGGATCGTTCTGATTGGATCTGGGATTGTCCTGGTGTACCGAAAATTGATGAAGATGGACACAACCTATCAAAATGCTGGCCAGGCGAGGTTCAACCATCAAATTGATAAAATGGAGAGGACTCTGTTAGCGGCAAATGGAGAACTGTCTAGGAAGGTGGATTACATCATGATTACGCTCAGAGCCGTCCATGAAGGATTCAACGTCCAGCACTGAAGGATTAAGTACTGAATCTGTAAGAGAATATAAAGTTTTTTTTCTCTCTGAGATCAGCACTATTCGATGAAATTGACTTCCCTCACACAAATCCTCCAGATGATCTGCAGCTTTTTGTTTTCAAAACATTGAGCTCACGGCCTTCGGACAGGCAGCTGCATGGCTCAAGGACAATGCCAGCAGCTAGACAAAACACCTCCTGCCAAAGAGTCCTTGTTGGTCTTAACTAATACAAACACCTACATTCAACATTACACTCATACTGATTCACAAACTGATGATAAAGATGATTCACTCACTGCTCTTTCTGTGTCCTGTGAACTTTTTTGTCTGCTGACTGTCACGCCGCGCCATTCATCAGCGGCGCCACCTGCTCACGCACCTGCCAATCATCAGCGGCGAGGGATAAAGGCCGTCTCGCCCGGAGGCTCGGCCTGAAGCCGTCAGACTTCGTCCCTCACCGTTGTGAGCATACTTCCCTTCAGCGTAACCATTTTGGTAAGAAGATCGCTTACCTTTTCTCTTCAGTCTTCTCCCCTGTGCACAGGTGGATTTCCCAGCGGCGGACATCTCCTCTCCATCGCCCAATCCTCGCTGCTGCACGGAGCTCTCCAGGTGGCTGTCTTCCGGGCTTCACCCCCTTGTTGTGCCAGCTGTCCTGACCCACCAAGTAAGTCCTTCTCTCGCCATAAATTCCTCCTGTGTTGGTGTATGCCCGTCACCCTCTCCCTGTGCTCTCTCCATAGGGTTGCTCGGCTGTACGGTCACCTGCCTCTGTGCCTGGAGCAGACACCATCACCAACACATTTACATCCCGCAGACACGCACTCATTCACTCCTGTTGTTAATAAACTCTTTGAACTACTCTAAGCCTGTGTGTGTGCGTCTCCTGAGCCGTGCGTTATGTCACTGACTGTGCATTGAGGGCTTTTTTTTTCTTGTAATCATAATATTGATCATATATGACCACTATTCTGAAAATCAATGGTTTTTTTGCTCCTTCCTATTGTATTATCCTTTCTTCCCATGCATCCTGTACCCTTCTGTTGACAGGCGCGTTCACAGATGCAGCCGTGTCACCGGAAATGCAGGTCGTTTTCTGTGTCAAGTCAAATCCCTCGTATGTTATCAGTGATCTGTTATCAGTTATCTGTTAATGTACTTGGCAATAAATCTTTTCTGAGTTTCTGAGTTAAAACTCTTCAAATAAACCATTTCCCTGCAAGTGGTCAAATAATTGTGTCGCAACAATTCTAAGATTTTTGAAATGAAAGGCAGATTAGAGATTGGTCTATAGTTAGCTAAAACTCCTGGATCCAGCGTTGGCTTTTTAAGGAAGGGTTTAATTACAGCAGTTTTAAAAGTCTGCGGTACATGGCCTTTTTTCTCATAGATTAGTAGCTTTTTTCCACATATTTTGATTTTTTCTTTTAGAAATTAAAAAAAAAAATGTCATCATTGATGCTATTGTTTGCATATTTAAAAAGTATGCTTTTTAATTTTTGCTTTTATCGCCTGTGGTATCCGAAATGGTACTGAGTATTGGATATTTTTGCAGCTATCAAGTGTGAAACACTAGTGTTGTAACAACCCTTCTCCCCACTTCTGGTCTTGTGAATATTGCCATAGCAACACAGCATCACCACCAGAGGTCTAGACCATTTACCACACAGAATGTAAAAGGAGAAAAACCATAAACATATTTTAATATTTTGTTTTTGTCAAATAACACCTTATTGAAGGTGCAGAAAATGTAGTCAAGTGGCCCACCGTTCACAAAGCAGAGCTCAGAGTTCTCTCACAGGCCCTTCAGTGATTAAATTCAGTTTACTGTGTCATGACTTTGTGACCTCTGGATGGTGCTGCACGGTAATCAAATGTAACAAATGAGCGCATTTCATCCGGATGTGGCAATCTTCTGATTTAATTAGTTTCATTCTAAGAAAATGTCATTTTGAGCTTATCAGCCTGTAGACTCCATGTGCATGTATTTTTTTTTATAATCCATATGGGCCAGATCAGCTCAGTCACAAGTCCCTCTTGAGCCGGAGCTTTCTGTCCTCGATGTGCTGGAGGAGGATGTTCCCTCTCTGCTCCACCACTTGGATGAGAGGCCTGAGACCGCTGGCCCCACCACGGCTGTCCCAGAATTCCCGGTCTGTGTAAAGGGAGCGTAGGAGGAGACCTTCCAGGCAGCCTGAGCGGAGCACCGTCATGGCTTTCTCTGGGAACCTGATGAGAGAAAAAGAACCACACCCAAAGTGGTGTCTCTTCAATCAGAGCTGTTTCTGGCTATAAAAAGAGAACTCAAATGCTACAGGCCCCCTAAACCGCTAGAGGCCCCCCTTTCAACACTTTTTTGGGGGAGAATTAAACCAGCTTTTTTTCTTATAAATTTACAGCTGTATTCTCTCAAATCTGCAACATTTTTCTAATAAACTTGCAATGTTCTCTTAAAAATTAGCTATTTTTCCATGTAAATTTACATCTTTTCCTCTCATAATTTTGTGACATTTATTCTCGTAAATTAGCAAATAAATATGCAAATTTGCAATGTTCATATGGATGCTGGTTAAATTGTTGTTCTATGTAATGTTTTAATTTTTTCTGTTCAGTTAGTGACCCAAGTTCATTTTTAATGGTTTTGTTAGGAGGCGATGTCACTTCCAGGTCAAAGTAAGAGAAAAACAAAAACACAATACCATTTTTATATGATAAGCATCACAACTAGAGCTTGAGAAATCAGATCAAGGACAACATATGGCTTGAGATCACCAAGAAGTTGCACTACAACAGTCGTATGCAACTCATGTTCATGTGAAAACATGCTGGTACAGACAGGAGCCTTCATCAGCCACAAAAGTTAGCATCTGATATTAACAAGGAACCTAAAGCATTTTGTAATATTGTTACAGTTGAAATCAATATCATTCAACCCCCTCTGCAAATTAGATTTATTGGCAAAAAATTCAAACTAGCAGCTGTTTGCAATAAACAAATCAAACAAGCTCAACACAACTGATATTTGTAGCGTAAAATATGGAAAATTAATAAATAAATATGATCAGGTATGAATTATTTAATTTATATTGATGTATTGGAATCTGAGATCAAATCTCGTTTCATATACATCAGAAAGGTTAATAACACTCGTGGGGCACCAGCTTCTATCTGTAAGAAGCAGTTTAATCTTTAATTTCACTTTATACCTGTTTAATCACTCAATAAATTAATAATCAGTCTCAAATTTTTTTTTCGTGAATTCGATACCTGTGCTTGAACAGACTCAGAATGAAATAAATTCTCAACAACTTCTCTCATTTTCACATATTTATTAAACGAAATTCATTAACAGACATTGCAGTAATTTCATTAACCATAAAATCAATTTTGTAAATGATAGATTAACAATGTCAATATTTTCGGAACCAGGGTTAAACAGAAAGGAATTTCTATCAGTTTGAGTTAACAGATTATGGAAACAATGCAAATTTATGGAGAAAGTTTACTAATTATATGAAAAGTCCTGGATTAATCTTAAGAAAATAAAAAACTGAATTTTAATGAAAAGAAGAGTTATGTTAATGGCTTCTTAATTTACATCTGATGAGATACACAAATCTCAGACGTTTAATTCAGCAGATGAATTAAAGTTTGCAGCTCACGTGATTCCTCGCTTGGAGTTTCCTCAGCCCAAGATTTCGTGGATGTTAGAGTAAACATCTGCCCGCAGATATTTCAGGATCCACAGTTTGACCTTTAAAAGTCAAGCGGTCAAAGAGGCTGGATTTTGGCTGTATGACCCAGAGTTGAAACTGGGCTCGGAGCCAGATGGTGCCGACGTTTCTTCAGCATGTGATGAACAGCTGCGCGTTGATTCCTCAGCTGCACGTGATGTGGAGAGCTGCGTCTTCTAAGAGGCCTTCGATAATAATTAATTAAAGATATCTAATCCGATCTCAAATTAAAGAGCTTCAGACTTTAGATAAAAATAATAGCTTCTGGTGTGTGATTGGTCAAGAAAAATATTATAAAAATAAAGTCAAGATTAAAGTTTACATTAAAATTAAACAAACGGTGGTTTTACAGAAAGTTTAACAAAGAAAAAGTGATAAATAAAAACTGGAGTTTAACTCCGATTAAGAATTGAGCTCAAAGAAATAGGAATTCCTAGGCATTTAAGAGAAAAAGAAAAGACATTAAAATACAAAGTTACATAAACAAATTACGAGTTATCTGCTCTGTGTTCAGAAAAGCGACACGTGGTAGAAGTCTGTTCAGACGGTCCTTTGTTCTTTCTTGCTGTGTGTAGACAATAGACAACAGAGCGAGACGAACGTAGAAAGAGATGAATCAGAGCGAAGAGAAAAAGGGCGAAGAGAGGGGAAAAAAAAGGCTGAGCGAAGACTCTTTCGCCTTTTATAAGTTCTGTTAAGCTTCCGCGGGCTTCCGGGTTGACCGGAATCTCAGCCATTGAGCATCCTTTGTGGGCGGGCTCGATGAAGAAGCTGGGTGAAATGTGATATCGGTCCACACGAATACACACAATTTTAAATACAATAGAATATGCTGTTGCACACTTATGTATAACTAAACTAACCTTAGTGTATCTTATAAGCAGTGCTTCTAAATTAACATGCAGGAATAAACATTCATTTAAACATTTTTAACATGCGTATATATATAAAATCAGATTAATGCATTTCAGAATCAGAATCAGAATCAGAATCAGCTTTATTGGCCAAGTATGCACAACACATACAAGGAATTTGACTTTGGCTAAAAACTTGCTCTCGTTGTTCAGGTGAAGGATTTAAATAAGGATTCAATGACAAACAGAGTATGTACAGTGAATTACAGTCTGTCCACGTTTCTATAAAAGGATGCAAATATATACAGGAATATATGCAGTTATTTACTTGGACTAACCACACTTTGCAGAAATATATGAAAAAATATACAATCACACAGTATTTCAATGTGGACTCAGATTCAGTGATATAATGTGAATGAAGTAAAAAGCAGTGTGAGAGTTATGTGCAATGTAATAATGGATGAAAAGTCATGAGTACAGCAAACAGGTAGGACTAGGTGAATGTTAGGAGTTCATCAGAGTGATGGCTTGAGGAAAGAAACTGTTCCTGTGACGGGTGGTTTTGACCTTCAGTGATCTGTAACGACGACCAGAAGATAGAAGTTCAAACAGTTTGTGGCCAGGGTGTGATGGGTCAGCACAGATGTTTCCCGCCCGTTTCCTGGTTATGGACCGATATAAGTTCTCAATGGAGGGTAGGTCGGTACCAATGATCCTCTCCGCAGACTTAATGATCCGCTGCAGTCTGGTCTTGTCCTGTTTAGTGGCAGATCCAAACCAGACAGTGATGGAAAAGCAGAGGACAGATTGGATGATGGCGGTGTAGAAGACAACCAGCAGCTCCTGAGGCAAATCAAACTTCTTGAGCTGATGCAGAAAAAACAACCTCTGCTGGGCCTTTTTCCGGACAGTGTCTATATGGGAGGACCACTTCAGGTTCCGGGAGATTGTGGTACCCAGAAACTTGAAGGAGTCCACAGTGGACACTGTGCTGTTGAGGATGGTGAGTGGGGGGAATGAAGGGGGGTGTCACCTGAAATCCACAGTCATCTCCACCGTTTTGGCTGGGTTAAGTTCAAGATGGTTCTGGCTGCACCAGAGGATCAGCTGCTCCACCTCCCGCCTGTATGCAGACTCATCATCATCCCGGATCAAACCGATGACTGTGGTATCGTCCGCAAACTTCAGGAGCTTCACCGAAGGGTCCTCTGAGGTGCAGTCATTGGAGTAGAGGGAGAAGAGCAGTGGGGAAAGGACACATCCTTGGGGGGCGCCAGTACTAATTTTTCGGGAGCTGGATGTAAATCTCCCTAGCTTCACCTGTTGCCACCTGTCAGTCAGAAAGCTGGAGATCCACTGGCAGGTGGAGGGGGGCACCTTGAGCTGGAGGAGTTTCTGATGAAGAATGCCTGGGATGATGGTGTTGAACGCTGAGCTGAAGTCGACAAACAGGATCCTGGCGTACGTCCCTGGGGAGTCGAGGTGTTGCAGGATGTAATGTAGTCCCATATTCACTGCATCATCCACTGACCTGTTTGACCGGTAGGCAAACTGCAGTGGGTCCATCAGGGGGCCTGTGATGACCTTCAGGTGGTTCAGCACCAATCTCTCCAAGGATTTCATGACCACAGAGGTCAGGGCAACAGGTCTGTAGTCGTTTAATCCTGTAATAGAGGGTTTCTTGGGAACTGGAATGATGATGGAGCGTTTGAAGCAGGAAGGCACTTCACGCAGCTCCAGTGATCTGTTAAAGATCCGGGTGAAGATGGGGGCCAGCTCGTTGGAGCAGACTCTCAGGCAGGACGGAGACACACCATCAGGTCCTGCAGCCTTCTTGATCTTTTGTCTCTGAAAGACCCGGCGCACCTCCTCTTCACAGATCATTAGTGCTGGTGGGAGGTCAGAGTGGAGGAGGGATGGAGTTCCTGGGGCTGCAGATAATCCTTTTGTGTGGGTGGGAGGTGAGAACTGTAGGTTCTTTTCAAACCTGCAGTAAAAGCTGTTTAGGTCATTAGCCAGCTGGAGGTTTTCCGCAGGGTGGGGGGATGGTCTCCTGTAGTTGGTGATATTCCGTAGGCCTCTCCAGACAGAAGCAGAGTTGTTAGCTGAGAAGTTTTTTTGTAACTTCACACTGTAGCTCCTCTTAGCAAGCCTGGTCTCCTTCGTCAGCATGTTTCTGGCCTGCTTGTACAGAGTCCAGTCACCAGTCCTGTAGGCCTCCTCCTTGGTCTGACGTAGCTGCTTCAGTTTAGGAATGAACCAGGGTTTATTGTTGTTGTATATGCAGAAGGTCTTGGTCTGCACACACATGTCCTCGCAGAAACAGGTGTATGACGTCACAGTGTCAGTGAGTTCATTTAGGTTAATGGCTGCAGCTTCAAAAACACTCCAATCTGTGCAGTCAAAGCAGGCTTGTAACTTCAGCTTTGATTCCTCAGTCCATTTCTTCACAGTCCTTACAACAGACTTGGAAGTTTTTAGTTTCTGTCTGTATGTTGGAATAAGATGGAGCAGACAGTGGTCAGAAAAACCCAGAGCTGCACGGGGGACGGCATGATAGGCATTTCTTAAAACTGTGTAACAGTGGTCAAGTGTATTTGTGTCCCTGGTGGGACATTTAATATGCTGTCTGTATTTAGGAAGCTCATTTGTGAGATTAGCTCTATTGAAATCACCCAGAATGATAAGCAGAGAGTCTGGATGTTTTTCCTGGATGTTTTTCACACATATTATTGATTTTCCACATTAAAACATCAGAGTCCATTTGCTTTTCATAGTTCTGAAAAGAAGAGAAGGTTTAGAATTGAGTTTGTAATAATGTACTTTAAAATTCACTGGTTAAATCCAGCATGTCCCAGAGTTTAAGGAAATTAACTGAGTTGTGGATCTGTGTGGCCAGGTCTCCATATCTGTTCCATGTTTATGGGGGCAATAAAACCAAAGCTGGACATAGGGGAAATTCCTTAGGCTGGTTTTAACAAAGGAATGGGATTTCAGCTGTGGCCTGGAGGAAGAAAATCCATTCTTTACTGTCTTACTCCTGGGTGAAACAAAATGTCTTTAGGCAGAAGAATAATTATTGCTGAGCCAAAGTGAGATGATGCTACAGTCCCCCCTCTGGTATCAATGGTGACGATGATTCAGCGTTGATAGCAATCCTAGGCATCAAATCCCAATTTGGCGAGGCTTGATCCAAATGCTGAACTAAAGTTCTGATGCCGATAAGTCTTAAGCTTGTAAACAGTATCTATTCCAAAGTGTAGGTCCTTAAATTTGGTTTTCTGAAAAACTTGTAATTTGGGCATGACCAAATATAAATATTGTATAATTGTCTAGGATATACTAAAGTTCTGTATAAGCCTGTAAAGACTTAAAATTCTGGGTACAAAAAAGTGAACTAGAAGTATGTGGGTTTTGACATACTTGATATAAATATTTTGGGTTTGCTGAAAAATATCTATTCAAAATTTCAAAAACAGTTTAAATATACATAAAATCTAAATAAAATATAGAGGATTATTTGTATATACACATGCATGTATCCAAAAATCTTAGTCAAAAGCAAAAATAAAATTCTTTCATATTTGAGGTAGAGATTCAGACTAATCAATATTGAGGTGACTCAAGGAGGTTCAAATTGAATTTGTTTAGTTAGACTAAACCATGGTTCCACAGATGTCCAAATCATAGGGTGTTTGAGGCTTTTGTTCAGAAAAACTGAGTGGGCATAGGATGTTCTTATCATTCTTTGGATGGCAATGAGAAGTAAATTTGGATTTACTGCAAAAAGGATATGATGAGAGAGCATATTCATTGGTAAAGCGTTAACTGAAAAGCTAATGTTTCTAGCTACTTCTGAGAGTAACATAGACATTGGCTGTGTGTGAGTATAGTCAACCTTTAACACAAAGAGCAAAGAGTTCAAGACCTTGTTGAGTTTGACTGAAGCTTCGAAGCAAGCATTCAAAACCAACACAGTGTCTTGTAAGATTTTGGTAACAGTTTGTGGTTCGGCGACCTGGCGTTTCGGTTTGGCGGTGTTGACCGAGTTAACAGTGGGCGTGCTAAGGTTAACAAGAGGCTCTAACGATGAGGCTGTTATTAAGAATCCACCCGAGGATCTTTGACCTTTTGTTTTGGCTTGGCCCAATTCTGACTGGGTAACAGTGGGTGCGATTGCTAGGCAGATGGCTAAACTGATAAACAGGAGGGCCATCATCTTGGCAAACATAAAAGTGAGGGGTTTTGGATCTTAATCTTCTTGTTGATCTTTCTTTAGATACCTGGTTGGCAAACGAAAATTCCTCTCAGAGGTGGAATGATTTCTTTAGATGGATGTACTTTATTGATCCCAAAACGGGGAAATTACAGAATAGAGATTAAGAGATTGAACTCTAAACCTTGTGCTTGTTTTTCACCTTTGATGGGAGTTTTAAGATTATTAGCTCAAGCTAATGGTGTTGAATGTATTTGCGTGTACTATTTGATAATAGTAAGTTGATTGAAGTTTATTAGATTTTACAGAGGTCTTTGAAATTAGTTTAACCACTTGCGCTCCGTTGTTCCGCGGGCGGGCAAGTCTCTGCATCCTATGACGCACGAGGGTGCACGAGAGCGCCCTCGTGCGCGCTTGGACGCATGACGCATGATGGTGGTGATGGTGATGTAGTAGCGTCCAAGCGCCACTCAAAAAAAAAACTGCAGAGACAGCCGCGAACAGATTAGTTCATCTGACTGACCTCTCATTCGACTAATAAGAGCCTTGAATTGGGTTTCTGAAACCTTGAGGAGCCAATGAATGAAAATCTAGGAAGGAGGACCCGCCTACTGTGAACGCAGGAGCCAATTGAAGCACAGGAATTCAGGCAGGGTGAAGAGAGATTTACTGTTGCAACAGATGAAAACAAAGGACGCTGGACACAGACCCAGCAGCATGGAGAACACCCACAAGTGGGACCTGCACTCATTCCAGCAGAATAGACGGAGGCCGACGACAAAAGTCGTAAATCATTCGCCAAAACGGCAATAATGGAATTATGTTGATCGGGATCCACGAGCGGAGCAGCGTCGCGTTCGTCTGACGCGTGGGAAGAGATGTTCGCCACGACTCTGCTGCTTTGAAGAGGTAAGGTGTTATAAGCTAAATTATTATTTATCCCTGAAAACTGTAATCCAAAAATGACTTTTGACCGATCGGTAAATTACAACTGTACTGCGCACGAATTACGAAGTGCGTGCGCCGCGATAAACGGTTCATTTGCCGTGTTCGGACCGTGAACGCCCCCCCCCCCCGCTGCAGAAGAGGAGCGGGGGGGGGGGCGTTCACGGTCCGAACGCCCCCCGGTCCGCGGGGGGGAAGCATATCAGTCTATTCCATCATGTAGCGATGGCCCTCTTCTGTAGCGAGGGGGGGGGCATTCACGGTCCGTTCACGGTTCCCCCCCCACACACACACACACAGTAGCGAGGGGGGGGGGGGGGAAGCCGCTGTGAAAACATGCAAGGAGTGTAATCCGTCTGTAGCGAGGGCCGAAGTCGGTCCTTGGTAGCCGGGGGGGGGGAACGACCCCCCGCCCACACACACACACACAGACACAGCCCTGAGTGTGACCTTTCATTAGAGCCTAAAATGAAGATTCTACATTGAATTATTCAAAAGTTACAGACGTTTTTCCAAACTGTGCCATTTGGCACAATTTGGCACAGTTCCAAAACGCCTGGGAACAGCCTGAGAACAAAGCTGTGTAAAATATTCATTTTTTGTGGTATTGTTACCAAATTTGGATCTCAGCTGGATAACACTTGGTTCTACATTTCTGTTGCATTTTCCAGCCGGATCGGACAGCTGTGTGTTATTTACAAGCATTTGTATCCAAAAAAACACTGTGTCCAATTTTTTTTTCTTCAAGTTCAGTATGTTTAGATGACTGTAACTCAGTGGCCGGAGCACGTAGAGAGATTATGTTTTTTTTTGCCAAAAAATTCAAAGTGTTTTCTTTTAAATGAGACCAACCCCATGAAGATGCTGCAAAGGGTTGAATAACAGCTTTCGATTTACTTTGGGCACGTTATTTTTTGGCATTTTTAGGAAAATTGCCCGGAGTGCAAGTGGTTAAGGGCTGATTTGGTTTTAATATACCCTTTCCTTTCTGGAGGTTTGGATGCAGTTAACTAATTGTTTGGAGAAATTTGACTGAGTGCACCTGAGGCTAGTAGTTAGCTACAGTTATTTCTCAGACGTAGGTTTGATTTTAATCTTATTTATGGACTTACTTTGACAGTGTTGTACCCGACAAGTCCCATGGGGTTTTGGTAAAGGTTACTCTGATTTTGGTGAGCCCATTTGAAAATGGGGTCCTGGATTTGGCACTTGAGTAGCCAAAGTTTGTTGTTGACAATGTGTGGATTCCTCCACTCAGGCAGGAATTTAGGAGTGATTTTCCTTTCCTGTAAATTTATTTCAGGTGTCTGCGGTACGAATGTGGGGTGGAAGATCTTGTCCCCCCTTCGCAGTTTGTCATGCGAGAGTTTTTGATCGTTGTACGCTTTGTGTCGTTTGGCGACTCGGTCCGAATGTTTTTGAAATCCAGCCTTGGGAGCTTTGTATGTCGTTTTGACGCTTTTGTGTTCTGCAGCTGGAATGTTATGGGCATTGGCAGTCATCACCCCCCTCTGGTTTCGAGGAACTCTGAGCGGTGGCGATGATGGTTCGTCGGAAGCATGAACAGGAGTGCCAATGTATAGCTGCAGAGAAGATTCTGTCGCGTGAAGTGGTTTCAGGTTTGGTATGTCAAAGGGTTTAGATGCGGGCAGCGCATGTACCATTTTATCCGACCGGTGTTTGACGGTTTTATGGATCATTTGGTTGTAAGGTTCGGTGACTGTGCGCCTTGCATTTGCAAAAGTTGGGTTCATAGTCGCAAAAACTTGAGGTTTCAGAGGGTCTAGAGAGCTGGTTGGTGTGGCTCTTGTGACCATGCAGGCCTTATGGGTGGGTGGGTGGGTTTCAAAATGTGACACCACCATTGAATCATGGGTATCAAGCGTTTCAAGGGGGCCGTTTGGGGTTTTCTGCTCGGCCGTTGAGTTTTCAAGGTCATTTGATTCCTTGGTGTGACCTTGTATTTGAAGGTGACTTTTGATTTCTTGTGGACAGTACTCACCTTGGTCTTGGCGGTCGCTTTCACTCGGTTGCAGTTGTTCCAACAGTGCTAGTTGTGTGAGACTTGGGGTGTCCAAAGTGTTCAGAACAAAGCACTGTGATTCAGTTGTCCTTGTTGGGTCAAATGGGTGAGGGTGTTGCGTTTGAGCCCATAGTTTGAGATTCTTGAAATCAATCAGTGGCTCAAAACGGTTCAGTAGGTCTTTGCCAACAAGCAATGGAATGGCGTCAAGTTTGGACACGTAGACCGGATGTGTCAAGGTCATGGGTCCAATGGACATGTTTAGTAGTGATACGCCCAACAGGGTTGTTTTAGTGAGCGCATATGGTCGCACAGCTAATGAACAGGGTTCCAGTTTCAAATGTTTGTTAGCGCAGTTAGCAGCTACACGTAGTTTGTCAAAAAGGGTGTGTGACATGAGAGTGATGTCAGCAGCAGTGTCTAAAACAGCGTCCTGACACACCATGTCTTCAAGGGTCAGTGGAAGGTAGAATTTCCGTGCCACCCCCCTCTCGTTTAAATCACATAGGAATTGTGGAACCGGTGGTTTGACACAGAGTTGCGAAATGTCATTAGAGGAGTGGTCTGTGACTTGTGGTTGGGCTGCCATAACAGCACTGGACTGCATTGAGTCCTTTGGTCCTTCCTCATTTGCATGAGGGATTTTCTTCTTGCGTTTCCTCCATTTGGAACGCTTGTTTTGAGTTGGCACAGCTGATATAGCTAGAATGTTGGCAGTTTTATTCTCTTTGTAGCTTTGAATCTCTGCTAGGAGGTGTTGGACAATTTCAATATCTTCTCTACTGAGTTTCTTCTTCCTTCCAAGGTTTGTGATAGGTCTCTGCTTCTGAGCTTCTGTGATGGGATGGAGACCATTTGTTGTGGTTACGCGTGTCTTCGTATCGGTATCTGTAATCATGGTAGTCCGTATCGCGTTCTCATGACCTATCCCGTGGATATGGTCTACGACGGTAGTCAGGTTTTCGCAAAGTTGGTCCAAAGTGATATCCAGAGGACCTAGCGTGGTTTTGACCTTGATGAGGTCGGTTGGAAAAATGCTTCAGCTGTTTATGTACTCGTAGTGTAGGAGGTGAAGTAGACCGAGGAGCTCTTTCCAACTCCAAGGTGTTAGATGCACCGCTAATAGCTAGCACTGTGGCAGGCTCAGCGTGCTTGTTGCAGCTTTGTTGCTGTTTTTGGAATGCGTAATGTGCAAACTCTCTCAGCTGACTTATTGAGTTTGACCTTGGGTTAGCTGTAACTCCCAGGTAATGACTCACAGTGGGATGGAGGTTTTGGATGAAGAGGGTCTTGAAATTGTGGTCTTCTTCCATCCCTGGTGTATTTTGAGATCCAAAATATGCAAGTAGGAGTCTCTGGTAGTAGGCTTGTGTTGGCTCTGAGCGTCCTTGCTTCACGGCTAGGGCTGAGGTTAGCCCTGCGTGTAGGCAGTCGTCAGAGAACTCCTTTTTGATGGCTTCGTGGAGCAACATGTAGTTTGCTTTGATGTTTGTCGGCTGTCTGTCTATGAATTTTGATACTGACTTGTTAGATGTTAGCTTAATCAGATAGATGCGATCATCAATCGTAGCATCAGGATACTTACGCAGGTAGTAATCAATGTCCTGTAAATGGACTTTGGCATCAGGTGAACCCGTAGGTCCTGGATCAAATTTGGTGATATTTCGCGCGATTTTGTCAAGGTCGCAGTCTGAAGGGGCACACGCACGCTGTCCACGCAGTCATCCGTATTCAAAATGGGAATCGGGCGAGGGAGCGCGGTGGATGTCCCGGTATTCATGTCTTTCCTTTAGGAGCAGTTAACATTCCTTGTAGTCCTTCTTCACATTTTCAAGTTGACCTTCAACTCTTCTGAGTTCCTTCTTTGTGTCTTGAAGGGCATCTTCAAGTTCATTGTTGTCTTGGTGAAACATGTCATTCTTATGTATCAACCGTTATTTTCTTTCTCTGCACGGTCCAAATCTTGTAATGCTTCATCCAGTTGATTTTGAGTTTTGTCATTCTCCTCTTGAGATTGCTCCAGATTTTCTTTCAGTGTTTCATTCTCTTCTTGGAGCGATAGGATCGTTGTTTGTTGATTTGCTAGTTCGTTCTCGGCTACCTTTAATCTTGCGACTAATGTTAGCGCAAACTTACCTAACACACTGGTGAGGTCCTTGCCTTCTGGTAGTTTTTCAGTGTGTTCATTCAAGAGTTCTTCAGTGAGTGGCTTCAATTCTTCGGGCTGTGTTTCCTTGACCCGTGTTGTGAAGCTAGAAATTAAATTAGAAGTCCATGCTTCCAATGTTGTTTGAAGGTCATCCAGTTTGGTAAATCGGTCGGTTGTCTGTTGACTCGTCATGTTTGACCGTTGTTGTTATTTAGCTTTTGAAAAAAAAAAATCAACTCGTTGATTATTCTTAAATTTGTTCGACAAGGTTTAACCTTGAGTGTTTTATTTTACAACCGTGATAGTTGAAAGTTCCTTTTAGAATTTGTTTCAACTTGTAGGCTTGCAGAATGGGAAATAGAATTTTGAAATTATTTAGAAATGTAGAGATGCTTCAATTAATTTGTTTGTTGAAACTGTATGTTGATAAATAAAGTTGAATTGAAATTGGATTGAATTTGTTTCACAAAACAAAACAGGAATTTCAATTGTGTGGATTGACTTCTTTCCTTTGATTTTCAAACTCTAGTATTGGAATTTGTCATCAATAACTAGGTTTGGGATTTTGCAGAATGTCACTTTGAAAGTGAGGATTTATTTACAAAAGAAATACAAAAACATAAGAGGCTAAATGCTTTAAAGATTTAAGATTATAAGTTTCCACTTTCTTTTAAAGTTAAGGCTTTCCTTTGGTTTTATTTGTTAAAGCCTATTTTCATTTGAAGCATTAAATGTTTAAAATATTTACAAATTAGAAACAAGTGAATTGTTTGAATATTTGGTGTCCAAGGATTTCTTAGGAGTGAAGCCAATAGTGATCCATCTTGATTGTTATCTATAAATTTCTTATTTACAGAATAATCAATGTTTGCACCTTTTTGACTTTCCTTTTAAATTCTGGGAAAAATTTGAAAATTATGCTGGTTGGTTAAATGTTTTTCTTTTCCTGTAGAGAAAACATGAATCCAGAAATGACACAATGAGTTTAAACAACACCTAGAGCTTCTCTTAAGTGTTAATTGCTTAATGTGGTTTCCTAAATTTGAGAAAGAGGAAAAGTTATAAATATTCAGTAAGTCTGTAAATTTGTCAAAATGCACAGATTTAATCCTACTTTAATGTTACTCTTGAGTAAACATCAGCATTAGAATCCTTAAGCTAAAACTGGGTTTCTGTGGGAAGGGAATCACACCATATCACATTTAAAAACAGCAAAATAAACACACATATAGCTTCAAAGTTTGCAACTTTTTGCTTAGAAGTGTGTAAATATGTTTGCTTTTAGCTTAAAAGATTATAATATGTGGTTACATAAGTGATTAAATACAGTAGGGGTGTTTATGTATGTTCCTGTTATAGGTATCTATGCAGTGAGTGGGGGTTTCACCACTGAGAAAAACTTTCAGAAGCCAACAGGTCCTTTTCCTTTCTGTTCTTGGCATAAAAGTTTGGATTAGTGTTAAATTTAGTTTATTCCGATTAATATGAATTGCTTTGAAGTTACTTTGAAGACTTAATTTGGTTATAAATCATCTTTAAAGATTAGAAGTTTAAATAAAAATTGCAGTCCCTATATTTCACCACAAGATGGAGGCAGTTTTCGTCTGCACTTCCGGAAGAGGAAACCCAATGACGTCACTCAAGGAGTCAAGGATTTCTACTCAAAATGGCGGCTACAGGGAACTTTACCTAGACTTAAGATGGCGTCGCTTAGCCAATCTACACACGCGCAGTTTTGTGCACAGCTTGATGGTCGTGTGCGCGACTGAGCATGCACATGCCACGTGAATGCAGCTCAAGCTCCAGTCCATAAAACCACGCCTTGCTTTCCAAAGGCGGGAAAACTTCGGTCTCCCTAAACTTTATTCAACAAGTTTATACAATGGTTAATTCAATTAAATCCCCCAAGGGTTTGCTTCGCCTGCGGGGTGTTGAAATAATGGGGAAAACAAATAGGATTTCTTCGCTCTTTTGTTCCCAGGCCTATTTTAATTATTCAGCGTGTAATCACGCTTCTTAAGCATGCATTGAACAAAAACAAACAAAAAAAAAACACAAAAAAACTGACTAGAGTGCAGTGGGGTCTTTTCAATCCCCCCTTCTCTTGGTCAGCAGACACACACACAGCAGTAATCAGGGGGGCGAATTCACCCCCTCCCCCTCGTGACACAGAGAAAGACAATAGACTGGCTGCAGTCAAATGAACCACCTTTGTGAGTTAAAAATCAACCAAAATCACACACAGCTTATGTATTAATTTCTTTCATTCTGAGTGAGTCAAGTTCAACTAGGCTCTCACGCGGGGTACCATAAATGTAGGGGAAATATGGAAAATTAATAAATAAATATGATCAGGTATGAATTATTTAATTTATATTGATGTATTGGAATCTGAGATCAAATCTCGTTTCATATACATCAGAAAGGTTAATAACACTCGTGGGGCACCAGCTTCTATCTCTAAGAAGCAATTTAATCTTTAATTTCACTTTATACCTGTTTAATCACTCAATAAATTAATAATCAGTCCCAAATTATTTTTTTTCGTGAATTCGATACCTGTGCTTGAACAGACTCAGAATGAAATAAATTCTCAACAACTTCTCTCATTTTCACATATTTATTAAACGAAATTCATTAACAGACATTGCAGTAATTTTATTAATCATGAAATCAATCTTGTAAATGATAGATTAACAATGTCAATATTTTCGGAACCAGGGTTAAACAGAAATGAATTTCTATCAGTTTGAGTTAACAGATTATGGAAACAATGCAAATTTATGGAGAAAGTTTACTAATTATATGAAAAGTCCTGGATTAATCTTAAGAAAATAAAAAACTGAATTTTAATGAAAAGAAGAGTTATGTTAATGGCTTCTTAATTTGCATCTGATGAGATACACAAATCTCAGACGTTTAATTCAGCAGATGAATTAAAGTTTGCAGCTCACGTGATTCCTCGCTTGGAGTTTCCTCAGCCCAAGATTTCGTGGATGTTAGAGTAAATATCTGCCCGCAGATATTTCAGGATCCACAGTTCGACCTTTAAAAGTCAAGCGGTCGAAGAGGCTGGATTTTGGCTGTATGACCCAGAGTTGAAACTGGGCTCGGAGCCAGATGGTGCCGACGTTTCTTCAGCGTGTGATGAACAGCTGCGCGTTGATTCCTCAGCTGCACGTGATGTGGAGAGCTGCGTCTTCTAAGAGGCCTTCGATAATAATTAATTAAAGATATCTAATCCGATCTCAAATTAAAGAGCTTCGGACTTTAGATAAAAATAATAGCTTCTGGTGTGTGATTGGTCAAGAAAAATATTGTAAAAATAAAGTCAAGATTAAAGTTTACATTAAAATTAAACAAACGGTGGTTTTACAGAAAGTTTAACAAAGAAAAAGTGATAAATAAAAACTGGAGTTTAACTCCGATTAAGAATTGAGCTCAAAGAAATAGAATTCCTAGGCATTTAAGAGAAAAAGAAAAGACATTAAAATACAAAGTTACATAAACAAATTACGAGTTATCTGCTCTGTGTTCAGAAAAGCGACACGTGGTAGAAGTCTGTTCAGACGGTCCTTTGTTCTTTCTTGCTGTGTGTAGACAATAGACAATAGAGCGAGACAAACGTCGAAAGAGATGAATCAGAGCGAAGAGAAAAAGGGCGAAGAGAGGGGAAAAAAAGGCTGAGCGAAGACTCTTTCGCCTTTTATAAGTTCTGTTGAGCTTCCGCGGGCTTCCGGGTTGACCGGAATCTCAGCCAATGAGCGTCCTTCGTGGGCGGGCTCGATGAAGAAGCTGGGTGAAATGTGATATTGGTCCACACGAATACACACAATTTTAAATACAATGGAATATACTGTTGCACACTTATGTATAACTAAACTAACCTTAGTGTATCTTATAAGCAGTGCTTCTAAATCAACATGCAGGAATAAACATTCATTTAAACATTTTAAACATGCGTATATATATATAAATGTGGCGGCATGAAATAATAAGCTGCGAACTGAGGTTTAAAAGTGGGTTTTATTTCAATCCGCCATCATAGAACTCCCTCCAGCGCCGTGCAGGCGTGCCGGAGCGGGCTCTCAGGCTCTCGTCAGCAGATAGGCAATACGTGCAGTCAGAAGCAGTGGTCAGAGAGAGAGGGAGCAAGCGATATTCAGTTGGCTTATAAACCCAGCTACAGACAATACATGCACAGCAGTAAGCATGGACATTTGCATTTGAGAGTCACACACATCAATAGGAGGATTACTGACAGGAAGACATTTGCATTTGAGAGTCACACATAACAATAGGAGGATTACTGGCCGGAATTCCTCTCCACCTATTGATAACAGTCCATACATCTCACTGTTCTGTTAATTGCGCCAGCTGAGTGCTCTGCTAGTCTGTAGGCTGTGGGGGGTGACCCCACACACTCCCCCCCAGAGGGCTCAGCAGGAAGCTGAGGCCTCGATAGTCCGGCTTTGGTAGCGGGCAGGGAAAGCTCTGTGCAGGCGGAGGTGGAGGGAGGGGGGTGGGGTAGCAAGTGCCGGCCCAGGACGGCGAAATTGTTTGGGCCACGCAAAAATTGCCTGTGGATCCGCGATGTTGAGGGGCTGTCCCGTTGAACGTGGCGGAGGTCCACAGCGGCTGTGCGAAGAAAAATTTGTCTCTGACTCCTCTCGCGGCTATGAAGAAAAACAGGAGCTGCAAGGCTGCGTAGCGGCTGTGAGAAAAAAAAGGAGGTGCAGCTGTGTGAGGGACTTGGCGTGTTGGCTTTAGGTGTGCGCGCGCAGCCCTAAAGCCCTCGGGGACAGCTGATGGCTGAATTCCCTTTGTGCGCCGTGGCTGAGACCCATACAAAATCCTGTGAGCAAGCTGCGTGCGTGCTTCAGGTGTGTGAGCAGCCTTGAAGGTTCTGTGTGCAGCGGCGAAGGATGATGGCAGTCTGTGGAGCCGTTATTGTCCCGTGCGTGGTGCGCCGTCCTCGTAACCCCCCGGTGTGTGCGCGGGGGTTCAGTGCGTGGGTGTCCCGCTGTTGAGAGGCGAGTCAGGGTCAGGGAGCTTGATGGAGATCAGGGTCGTCGGCGCCGATGGTCCTCCCTGTCTTGGCTGTTGCTGTAGTTCGCTAGTGCCGGGTCATGGTGCATTCAGGTCCACGCGCTGCGTTCTCCGTCGGCCCTGGAGGTCGCCGTCTTGGAGAGAGGACGAGGTGCGTGCACTCTCGTGTGTATGCGGAGGAGCTGTGAGAGCGACCGGTCCCAGCGTGGATGTCCAGATCTCAGGCGAAGGACGCACCATGAAGCTTTATGCCGCTTTCCCGGTCGTGGATGATCTCCGGAGAGTTCGCCTGGTGGTGGCTCTGCGTCGAGGTCTCCCTGTAGCAGAAGGGAGGGCAGTCCATTTGCGTCAAGCTGCTGCGTTCACTCGTCGTCGGAGAATCACCGCTGGGTGCTGCGTTCGTTGTCAGCGTGTTCTTTTCTACGTCGGGTCACCAGTGTGGCGGCATGAAATAATAAGCTGCGAACTGAGGTTTAAAAGTGGGTTTTATTTCATTCCGCCATCACAGAACTCACTCCGGCGCCGTGCAGGCGCGCCGGAGCGAGCTCTCAGGCTCTCGTCAGCAGATAGGCAATACGTGTAGTCAGAAGCAGTGGTCAGAGAGAGAGGGAGCAAGCGATATTCAGTTGGCTTATAAACCCAGCTACAGACAATACATGCACAGCAGTAAGCATGGACATTTGCATTTGAGAGTCACACACATCAATAGGAGGATTACTGACAGGAAGACATTTGCATTTGAGAGTCACACATAACAATAGGAGGATTACTGGCCCGAATTCCTCTCCACCTATTGATAACAGTCCATACATCTCACTGTTCTGTTAATTGCTCCAGCTGAGCGCTCTGCTAGTCTGTAGGCTGTGGGGGGTGACCCCACATAAAATCAGATTAATGCATTTCACACATATTATTGATTTTCCACATTAAAACATCAGAGTCCATTTGCTTTTCATAGTTCTGAAAAGAAGAGAAGGTTTAGAATTGAGTTTGTAATAATGTACTTTAAAATTCACTGGTTAAATCCAGCATGTCCCAGAGTTTAAGGAAATTAACTGAGTTGTGGATCTGTGTGGCCAGGTCTCCATGTCTGTTCCATGTTTATGGAGGCAATAAAACCAAAGCTGGACATAGGGGAAATTCCTTAGGCTGGTTTTAACAAAGGAATGGGATTTCAGCTGTGGCCTGGAGGAAGAAAATCCATTCTTTACTGTCTTACTCCTGGGTGAAACAAAATGTCTTTAGGCAGAAGAATAATTATTGCTGAGCCAAAGTGAGATGACGCTACATATTACAAGTGGTTTCTCCAAATTCAACACAAAATTCCACTTTTAGATGACTGCTGCAGTTTCAAAATTATTCAACCCCTCCATGACAAGCATCTCCAGTGCTTAGTAGGGCACCCTTTTGCTATTATGACCTGCTGCAAATGTGATGCACAGCCAGACACCAGCTTCTAGCAGTGTTCTGAGGAAGCCCATTCCTCATGGGCAAAGACCTCCAGTTCACCAATATTCTTGGGTTTGCGTGCTGCAACTTTTTTCAAATCCCACCAGAGATTTTCAATGGAGTTCCAGTCAGGTGACTGTGATGGCCACTCTAGTATCTTCCAGGACTTCTTCTGAAACCAAGCCTTGGTGGACTTTGAGGTATGCTTGGCGTCATTGTCCTGTTGGAAGGTCCAGAGACACCCAAACTTCAGCTCGCTCACAGATGGCATGACATTTTCTCCCAGGACTTCCTGATCCTTGATTAAATCCGTCTTGTCCGCCACATGCTGCAGGTTTCTAGTGCCAGAGGGAAGTGAATCACCTCAGAACATCATTGAGTTGTAGTATACTGTATTTTACTGTGAAATAATATAGAATTTAACAGCATACTGCAGTATCCGTATGGAACATGGATGGAATGTGGACGGAACATGTATGGAACATTCCATACCATATGTTCCATGTTTTAGTAATCTCCACTGCATGCAAACTCTTGCAGTAGTCTCTTAAGAAGCAGTATTTTACTACAACTTATCAAACCCATTAGAAAGTGAGTATGTGTTAAATAATGTTGGTAACTGAAACAATAAAAATGCGCTTCAGTCATGTATCTGTTTAGTTCCGTTTCTTACATGGACAATGTAATAACAATAAGTCAATAGAAATACCATCTCTGTTGCATTGTTTTACATTGTAATAGGTACTTATTGGCTAAATTTAGACTAGTTAGTTTCTTTGTTTTCATTTATACATTAGCTAACTATGGTATGTGATATCTTTGTATATCATTAGTTTATGCGTACAACCTCATGTAGTACATTACAGTCAGTAAGAAAGACATTGATGTGTTTGAAGAAACAGTCTTTTTGGTCTAGTAACCCTAAGGACAAACAGAGACAGGGAGAGTTAATGGCAGACCCTGGAGGGGATGTACAGAATTGTCCAGTGCTTACTGTTTATAGTGATGGGGTTAAGCTCAGGTTAAGCTCAGGTTCAGCTCGGCGGCTACGGTCAGGAAGACAGTGCCTGCTGTCTCGGTTGCAGCTGAAGGTGGTTGATGAGTCTGGGGGAGCACGGTGCAGCTTGGTCCACCGCCGGGGGGGGGAGAGGTCCGCCGCCATGGATCTCCGCCTGTGCACAGGGAATGAGTGAAGATTAAGGTGAATTGAGCGAGGGCTCACTTTGAGCTGAGGTGTAGAGCCTTCCTGATGCCGGCTGGCAGGAGGCTGGGTTCAAAGACAAAGGTAGGCTGTGGCAAGGAAACGCAGGAACGAAGATGAAGGCGAGTGCAGGTCTCATTAGGAATGGAGACTGATGACTCCGCGCTGATCCAAGGGCAGCGCGGTCTAAATAGCCCTGGCCATGATGGAGAGCAGGTGTGCACGTAGCTGAGGATGATAGGCAGCCAGAGCAAACCATTACAGTACTCCCCCCCATGAGACGCCTCTCGGTGGTCGATTCAGCCTACCTGGGTGCATCCGGTGGAAGTCCCTGATGAGTTGATTGTCCAACACGAAGGAGGGATGCACCCAGGACCCCCATTCCGGGCCGTAACCCTCCCAGGCCACTAGGTACTGCAGGCCGTGACCCCGGCAGTGAACGTCCAGGATGGCATTGACCTTCCACACCGGGTCGCTGTTGACCACCACTGGTGGAGGTGGAGACCTGGGAGGGGGACACAGAGGGCTGGAAGAGAAGGGCTTGACCTGCGAGACATGGAAGGTTGGACAGATGCGGGGGAGGGGAGCTAGGCGCACAGACACAGGGTAGATAATGCAGGTTATGGTGACAGGCCCAATGAACTGCTAAGACATCTTTCTTGCCTCTGCCTTCAAGTTAATATGCTTGGTAGATAGCCATACCTGCTGACCCACCTGGTAGGGAGGGGCCGGCGTCCTGCGATGATTAGTGGTCGTGAAATTGCGCTCTGCCGTGCGTCATAGTGCGGTCCGGGTCGCCCTTCAGAGCTGGCGGCAGTGCCTCAGGTGGGCTCGGATGAAGGGAACGGCGATACCCTTCTCCTCTTCAGGGAACAACGGGGGGTTGTAGCCCAGCGAGGCCTCAAATGGGGACATGCCGATCGTTGAAGAGATGGTGGTGTTATGAGCATACTCGATCCAAGGGAGATGGGTGCTCGCCGGGTTGGCGGTGGCGACACACCGCAGCGCAACCTCCAACTCCTGGTTTGCCCGCTCACATTGTCCATTACTCTGTGGGTGATATCCAGAAGACTCACTGTAGCCCCAAGGGCATTGCAAAATGACCTCCATACCTGGGAAATAAAAGGGTCCCCGGTCGGAGACGATGTCCAGGGGAATACCATGTAATCTCACCACATGCTGGACAAGAAGGTCCACCATCTCCCTTGCCGTAGGCAGCCCCTGCAGGGGAATAATACTATAGTTCTTAATGAAGCAGCGGTAGAAATTGGCGAATCCCAAAAAACTGCTGAAGCTGCTTCCTGGAGGAAGGAGTGGGCCAATCTACCACCGCTTTTACCTTGTCGGGGTCCGGGATGATTTCATTGTGGGAGATGATGAAACCAAGTAAAGATGTCTTGGAGGTGTGAAACTCACACTTCTCGGCCTTCACAAAGAGCTTATTCTCCAGGAGCCGCTGCAATACTCGCCTCACGTGCACCCGATGCTCATCTAAGGACTGTGAAAAAGTCAGGATATCATCCAGATAGACAAACATGAATGCACCCAAAAAGTTCCTCAGCATGTCGTTAATAAGGCGCTGGAATACGGCGGGGGCGTCGGTCAGTCCGAACGGCATTACCAGATACTCAAAATGCCCGCTAGGGGTCTGGAAACCCGTCTTCCATTCGTCGCCCTCCGGAATCCACACCAGATGATAAGCGTTGTGGAGGTCCAGCTTGGTGAACCAGGAGGCCCCCTGGAGGGAATCGAATGCCGTATTAATTAAGGGAAGGGTGTACTTGTCCTTGATGGTGATATTATTTAATTCCCGAAAGTCAATACACGGCCTCAGCGAGCCGCCCTTCTTGCCCACAACCCCCCCCCCGCCCCCACCGCCGAGGACGAAGGCCGGATTATGCCCGAGTTCATATTCATGAGTTCATGGAGGCCTATGTTAAGGAGTTGACTCCTTTAATATGGGCCTCCATAGGCTCCTGCTCCGGTGCTGACAGGCCGTAGAGTCGACTCAATGGCAGCGGGGCTCCAGCACGGAGATTGATTACACAGTCGTATGGGCGGTGAGGGGGGGAGGGAAAGGGCCTGGGTCTTGCTGAAGGCGGCCCCCAAGTCGTGATACTCTGGAGGGACCTTAGACAAGTCGGGGGGGGGGGTGACGGGGGCACCCAGGGGCACGGACGGCGAGCAAGCAGCAGACTGCAGACAGGTACTGGGGCAGAACGAACTCCATGAAACCACGCTCCCAGAGTGCCAGTCAATAGAGGGGTTATGAAGCCGGAGCCAAGGACAGCTGAGAATTACCGGGGAAGAGGAAACCGGCAGCATGAATAGCCTTAGCTCCTCCCGATGATTACCAGACACTATGACTGACACTGGGGCGGTCTGCTGGGATACTACGGCAAGGGGGGCTTTAGACAAGGCAATGAGTTTGAGTGGGGTCTTTAACGATTGACAGGGGAGCCCTAGCTGGGTTGCCAGTTCCCCCGAGATGAAGCTCTGCTCAGCCCCCAAATCAATCAAGGCGTGTGTGGCTATTTCAGTTTGATTATGAATGAAGCAGATAGGAAGGAGAAATCTAGAGAAGGGATTGGATTGAGGTGAGTCCGTGAGTCCCCCTACTGTGACGCACGGACTCCCTCTTTTGGCTGTAATGGACATGATGCTACCTTGTGCTCCTCGCTCCCACAGTAAAGGCACAACCCCAGCTCGCGGCGGCGCTGTTTCTCCACCAGCGGCAGCTTTGACTGTCCTATTGTAGTGCATATGTTGGTTACATATTCCCCACAATTGTGTTGCTGTATGTGTATTGTGTGCTTCACGTCTCATGGAACAAAGAGGACTGAGACTCTGGGATTCAGCAGAGGAGTGTGAGATTCGCCCTTTGTGTCCGGGAGATGACCGGGGAAGATTTCCGGGCCACAGAGACTAGAGAACAATGGCGTGAGATCAAAGGGGTTACTTTGGGATTGAGATTAAGTACCATGTGACTGTATGTTTGATTAAACACCATGTGACTGCTGTTTCGTGCCTGGGGTATAAAACCCCTGATGTGAGATGAAAACTTCCTCTTGATTTGCTTTGAGACTTGATGGAGATGTGCTCTGTGAATAAAGCTGAATCTGAGGGACAAACTCACCCTCATCCTTGAACACATTCTCCACACTGGTGACCTTACGACTCAGAATGAGCAGAAATAATTCTCCCGAGCAGGGCTCGGCAGAAGCCAGCCTGATGGCTGCCTCCACACTCCGGCTGCCTGACTTCTGGCAGCATAGCCCGCGCTCCTGGTTCAGCGCGGTCGAGGCGCAGTTCAACCTCCAGAGAATCTTCAAGGACGACACGAGATTCTACCATGTTGTGGCGAAGCTGGACAGCCACACTGTTCAGAGGGTGGAAGATTTGGTCAACCACCCACCGGATAGCGACAAATACGGCGCCTTGAAAGCTGCACTTATCAGTCATTTCACCCCCTCCGTGCAACAGCGAGCAGAGGGGCTCCTGACGTTGACGGAGTCGGAGAACGACAGACCCGTAGACCTGATGGTCAAAATGCTGAGGCTGAAAGACTCCAAGGACTGCAAATTTATCTTCGCCCACCTTTTCCTCCAGACCCTACCGCCAGCGGTGAGAGTTACCCTGGCAGATTCACCCCGGTTGGCCAAGCGAGACTACCACGGGCTGAGCAAGGAGGCGCAGCGACTCGTCGATGCCCACAAGCGGAGCGCAGTTTCGGCTGCATCAGCAGAGCTAGGAGCGACGCCTGGAGACGGCATGGGGCCAGTGGTTGCAGCACCAGACGCGCCGACGACGGCAGCAGTCAGCACCAAGCGACACGGAGCGGGCGACATCCTGTGCTTCTATCATCACCGTTTTGCAGAGAGGGCACACAAGTGCCTCCCGCCGTGCCACTTCAAGCGTTCGGGAAACGCCAAGACCGAGGGTCGGTAGCGGCTGCGGCCCTCGGAGAAGAGAACAAGCTGCTTTACCTGACGGATGCACGTTCGGGGAAACGATTCCTCGTGGACACAGGCTCCCAGATGAGCTTCATCATGCCTTCCTACATGGACCGGCTGATGCCGTCCCAAGTTCCCCGGGTGTCAGTGTCAGCAGCGAACAGCTCAGCTATTAAGACCTTCGGTGAGAAGACTCTGCTTCTGTCTTTGCAGGGTCGTTCATTTGAGTGGACTTTTGTGGTAGCTGCAGTCAGTTTCAACATGTTAGGGGCTGATTTTTTGTGCTCACATGGTTTATTGGTTGATCTTGCTAATAGACGTCTGGTTAATGCACTGTCTTTTCATTCTATTCCCTGCACAGCACGAGTGGCACCGCCAACTGCACAAGCCAACGTCACTATTGCGGGTGGTAAGTTTCACGCACTCCTCACTGAGTTCCCAGCACTAACAGTCCCAACGTTTTCGGCGACAGTGGCCAAACATGGGGTGGAGCATTATATCACTACCACCGGGCCGCCCGTTTTTGCAAAAGCTCGGTGCCTGGACTCAGCTAAACTGGCCATAGCACGCATTTTTTCTAAAATAGATTTAGTGCGTGGCTACCATCAGGTTCCAGTGCGTGCCCAGGACATACCCAAAACAGCGGTAATAACTCCTTTCGGGCTTTTTGAGTTTTTGCGCATGCCTTTTGGACTCAAGGGGGCCGCGCAGACGTTCCAACGCATGATGGACTCGGTGCTGCGCGACCTCCCTTTCGTGTTCGTCTACTTGGATGACATTTTAGTAGCCAGCACGTCCGAAGACGAACACGAAAACCACCTCACGGCAGTTTTCCGGAGGCTGGCAGAGCATGGGTTAATAATTAACCCAGCGAAGTGCCAGTTTGGGGTAGCGCAGATTGATTTTTTAGGGCATCGCGTTTTGCCAGAAGGAGCGGTCCCTCTCCCCGATAAAGTGCACGCAATAACAAATTTTCCCCAACCTCAAACGGTCAAAGCGTTACAGGAGTTTTTGGGAATGGTTAATTTTTATAACAGTTTCCTCCCAAGTGCAGCGCGGCTCATGCAACCATTGTATGCGGCAGTAAAAAAACAAAAACCCACAAATAAAATCGAATGGTCTCCTGAGCGGGACCGCGCATTCTCTCAAGTCAAAATAGCGCTGGCAAACGCGGTTTTGTTGGCACACCCAGTTCCAACGGCCCGCATGGCCCTCACCACTGACGCGTCCGATTTAGCGGTAGGGGCGGTCGTTGAACAGTGGGTAGTGGGGACCTGGCAACCGCTCGCATTTTTCAGCAAAACCTTGCGCGATAGCGAGCAAAAATACAACGCGTTCGACAGGGAGTTGTTGGCCCTACACTTAGCCATCCGCCATTTCCAGTTCTGGCTGGAAGGGCGCCGTTTCACCGCGTTCGTGGACCACAAACCGCTGACTTTTGCGATGGCCAAGATTTCTGAACCTTGGTCGGGCCGGCAGCAAAGACAGCTGGCCGCGATATCAGAGTTCACCACCAATATCCAGCATGTCGCAGGTAAACATAATGTAGTGGCAGACTGCCTCTCGCGTGCTGTGCCGGAGCCAGACCATGTGAGGGCAGCCGCGGGCCAGGGAAGCGACGCGGGAGCGTGCGCGGCCCCGGTCCGCGTGGGGTTAGATTATGCAGCCATGGCCACGGAGCAGGTTAGCGATGCGGACGTGCGTGCGCTCCAGTCTGGACCAACAGGGTTAAGGCTGGAGCACAGGGTGCTGCAAATGGGTATGCCTCCCCTAATCTGCGATGTCTCCATGGGATGGCCGCGCCCCGTGGTACCAGCTGCGTGGCGCCGCCGCGTTTTTGACTCGATCCATTCTCTGGCGCACCCGGGGGTGCACACATCTGTCAAAATGGTGGGGGAGAAATTTGTATGGCCGGGGTTGTGCAGACAGGTCAAGGAATGGGCAACAGCCTGCGTAGCGTGTTAGCGAGCCAAAATACACAAGCATACTAGAGCTCCTTTGGAGCCTTTTCACATTCCTGCTAAGCGCTTTGATCACGTGCATGTCAACTTGGTAGGCCTCCTCCCGTCGTCACAGGGGCACACACATCTTTGGACGATGGTGGATCGCACCACGCGTTGGCCAGAAGCGGTTCCTCTGGCGTCAGCCACAGCGGAAGAAGTGTCACGCGCGTTTTTAACAGCTTGGGTAGCGCGTTTTGGAGTCCCGTCGGACATAACGTCAGACGGGGTCCTCAATTTGTCTCCAAACTCTGGTCGTCGATGGCCCGCAGCCTAGGGGTAAAGATCCACCGCACCACCGCGTACAACCCCCAGGCTAACGGTTTATGCGAGCGTTTTCACAGGTCATTGAAAGCGGCCCTCAGAGCGTCACTTACGGATACAAATTGGGTTGACAAGTTACCATGGGTCTTATTGGGGTTGCGTTCTGCACCTAAGGAGGATTTGCAAGCCTCTCCAGCGGAATTAGTTTTTGCACAGCCGCTCCGTTTGCCAGGGGAATTTCTCCCTGATAATCCTGCCCCGAATTGCCCCCCCGCTCAGCTGTTGCAGAGCGGCACAGGATCAAACGCGCTTCCTGGCCCGGTTCATCACAGTTTCCCACACGTTTTTGTGCCGAAGGCTTTAAAAAATGCGGAGTTTGTTTTTGTGAGACATGATGCTTGTTGCCCCAGCCTGCGCCCGCCTTACGATGGGCCGTTCAAGGTGCTGGAAACAAGAGAGAAGCATTTTTTGCTAGATTTGGGAGGCAGAAAAGAATTGATTGTTTTTAACAGACTCAAACCCGCTTTTGTTTTGGCGGATGAAGAGGTGCAGTTGGCGAGAGCCCCCCATCGCGGTAGACCCCCTAGAGGGCATTCTACAGGACTCCCACAGAGATTGACTAACAGTTCTAATCCACAGGTTCAGACAGCAGCAAAGCCGGCTTTCAGCAGATACGGCAGGAGACTGAGAGTTAGGCAACTGGTGGATTGATGTGTAGTGATGTTATGATGTCATGTGTCTCTGGTTATGTTTGTCCCATTTAGAAATTTGGGGGGGTCTTATAGCGCATATGTTGGTTACATATTCCCCACAATTGTGTTGCTGTATGTGTATTGTGTGCTTCACGTCTCATGGAACAAAGAGGACTGAGACTCTGGGATTCAGCAGAGGAGTGTGAGATTCGCCCTTTGTGTCCGGGAGACAACCGGGGAAGATTTCTGGGCCACAGAGACTAGAGGACAATGGCGTGAGATCAAAGGGGTTACTTTGGGATTGAGATTAAGTACCATGTGACTGTATGTTTGATTAAACACCATGTGACTGCTGTTTCGTGCCTGGGGTATAAAACCCCTGATGTGAGATGAAAACTTCCTCTTGATTTGCTTTGAGACTTGATGGAGATGTGCTCTGTGAATAAAGCTGAATCTGAGGGACAAACTCAGCCTCATCCTTGAACACATTCTCCACACTATAACCATTGGCTCTGGGGCATCCAGGGAATCAGAGGGAGGTAGGGTCAATAAGGGGGACTGTAGGGAGTGGTGATATTGGAAGCCTGAGCGACCAGAACTTTTATGCTCGGTCGCCCGCTCCCTTAGCCTGTTATCAAGGCTAATGGCTAGGGAAATCAGCTCAGTTAGCCTACTTGGTTTCTCTAAGCGGGCTAGCTCGTCCCACAGGCCAGGGCTAAGGTTCCTGATGAAAATGCTATAGAGCGAGGCGTCCTCCCACCCCACCTCTGTGGCCACCACCCGGAAATCGACAGCATAGTCCGCTACGGACTTGGCTCCCTGTCTCAGGTTTAACAGCCGGGAGGTAAGCACACTGTCTTGGTCGGAGTGGTCGAACACCTCATTGAACTCACTGACGAACTGGTTATAAGTCAAACTAGTGTAGTTTGCCCTAGCCATTATAGCATATGCCCAAGCTAGTGCTTGCCCTTCCAAAAGATTGACTACGTAGCAGATCCGGCTATGGTCTGTGGGAAAGTTCCCGGGCACCCGCTGGAACACTATCTTGCATTGGAGCATGAACCCCCTAGCCTCCCCTAGCTTACCACTAAAGCGGGTGGGAGTGGGGATGGGTGTTAGCCGGGATGTGGGGCCCTGCACGGGTTGGCCGGATTGGGAGCTAGCGAGAGCAGAGGTGCTACTTGGGGCCAGAGGGAAAGCCTGCGGGCCTGCCAGGCAATCCAACCGATCAGTTATATGGGTCAGTTGAGTAAGAATGATCTGCTGTTGGTAAGCTAATTGATCTACTCAAGCCTTAAGGTTGTTAACTTTGCGCGCTAGCGCGCTGTCTGCTGGGTCACTTTGGCGGAATCGTACTGACATGGTTAACTGACCCAGAGAGCAGACTCGGACTCAAAAGTAGATACAATTATCTTTATTGTGATTAATGTATGTGTGTGATCGTGTAGCAGCTGGGGGCGAGCAGAGCATCGTGCAACCTGGCAACCGTAAGGACAAACAGAGACAGGGAGAGTTAGTGGCAGACCCTGGAGGGGATGTACAGAATTGTCCAGTGCTTACTGTTTGTAGGGATGGGGTTAAGCTCAGGTTCAGCTCAGCGGCTACGGCCAGGAAGACAGTGCCCGCTGTCCCGGTTGCAGCTGAAGGTGGTTGGTGAGTCTGGGGGAGCGCAGTGCAGCTCGGTCCGCCTCCAGGAGGGACAGAGGTCCGCCGCCACGGATCTCCGCCTGTGCACAGGGGAACGAGTGAAGATTAAGGTGAATTGAGCGAGGGGTTACTTTGAGCTGAGGTGTAGATCCTTCCTGACGCCGGCTGGCAGAAGGCTGGGTTCAAAGACAAAGGTAGGCTGAGGCAAGGAAACTCAAGAACGAAGATGAAGGCGAGTGCAGGTCTCATTAAGAATGGAGACAGATGACTCCGCGCTGATCCGAGGGCAGCGTGGTCTAAATAGCCCTGGCCGTGATGGGGAGCAGGTGTGCGCACAGCTGAGGATGATAGGCAGCCAGAGCGAACCATCACATCAACACACTAAAGTAAAGGGATGGTAAAGAGCCTGCACATTAATGCAATACAAAAAGCTATTAGACTTACTCCAAATCAAATAAGTCAATTTATACTTCCGGAATATAACCAGCTGGATTAATCTCTGTGGTATTGATTGAAGAGAAGTAATATCCAGTTGTAACATTCTATTTTCATTCAGTCCAGACTCAAATATTTAAGCAAATTTTATGGAGCAGCTTAGTAATCCAAAAGGACAAAGGGGAATTTCTATCAGGCCTGATTCATTCAGCATATTAAACAGCAGGCTAACTGAAAGCACACTAATCAGACAGACACTGGAATTAAAAAAAAAAAAAAAAAAAACAAGCTTCCAGTGGACATTTCTATGCCGCTGATTTAAATCCAATCACCAGGGAAATATGTCGTCAGATGTCTTTATTTTCTTCTGAAGGATTTCCTTACATCAGCACGCCTGCCTGCTGTGAGCCCAAATGCGTTTCAGAATCTGCATGGTGTAATTTAGCTAGCCTTGTTGCTGGAATGCATGTGGGAAAATGTTTAAATTCTCTTTCCTTTGCTTGACACAGTTTTTTTTCCCTTTTTTTTTAACTTACTCATCAATGCCCTCAACCAGACGGAAGTTGAGGTTGTCACTGGGCTGCTGAGGTCTGCCAGCATTGTCTATGAACACCAGCGTGGAGGGATCCAGCTTCCTCACCTGAGTATATACAGGAGAGACAAACAGATACTGAGGAAGAAAGCTTGATATAAGTGAATTGTTGAAGAGGTTAAGTTAATCTAGTATGGAATCTCTCTTAAATTAAAAGCTGTGCAATAAAATTGGTGAACAAAATAAAGGTGAAATAGATACTGCTAAAGGGAAAAAAAAAATCTGCAACTTTTGTGCCAACATACTTTTCCAATCCTCTGGTAATTTTTCCCTACCACTCAGAGCCTGTATCAACTTCTTCCTGAACTCTCTGCGGTCCTTCATTCTGTAACTTCCATCCATCCATCCATTTGTCAAGGGTACACCCTGGACAGATCGCCAGTCCATCGCAGGGCCAACACAGAGAGAAAACATTCACTCTCACAGGCATACCTAAGGACAATTTAGAATACCCAGTTTGATGCCAATTAACCTAACTTGCATGTAACTTCCCCCATTTAATCCTTAGCTCCGCCCTCACTCACTTCCTGTTCTTGTTTTCCAGTCATGCTACAGACTACCACCTGATGCTGCCTAGCTACATTCTCCTGTGACACCACCTTGCAGTCTCCCATCTCTTTCAGATTGTTCTTTCTGCATCAGATGTAGTCCACCTCTATGCACCTTCCTCCACTCTTGTATTTCACCCCATGTAACTCTCTCTTCTTGAAGACGCAGATACAGACTACAGCTCCTGACCAGATGGAGTGAGGTGCGTGGTGGTGATGTGCCTGTGGGCTGGTTGCCAACCACCAATCGAATCTAAAGGAAGAAGGAGTTAAGATATATAGAGTGATACATTGCATCTGGAAAGTATTCACTGCGATTCAATTTTCCACATTTTGTTATGTTACAGCCTTATTCCAGAAGGGATTAAATTCATTTTTTTTCTCACAATTCTACACACAATACCCCATAGTGACAATGTGAAAAAAGTGTTTTTTTTTTAAATTTTTGCAAATTTATTAAAAAAAACAAAACAAAAAAAAAAACAAGAAATCACATGTACATACACTACCGTTCAAAAGTTTGGGGTCTCTTCGAAATTTCCTTATTTTTGAAAGAAAAGCACTTTTTTCAATGAAGATAATTTTAAACTAATCAGAAATACACTCTATACATTGCTAATGTGGTAAATGACTATTCTAGCTGCAAATGTCTGGTTTTTGGTGCAATATCTAGATAGGTGTATAGAGGCCCATTTCCAGCAACTATCACTCCAGTGTTCTAATGGTACAATGTGTTTGCTCATTGCGTCAGAAGGCTAATGGATGATTAGAAAACCCTTGTGCAATCATGTTAGGTCTGCAATGCTGTAATTGCTGCAAATGGAGGATTCTTTGACGAAAGCAAAGTTTGGAGGAAAAAATTATTTCAAATACAAATCATTATTTCTAACCTTGTCAATGTCTTGACTATATTTTCTATTCATTTTACAACTCATGGTGGTAAATAAGTGTGACTTTTCATGGAAAACACAAAATAATTGTCTGGGTGACCCCAAACTTTTGAACGGTAGTGTAAGTATTCTCAGTACTTTGTTGATGTACCTTTGGCAGCAATTACAGCCTCAAGTCTATTTGAATATGATGCCACAAGCTTGGCACACCTATCTTTGGGCAGTTTCGCCCATTCGTCTTTGCAGCATCTCTCAAGCTCCATCAGGTTGGATGGGAAGCGTCGGTGCACAGCCATTTTCAGATCTCTCCAGATATGTTCAAATGGATTCAAGCCTGGACTCTGGCTGGGCCACTCAAGGACATTCACAGAGTTGTCCTGAAGCCACTCCTTTGATATCTTGACTGTTTGCTTAGGATCATTGTCCTGCTGAAAGATGAACTCTCACCCCAGTCTGAGGTCAAGAGTGCTCTGGAGCAGGTTTCATCCAGGATGTCTCTGTACATTGCTGCATTTATCTTTCCCTCAATCCTGACTAGTCTCACAGTTCCTGCCACTGAAAAACATCCCCACAGCATGACACTGCTCCCGACATTGGCGTGGTGATGAACAGTGCCTGTTTTTTTCCAAGCATGATGCCTGACATTCATGCCAAAGAGTTCTTTGTCTCATCAGACCAGAGAATTTTGTTTCTCATGGTCTGAGAGTCCTTCAGGTGCCTTTTGGCAAACTCCAGGTGGGCTGCCATGTACCTTTTACTAAGGAGTGGCTTCCGTCTGGCCACTCTACCATACAGGCCTGATTGGTGGATTGCTGCAGAGATGGTTGTCCTTCTGGAAAGTTCTCTTCTCTAAACAGAGGGATGCTGGAGCTCTGACAGAGTGACCAACAGGTTCTTGGTCACCTCCCTGAATAAGGCCCTTCTTCCCCGATCGTTCAGTTTAGACAGCCGGCCAGCTCTAGGAAGAGTCCTGGTGGTTCTGAACTTCTTCTGTTTATGGATGATGGAGGCCACTGTGCTCATTGGGACCTTCAAAGCAGTAGAAATTTTTCTGTACCCTTCCCCAGATTTGTGCCTCGAGACAATCCTGTCTCAGGGGTCTACAGACAACTCTTTTGTCTTCATGCTTGGATTGTGCTCTGACATGCACTGTCAACTGTGGGACCTTATATAGACAGGTGTGTGCCTTTCCAAACCATGTCCAATCAACTGAATTTACCACTGGTGGACTCCAATTAAGCTGTAGAAACATCTCAAGGATGATCAGTGGAAACAGGATGCACCTGAACTCAATTTTGAGCTTCATGGCAAAAGCTGTAAATACTTATGTACATGTGATTTCTTTTTTTTCCCCCACAATATCTTTATTGAACCTTTTTTTTTAACAAACATGACACAAACAAACACCAACACTAAAGTACTACAAAAAAAAAATGCACTAAAAACACCTACAACCACCAACAAAATCAAGTCTTCAACAATGCTCCTCTGTTTAGTCTAGACCAGGGGTGGGCAGTGAGGGCCATTCCACTGCAGGTTTTCTGTTCCACTCAGTCTCTTCAGCAGGTGTTTGCTCTGATCAGCTTCAAGGATTGCTAATCACTGACAACACCTGCTGAAGAGACTGGGTGGAACAGAAAACCTGCAGTAGAATGGCCCTCCATGGCACATGATTGCCCACCCCTGGTCGAGACAATCCATTACATAAGTATACATATTATGTTCACCAGTTTGGAATTTACAAGGTCCACACACATCATTCACCTTCTTCTTCAAGAGTTATGTTTAAATTTTTTACATAATCAATAAAAGGTCTCCATATATTCTCAAACACACTTTCCTTTGATTTCAGTATGTATGTTATTCTTTCTAATGGAAGGTTTGTTAACATCTGTCTTAACCACTGAGTCACATCTGGTCTATGAGTCTTTTTCCACAGTAGTGCAATACATTTTTTGGCATTAAGCAAACTGAGGTCTATGAATGTTCTTTCACTTTTATTAAAGTTATGCTTTTTTGGGTACAGACCCAACAAAAACAGTTTAGGATTCAATATGATTTGTTTTGAAATTATTTTTTCAATTGTTACCCTCACCTCTTCCCAAAACATTCTAATTATTCTACATTCCCATAAACAATGAAATAGGGTTCCTTTACTTTCCATGCATTTTGTGCATGTATCTGGTATGTTTTTGTTATTTCTATTTAACTCCACCAGTGTAACATACATCCGCATTAACCATTTAAAATGTATCAATTTAAGACGTACATTTATTGATTTGGTTTGAGCTTCTGTACAAGCCAATTCCCATTGTTCCTCTGAAATTTCAGTTTGCAGATCTTCTTTCCAGTAGTTTAATCTTTTCTGTGAGTTTTCACTTGAGGATAGTGTCAATGAGTTATAAAACTCTGAAATAATACCCTTTCTTTTACTAACTTTCATCAACATTTTTTCCAAGGATGAATAAATAGGTCGAGTGAGAGCATTATTTTGGTTTGATCGAATAAAGTTCCTAAGTTGAAGATATTTAAAAAAATGTGTTCTATTAAGATTAAATTTGATCCTCAGCTCTTCAAAAGACATTATGTTATCTGAACATGACAAATATAAATCTTGAATTTTTTGGATCCCTTTTAAACTCCATACTTTAAACACAGCATCCGCTCTCCCTGGTTTAAAATATTGATTACCCCATATTGGACTAAATTGTGACAGTAAGTGTGGTTCTTTTAAATATTTTTTAGTTTCACACCATATTTTAATCATATGTTTTACAAATGGGTTTTTAACTTGTTTCTGTATTTTTTTTGCCGAGTCTGAATATATGAATATGGGAAGAGGTAAAGGCAAATTGTATGATTCCATTTCAGTCCAGTGAGGGAGATCATTTGATGAAAAATAATATGTCATAGACCTCAGTTGTGCCGACCAATAATACAACATAAAATTTGGACATTTCAGACCTCCTCGATCAAATGGTAAATATAATAAAGACAAACGTAATCTAGCCCTCCTGTTGTTCCATATAAATTCCACTAACTTTTTTTTAATTCTTGAGAATAAATCTAAAGGTGGTGGTAAGGGAATGTATTGAAATAAATAAAGTATTTTAGGTAAGATATTACTTTTAAGTATATTGATTCTCCCGATCATCGACATTGGTAGTGACATCCATCTCTGAAGTAACTCATTAATATCTGTCATTAAGGCTTCATAATTGACACTGGCGACTGATTCTAGCTTAGGCACAATTTGGATACCTAAATATTTAAACTGATTTACAACATTGAATTGATTTACCTCAGGGGCTGGGTAATTTCTCTGGGTCTCATTTAGCATTTATATTGAAGATTTAGTTTTATTTATTTTATATCCTGATATTTCCCCAAAATTCTTTATTAAATTCAACAAGGTCGGAATTGATTTTTTAAGATTCGACATAAACAAAATTATGTCATTGGCATACAGGGAGATTTTATGTTCTGTTGGTCCAACTTTAATTCCATATATTTGTGACTGTAGACGTATCGCCATCGCTAAAGGTTCAATTGCCATAGTAAACAGTAAAGGTGAAAGTGGACAGCCTTGTCGACATCCTCTATTGATTTTTATTGATTTTGAAATATTGTTATTTGTTAGGATTTCTGCTGTAGCATTATTATATATTATCTGAACCCATTTTATGAAATTATTTCCAAGTCCAAACCTTTGTAAGACTTCAAAAAGAAAGGGCCATTCGACTCTATCAAAGGCCTTTTCGGCGTCCAGTGATAGGAGAGCTATATCCGGTGCTTCTTCATTAGAATAAATAATATTAAATAGTCTTCTTACATTATGGAAGCCTTGTCTTCCCTTTATAAAGCCATTCTGATCTCGATTAATAATATTTGGTAAAATTTCTTGTATTCGTCTTGCTAAAATTTTACAGATTATCTTAAGGTCGGCATTTAATAGGCTTATTGGTCTCATATTTTCACATTTATTAGAGGGTTTACCTGGTTTTGGCAACAGTATAATTAAGGCATTATTCATGTATGATGGTAAATTACTATTTTGAAATGCTTCTAAAACCATTTCCAAAAAAGGTTTTATTAATTTATTCTTAAATTTTTTATAAAGGTCAACTGGAAGACCATCTGGTCCTGCACTTTTTCCTGATTTCATATTATCAATGGCTAGCCCAACTTCTTCTTGACTAATTTTAGACTCCAGTATCTCCCTGTTTTCATTTGAAATACACGGTATAGATAGTTCGTTCAAAATCCCATTTAGTTTTGTTAAGTCAGATTCATTTTTGGTATCATATAATTTTTCATAGTAATCTCTAAAGGCTCTATTAATTTCTAAAGGATCTATAACTACCTGTCCGTTACTTATAATATTGGTAATTGGTGTTTTAAATTCTAATTGTTTAATCTGCCATGCCAATAATTTTCCTGATTTTTCACCTTGTTCATAAAAAGATTGTTTCAATCTTAGAAGACTCGAGGCAGCTCTATTCGCTGATTTTTTGTCGTATTCAGCTCTCAAAATCAGTAATTCGTTCTCCAACCTTGGATCACTTCCTGCATATACTTTTTCTTGAAGAATTTTTATTTTATGTTCCAATTGAACTCTCTCCTCTCGAGTCTTCTTAGATTTTGAACCTGTATAACTAATAATATGTCCCCTAATAAAAGCTTTGAAAGCCTCCCACTTTACACATGCTGATGTTTGTGTAGTATTGATATCAAAGAACTCATCTATCTGTTTTTCTATGTACTTAACAAATTCCTCATCCTGAAGCCATTTATGCTGAAATTGCCATCTACCTGGTTCCTTTGTCAATTTCTTATCTACATATATTAGACAGCAGGGTGCATGATCAGAGATCACGACGTTATCATAAAAGCAGTTTTGAATCTTGGACCTTAATTCTACGGAGATCAAAAACTAATCAATACGTGAGAAAGTCTTGTAGATATTGGAATAACAAGAGTAGGCTTTAACTTGTGGATTCATTTCTCTCCATATATCTAGCAATCTCAATTCTTTCATAAAATGAATAATGGTACATCCATTGTGCGTACAGTCCAATCCTGTTGATCTATCTATACCGGGATTCAATGTACAATTAAAATCCCCTGCTATTATATGTTGTCCTGTAAGTGATGATAAGATAAGAAATAAATTAGCAAAGAACTTTTGATCATCTATATTGGGACCATATAAGTTTACCAAATTTATATTTTCTAATAACAAAGATCCTTGAATGATTAAATATCTTCCAAATTTGTCTCCAATTACATTTTTCACTTGAAATGGGACTGATTTATGTATGAGAGTCATAACTCCCCTGGCTCGGGATGAGAATGATGAGGTGAAAACACTTCCTTGCCATCTACTCCTAATTCTTTTTACATCCTCCTCTATTAAATGAGTTTCTTGTAAAAACACAATTTTTGAACCCATATCTTTTATTTTATTCATAACTTGTTTAAGTTTTTTTAATTTTTGTAGACCTCTGCAATTCCATGAAGTTAAATTAAGATTAACGCTTTGGTTTATGATCAATAGGGAGTTTGGGATTACCTTGCAGTATAAACATGCTCATACAGAGAAGCAAAAACATGAGTGGTTGAACATTCATCCTACAAACTACACACAAACAAATTCCCCCTTCCCACATTTGTGGTAATCCCCCCAAAATCAAAAGAAAAATTCCGTCTCCCGATATAGCCATCGACCGCTCCACACCCACGAGGACCAGCCAAAGCCATTCCTTCTTCATCCTCCCAGTCACCCTAACTCTGCTACTTTTAATGACATAACATTAACTCTCTTCTCTAGTTTTCCAACTTAACTCCAAAATTTTTAGCAACTTTGTACATCATAGTTTTGTTGTTTTTTTTTAATATATAATACAATCTATATTTTGTAAACTTGCTATTTGCTTCAGATCAGTCAGATGCCTGTGCAAATGCTTAAATATTCTACCTTATATTTTGTTCATGCTTAGCTCCCACCAGTCTCTTCTTGGATCTTCTTGATGAACTCCTGCGCCTCCTCTGGGGTCTTGAAGATGTGGGTTCTGTCCCCATACGTGGTCAACAGTCTCGCAGGATAAATTACACCATGACGAATCCCAAGGTTGCGCAGCTCTTTACGTACGGGATCAAACTGCTTCCTCAATTGTTGGATTCCTGTGGCCAAATCTGGGTAGAACCGCACCTGCTGGTCCTGGTGTTTAATCTGGCCTTTAGCTCGCGCAGCGTTGAAGATCTTCATCCTGTCTCTGTTGCTGATAAACTTTATAATAATCGTCCTCGGTGGTCCCTTATCTCTCCGTGGGCCGATACGATATGCGCTTTCCAGAACGACTGCTGATTGCAGCTCCGCGCTGCCCAGCGCCTCCGGAATCCACTTTTCCAAAAAGGAACATGTGTCCCGACCTTCGGATTCCTCCGGTAGACCCACCAGCCTCAAGTTGTTCCGTCTCGACCGGGATTCCAAGTCCAAGACATTATTTTCCAGATTTTTATTTTTTTTTCCAAAGTGCGCACCTTTAATTGAAGACAGGTGACGTCATCTTCAGCACTAGAGACACGAAGCTCTACCTGCGCCATTCGTTCTACACAGTCACCCAATTCTTTTCTCATTCCTTCCAACGCTGCCATAATCCCATCAAACTTAGCGGAAAAGTCCGCTCTCATTGAACTAATGGCGTTAAGCACCGCACCTGTGCCGCCTCCCACATTCACCGCACCGCTGCTCGCTTCCTCCGCCATATATGGAGCTTCTTTATCTGCTGCGTCACAGACGTGAAAGTCCATTAATTTAGACTGTTTTGGCGGCTCGCTTTTTCCTCTACCTGGTTTTCCAGCCTTAGGCTTCACCGACATATCCTCGTCCAAACGCTGGGATAGGTTCTGTCCCAAATGAGAGAGTTATTTGCCGTTTTTTCGTCTCCAGGAGCAGAGCAGAGCGAGACGTGTCCCTCTCACGTGGCCGCCATAACCGGAAGTGACATGTGATTTCTTAGTTTTTTATTTTTAATTTGCAAAAATCTCAAAAAAACTTTTTTCACGTTGTCATTATGGGGTATTGTGTGTAGAATTTTGAGGAAAAAACTGAATGTCATCCCTTTTGGAATAAGACTGTAACATAACAAAATGTGGAAAAAGTGAAGCGCTGTGAATACATTCTGGATGCACTGTATATAAAGCTGGTGACGGTGGTGCACCTATGGGATGGTTGCCAGCCGCCAATCAAGTCTAGAAGAAGAAGAAGAAGAAAAGAAGAAGAAGAAGAAGAAGAAGAAGAAGAAGAAGAAGAAGAAGAAGAAGAAGAAGAAGAAGAAGAAGAAGAAGAAGAAGTTCATAGCTTCTGACCAGATAGAGTGATGATATAGAGTGAAGTACGTAGCGGTAATGCACCTGTAAGCTGGTTGCCAACCGGCAATCAAATCTAAAAGAAGAAGAAGAATACTATATGTGTTCATCACAGCCATTTCCATCCTTTTAGCAAAATCCACAACCATCTGCCCTTCCACATTTCGCTCCTTAAGACCATACCTACCCAAGACCTCCTCATCACCTCTGTTCCCTTCACCTACAAACCCATTGAAGTCTGCGCCAATTACCACTCTCTCTCCCCTGGGAACACTCTCTACAACTTCATCCAACTTACTCCAGAATTCCTCTTTCTCTTCCTGACATCCAACTTGTGGGGCATATGCACTGACAACATTCAACATTACACCTTTGACTTCTAGCTTCAAACTCATGATCCTGTACGACTCGTCACCTCCTGGAAACTTTTCTACTGAACTGTAATATCCAAGGGATTCAACAAAGGGAATGTCTACAGATATGGAAGAGTTGACAATCCAACAAAACATCTTTAGACTGGCTCAAGCTTGCTGCATCTGTGGTGCAGGTGAAAAGTGCATTCGACCTCGGACTGGAAGGTCAGTGGTACGCTTCCTGCTGTTGTTGCCATACCAACACTATTTTACTTGACATGAGATAAAATTAAGAGGTTAACCTCAAGATCTGGGAGGGGGTAAGGTTAAAAAGGTTCCAATTTAACAGGTTAACCTTAGGATTTGGGAAAAGGAATGGTTAAAAAGGTCATATAGAAGAGTTTGTTTGCAAAAACCGATAAATGCCACTTCCAAGAACATTTCCCTCTTTACATCAAACAACTGTTAACATGACCTACTTATAGAAGTTCAATTTGTTTTTACTCCAAATCCGATATGTCTTATGTTATAGACATTACAAATTCATGTGTTTTTTTTTTTCAAAAGCTGATAAACGCTGAGAGTGTTTTTTTTTTTTTTTTAACAAAAGCAGATAACTCCACACAGCAAATCAGTGCCTGGTATTTGGGTCACGTGACTCATCTTGGCTACCTTTCTGGTCTGCTCGGTCTGACTGATTTCCCTGGCTGTGTTTGGAATGTTCACTCATTCACTTCCTCCCTACTCGCTATATAGTGAATTTAGATATAGTGGACTATACAGTAAACTCAATATAACAATAGAATTAACTGCTTTCGGACACTATTGGGCTTGTTTTTGCGGCGCGGCTAATGACACCATCAAGTGAGACAACAAAATGTAACAGACTAACAGTGGTTAAAAAAATGAATACCTGTATGTAATTTGTAGTAAATATGTATTGAATCAAATCATTTTTGCTGAATTATTAAATATAAATACCTTAAGGTAGTTTATGTTGTGATATGAAGCTCTTCTCTCACTGCTCCTTTGGCTGCGCATTCACTATATAGTACACTATATGGGGAAGGAGTGAGCATTTCGAACACAGTACCTGCTTGCTGTGAGTGATTTCCTTGCCAGTTTTTTTTTTTTTTTTTACAATTTTGTTGCATTTTATGTCAAATATGGATAATTTTGATGAAGCAGATGAACCAGTGATGCATTCACCAGTAGGGCGCAAACAAGGTCGGAACAGCGAACAATATTCAGAATTCTTGCTACTATTATTTTCTATTATCAGAATTCTTGCTACTTTGCTGCTATATGTCTTTGCACATTAACATTAACCGGAACCATTTGCACAAATGCCATATCTGCTGCCATCTGTCTGTCTGTCTGTCACTGCAATACTGATCACATGCAGTCCTATCTGTTACTATCTGCACCTACACTACCGCAACTACAGGTATTACTTCTCTCATTGTCTGTATATAGGATTGCTGGGTTTTATCATCGTTAATCTTCTATCTCAATTTTGCACTATGGGAGGTCTGGGTCTTTCTTGTCCCCATTTGCACCACAGGTTGCATTACTGTACATTTTGTATATTAGACTGCTGTTGTTGTTGTTGTTTTCTTTTTTCCAGCTTTATTCCTTTTCTTTTTATACTGTGCACACCAATGAAGAGAGAGAGAAACGCCATTTCAGTTCTCCTGTATGTTCTGTACGTATAGTAGTACTGACAATAAAATCTTTGAATCTTGAATTATAGCTTTATTATAGCTACAGTATATTATACCATTTTACTGAGTGGATATGCCTAAATCAGTGTGTCAATCATACTACATTGATGCTTATAGACATTCAAGTATGTTCCAGACAAGCTAGCATGGTTTTTGGGACTTGTCTGTTTTTGCAAAAGAATGGCTTGTGGACATATCTGTTATTGCAAAAAAAAAATACTAAGTTGCCAAAAAGTGACTATGAGTTGATGTTCAATTTTTTGCTTTATTATGTCTGAGATACTCATATTTCAAGTGACCATGTCTTAGAAGCTGAATTGGAAATAGTAACACCTATAAACCAACAGATGAAAATGTTGTTTTTCTTAATATTAAACCAATTGGACTTATCTGTTTTTGCAAAAGAACTCTTCATAATTAAAAAAATTGAAAACAAATAAATTCCTCAGATTTCCATACCTATAGCCACTGCCTTTAAGATGTGGCATTAATAGAAAGTTCGAGCCCATCAGATTGGAGCTGTATCTGTAGCAAGCGTTCTATGTGTACTGTTCCATACCTGTAGCCGCTGCCTTCAACATATGTTGCCTCTATCTAACAGCATTTAGTAATAGCAACAATCAGCTGTTTGACATCATTACTTGAAATATGATACTGAAAGGCAAAAAAAAAAACACATTGAAAGTTTCTCTCATAGATTTAACATCTGTATTTTATCAAAATTGACATTTGACCCCTACAGAACAGTCCTTACCTGAGGATACTGCGACAAAGTGGGTGAGAACCCTTTTCTACTAAAAATCTTGTCCCATTAACATATGCATTGGACGTGGGGCCTCATGTCCAAAGGGTACTTACACACAAAAACATGACGTATGTCCTTTTCCACGGAAAATTTCAGATTATCAAAAATGAAACGATCGTGGAAATATGCGCTGACCCACGCTAACCTCATGGCTGGCGTACGTGCGTTTCTACTGATATTGGTCCGTTGGTGAAACTTAGAGGTGATGTTGGGAGACTGATAATGACATGAAAATTATTGTACACACCAGAGACACATGATGAACAAACATCCACGTGTGTGCAATTAGATGAGTGGATATAAAAGCAAGCGCAAAGAAGTGCAGAAAATGCCTCTAACAATAATGGCATTAGCATTATTACAGGATATTGCAAATCGTGCAGTGAAAAGAGAAAGGGCATTTAGAGACAGAGAAGATTTTCTGGTTCAGAATGATGACTGGCTTTTCAGCCAGTTTAGGTTTCCACTGGCAGTCCTTGTGGAACTGTGCTCAGAGCTATGGCCGCTCTTGGAGAGTGACATGGCAAGAAGCCATGTGCTGTCCTTCCCAGTGCAGGTGCTGACAACTCTGGGGTTCCTGGAAACAGGAGCATGCCAGAGTGAGCTGGCAGACCAATCGGGAATTTCCCAGTCAATCCTGAGCCGAGCTATGCCAACTGTGTGGGATGGCATTATCCGGCTGTCACCCAGGTACATCATATTCCCATACAATGCAGTTGAACAGGCCAACATCAAAGCGCAATTTGCATTGAGAGCCGGTTTTCCTTATGATTCTGATGAACAGCATTGCTGGGAACAAACTACAAGCTGGCACTGTGCAAATGGCTGGCTTCTTGGTGAGTAAATTCAGGTAGTTGTCCTAATAATAGCCCACTTCATGCACAACGCATCTGTGCGCCCCCAAATATCACCCTGTCTTCAAGGCTTCATTACAAGTCAGTGGTCCGTTGAATTGTCTATTGATGTACATAGTCGTGTCTGTACTGTGTGCCATGAAATGTTCACCACTTCCACTTTAGCTGTGGATTCTCCTGCGTCCTTTGAGCGATGTCAGCTCTGGGACGCTACTGTGGTTGAATCGCTTCCCCTCATGTGTTTGCTGGGCGATGCTGGCCTAGGAACCCCTATTTTTAAGTTTCTTTATATTTTTGTACGTCTTCACCTTTTTGGGAACTGTTTGTCATTACTTTAATAAATGTGTTGTGGTATAACCCTGCATGTAAGTCCTTCTTTCCTTGACAGAACGGACCAGCCAGCGTAGGATTTAGCGGGTTGCAACCGCACATCTGTTTTTCTTTTTGAACTATTTTTCTTTTTCAAACTCACTTGTTTCCTGGGTGCCATGGCTGAGTTGTTGGAGAGGGAGCTGAATTGCTGTCCTTCCTGGAGGAGATTCTTTCGTGGACACTGGAGCCCTGTTCCTCCGAGACGGCTCGATGGGCTCGGGACACGGTGGTGAGGGTGGTTAATAGGGATAGCCTTTGGAGTCATCCTGAGGCGATGAAGATTCTCCGGAACATCTTTGCTGTGCCATGCGAGGGGTCGGATGAGGATCTCTCAGCACTCAAACCACCCGCAGCCACTCCACCTTCTTCCTCGGACAATCCAGAGCCTCTCCATATTTGTGACTTGCTGGCCAGTGCGGTGCTTAGAATCCCGGACTATCTGATGCCTGAACCGTCAGCGAAGAAGAGGAGGAACCCTCGCTGGAAGAAGTCTCCAGCCACTCCGACCACAGCCCTGCCTCCTCGTCCTGAGCTGTGGCCTGCTCCGTCTCCAGAGGAGCTAGAGGAATGAAGACATGTTCTCCTGGCAGAGACTGACCTCCTCCTGGAGGCGAAACCATGGCTTCTACCGGAACTGGCTGGGAGACTGGAGGAGTATTCCCCGAGGAGGTCGGAGCTTCAGCCTGAGGACCAGCATGCTCCGACCATGGAGACGACAGCTGACGTCATCAATCCCCAGGAGTTCAGGCAAGTGCTTATTCCAGGGGTGTCCAACCATGTGCCATGGAGAGCCAAGACCCTGCAGGTTTTACCTCCAACCAGTGTCTTCAACAGCAGATTTCTGTGAACTTCTTCCCACTGATTGCTGATAAGTGAAAACACCTGCTGAAGAGACTGGGTAGAAGAGAAAACCTGCAGGGTCTTGGCTGTCCATGGCACATGGTTGGACACCCCTGGCTTATTCAGTCACTGTTAATGTCACCTGAAACTGCTTGCCTGATTCCTGATGAATTGTCAGCTGCCGATCTTGTTTGTCCTCCTGCTTCTCCCGTTCCTCCTATGCCATATCGTTCTACCCAGGAGGAGAATTTCAGACGCTGGAGGAGCCTTCACTGGAGGAGCTGGAGAGCAAGACGCCTGCTCCCTCTCGTCGCCCCCGACCCCGTAGGGCTCGCCAGAAGCACCTTGTTGCTCCCATATCAGCGAGCCTCTCATCACGTGGGGGAGAGAGTCCTGCTGTGTGGCCATCACACCAGCCTGCAGCCTTACAATGGCGCCCTTGTTGATGACTTTGACCTCCACCAATGCTGGGACTGCAGTTTTCCCCCTGAATCCACCCACCTCTGTGGCTGCTTTGGAGGTTTCCCCTTCGTATATCGAGGAATCCAGAGTCGCTGCGGACACGGAGGGAGACAAAACTGCCTCTGACGCCTCTGGAGTCATCCTGAACCAGGAGAACAGGCAACCTCCTTTTCAGTCTACCCCTATTTCTGATAAGCAATTTTGTCTGTTTCCTGGCCAAGAGACTCAGGATTTACAGTTCCCTCAGTTCTCGTCACCGGCGGCATGTGACAATCCTTCATCTGTTCTCTCCGTGCCTCCCTTGTGTGTTTCTGTGAGGATGCCGGTTACTGAACCTAGTCACCAAGCAGAGGAGGAGCCCGAGGTCCTGGAGGATCCTGACCTGGGTTCGGCGGAGATGCAGCCCCCAGCCGCCATGCCAGCTCAGTTACCAGCATAGGAGACATCACCTGGGGGCCTGGAGGTTGCTATCACCGTCATGCCTGCTGCGGAGGCTGCTGCAGCAGAGTCATCTGCCACTGTGGGTGCTGCGGAGCTCTAATCTGGAGCCACCACAGGTGCTGCAGAGCTCCAGCTGGGAACCACCGCGGGTGCTGCAGAGCTCCAATCGGGAGTCACAGTGGGTGCAGCATTGGCCTGGTCGGTGTCCACCGCGGGTGCAGCATTGGCCCAGTCGGTGTCCACCGCGGGTGCAGCGTTGGCCTGGTCAGGGTCCACCGCGGGTGCTGCTGCATCCCAAACCGGGCCCACCGAGGGTACTGCAGGTCAGCCTAAGTATGCCGTGGTCCCCTTCTCCTCCCTGTCCAACGCCGTGGGGGTTCCCTCCCTATGGCCTGGTCACCCACCAGTGAGCCTCCTGGTGGGGAGGCTGCCTCCTGCTCCACCTCTTTGGTCCTGGTGGCTCTACAACACTGGCCAACCGCCAGAGGGACTGAGTCTCTGGGCCAGATGGCCCGTGTTTTCCGGCAGGCCACCGGACTCGATTCGCCGGACTGCCTGCTGGGCCTGGGACTCTGGGCAGCTTCCCGAGGCTCCACGCCTTTGGACTTGGGGTGGTTAATTGTGGGCCCTGGGTGGCGCATACTGTGTTCCCTCCATTCCTGTTCTCCCTACCTCCCACCCGGGTTCATGATTGTTGTTCCTCCTGGGGGGAGGGGCAGGGGTTTCCTTTCCTTATGATGTTGCCATGGGTGTCTAGAATCCACCCCTAGAAGGGGGGAGCTTTGTCATGAACTGAGCCGGTGTTTTCCTTCAGGCTTGGTTCTGGCTGGTCTCTGTGGCTCAGGTATCGGGTTATTATGTATTGTGTCATCTTTTGAGTTCTTGCTGTTTTTATGTCTTTGCCCTTTTCTTTTCAGTGCCTGTAGTCACCTTTCTGACCGGTGGCTGTTAGGCAGCCTGTTTGACCTACATTCATGAGGGCGTTGTCTAACATTCACCGGTCCGACCACGACCCTTCTCTCTTGACAGCCAGCTGATTCTACTCCGATGATAGTCATCCCCACGCCTCACTAAGGTGTACTCAATTTGTGGAGCCAGCAATGCTTGTACTTAAGCGGTGTTTGCCAGTCAAGCATTGCTGGTCCGTTGAATTGTCTATTGATGTACATAGTCGTGTGTGTACTGTGTGCCACAATGTGTTCGCCACTTCCACTTTAGCCGTGGATTCTCCTGTGTCCTTTGAGCGATGTCGGCTCTGGGACGCTATTGTGGTTGAATCGTTTCCCCTCATGCGTTTGCTGGGTGAAGCCGGCCTAGGAACACCTATTGTAAGTTTCTTTATATTTTTGTACGTCTTCACCTTTTTGGGAACTGTTTGTCATTACTTTAATAAATGTGTTGTGGTGTAACCGTGCACGTAAGTCCTTCTTTCTATCCCTCTCCGTGCACTGCGTAAAAGCACATGGGGAGGTCCATGACACTTTGAGTGGATTATTATCTTGTGCTCACAAGAGAAACATGCATAGTTAATGAAAATTAATTTATTTCTTATTCCTGACAGTTATTATTCCCTTGCTAAAACTGTGGCAACAGTTTTAAAAGTAAGTAGTATCATACGAGGTGGGGCTGAAAAGTTCATAGTGGTCAAAATTGACCTAATGTGGTTTATTTTTCAACCGCAGTTATCCAAGCGCTGCAACACTGATGGAAGAAGTGTGTGGACCGAAGGGGAGACTATGTTGAAAAATAAACCACATTTGGTCAAATTTGACCACTATGAACTTTTCAGCCTGTGAACTTTCAGCCGCCCATACAGCAAAAAAAATAAATAAATAAATAAAAAAAATAAAAAAGATATGAACACTTCTGCCTGTCTTACAGTCTTTGGCCAGCAGGGGGTCTGTGTGCACATGAAGCCTCGAGAAATGAACCCTTTTGAGAACCAATTGGCTGGAAGGCTTCAAGGCTTCTTGAAGCTTCATCCTACCATCACTAGTTAAAGTAAACACACAGGGCCATATTCAAAGGACATGGTCAGTCGTCAGTTGCTTGAGGCGCAGGACGTGTGTATGGGTGTTGTTATGTATAAAATCAGACAGGAGTCCTCTTGTGCCGAACAGTGAATTGAATTTTATTGAGCACATACACAATTATATACACTGGCCGCAGCCCGCCTGACATCACTCCACAGGGTGACTATGGCAACCCCCTAGGGCCAAATTCATATACAGCATTATCCCCCACTTTAGAAAAGTCCAAAACACACACACACAATTGAAAACCTCCCCAAATTTGGGACCCGAATCACGCGCTAAAATAATGGAACTAATGTACTAAAACTGGCCTAACACATTCACACAAAACAACTAAAACAGGGCTGATGGGTGGACTACCATGCAGCCCACACGGCGGGGTGGATTATTTTTCCACTCCTAAACTAAAAGAGAGTCCATACACAAACTAAAATTACACGCTGTGCTCCTAAACTAAGCAAAATGTGCAAAATAATCCCATTTCGTAACATACACATGACAACATACACAAGAACCTCAGAACTATTAATAAACACAGTCATTCTGATGAATAACATTGTAACTTACATGGGGTCCAGGGCAGCACCCCAGCAGACCTGCCCCTGGAGGTGGCAAGCCCCCGGGGCCACAGCTGATCTCATAGATGAGAATGCGTCTTCTCTTGGCATTGGCCGCTCCTCTTGTCCAGACCCGCAATCCAAAGCCTTCTCCTGGACACGCCGCACCTTGTTGGCGTACCTCCTCGAGCTGCTCTACAGCTGAAAATAAGCTGCACCCAGCTTAGTCACGATTTGCAGCCACTCCTGGTGTTCCTTTGGCTGTCGTCCGGCCCATATCGCCTCGAGCCAAAACTAAGTCCATAATTCTGAAAGGGGTCTTGCTCAGCTTGCAGTGTTGCTGCTTGGCACACGGTTTCTCCGTGCCTGTCAGTCTGTCCCCGACTGTTTTCAAAACCACGGCAGCTGTCGCCGTTGTAGTCCCAGATCCTCCGGCCCCCTGTGGCTGAGCTCCGGGGAAAACTGAAGCTCGCTCATCGGCGTCACTCATCGACCCAGGTGCCTTGCCATTATGCCCAGCACCCTCGTCCAAGGCATCCTGAGCTCCGGCACTGAGATCCTCCCGTGCCGACCCTGACCGAGGCCGGTCCCACTCAACCTCCGTGGTGCCTGGCAACTCCTCGCACTGCTCAGTCCCGGTGTCCATCTTCGACTGCAGCTTGTCTTGAGCACAAGAACAGTCTGGTACCTCCTCTCTGTCATCCAAGGTGCTCCACTGCTCCGCACTACGTGCTGTGCTCATGCCCGGTCGCTGCTGCTGCTCTTCGGGGCTCTCAGCATGCTCGCACTCTCCCTCTCGCTGCGCCGACCCTAGCGGAAAACTGAGCCGAGTCTGATCACTGCTCTTCCCCTGTGCCATCTTCACTCACCATACTGTGTTCACCTCCAGCGCTGCGGTCTCTCACCATGCTGTGCTTTTCGGGTAGCTTGTTTTCTTTGGAGGACGCGGGCTCCCTCTCCTGTGGCTCCGACTCCACCACGAAAACTAGCTTATAGCTTTTAGCTAGTGTTTGGCGCCCACCTAGCTCTGTAGCTAACTTCTCCGTTGCCACTGGCTGAGCTGTTAGCTTCTCCAAGTTAGCTAGCTTAGCTACTTTTGGCACCAACAGCCTTTCTACCCACAGCTTCGTGCTCCTTGTGTGTTCGATAAAGTATTCAGCCATCCGTCCGACAGCATCTGTACAAGACTCCGTCTCCCTCAACCTGTGGAAAATTTTCTGACCTTCTACGCCGAGATGGTGGACCAGAAGTGCTCGTCTCCATATTCCGTCGAGTCTACTCAGGCCCAATGCCACAATGTATCCCTATACACAATATTGTATTGTGGTGGACACACTCATGGGACCTGTGGGACCTGTTTTGTGACTCACATTTTAGGTCAGAACAAAGGCAGGAAGCTGCAGGGATTTTAGCCTTGGTATACAAGGCTTGAGACTGTGGGGGGTTCAATTAAAGGATTAAGGAAGGGATGCTTTGGAGACAGTGGAAGTGATATCATGGAGAGAAATGCATTGTGACTGTCTTTATAATGCAAGGTGGTCTGTGTGACATGTGATCTGTGAAGTGTGAAGTTCCTGATATTTAAGGACGAGAGTTTACTGTGTCATTCTCTTTCTCTGCTTTGAGATGATGGTGTTGTGAATAAAACTGACTTTGAGAGAGAACTCTGCCTCGTCATTTTCACATCACCACACTGGTGACCCGAGACGTATAATGCAAGAAGAAAATTCCCCCGGGCCAGCTGCGTCAGGAGCCCCCAGCCAAGCGAATGCCGCTACAGTCCAGCTACCGGACTTCTGGCAGAACAATCCGCGCTCCTGGTTCAACGCGGTTGAGGCGCAGTTCAACCTCCGGGGGATATCGGTAGATGCCACGAAATTCTACCACGTAGTCGCAAAGCTGGACAACAACACGGCCCAGCATGTGGAGAGCCTGATCGACCAGCCGCCGGATAGTGACAAATACGGCACGTTGAAGGCTGCACTCATCCAGCAATTCACCCCCTCGGTGGAGGAGTGAGCAGAGAGGCTCCTGGCGCTGATGGAGGGGGAAAACGACATGCCCGCGAGTCTGATGGAAAAGTTGTTGAGGTTGAAAGACTCTGACGACGATCACTTCATTTTCACCCACCTCTTCCTCAGAACTCTACCGTCAGCAGCGAGAGCGACCCTGGCCACTTCGCCACTGTTGGCCCTACGGGACTACCGCGCGCTGGGCCGAGAGGCGCAGCAGATTGTCAACGTGACCAAGCGGCGCGCAGCCACGGCCGCTGCAGCGGAACTCGGCGCGATGACCGGAAACGACAGGGGGCCAGAGGCAGCGGTGCCAGACTCACCGACGGCGGCGGCGGCAGGGGCCAGGGAACGTGGACCGGACGTCCTTTGTTTCTACCATCGCCACTTCGCAGAGAGGGCACGCAAGTGTGTACCGCCGTGCCAGTTCGGGCATTCGGGAAATGCCAAAACCGGGGGTCGGTAGCAGCCACGGCCCTCGGGGAAGAGAACAAGCTGCTCTACTTGTCGGACGCACGCTCGGGGAGGCATTTCCTCGTCGACACAGGCTCCCAGTTGAGTTTCATCACACCTTCCTACGCGGACAGACTGGCTGGTTCCGGAGGTCCCTGGGTGATGGCAGCGAACGGCTCGGAGATTAAGACCTTTGGTGAGAAGGCTCTGCTCCTGTCTCTACACGGCCGTACATTTGAGTGGACTTTTGTTGTAGCAACAGTAAATTTCAATATGTTGGGGGCTGATTTTTTTGTGCTCACATGGGTTGTTGGTTGATCTCGCTAACAGGCGCCTGGTTAATGCACTTTCTTTTGATTTTATCCCCTGTACAGCGCGAGTGGCCCCGCCAACAGCACAAGCCAACGTCACAGCAGCAGGCGGTAAGTTCCACACACTGCTCACTCAGTTCCCAGCACTCACGGTCCCCACATTTTCGGCAACAGTCGCTAAGCACGGGGTGGAGCATTTTATTACCACTACCGGACCGCCCGTTTTTGCAAAAGCTCGGCACTTGGACGCAGTTAAACTGGCCATAGCGCGCGAGGAGTTTGCCAACCTGGAGAGGTTGGGCATTATCCGACGTTCAAACAGTCCGTGGGCTTCCCCCCTACACATGGTCCCGAAAACTGACGGATCATGGCGCCTTTGCGGGGATTTCCGCAGGTTAAACAACGCTACAGCGCACGACCGCTACCCAATCCCACATATCCAAGATTTTTCCGTTCATTTGGCAGGGGTGCGCATTTTTTCTAAAATAGACTTGGTCCGCGGTTACCACCAAGTCCCAGTGCGCGCTGAAGACATACCCAAAACAGCGGTAATAACTCCGTTTGGCCTATTCGAGTTTTTACGCATGCCATTCGGACTTAAAGGGGCTGCTCAGACGTTCCAACGCATGATGGATGCGGTTCTTCGCGATCTCCCTTTCGTGTTCTTCTACCTGGACGACATTTTAGTAGCCAGTGCGTCCGAAGACGAACACGAAAAACACCTGGTCACAGTTTTCCGAAGGTTGGGAGATCATGGGTTAATAATCAACCCAGCAAAGTGTCAGTTCGGGGTGGCGCAGATCGATTTTTTGGGACACCGCGTCTCCCCCGAAGGAGCAGTTCCGCTGCCTGACAAGGTGCGCGCGGTGGCAGATTTTCCCCGGCCGCAGACGGTCAGGGCGTTGCAGGAGTTTTTGGGAATGGTGAATTTTTATAATCGTTTTCTCCCCCGCGCGGCGCAACTCATGCAGCCGTTATATGCCGCGCTCAAAAAAAAGAAACCCGCGGATAAGCTCGAGTGGCCCCCGAAGCGGGACCAAGCGTTCTCGGAGGTGAAAGCAGCCTTGGCGAAGGCTGCGTTGTTGGCACACCCAGACCCAATGGCCCGCATAGCGCTCACCACTGACGCATCAGAGGTGGCCACAGGGGCGGTCGTGGAGCAACATGTAGCCGGGGTTTGGCAGCCCCTCGCATTTTTCAGCAGGACCTTGCGCGATAGCGAACGTAAATACAGCGCGTTTGACAGGGAGCTGCTCGCTCTCCATTTGGTCATCCGCCACTTTCAGTTCTGGCTGGAAGGACGCGCTTTCACCACGTTCGTTGACCACAACCCGCTAACATTCGCGATGGCCAAGGTCTCTGAACCGTGGTCAGGCCGGCAGCAGAGACAGCTGGCCGCGATATCAGAGTTTACCACTGATATTCAGCACATGGCGGGCAAACTCAATGTAGTGGCAGATTGCCTCTCGCGCGCCGTGGCGGCCCCAGTCAGCGTAGGGGTAGATTATGCAGCCATGGCCGCAGAGCAGGCTAATGATGCGGACGTGCGCACGCTCCAGTCTGGACCAACAGGGTTAAGGCTGGAGAGCAGAGTGCTGCAAGACGGTATGCCCCCCCTAATCTGCGATACCTCCACTGGACGGCCGTGTCCAGTAGTACCAGCTGCGTGGTGCCGCCACGTCTTTGACTCTGTTCATTCTTTGGCGTACCCTGGAGTGTGCGCGTCGGTCAAAATGGTGGGAGAGAAATTTGTGTGGCCGAGCCTCCGCAAACAAGTCAAAGAGTGGGCAGCAGCCTGCATGGCGTGTCAACGAGCCACAGGCACACGAGGGCTCCTTTGGAACCGTTTCACATTCCGGCCAAGAGGTTCGATCACTTTCATGTGGACCTCGTGGGTCCCCTCCCACCATCACAGGGGTGCACACACCTTCTGACAATGGTGGACCGCACCACGCGCTGGCCTGAAGTGGTCCTGCTGGCATCAACCACAGCCGAGGAGGTGGCGCGCGCGTTTTTAACAGCTTGGGTGGCGCGCTTCGGCGTTCCGTCAGACATTACGTCCGACAGAGGCCCTTAATTTGTGTCCGAGCTTTGGTCGACAATGGCCCGCAGCCTGGGTGTCACAATTCACCGCACAACCGCGTACAATCCGCAGGCTAATGGGTTATGCGAACGTTTTCATAGGTCATTGGAAGCGGCTCTCAGAGCATCACTGACGGATACAAATTGGGTTGACAAGTTACCATGGGTGTTATTGGGGTTGCGTTCTGCGCCTAAAGAGGATCTAGAAGCCTCCCCAGCGGAGCTTGTGTTTGCGCAGCCACTCCGGCTATCTGGAGAGTTTCTCCCAGATAACCCTGCGCCAAACGCCTCCCCGTCTCAGCTGTTGCGGAGTAACATAGAATCAAGCATGCTGCCCGGCCCCACGCACCACAGTTTTCCGCGCGTTTTTGTGCCTAAAACTTTGAAGAACGCAGAGTTTGTTTTTGTTAGACATGATGCGCACAGAACCCTGCAGTGACCACCTTATGACAGGCCATTCAGAGTGCTAGAAACAGGGGACAAGCAGTTTTTGCTAGATTTGGGTGGTAGAAAAGAGAAAATTGGCATAAACAGACTTAAACCCGCTTTTGTGGTGGCAGATGAGCAAGTGCTGTTGGCAAAGGCCCCGCGGTGAGGTAGACCACCACGGGGGGCTTCACACAGTAATGTTTCCCACAGTAATGTTTCCCCAGAACACCCGCAGAGATGGACAAAGGGTTTTCGCCCCCAGATGGAAAACCCCCAGCGTGACAGCGCCGCAGAGACGTTGAACCCCAACTACAGCAGATACGGCAGGAGGCTGAAGCCTGTACAGCATGTGAACTGATGTGTATTGATGCTATCACGGCATACATGTGGTTATTCTCTTGTTGTTCTGTTTGTCTAAAATGCTGGGGGGGCTTTGTGTGGTGGACACACTCATGGGACCTGTGGGACCTGTTTTGTGACTCACATTTTAGGTCAGAACAAAGCCAGGAAGCTGCAGGGATTTTAGCCTTGGTATACAAGGCTTGAGACTGTGGGGGGTTCAATTAAAGGATTAAGGAAGGGATGCTTTGGAGACAGTGGAAGTGATATCATGGAGAGAAATGCATTGTGACTGTCTTTATAATGCAAGGTAGTCTGTGTGACATGTGATCTGTGAAGTGTGAAGTTCCTGATATTTAAGGATGAGAGTTTACTGTGTCATTCTCTTTCTCTGCTTTGAGATGATGGTGCTGTGAATAAAACTGACTTTGAGAGAGAACTCTGCCTCGTTATTTTCACATCACCACAGTATAATAAATCTATTAAAATATTTATTTTAAATATTTACGTTTTGTGACAGCAGAAGACGGTCTGGAGCTTGTACACTTTCGTCTGCCATCGACAGAGCTGCATGTGACAACAGAGAACAATTGCGCTGGTTCGGCGGTGTAATGTAACCGAAATTGAGGTGCAATAAATTATAAGATAAATGTGAGAGTTTCTGGATGTTGGAGAGAATGGGAAAATGACTGGCAGAAGATGAAATAAGGATCGTGGATGACGAAAATGGATGAAAGAAGATAAGACGAGTGGTAGGTCTGATTGTTTTTTATCAGTTTGTGTACATTCTACTGATTTTCTGGCTCATATACTTTGAAGATAAGATAAAAAACCAAAAACCAAAAACAAAAACGGTGACAAAAAACCAAACCCATCCTTTGTGTAAATATGCCCAAAGTCCACTTTTGACTGAAAGTTATGTAATTCAACACAGCTGCTGTCGCATTACGCAAATTAGATGCATACATTTACTCCTATCTCAAACTTTGGATCATATTCTCCATCTTTCTAATTAACAGTAAACCATTATTTCTTACCACATTCAAGTTAGAGTCTTTGGAATTTGCCATATCTAAACTGAATAATTTCTTGAAAAACAAAAACTTGACCGCCAGAGGGAGGTGAGCTGACAGGAGCGCTGCTGCGCCATAGACAGATAACAACAGGGGCACGAGATCAAAGACGTGATATGAAAGCTTTTAAAGGATAATTCCATTTTGCGCTGAGGACAATGCGGGCTCATTCACAAAGTGAAAATGCATTTAAAGCCAAGGAGCTTTTAAGGAGCTTTTTAAATCCACAGCCTTGCTTGCCCACAGATGAGAGTAGGCTACAATTCATAGATGATGCCAGTCTTTCTTTGTCCATGAGTTTGACAGAGTTGTAAAATTCCTTCCTTTATATTATCGTTCATCAGAGTTTCTCTTTTAAATCAAGAAAGAGCGAGCCTCTCATCTCGGTATAAACTCTTATTAATCTGCTCTGGTGAATGCAAAATTGTAGTTTTAATTCACAACAACTGTTGGGATATTTTAATTTTGAATCATTCTTTTAAAAGCATGACAGTGAATGATGTTAAAATTATAAAAACTGTCACCATTAGATAATGAATATCAGGCTTGGGTGCACATACCTGCTCTTCTCCAGGGTCATGGTCACAGCTGCCAATAGAGAAGAATGGTAGGGTAGAGAACTGAATCATAAACCCACATATTGTTTTTTTTTTCCTCAGTGAAGTCATAAACCCTGTTGTGTCTTCATTTCAGCTGAGTGTGTTTTTTAATTAATCGGGATGCATGAGCACAAATGGACACGAGATATGACGATGTGACATGATGGCTCAACACACGACAGAGTAGTGGACAAAATGTTTTCACAGAAGAGGTCTGTAGTTAAAATTTTCAGTCGGACAGTAGCCTATCCCACCACCTCCCCCTGCATCCATTACATCCTCACCAGAATGTACACATACTCCCTGTTCATTCATTCCCCTAAAAGAAAAATCATAAAATAATGCCTAATGTATAGACACCAAAGGTAAATCCGCAATTAAAATGAGAATGTGGATGGAACAAAAAAAACTATTTAACGTATCACCATCTAAATAAAATGACAGGCCATTATATTATGACTGTTACAACTCTCTCCATTAAAATAGCAGAAAAATCCCAGTGCATGCTGTTTCATCATGAGCTCTGGAGCTGCATGATTTCAAAACATGCCACTGAAATATCATTAAACAATGCACTTCTGACTATAGACCTCCTTTTCCCTGATCAAAAGCGCATTGGCGTAACATGCACCATAATACTGTTGTGCAGGAGATTGTGCACTGCCATACCTTCCAGTGCAAAGCGGCCGCACTATCTACTGGTAATTAGATGGTGTGACGCAAAGTGTAAAAAACAGACAATGCGCTGACAGAAACTAATAAAAATGCTGGTGTATGGCGAGAAGTCTGGCGTAAAAGTCCGCTGATGACTGTTAAAATAGCGCCCACAGTCTTAAGTTACTTTATTAAGATACAGATTAAAAATGGTCTTTGTTTAAACTCATTTTTCTACTTCTTCTAATCCATCAAACAGGAATTATTTGGGCTCAGCTCTGCTCTGAATTTCCTGGTTTAAACAGGTTTTGGTGAGGTCACATCTTATTGGTTTGAACCATGGAGGGTTTGGTGTTTTTTTTTCGTTTTCATTGGAATCCTTCTTTAGTTTATGTCTTAGAATTTATTATATTTCGTTAGTATTCATTTTATACAAACACATTTAGTTATGTAAACACTAAATTATTTAGATTTATAGTTTTTTTGGTCCTAATGTTATGTGAAGGTCCACCTGTTTCAAGCCTGTAAATATTCATTTGGAGTGTTCCTCTGATGAGAGGTGAGGATGTGCTGCCATTAACAGGTGCTTTTGTTAGTTTATTTTTAGTCACATTTTTTTCTCTCTGTGTGTGTGTGTGTTTTAGTTTCTTTAATGGCGAGCACGCTAAGTAAAGCTTGCACCTCTTGGATTTGAAAAATGTCACCTGAGTCTGCTTGACCACCACCACACATGCACAGGAAGGCATGAACCGCAGATCAAGGACTGCCCCTTTGCCCCCAAAAGTGCCCTTTCAGACAGCTTTCTTTTTGGAAAGGTATTACAGATTTTAATTTTCCCCCAGGGAGACACCAATTGGCCATCAAATGTTTCTAAATGTCCGGTAAATACATTTTTCCAAATAATTCTGTGTGACCTGCTGCCTGAGCCCTGACTGCCACTCCCCCCCCCATCCCCCCCGTTGCACACAGATCTTGCTGGAGCAGCTGCAGCTTGTGTCTCCTTCAAGCAGAGTTTCAGGTCAGTGTTTTAAGGCAGTGGTATTGGTACTCTGCATAGGCACTTTGTGTTTTAATTGCCCTGAGCTTTGGCATTTTGTGTTGCCATTGTGTTGCTGGTGATTTTGTTTTTTTTTTTTTTAACAAGGGGATGGTGGTTGTGGGGCGATAGAAATTTAGCATACTGGTGTAAATGTAATTTCAGGACAAAGTTGCAAGAATAAAGGTCCAAAAATATGATAAAAGATGCCAATTTATAATTTACAAAGTTACAAATTTACTATAAGGAAGTCCCAGAATTTATGAGAAAAAAGTGACATTTTTTGTGAGAAAAAACACAACCTCCAAATGCTGAAAAAAAATTCAAGAAACAAGTAATAAATTTACACCAATAAAGTCACACATTTACAAGGAAAAAAACTGCATATTTTCTACGTTCTTGTTTTTTGGCTTTTTCTCTTTTAAATGTATCATTTTCTAACCAATTAGTGAGGTTTCTTATGTAAAGTTTAACATTTTTCTTGGAAAGTGATACATTTTTTGTATACATATTTGCAAGTTTTTCTTTGCAAATGTATTACTGTTGTAGTAAATTTAGTATTTTTTCCCTATAAATTTGCTATGTTTTGTGATAAAATTGTTGCCTTTCCCCCACACAAATTTACAACAATATACTCATGAATATGTAACTTTTTTCCATAAAATTTGCAACTTTTTCTCAAATTTTCATGGTTTTTCTTGTACATTTGCTCCTATCCTCTAATTGACATACTATGTTGTTCTGTATAAACTATCCTTGTGTAGTGGTTTGATTCAACCCCCACAACACAGAGACAGAACACAGAGACAGTCAGCTCGCACTCCTGGGTTTTTTCCGCTGCATGCTGCGTTTACAGCTGTGAGGTTAAAGTGTCATCCATGCATTGTGTTCATGCATCCTGTCTGTACCTCTGATATGCAAATGCCCAGATTGACTGCAGTGAATGTCTTTGATGTATTGTCTGAGTTGAGTATATATGCTGCACTGTGCTGTAAATCTGCCTCTCATTCACTCACTCTTCAACTGCTGCTGGACACACGTACTGTGTGTCTCCTCTCCTCTTTGAGAGCTGGAGGAATGAAACTGCAGCCTGCTCAAGCCATGGGCTGCAGCCGAGTTCTGATGAAGGCGGGTGATAATAAAGCTATTTAAAAATCCAACGCTGCCTTTATTTTATCATCTGCTTTACTGGTGACCCCAAGGACGTACACGTTTTGTGCAAACGCAACCTTCTGATCTGAACAGCCACGCTGGCGACCCGAGACTGAAGAAAACGAGCGGCCAGCGAACGCAGCACCCGGGCATGAATGCTCCGTCGCAGGGGCCTGACTGGTCTGCCCTCCCTGCTGCCTCAGGGAGGCCTCGACGCAGAGCCCACGGCGGGCAAACTGCTCTCAGGACAGCAACCAAGACCGGGTAAGCGGCAGAGAACATCATGGCGCGCCCTTGCCGAGATCGGCACATCCACGTGGGACCGGCTGCGCAGCTCCTCCACATCAGAGCACATGCGGGCGACTCCCATGGCCGACGGAACACACGTGGACCTGAACGCACCATGACTAATCTGCAGCCACGGCTCGTCAGAGATGTTTTTCGGCGCAGACTGCGCCGATCTCCACCAAGTTTCCGACCCTGATTTCCTCTCCAGCGGGCCCACCCACGTACGGAGCCCCGGCACGCGCACCGGGGGTGACGAGGATGGCACACCACGCACGGGACAAATACGGCTTTTCCGACCGCCTTCCTTCTGCTGCACACTGGCCCTTCAGGCTTGCTTGTACACCTGAGGCCCGCAGCTTGCTCACTGGATTTTATGGTTTTAGCCACGGCACACAGGGGGAATTCAGCTGTCTGCGGTTCCCGAGGCTTTAGGGTTGCGCCTGCCCTAAAGTCAACATGCCAGTCCCTCTACTTTTATTTTTTTCTTGCCGCCGCTCCTGCTTTTCTTCATGGCCACGAGAGGAGTCAGAGACTAATTTTTTTCTTCTTCTGATCTCCGCATGTTCAGATGGGACATCGCGGAGCAGCAAACACTTTTGGCGCGACTTGAACGATTTTCCCGCGCCCGGTCAGCATTTGCTACCCCCCTCCCCCTCCTCCTGCACAGAGCTTTTCCCTGCTCACTGCCCAAACTGCAACATCGAGGTCACAGTCCCCTACCGTGCCCTCTGGGGGGGAGCAGTGTAGCGGTTTGATTCAACCCCCACAACACAGAGACAGAACACAGAGACAGTCAGCTCGCACTCCTGGGTTTTTTCCGCTGCATGCTGCGTTTACAGCTGTGAGGTTAAAGTGTCATCCATGCATTGTGTTCATGCATCCTGTCTGTACCTCTGATATGCAAATGCCCAGACTGACTGCTGTGAATGTCTTTGATGTATTGTCTGAGTTGAGTATATATGCTGCACTGTGCTGTAAATCTGCCTCTCATTCACTCACTCTTCAACTGCTGCTGGACACACACACTGTGTGTCTCCTCTCCTCTTTGAGAGCTGGAGGAATGAAGCTGCAGCCTGCTCAAGCCATGGGCTGCAGCCGAGTTCTGATGAAGGCGGGTGATAATAAAGCTATTTAAAAATCCAACGCTGCCTTTATTTTATCATCTGCTTTACTTGCAGTCTTTATGGGTATGGAGGGTGGTAGGTTAACGGGAGAATTTTGTATAATTTTACTGACAAGGGGAATGGCATTTTTAATTTATTTTTCAAAGATTTAATTATTTGAATGGAGATGTAATATTTATTTGTTGAAAAAAAAGCCTTTTCAGACTCCAAAGATTTATTTATTTGGAAAGATATTTATTTTTGCCCTTTTATAGTCATTGACCTTTTGTTCTGTATATACATAATTAAAGCTATCATATCTCAGGTTTTATGTGGTCTATCAACACGAAACAAAAACTGGGAGAGAGTTTCAAATTTGCACTCACCAGCAGACATTACATATCTTTACATATCTACTCTTACATATTGATGCATACATTGTAATCATGTGTGGCATAATTATCGACTGCTGACAGTCATCTGCCACCCTGAGAGTTCTTTGACTGGCAAGAAAGAACACGACACTGCGGCTAGGCTGTGTCATAAATACTTGATCTCTTGCTGTGGAATAGTAGCACCACTGAAAAAGCAGCCCTGCAGCTAGGATGGATTTTATTTTCCTCATTTCATCTGACAGAATGAAAAACAATGTCACAAAAATGAATTATACATTGGATATTTAAAGACCATTTTTCTCTTTACCAGTGCACCAAACACAGATCAGTAACTGGTTGTTTGATGTTTGCCTTGTAGTCTCATGGTGCTACGGATTTACCGATCTTTACTGTCAGCAACCACAAGGAATTAGATATGTGGTGTCAGATGTGAAACATACCAGGATGTGAACCAGTAGCTGCTCCTTGGTGTTGGCACACTTAGTGCTCAGCAGGTTCTCCACACAGAGTTCGTTTGGATCGGGTGTGAAGCCACAGCAGTACCTGTCCAAACGGTCGTTTACCTGCAGAAGCAAAGAACACATAAGGAAGATGATAAGTTTACAGAAAAAAAAAAAATCTTAAAACAAACCAACAAAAACAGTCCAAAGCAAGAATGAAAAACAGCTGAAGGAAGAAAAAATGTGATATAAACTGCCCCTTTTTTACACGATCAGATTAAAAAAAAAACATATAAACAAAGAAATATTAAATATACTAGAAAATAAGGCTGATATATAGCCTCTTACAACGACCTGCCAAGGCACACCTCATTTTAACATATCACAACCAAACAGAAGGCCCTTAACAGTTATTATATATATTTTTTAATATGTTAACTTCTATGAGCTTTTTAAAAAATATTGCTTGATTTGGCTTCTTTGATTTTTGGTATCCAGACTCAGTGGCGGCTTCAGATATGGGCTACTTGGGCGGTTGCCCAGGGCAGCATTCACGAGGGGTTGCCATGAGAATGAGGAAAAAATTATTCATAGTTATTGTTCTCATTTTATTTGTGGCAAATGGGCGCTCTCTACAGGCGGGATGCTCCGTTCCCTATCTGCAGCACAGTTTCACCCTTCTCCACCTCCTCCCTTCTATCCCTTCGATCACATTTAAAAGTAATTTATTCTCCAAGTAATTGTGGAATATCAAAACTGATTTGTATGTACTCATGCCGCATGTGCATCTTCGATCCAAGATGGCGCCCACAGCGGCCGCCATGGTGTTTCGCTGCGCCCTTCTTTGTATGTTTTTGTTTGTCAATTAAGATAAGATAAGATAAGATAAGCCTTTATTAGTCCCACAACGGGGAAATTCCAGGATTGCAACAGCACAGGGATAGCAACACTCAGAGCAACAATCAGAAGGCAAGAAAAAAAACAAGCAAGCAAGAGCAGCTAATATACATATGTACATATTACTATAAAATATATATATACACACACACACACACACAGACACACAGTGCAGAGCATTGTAGCTGGATGGAATAAATATATGAATATATGAACACACAGTGCAGAGCATTGTAGCTAGATGGAATAAATATGTAAATATATAAACACCCACAGTACGGAGCATTGCAGCTAGGTGGAATAAATATGCAAGTATATAAACACACACAGTGCGGAGCAATGTAGCTAGATGGAATAATATGTAGATATATAAAAAACACAGTGCGGAGCATTGTAGCTAGATGGAATAAATATATAGATATATAAATATAAACACACCCAGTGCTGAGCATTGTAGCTAGATGGAATAAATATATAGATATATAAATATAAACACACCCAGTGCAGAGCATTGTAGCTAGATGGAATAAATATGTAAATATATAAACACACACAGTGCAGAGCATTGTTGCTAGGTGGGATGAAACAGCATAACCGTCTATTTAGTTATCCTACATGGTATGATTATGTGCCCATACATATTCTCACCCTCCATAGCGACCGGTATGTTCCTAGTTGTATGCCGGAGAGGACCATTGTGTAAGTCTATTGCATCTTTTGCATTCAAAAAAAAACAAAAAAAACTATTAGTTTGTTACGTCTTTTTGCTATCTCTGCGAGCAGCCCTGCTTAGGTTGTACAGTCTGACAGCCGTTGGTAGGAAGGACCTACGAAACCTCTCGGTTGTGCACCTGGGATGATGTAGTCTGCTGCTAAATGAGCTCCTCAGTGCATCCAGTATGTCCTGCATAGGGTGGAACTCGGACTCCAGCAGAGATGACAGTTTAGCCACCGTCCTTCTCTCTCCTATCTCCTCCATCGGATCAAGGCGTTGCCCCAGGACAGAGCTAGCTTTCTTAATCAGTTTGTTCAGTCTCTTCCTATCGGCTGCAGTAATGCCACTGTCCCAGCAGACCACTCCAAAAGTGATGGCTGATGCCACTACCGTGTCATAGAATGACTTCAGCAGCGCCCCTTGTACACCAAAAGACCTGAGTCTCCTCAGCAGGAACAGCCTGCGCTGTCCCTTCTTGTAGAGTGCGTCAGTATTGTGTGACCAGTCTAGTTTATTGTTCAGATGAATACCCAGGTACTTGTAGGATGTCACCATCTCGATGTCTGTTCCCTGTATATTTACTGGTGCTGTGAGGGGCTGCCCATGCCTACGGCAGTCCACCACCAGCTCCTTAGTTTTCCTCGCGTTGATCTGGAGGCAGTTCCGATGGCACCAGTCCACAAAGTCCTGGATAAGCCCTCTGTACTCAGCTTCATCTCCGCTGGAGATGAGACCA